>CM041640.1:11969752-12054922 GCA_023333625.1 Bothriochloa decipiens | reverse complement strand
TCCTCCACCGAACGGAGGACCAACCACGTCCCCTACACCTCCCGTTAGGGTGAGAACCAGTCCTCCTCTTTTCTTTTTTTTTCTTTTTTTTTTCTTTCGAACAAGAAAGAATTGGTTGGCTAGATATCAGTTTTATCTTTCTGAACGGTTAGGTAATGCTCAATCCAGCAGTTAATTTTTGTCTCATACAATTCGAATCTGACTGCTCCAAGATGTAAAAAATGCTGAGCTAGAATTGGATTCATTATATTAATTGAGGCATGATTTATATTCCCAATCGTCCAAAGTTGCCACTACATGTCTGAAAGTTTGGGGAGTCTGAGTAGGTGCAAAGCTTAATTTGGCTGTGGGGAGTCTGATTTTTATGGTTTAAAGAAACTAGAAAAACTTTTATTTTAGGAAAATCCTCGACTTGATTTGTACTGTTCTTGCTCTGGTTCATAAATTTAGAAACACAGATGTCATTTCCATGCAACTGATATTAATTGTTGATCATTTATGAGTTCATCGAAGGGTTAGGCCATTACAGCTACATGTTCATTATGATATTGCTTATAGGTTGTGCCGATTGGTCGCCATTACAATGTCATTGTCATGTCTTATTACAGTTCATTGCCATTGGTTCCTATGTACAGTTTTTCTTTCTGAGGAGCATCTATGAATTATCTATGTTTTGAATATTGTACAGGATCCTAAGAGGAAGTTTAATCGAAAGGATCAAAAGTCTTGCTGGCAGGCCTCGGCGCTATTCCCTGGCCGTAATCCTGATCGATGGAGGGTAGACGCTGTTGGCAATCCTGTATTCTATTATTTCCATGGAAAGCCAGGGATCTTCGGCTTCGAATATGACCATATCCTACCCCACTCCAAACGTAAGTGGAGGCCAAACTGCAACCAATAAAATGGAACACCGGCACCAGTCACCATTTGCCACTGATTTGAATTAACAGAAACAGTAATTTTCCTTTTGCAGTTGGTTCAAGCAATGCTGCAAATTGCCAGATACTCCAGTACAACGTTAACAGGACCAAGGGAAAGAAAATTGAGGTACCGGATGATTTCAAGGGCACCAATCCACCAGAAAAGGAGCGCATTACCCGGCAGCAAATGATAGATGCTTCCCCCTGCAGAACTATGAACTATGGAGGTAAGAATAATAAAACAAGAAGCTTTGTTACATTTCCCAGTTGAACATTTTTTGATTATTTTATTTTAACTGATGTTTTAAATGTAGAGCTAGAGCTTGACAGGATCGAGGCAGGGGCATATGGCAATATTGATCGCCCTGGGCGTGAATGCTCTGTGTATAAAATGTCACTGCTAGCCTACCACTTGGAGCGACTTCAGGACAATTACAGCTACCTAAACCTATGGTGCCCAACTGTGGTCCGACGCCCAAGGAGGATAAATGAAATCTTAGGAGAGAGTTGTTTCATTGACAGTACAGGATAAATGAAATGTTAAGAGAGAGTTGTTACCGATAGACATTACCCTTTGCCGAGGAGGATAAATGAAATCTTGGGAGAGAAAGTTGTTTCATTGACAGTACAGGGGCAAGTGTGATCTGACAGAAGATTAGGATAAATGAAATGTTAAGAGAGTTGTTAAAGATAGACATTACCCTTTGTATAGTACAAGTATAACAGGAGTCTGGTATGTTGCTTGTATACTGCTTAATGATTGACCGTATTTGTGGTGCTGAATTGAAAAGTTTGTATCATTCAGTTCATTTGAAAATCAAATTTCATTCTCTATCAATTTTAGAACAATTGAGAAAGCTTTTTTTCCAGTTCTGAGCTCAGTTTTTAACCAATCTGTTCTGCGTCCTGTTTTTACCCAATCTGTTCTACAACAACTCATCAGATTGACGGAATAACTCTAGTCTGTTTTCCCTTGCATATTGGAATTTCCACGTTCGTTCTCCGCTGAGGAACAATTTGTCACGTAGCAACCAGTCAATGTGAGTTCAGTCCGCCATACAACTACTCCTACACTCACAAAAGAAGCCGTTTTGAACAAGATTTGAGTCAAACATCGGGAATGTAAATCATTAATAACTTTTAAGTTTTTGAGTTTGCAAATATGAAAATTACTAGCCAGAACCCCGCGGCACGCGGCAAGATAGAGCCAGCTGACATAAATGTATAGGTGAGTAATTTATCATGCGCATACATATATTTATAGCTAATCTTAAACATACCATCATTATAGATGAGTAATTGATTGTGCATACATGTATAACTCGATAGCTTTAAGCCTGCAAATAGCGCAGTTGCAATTCCGTGCATGAAGAACTGTTTGTCCTAAACTAAGAACCGTAGGGAAGGAGCCATTCCCTGTAGAATTGTTGGGAAGCAGGGACTGCTAGTTCAACAGGCAAGAAGAAAGGGTTTTAGCCACAATCTTTCCACCAGAGCAGCCTGTTCAAAACAGGAGCCCTTCTCAGCCTGTATTGGGCTCAATGTCGTTGGCATATGCCCACCGACAGGTCATGTTGTATGACATTTCGATACCTGAAAAAAAGGTCTCCCTTAAGATCACAAGTTGCTTACACATGCTGAGATGAAGTCTTCAACCTACCAATTCAGGGACAGTGTGTGATTGGGTTTCGTTAGTTTTCTTTCCTCAACTCTAAAGATGTAAACTAATAAAGAGTGAGGACAAATAATTTCACATGTGTCATGAGTTGAACACAATTGCAGCACCAGTATTTGGTATTACCATCCTGTTGCTCCATGCATCGAAGAACAACGTTAGTTTCTCCATACTACCTTTTCTGCAGAGTCAATCAATAACAATAGAATAGTTAATCCAACAACTGAAGATATGTTTGGGCTAAAATATCACTGCACTTAAGTATCCACTATAGAACTTTTATTCCACAAACACTGAAGCCAATCTTTCCTCTAAAAATATTATATCCCAACTAAAGTGCTTCATACCAAAAGCATATAATCATGCCTAATAAATTTATTGTAGAAGAGGTTAGCAGATACTATAACATCTACAAAGCAGATTAGCAGGAAGATAACACTTTCAAATAACAAATTCGTGCATGCTGTAGTAAGCACCATGTAGTGAGTGCAAAACAAAGCTGAATTGTCTAGAGGTGAGGATGGGAAGTTTAGGTGGCACACATGCCAGAAGTATGGATTCCATTGAGGTAAGCAGTTTCGTGATCAATGTAAAATATACTCCAAAGGATTCATAATTCATAAATACATATTGAAACCAAAGAAAGTGGAAATAAGGAAACTGACCAATACAGCAAATAATCCATGGATGCAGGACTGCAGGACACCAGGTCACTGAACAATTCTGGTGATCTCGGACAAAGCATTAAGAAGAGATGCCACACAAAAAACATATACTTAGGAGTACAGCCAGTGATTCATACTAAACATTTATGTAATTAATAGAGGAGACGGTGCCACAACGTCAACCCTATGAGAGTAAAATATGAAGCAACTGTCTTGCTCTAGAAATTTTAGCTGCATGAATACAAAAACAAATCCTTATAGCCCCAAGCAATTTGACATTATAATCAATGCTTCAGAAATGTGAATCTCAAATACTACAAGCGGGGAATCAATTGGCCATACCTCTAAGAAGGTTGGGATCATTGTAACTTTGGATGCCAACTCCACAATGTCCCAAAGTTAAATTGACTCAACTCTCCAAAGATGAAGCAAGCACATTAGTCGGTATTTTAGCCCAGGAGCATTTCCCTTCGAGCACTGTTAAAATGCACGACATGGATGGTCACTAATCCAATCAACAGGCTTATTTTTCAGCACATAGTGAAGCCGAAGGCTTCTAAGGCACCGCCATACAAATTTAAAGATAAGATACCAAAGAAATAAATGCTACTATTTTTATTCATAGAACTGCTATTCATTACTATTACCTCTGGAAACAGCCATCGTGTAATTCAGACGGAGTCAAGTAGTATATTGTTGCTAATATAATACTCTATTCTGAGATCCATAGTAATGGAAATAAATAGAGCTGTCGTAACCTTGTGTAGGCAATGTCACAAACACATGGTGTGGGAAATTACAGCCCAAATAGCAGACGAAACTTAACGGGTCATCCATTGGTGCTGCAACGCAATGAAGCTGCAAAAGTGACATGGAAATTAGGCAATGACATTACCATAAGCTTTTTCACCAACATATAACACACGCATGATTACACAAACATATATCAGATCTAACCGACTTGTAACCCTACCCCCGTCTATATAAGGTGGGTAGAGGACTCCTCAAAACACATGATCATATCTCAATACAGAGCACATGAATGTAGGTGTTACATCACGCTGATGACTCGAACTGTATAAACCTAGTGTATTGTGTCTCTATTACCATCTAGTTAGTTCTAGATCTCGCTCACCCCACTAAACAGATAAAGCATCACGGGGATTCCCTTCAATGGACTGCCGAGCAAAATTGTTGGGATTTGACTCTACTAGAAAACTCGTCCTATAAAACTTTGGAGTCGGAAAAAAATGATTTTTTATAAAATTGATAAAGATGTGATGCAGGAAACAGCGAAGGAGGATTTATTGGCTTCGACAAAAGCATTTTGGCTTCGCGTGGATGAAGAAGCAATAAAGGTTCGTCGGCTTCGCTGTGGTTTCTGGCTCCAACAAAGGAATTTCGACTAAAGCTTCAGGATCAGGAAAATAGAAAGGCAGAAGCAGCGGAGCCAAAGAGAAAGCCTGAAGAATACACTGTAGTTCAAAGAGTTACTACCCCCGAGCTACAAGCAAGGTAATTTGATATAAACGATATAGAGAATACTACGACAGCACCCTTGTTCTAACATATGCAAGCTACGCAACTACGACTCTAATGGGGACATATTAAAGGAAAAGAGACACCACAGAGGATGCTTAACCTCAGGATCTTAATCCTACCGGTCCTTCTAACGGGAGGAGGCTCCAAAGATAACAATGGGATTGTCACTTCCCACGCTACTACCACCAACCCGGCTAGACAGGGGGTATCTACGAGTATCCTAGCCCAAGCACCACACTTACACTAAGGATGATTACACTACCCTCTATGCGAAGAGACTAAAGTAAACTCGTAAACCATAGAACAATGATAATAATGTACTTACTAGTATTAGAAGTTGAAATACCAAAGAATCCTAGGAGCAAGCCCTGGGTTAGGGAGACTTGATCCCACATGTACAAGCTGGAGAGGAGACACCGATAGGCCGGGCTTCCTCCAACTCACACCTCCACTCTATCTGTCTCAATCTAGAAGAATAAATCTAATCTCAGATGGAGACTATAAATAAAAACTCTCTTGAATGCTAGGCTCTAAAGAGGAGATCCATTCAAGGGACCGCTCTCAGGCGAATCCTAGCTAGAAATAATGGATAATGAATAATGGATTGCTCTCTCTAAGGGCCATGGGGTCTTGCTTATCTAGCCTTCTTCGAGAAACGTGGGCCATTGGATCAAACTGACTTAAATGCATGTGAAGATTGATCCTTAATGGCGGTGGAGGTAGGATCCACAAGACTGGCCACAACGGCCTCCCTAGGGTGCAGGGCGCCCGCCCTGCTCTGCTGACATGTGGGCCCCTGCTTCCAGGGGGTGCCTTCTTGAGTCTTCTAGATTCTTCTTTTTCGTGCGTGGGTCTTATGTGTCTATGTAAATCTTACATGTGGGCTTCTTTTGGTTGTTTTCAGCTGACACCCTGTAGAAATAGATATTCATCAAAACTCATAGAATTCTATCAATTAAAATCCTATATCTAGGTGGTAATTACAAATAGATCCTTTTCATGTTTAGTTGATATTTAAAATTGATAGTTAATTAGTGTCAACAAACTCCCCCACACTTAGGTTTTTACTCGTCCTCGAGAAAAGGATGGATTACCTTAGTCATAATCTCTAGACAAGACATCAACACTAGATCATTCCTTAGTCATAACTGCATTGCGGGATTCAAGGTTTCTACCATACAACTTTGGGTAGTTGAAGAATGAAACAGCTTGAAACAAAGTCCCTTTTCTTCCTTCATTCTGTCACTTGGAGCTTTTGCATGTATATTTGAAAAGAAAACTCAACTTACCTTCTCCTTCATGTGGTACACTCAGGTTGCTTATTATATGTGGTATTTGTGGAATCTCACTGAGACATGGATGATTGATGCTTTGCACAACATCCTACTCTATAAAAGCTTATATGGAGTTGGAGATAATTCAAGGATGTAGCATACTTACCTTGCATGTATTGTCCAGTCAAGTATGGATCCTTAGAGAGGAGTGTCATACTCTTAGATCAAGATATGCACGTGTGTGGGAATATTTGGTGGCTAATCCTAATTCTACTTTTGCTCCTAAAAATAGAACCCCCTTCTTTGAGACAATGAAAACTTTCTTCAGGCATGAGCTACTACATTTGTTTTTCTTTGTTTCTTTTCTTCTCTCTCTTTTTTCTGAATACTTTATTTTGCATAGCTCAAAATTTTTCTACCTGGAATACAATAACTTTGAAGGAACAATTGATAACAACTTGGAGCAATTATTTATAATCCTAACAGAATAAACTGGTCTACTCCCAGGAGTTAGAAAGATGGAAGGAATGTTTTTGTGTACTCCCAGTGTCGTAGAAGCAGATATATGTGGTGTGTAAGTGAACTTGATTTTGGGAGCATGACCTTCTCTCAACAAGGGTCACAAATTTTGATCAAACTTAATACATAGCAAGTAGCTTATGTGCTAGTCTTCATAACAGGGCTCTAATAGGTATTTAATTTTACCATAGAAGAGAAGCATAGCTATTTTTAATATTTTTGAAAAGAAATTCTCCAAATGATAAAATATGAAATCAGGTTCTTATTATTCTACTATCTCACATTTCACAACGAGTTAAGCGATATGGGTCGCTACTAAATAAGTTCCCAACAGCAACAGGACTCCCATAAAAAAATCATGGTGTGAGTCTATCTTAAGATCATGACTAAAAAATTACCTTTTAAATCAGCATTATTAAAGTGTTTAATTCAAGAATTTATTGTACAAATCAAAATTAAGGACTTTGTATATAAAAATGTAACGTGTGGAGTGCAAACCTAACCATGGTCGAAGGCCGAGACCAGGGGGCCCACAACAGGGCGGGAGCCTTGACCAGGAGGGCGGCTGCCCCACTTGGGTGGCCTCTATGGCTCTGCTCATCGTGCAGGGTCATCGTGTCGTATCTTTCTAAAATCTTTGATCATTGTGATTAAATTCATTGTTATGTCCTCCCCACACTTTTTTCCTATTATCCTTTATACAAAGATGGTGGAGATAAAATAAACGCGCACGCGTGCACACACACATATAGGTATATAGGTATATTATGTTGTAGGTCCTGGGCTTCCAACAAGTTAGAGGAAGCCCAGCCAAACCAGCTGATCTGGTCCGGTGCCATCCAACCGGCTGTACACTGACCCAGCACATCAGCCCACCCGCGGCCCATCTGGCCCACTTTCCGGGCCAAATATATATACCGTTCGAAACCCTATAAAAGCTTAATCCCCAATTCCCCACCCCTGGCAGCCATCCCCGAGCGCGGCGCGCCGCCACTGCGTGCCGCGGCATCCCGACGCCCGCACCGAACCACGGCCTGAGCTCCGCCGGTGGCGCAGAGGCGGCGAGGCGCGGCTCTGCCCCCGCGGCGGCCAGGCGCCGCTCGGCCCTGCGCCCCGTCCCACGGCGCCACGGCGCGGCCCGGCCTTGCCCGTCCCCGTCCGCGCCGCGACCCCGCCCGTCCGGCGGCGAGGTGCTCAGGCGGACCTCCCCGAGCGGCGCCGACGCTTCCCCACCCCTCCACCACCGGCGCTGCGCGGCGCTGTCCTGCTCCTCCCCGTACTCGTGGCGGCGTGGCGCGTCACGCGCCTTCCCCGTCCTGCGGCGGCGCAACCGGCCTTCCCCGTCCTGCGCCGGCGCGGCTGCAGGCGCACGGTGGACGGGGATGGGGGCCGCGGCTCCCTCACCCCACCCCGCGCCCCCCGCCCCACACCGCCCCACCCCCCCGGCGATGGACCTGCACGCGGCTTCAACGGCTTCCAGGCGACGGCGCGACCCCACCTCCCCGAGCAGAGGTGACGTCTCGGCTCCGGTCTTCCCTCCGTCGGCAACGGCGCCCCTCCCCCGATCTGCGGTGGTGCGATCCTCGAGCGCTGCCTAAAGGCCCCCTGGACCTGGAGCACCGCTGCCACCCGACACCGATGGCGATGGCGAGCTCGCGCCGTGGTTGACTACTGTGTAGATCCAGCGACGCCCTGATCCCCAACATCTCCGGCAGCCACGGCGCCCCGTCTTGATCTATGGCTTCGGCGAGCCCGCACCCTCAGATACCGACAGCAGCCATGACACCTCGTCCTGAACTGCGTCGCCCACCTGCAGCTCAGCCTCAGAGGTTTGTATGCATCTTTTTTGTTAACAAGCTTCGTCCAGTGAGGTTTCTATGCATCACGGAGGAGATTTGCGTGCATCATGTCTGGCATAGTGAGTTTCGTATGCATCTTTTTTTCTTGCAGGAGCCTGTGGATGCATCAGGGAGCCTGCGGATCCATCATGGAGGAAGCGGACGACGGTGCGTGGTGGCTTCCCGTCCTCTCTCCACCGACGTCGTCGTCCTCCCTTCCGATGCCGCAGATCCATTAGGGTGGCAGCGCATGGTGGTTTGTATGCATGGTGGTTTGGATGCACGATACATGGCATGGCAGTTTCTATGCATGGTGAAAGTAAGAGATAGAAATTGTTATTTTCTATGCTTGTATGCTTCTCCATGTTAATTTTTATGCTTCATATGCAATGATGGAGTTAGTTGGAGATAAGTTTTGGCAATGGATGGGTCATAATTTTTATGCTAAATGTATACAAGTTCTTATGCGGTAGCTGCAGCAAGCTTGTATGCATATCAAGTTCAGTTGCACCCGGTTTGTATGCATATTAGTTTGTGTGCTTGCAGCTCTTTGAGATTGGTAATGTTTAGTATGCATGTTTGCATACATGGTGAGACTAAGATCAAAAATGTTGGGGGTCATTTTGTATGCATAGGTGGTTCATTTTTTATGCATCAATGTGTGTTTTGTTAGTAAATTTCTATGCTTACCAAAGTTGATTTGAGCCATGTGTTTGTATGCATATTTATTGATATCAATTCCTCGGGGGCACCATGGATCTGGCGATGGTGACCCCAAGACGGCGCGGCCTTCTTCCAGCTCGTCCCCTCCCTCATCCGGGCAGCGGGTCTCATCCTCCATAGGCGACGACGCCGCTTCTGAAGGTTTGTATTCACTGTTCCTAGCGACTGCCTGTGGGAGAGCTCTGTTCCTAGGGACTGCCTATGGGAGAGCTCAGTTTGTATGAACTTTTCCTTTGTTATTTATTTATATATCCTGAAGTGACCTGTATGCTTCATTTGCTGAATTTTTAAAAAAACTCGACCTGCGAGGGGCAAGCCGCCCCACGGGCATTGTAATTAAGAAGAAGGCCTTCTCAAACAGGCCGAGAAAACCCCCGAACCCCGGCCCTGCCCTGACACTGGGACCCGTAACCCGTGAGACTCCTACCTGGGCCATACACGGTCCTCAGGCCGACCTGGGCCGGTTCTAATTTGGCACACAGGGCCGACGAGGGGATTTTTTTTAACCACAGCCTGAAATTCGCTCCCACGGGGATTCGAACTCAGGACCTATGGAGTGCCGCTCGAGTGTCTCAACCGCTAGGCCAAGCACCCTTTGGCTCATTTGCTGAATTTTTCTGCAGGAAATGTTGGAACTACAGTTCGTATGCATGTTAGAACGGCGGTATATGCTGCAAGCATAGGTTCGTGTGCATGTTGGAAATGCTATTTCGAATGTTTGTATGCATGGTGAATCTGAGATATCAAAAATGTTAGGGGGTGATTTATGTGCAGGGTGGGTTCCTTTATGTGCAGACTTCTGTATGTTGCACTCTTGTTTTAAAAAAAGTTTATGCATTGTTGAAGGACATTTATACTTAATATTGGATTAATTATCCCAATTGAATTCAAATTTCAAATTCAACAGAAGTCTGTATACATAATTGTAGCACACTTATATGCATTGTTTACTTGATGTGCATTTTATACATCGTTATATCAAATTTACTGGGCAGTGCCACACAATTTTTATACATGGTTAGATTAAATTTGCAGTCCACTGCCACATAATTTAATATATGGTTTAAAGTACTAGAACACATCGATATACATTGTTGGAACAATTCTCTATGCTTCTTTATAGTTCTATGCATTGTTGACACACAGTTCAATACATTAATGGTACAAAAATAGTGGCTGAATTTTTTATGCGTGATGTTGGGTTTCAAACACTTCTATGCAATGTTAGGACACCATTTTTTACATTGCATGTACACTAGTCCATGGTCGTGGCACATTTCTATTCAATGTTGGAGCACATTTTTTATACATCATAGGAGATTTGTTGGAACTTAGAAGACTTTAAGACATTGTTTGATGGCATTTTTATACTTTATTGCTACATATTTCCATGCATTTGTTTTGGGCTGGGCTGGTTTGATTCCAGTACAATAATCCTCAAAAGGGATGGTATTTTGGGGTTGTATGCACTGTTGCTGTAATTAATTATTCATTGTTGAAGTATACTTTTATACATTGTTGGAGCACATTTATATTTAAAGTTGGAACATATTTTTCTACGTGTTGTAGAAACAATTATCCATGCATTCTAGAGGACTTCTCTACGTTATTAGAACTTCTTATGCCTTGAATTGAAACAATGGTTCGTTGCAGGTTGGGACGCCGTCTCTTCAACTCCTCTCCGGCCGTTCCCACAGGGGCACGCACGGTTATACGCATGGTTGACTTGCTGCGTCAACGACCGCAAAGCATAGGGTTTAGATACATGGTGAATCTATAATTATGTTTAGTTCCATAGGTTTCCAATCCGATTTAATTCAATTTTCAAATTCAAAGAAGTCAGTATATATTGTTGGAACACACTTCTATGCAGTTTTTAGATTGGAACAATTATTTGTAAACTTCTACATAGTTATATACACTGTTGGAGCAGTTATTTTTGTACACACTACATTAGTGTAACACAATTTCTAGTTGGAGCACAATTTTGTTGAATGTTGGAACACATCTGTATGCATTGTAGTAATGACTGTCCATGCATGGTCCTATAGTGTTTTGGCATGTTGTCAATGTTGATCGCATATACTATTACGCATGTTGACAAGTAATTCTTTGCATCAAATTGGCTTTTAAGTTGTATGATTCAAGTGTTGTGATTCAAATTTCAAATTTTAAAGGAGATGAGAGATAATATGCACCCAATCGACCATTACAAGCCATGATTTCAAATTTCAAAATTTGTAGAAGACCGTCTTCTTCGTGTTTTTATATGACGGTGTTTGAGGTTCTTACGCAGTAAGAAAATTATTTTTCATACATTGAACCGATAGTTTTTATACAATGTCTGTGCTAAAAATCTTTATACGCATCTTGACCAGTGGTTATATGCACCTAACCGTTAATGGCATGGTATGATTCAAATTTCAAAATTATGAATTTTAAAAAGTTTTAGAATTATATTGACAATAGATCTTGAATCGTGCACAAAAATATTAGGAGTGCTATGGTGAAAAATGTTTTTGAATCAGATGTTCGTTTAGAAATTATAGAGAAAAAAATAGAAGAGATTTAGATGGGATGCATGCCTGAATGCACGCGTCAGCCTTGGTAGGTTATGTCAGCCCATGTCAGGTGTCGTTAGGTGAAGCATCTAACTTGTGGTGAGGTTTTATGCATTAATGAACTGACTTAAATTCTTAGCCATTAGTTTTTATGCATCGTCGTGACCAGAAATTTTGTATACGGTTTGACCTAGGATTTTATGCGTCCGCTGGCAGAGACCTCCGGAGATTCTCCACATGCGTGCGTGTCATCTGCGTGGGTGACCTGGGTGGGTGGCTTTTTTATTTTTTTATTTTTTTAAAAAATTAGTTGGGATGGTGGGTTAGCTGATTGGGGCTTCCCCTAAGCTATTAGGAGCCTGGGGCTCCCAATGGTTCAGCCCTGTATATATATCTACGGGTGTTTTCTACCGCTTCTCCAGATTAGACCGAGCAAAAAGGATGGGCCCCGATTAGGACACTGCAGACTTACCTCATGCGTCCACCAAATACAAACCCATCCGGTACACAAGCATGCGGTCCAGGCCTACAAACCCATCCCGTGGTCCAGGCCTTTAGCTATTGCAAGCATTTTGTACTCATCTGGCTCCTTTTCTCAGTTCACGGACGTTTTTTTGTTGTTGTTGTTGATAACACGGCCGTTGAACACGAGACGATCTATGGTCCTCTCCCTTGTGTCCGAAAAGATCGTAACAGTTTTCTCTATTCAACAAAAAATATAAAATATTTAATATTGACTTGAAAAATGATCTCTCCCTCGTACTAGAAAGGACCAAACAATTCCTACGATCATCTTGTGTATTTCATGCGGATGTTTTTTTTTTTGAACTTGAAAAATGGCGTACCTCTATTTTATAGCTATTTTACCATGGCTGTTGAAGTCCCAAGAAATGGGGCGTTTGCATGTGCTAATCGTAGATTATCAAGAAGAAATATTATAGAAAAACTAAAACGCATCTAATTTTTTTTAGAGAGCATGGCCATGTGAGATCTTATTTTATAGATAAAATTATAAGAAGTATTATGGTGAAAACAAATTACAAATTAGATATATGATTAATTAGATATTATGAGTTGGAGCTGATTATCCACAAAATTCAGTGTCAGATGCCCATGCAGCATGGTTGCAGGCAAGAAGCTTGTGAGCTGTACTATGTCATGTGGTCCAGCGGCCAATTGCGACGAGCAAAATGAGTGTCCCATTTTGGCTAACGTGTCTTTTTTGGCAAGTTTCAAACCATTATACCTTCTAAACTAATTATTTAATTAACGATCTATTTCCACCATCAAGAGAGATGAGCGCACCGATTTTATGTACAAAATAAGATCCCAACATGACCATATTTAAGGAAAAACTAATAAAAAACTCTGTCGTTATTTCATTGCCACTTACCCCCTCCGTCCTATTGAATTTATCACCCTAGTTTTCGTGTCATCTTATTCGATCATTCGCCTTATTTAAAAAATTTTTATAAATATAATTTATTTTGTTATAACTTTTTTATCAATAAACATACTTAAATATTGATTAATTTATTTTATTATTTACATAAATATTTTAAATAAGACGAATGGTCATGAAGTCCAAAAATCAAACGTCCATCTCCACGGGACTATTTATGTCAACATTCTACACGGCAGCAACTGTAGTGTGTGCCACCTAGCTTTTTTACGTCAACTCCGGTGCACATGCTACACTGTTTCTCTCAGCATCTCTATGTTCAGTTTTTTTTTAACCAGAAAGCCAAGAACTTTATATCAACAGCAAGCAGCTGTGATGACAGTACAATGCCTGGGAATTACATGTTTAAGCAAAGTGGCTACAGGACACTCCTGAGAGTGTTGATGATTTGTGCACACAAGACTGCTTTCTACTCCTATACTGAAGATTCATTTCTGAACGCATAGGAGGCAAGCGAGTGTGCCAAAATGTTATGCCTTCTGCTGATTTTGTTCACTTTAGAGGCATTACTTCTGATGTTGTTGATAATCTGCTGCGTATATGGTTTAATCCTCCAATATGGAGGAGATTCGTGGCAGTCACCTTGCAGAAAGCTTGCAATAATTTGGCTGTCAGTGAGATAAATGATTTCCTTCAGACCTAGAGTTGAGCCCAGTGAGGAGGCTATGGATAGAGCCATGGATTCAGCCATGTGGACTGAAAGACAGTCAGAAACCTGCAAACTCAAATGCAACTTAAGATTTGATCCTGGGTCTCGGAGGTAGATACCAAGACCTGCCTTCCTCGACACAAATCCCCCATGGCCCGGGGCAATTGCAGCATCAGTGAAGCACATCGGGCCATCTGAGTCTGAACCTGCAAAATGAGAGGTAGAAGGCTGTACAGAAGGTAACACTGCTGTTGAGGCACTGCAGCAGATGAGTTTTCCTGGCCTGAGCTGAGCAGCATTGCTCCAATGTGAGCGCGAGCAGCATAGTGAACCTGCAAGGGAGACCACTTTCTTTTCCTGAATCGAAGCTCATTTCAAGCTTTCCAAATGAACCATAAGGTAACAAGGATGTTTTCCATGACGTTTTCCTGCAAGCAGTTACTGAAAAGAGATTCAAGAATTGATTGGACTCCATCCTGTTCATGTGGAAGAGAGGTAGAGCGTACAGGAGGATTAGCAGAGAACCAGACAGCTCTTGCAAAATCACAGTGGAAGAAGAGATGGGAATCAGATTCAATTTCTCCACAGTAGGAGCACCTGCTGTTAATGCGGGTAGATAAACTACCAGCATGCTGACCAATGGCGAGGGCTGTGCAATGAATTTCTTGGAGAAAAGCAGTGTAGTCATGTAATATATAGGAATTGAAGCAAGCACTGAGTTGATGTAAGTGAGTCTGCCTGCATGATTAAGTTTATTGGCTTTTAGCTTGTTTAATTTTGCTTTGAATTTATTGATAATGAAGTTATAAGCCCTATTCCTGTCTTTATGGTTGAAAATAAGAGGGTGGCCCAGATAAATGGAGTTAGGTTTCAAATCTTGCACAAGAAAAATTTTTCTTACCGCTTACTTACTCTGTATATCAACATTGGCACTGAAAATGATGGAGGACTTGGCTAAGTTGGGTGTTTGACCGGAAGCCCTGCAGAAAGACATTAGAACAGAGTGTATTCTCCTGGCTTCATCGACGTGCGCTTGCCCACATACTAACAGATCATCAGCAAAAAGAAGGGAGTGAATTGGTGGGCAGTTGGGACCAAGAGTAATGCCCTGAACTTCATGAGAAGAGGAGTGGTGTTGCAAACAGATAGATAACTCATTAACAGCAATGATAAAGAGGTAAGGAGATAAGGGACAACCTTGTCTAATACCTCTTTGAGGGTGGAAAGTAGGTGAGGGCTCACCGTTAATGATCACTGACATGGTGGTGGTGGAGATGCACTTGTAAATCAGATTGATAAAAGAATCTTTGAAGCCTTGTCTTTTCATAGCAGAGATAATAAAATGCTATTCAATTCTATCAAAAGCCTAGTTTTAGGAACAAGAGTAATGTATGCTTTATTAATTTCTATGGGTAAAGATGCAGACGTATAGAAATTCGTGACTAAATGAACTACATCTTTACCTGTCCAATCCCAAGAGGATTTGTAGAAACCTGCACTCAACCCATCTGGTCCTGGGGCAGCATTGCTTCTCATGGTCTTGATAATAGCGTGAATCTCATGTTCATCTGGAATAGAGTTTGTAAAGTGATCCTCACCTGTAGATTCTGTTGGTGCAATCTCAGGGTTCCAAAATTCTGCAGACCTGCTATTAACATCAGTAGAAAAAATATCTTGAAAGTAGTTGTTAGCAACTTCAGCCAATTGCTGTTGAGTGGTGGCAAATGTTCCATCAGGTTTGACAAAATGAGTAATGGTGTTTCTCCTGGAGCGCTTGATGATGCTTTGATGGAAGAATTTTGTGTTCCTGTCACCTGCAACAGACCAATTCTTTTTATACCTTTGTCTATGGTACGCTTCCTCCCTAGCTAGAAGAATCTCATGCTGGCAGATGAGATCTTTTTGAAGTTTTTGATTTTGCTGACCAGGAGGTTTGCTTTGTAGTTCAAGGAGTTTCTCTTCAATTTGATTAAGAACCTCAGAGTTCTTGGGTTGACGTCTTTGCCACCTGCATAAATCTTTAGCAAGATAAAAAGTTTTAAGATGAAAAGGTCTTGAGGAAGACCTGCACCTGCTGGTTTTGGCAACCTGTTCGTAGTCATCTGTGAGAAGCCACCAGTTTTTGAACCTGAAGGGTTTAGAAACTTTACATCTAGGAGAATCAAGCACAGCCAAAATAGGAGAATGATCACTTCTAAACATGGGCAAGTGGTACACCATAGTATTAGGAAAATCAACACACCATTCTGCATTAGCAAGGAATCTATCAAGACGCTCATAAATAGGATTAGAATCAAAACGTTTGTTTGTCCACGTGTAAGCAGGGCCATGAAAACCAAGATCAAATAAAACCGCAGTCTTTAACCAAACAACAGAAATTGGAAATAGTTCTACAACTTGCTGGTCTAGGACCAAGTTTTTCAGATACATCCATAATATTATTTAAGTCTCCCATACAAATAAAAGGCAAATTTTGATGCAACTAGATGAAGAGACGAACTTTCTTCCAAATCCATCTGGTTTTATTATGATGAGGGTCACCATAGATGCAAACAAGGCCAAATTTCTTGGAAGAAGACTTGTAAAAACAACTACAGAAAATGAAGAAAGGACTGGACTCGACAACTTCTACTTCAACATCACTTTTAGATAGAAGCCAAAGACCACCCGAAAGACCACTTGATCTAAAAGCCGGTTTTTGGCAAGTTAAAATGGCAGAAGAATCTATACCTTTGACTGCATTTACATGCCCCCAAGGTCATTATGAATGGCTTGTCATGCCGCTAGGATTAAAAAATGCACCCGCACTATTCCAAAGAAAAATGCAAAATATATTTAATGAATATCAAAGCTTTATATTATATTAGTCTATGTAGACGACCTATTAGTCTTCTCTAAAACACATAAAGAACATATTTCACACCTTGAAGTTTTCTTTAGGAAAGTAGAGCAAAATGGTTTAATATTATCTAAAAAGAAAATGGACATATGCAAAGAAAGAATCAACTTCCTTGGCCATGAAATAGGAGAAACAATATGAGCGCTGTCAAGGTTGAACCTACTCACTAGTTATGGTTTAGAAAATTTAGAAGTTCTGGTTTCAGAAATAAAGATTACCTGTGCTTTTGTTGATGCTATAATCCGGGCAAGATGGCGCATTTTAGAACTGTCAAGGCTCCCGCCTGCTTCTTGACAGTTCCAGGATAGAAGACTCATGGCTCCCATGGCGCCTTGAGGGCTGGCGCCAGAGCCCCTGAAGCTTGTAGAAGATTTACGGAACTGCTGTCACTCCCAAGTGATGATGATCCACGGGATCGGAATCTTGAGATTTGAATGAACAACAAAAAAGGTGCGCGCACAAACGACACGAACAAGCATCAAAAGCAGGACTCAAGAACAAACACACACGGAGATGAACTTCTTGCAAGAAGCCACTATAGCAGAGCTCGTCAAATAAAAGATTTGCAGCTGAGGATGGAGAAAGTACGGACGCCGCAGAGATTGCAGCAGCCTGGCCAAGGAGAGCCGACGAGGAATACAAGCAAGAACCAAGATCAAAGGAAGAATCAGTGGAGAAAGAACAAAGAGAAGTTTCCAGACTATTTACAAAAACAAGCGAAACAGAGGCAGCAGGTAAAACAAAGGCAGATCTGACCCGACGGATGAATAGATCAGAGGGAGAATCACAGATATGGAAACAAATCGGGATGGATTTGGATACTGACGCCTTGTTTTGTTCGCCCGTTCAGGCGGCCGATTCGGCGTGTGCATAGTGCTGCACCGTAATAATTTTGTTTTTAAGTGATAATAATTATCAAAACATACTTTATCTTATAAAGTATAATAAAATTATATAATTAATTTTTAATTTTATCTATATTTATATTTAGTACTTCGTGTATTTATTGATATTTTAATATAACAGAGAATAAAAATTCTAAAATTTAAAAATAAATTTAACGAACTAAACAAGACCATCGAGTGGGAAGAAAGAGCTACAGTAAGACAGCTACAGGAGCCAGAGAAGCCGGCATCCGCCCAGAGAGTTCTTTGCTTTTCCTACAGCCCCGTTTTACGTCGGTTCCGGCGCTGCTGGGGCGGTGCCTCTATGTTCAGGTTGGCAGCTTGCTCACTCTTGACCATCCACTCTAATACTGGACTGGAGCACTAGCGCTAAACTAGATCGTTTAGATGGCCGATTCCGGGTGCAGATTCCGCAAAAGCTACAGTGCCGTGTACGGTAGCTTTTTTATTTTTATTTACTAATAATTATTTAAATATTGATTAATTAGGTTTAAAATATTCGTCTCGTAAATTACAATAAAACTATGTAATTAGTTTTTGATTTTATCTATATTTAATACTTTATATATTTACTAATATTTTAATGTAAAGAGGAATAAAAATTCTGTGTTGTGAAATTTAGGGGTGACTTTAGAACTGAACAAACTCGACGTCCTTATGCCAAGCAGTGGACCCCAACCGCTCGTCGCGCTACAGGAAAACTTTGAGACCATGTCGCATGCTCTATCACTGACAGACGGGCCCGGCCACTCACGTGGAGAGAGCCACACGGCGCAAAAAATGTGCAAAGCAACTCCAACCTGTACCATGTGTTCCATTCTTTAGGGGGGAAAGAGGTGAGAGAAATGTGAGAGGAGAGTCTATGCATGGGTGGTCCTACTACTTACAAAAAAAACCAAACACGCTATACACAGTACTACCCTTACCCGATTGAGCCATCTCATCCAACCGTTCGTACTCAAACGTGGAGAAGATCTGCGGCAGGATACAGCTACCTTCCTGGGGGGAATAGAAAACATCGGTGTAAGAAAATCCATATTGATATATATATACACTGTCTTTACGTAGCTGCTCTTACAATTACTTAGCTTACGTAGCTCTTTAATTTTTTTCTTACTTTTGTAGCATATGTTCCTTGTCTTTCTTAGCTTATGTAGCTAAGTAAGTTGAGCTCTTAGACTTGGATTGTGTAGTTTTATTCTTGAGCATCTAGTGAGATTAGGTGACTTTGTGCTTTGCTTACTAAGATTGTGTAGGAGCTCCCTCGTTGCTTGAAATACTAATGGCTTTGGTTTATATGACCTTGTTTTACTAGAATTTGTTCGGTAAGCTCTAGCCTGACACCTTAATTCTTGTTTAGGATTTTTTATAAAATATTTATAAAGTTATATAGATAGATATGATCTTATCTAGACTGATAATTTATTCTGTATTTATTTTAATTATCCTATGTATTTTAGAAAAAACTATTTATCCTTCTCTAATTTGCCATCTCGATCCTGCAGCTGGACGAGTGAACGAGAGTAGGGAGGCGTGGAGAAGCTCGGCATTCGCTCTGGAGGAGCAGGGACGCATGGAGGCCACACGTCAACATGGCGAGCGACAGTGTGGGTGACATGGGACGCTGAATTGGGCCAGATACGGGCCGAATTTGGACCAAGGCTAAAAATAAGGATCGATGCCACACAAAGCTCTACAATTCATATTTCGAGACTTCGTTCATGAGAGCAGCGGATTAAGAGATAATTAGTTTCCAAGATTACATTATCAACAACTTAATGACAATCAAAATTAGAGTCTGGTTTATTGGTTTTGGGAAGTTGAACTTGATCAAACTGATCCCAACTTTTGGCATGATTGTCTCCAAAGCATTAGCTTCAAATTTTATTTTTGGACCAACTCAAGTTGCTTAACAAAATCATAAAAACGCGGCATGTCAATCATTATGGTCACTAATTCAGACTTATAATATTTCCAAGTCTGAAATTAGCAGTACTTTCCATCTTGTTACCTTGGTTTGACAAACTTAGAGATAGATTTAGACTTGAATAAAAAAAAGTTTGTTCCTCTAAACCTAAACTTCACTTTTAATTTAGGGCCCAAAAACATGCATGGTCTCTAAGTTCATTGGTCAAGATAGATCAAACAAGAACATTATAAAGGTCCATTATAAGCAATCCAACACTTGCATTTTCTAGGTTCTTGCTCAACATGAACCCTTCAAGACTTCTATCCATGAGTCTGAGTTCTTTGAGCAAGGTGGCAAGGTTTGGTTGAACCCATAAGCTCTTATTCACCTAAGCCAATCAAGCTGAAATGTGACTTATCTTTACATGACTTTTGATTCGAAACTATATAAAACATTTCCAACATTGTGAAGTAGAACCTATGATTATCACTACTCTTATTTAATCCAAACCGACTGCTTAACTCGTGACCTAGGGTGTCACATTGACCTTATTGTTTTTTATTTTTGGATTGGGAGTTGACCATATTGTTGGAGAAACGGAGGAATGGGAGTCTTAAAAGAAAATTGTCAATGGCAAAGCTTGGTGCTATGGGCAAATAATTTAGCTTTTCCTCGTCATTAAGATGAAAATTGAACCTTTTGTTCGTCTCTTTATACAAAAAGAACAAAAAAATAAGTAAAATAAATGAATCTTGAGAAGGAAGGAGTATCGGACAAATTCGTAGAGTTTGACAAACCAACATGTCCAAAGGCGAATGATCAATATTGCTATTATTGGCGCGAGGCATGAGAGCAATTCACTTTCAAAAGGATCTGAGCAGTAGACATAATTTATTTCAGACTAGACAAGTTCCTTGCAAAACGAACCCCTTCAAGGATTTGTATGGTTAACTCCAATCCACAAGGATTAGGAGGAATTGGGAGGATTTTATTCACTACAAAACAAAATCCACCTCAATCGTCTCCAATTCCCTCGAACTGGAGATTAACAAACAGCACGCTCTAATGGCCTTAACGCCTAAGGCAAAATAGATTGAAACACAGATTTTATTATACAGTTTACTAAAGGATCGAAGGTGATGATTCAAGGGCTGGAATCGATCAGGGGGGTCGGGGGGCTTAGCATGCTGAGAAGATGAGAACATCCAGCAGCCTCCATTAGTGCTTTGCGCTCGGCAATATCTTTTGCATCGAATCCATCAGCATAAGCTCCTAGGCACATGCGCTTTCCTGGAATTCCCTCGTGAGCCTTGTTACTGGAGACTACAGACTCTGCGCTGTCCTTGAAAATGTTGAACCGGCGAACCATATCAGAGTGGTCACGCACCTTATTGAAAGTCTTGCACCACTGCTTGTACAAGGCCCATATGGCTTCGTCGTTATCCAAGTCCTTGTCAGTTACATCCGCTCCTGGCACATCTACATCACATAACAATTAATTCAACTACACATTGGTAGTATTGTCAAGCACAGCGAATGAATCTGCTGGCACAAGATCACCTTTAACAATTTAATTCAAATACAAGAAGACTGGTAGTACACATATCTCTATATACTACTAAAATGCGCCGGATGTTATCGCCACCATAAAATTAACCACCCCAATTAATCGCCCCGCCCCGCTTGAGCACTGCCTCGAGAGACTAAAGCCCACGCACGGCACCTTGCCATGATCATTGCACGCTGCCTTGGCAGAACCGACTCACGCACATGACGCCCAGCTCGCCACAATCCCCAATGCCACGATCTTGTCACAGCCACCAGCATTGTGAGGTCACAGCTCCTCACCTAAGCCGCTGCCAACGACAAAGAAGGCCAGGAGACCCCATATGCCTCCAGCGACCACCACCACCTCTACCCGGCGTGAAGATGCAAGCGATGGCTCAAATGGGGCCTAAGTACAACCTATGCCTCACTCTGAAGATCCTAGCTATGTATTTAGTCCTGTAAAATTTCCTTTTCTTAGAAAGATTGGGACTCAGTAAAACCTACATTAATTGGTTAATCCCATGAAGGACGCCCTGGTGTAAGCGGTAGAGCTTTACTGCCTGTGACCAAGAGGTCCAGGGTTTAAGCCCCAGTCTGTGCATATTTGTGCAGGGATGGCTGCTGACTATTTTCTCTTCCCTAGACCCCGCAGTGCGGGAGCCTATGGCACTGGGTACGCCCCTTTTTTAATCGGTTAATCCCATGGCAGCGACGCCAATGGAGGCCTGCTGCTGCTTGGTGCCATGAAGGCCATGAGGACGGAGGCAAGTGCTGACTCACATTTCTTCCGTACATATGTCAACACATATAACCACTTATGCAATTTCCTTATTGGTTCATTCTTGCTTAGATGCTAACATGTCGTAAGTTGTAGTATTAGAGATAGATAGTATTCTGCAGAATAGGACAAGGTGTGAGTGATATAATTGATGGAAATTTATCGAATTGAGCTTCACTTGTGGCATCAAAATTTGGTAGCCTCAAGGTGCCTTTTAGTAAAATCACTCTGCTTTTGTCAAACCAGTAGAACTATAGGGGTCTTAGTGTGGCCTATGAACTGCTGTTATAGTATTGGCCTTGTGTCAAGGGAATGCAAGTGGTGGAAATTTTGTGTAGTCTTTGTGTGTCCGAGGAAAAGGATTGTGTAGTCAGTTAAAACTGTGTCATGGCTTCTTATCTTGTCTTTGAAAGTCAGGTGCTGTAAGTACATAGAAATTAATCATTTAGCTCCTTAGAAAAAGAACATAAATCTAACTTCCTGGCAATAAGCCATGAGTTGTTGTGCTCTATTTATAAAATAGTTGCCTACATTCAGACCACATTACATATCAATCATACATATGCATGAGGTACATGTACTGCTACTATTTAATTATTTATGCCAGATTTTGTGTCCACCTTCACCATGCATGCTTCAGAATTACTCCCTCCGTGTATAGTACAACCATATTTTTTTTTCTTGAATACAAGACGTCTCTGCGCATGGCTGCATGCAGCATTAATGTAACTCTCACCCATGCAACTGGCCCTTAGTACTAGATGTTAGTAGGAAGGAATCGACGTGCACGTGAGGTGCGGAAGACAAACAAAATCCACGCCGGGGCTGGCCGAGAGCTAATAGCACACGACAGATGCATGGGCGCAATTATTTGGAGGCAAAATTATAGGGAGCCTCCTAAAAATATGCGGTAATTAATCATCTTCTTGGCCTTGGTGTTTTTGGAGTTGTGCCTATTATACATAGATGGAGGAAGTACTATTATTCAGACTAAACTCTTTCAAGTTGCAATTATTGATAAATAAATGCTCCATACAGCCCCATCAGCACTATTGTTTATTTGGCAGGGGGTCTCGTAAAAGTTCAGAACTGAGCAAAGGCCATGGCTGTCACTAAATTCTTCCCATTTGGAGTGTCTGAACCGCAGCGGAACACAATAGATAGAATGTGGCCCTGGTTAGCGTAAGAAGAAATGCTCATCAAGGACAAGCATCTCTAGGTACCATGCCCTTTGCTCCTCCCTTGATCTGGTTATTTGTCATGTGCTCCACACAGTGGTTTGGCCAAACTATTGGGTGAAATAGTGTAGGAAAGGATAGTCCAACTTCGGATGTTGTTGATCCATAAATAGTGGGATCACTGAAATCATTCTAAATGTCGGGTCACTGTAGGTTCATTAAAATGGTTCTCTTTTGCATATGATTAGGTTTTTGCTATTTAGTATAAAATATACCCTCAGTTCTGGTTTATAGAATTATATGTATTTTACTATTTATTATCTAAACCAGAGGATCCAAGCAACACTAACCGCACCTCATGGAGGGCTATTGCAGAGAAACAAACCCTTCGGATGTTCAGATTCTAACATATTGCATGTAATTCTAACAAGGTTTTTCTTTGACATGTTTAGCTTCATGCTGAAAGCTCTGGCTATGGAGTGTTCAATATAAACGGATATGAGGATGTCCTGAAGAATAGCGAGTTCAGCCAGCTGAAACTGGAGCAAGGACTTCCAGTTTACAAAGAGGCAATTAATATTTTTATCGAAGTTCCAAGAGGGCGCTAGACAGTTTCTAGGCGGCAACCCACGGCCTAGCCTAGGCCAGCTTAGGTGTTTCGAGGCATTTTTCCAAGCGATAGCTAATACATGCAAAAGTACTTAAATAAGAGAAAAAATAGGAGATCAGTGGTCATGGATTAGGGAGAAAGAGCAGAAGGCTCAATTAACGGCCCACCTTACAGCCTCTCACATCTCTCCCTACATCCGTCGCTGCCAGTTCTCTCCCTCTCCCGCATCGCGACTTCTCACAAGCCCGCATCTCAGCGTGCTGCTGCCGCCGCTGCAGAGGGCTGGCCCTGAGGGCGGGCGGACAGGTAACCGACCCAGACACCCAATCCCATGGGCCCTCATCTCAGGTATTACCATATACTATGTGGTTAAGGCTTCATCTGTGAAGAATTTACGCCATTGCTAATCTGTAGGTACGTGCTGCAACAACCTGACAATTCTCAAACATACACAAGCTAGCCCTGTTTGCTGACAAAATGGGATTAACAAAGGGCAGGTCCAACATTCAGACTGCCTGAACGCACAAAGGGAACAGATAGCAGTCGTGATTACTATGCGTGTGCGTATATAGCGCCGAGCATGCATGCACATCTATGTATTTGCTTCTCACAATACATCCTCATCCTCGTATAGGCTACGTATATAAGATTTGGAGAGTGTACACATGGACGCCATGAATAGTACTGGCTGTCTGGTAGGCTCCTTATGGCTCCAACAAGACATGAAAGCCAGAGCAATTTGCTAGCTTCCTTCACTATTTTCTTGCCACTTCAAAGCGCATAAGATAGAAGGGCGGCCCTGGTGCAGCGGTAGTGTCTTACCGTCTGTTACCGGAAGGTCCAGGGTTCGAGCCCCGGCCTCCGCACATTATGTGCGGGTATGGCTTGGCGCAGAAATCCCTTCCCCAGACCCCGCACAGCGCGGGAGCCTACGGCACTGGGTACGCCCTTTTCAAAGGGCATAAGATAATGCATGCACACATACAGTAAAAGCCTAACCTGCTTGTTTATTTCTTATTTTTGCACATTTTGTACAAAATCTCTTCTAAGCTTTTGTATTCGTTGTAGTTAAGCGTTTATCATTAACACACTATATGTATATAAATGTTTATTAGTTCATGTGTATAAAAGGGCCCTAAAACTTAGTTTCGCCCCAGCCCCGTAAAAACACAGACCGTGCCACCACTCTCGTCCGCAGCTCACTCAGTCAGCAGCAGTTTCCTCTCCCCCTCCCGTATCTCTGTCCGCGCCCACTGCCGCCAGTTCTTCTCCCTCTCCCGCATCTCTCTCAGTCAGTGCCTGCCATCTCCCGCGCCCGCCGCCGCCCAAGGCTGCTCCCCACCCCCACCAGCGACCTCCGCCTGCCTGCCTACCCCCATAGGCCAGGCAGAACACTATCGACTAGCAATTACTCACGCCCAGCCAGCTACCTCGTGTCGCCACTTTGAACCTTGATTTTTATTGTATTTTCTATCAAAAAACATAGTTATAGCTACAGCAAGATAATCTATAAAGCTCTTTATTCCAGGTGATCATCCCTGTAGTCCTACAGTACTTAATCATTCCTTTCTTAAGTAAATCTGTCAAGCTGGTGGTACTGATTGCCACAGAAGATGACTTTACCTCGTTATATGTCCAAATGACTATCCCACATGCAAAATTAAATTATCATTATCTTGATTTTGATTGGCTACAAGGTATCTCGTGGAATTTTTGTCGTTTCCATTGCAAACGCATGGGCATTTGCCAGTATAAGCAGATCTATCATTCCCAGTTGCCGTGCACTATAACGAGTATCACCAATCGAGGGTTATTCGGTTTGATGGGGATTGACGGGGATTGAAAGGGTTTAAATCCGTAACAATTCAAAATCCCCTATTCGGTTTGGTGGGGATTAACGGGGATTGAAAGGGTTTAAATCCGTAACAATTCAAAATCCCCTCCTTTGATCGAAAAAAAATCCCCGAGCAAGTCCCCATGATCGAAAAAAAATCGCAGAAAGAGAAGAAGAGGGAGGCATTGGCTTACGTGGTCTTACGGGCACCGTGCCGTTGCGGATGTGTCGTCGCTCCTCCTCCTCCTCGGGAAAGTCGCAGGATCTGATGCAATAAGCTCCGCGGGCGGCTTCGGCAGCGGCGGCGGCGGCCGAGCGCGCGGCGCGGGATGCGAACACCGCCGCTGAGCGGGCGGAACGAGATGCGGCCGAGCGCGCGGCGCGGGATGCGGCCGGCGAGGCTGAGCGGGCAGCGGCTCGCGCGGCGCGGGATGCGGCCGCCGAGGCTGAGCGGGCGGCGGCTCGCGCGGCCCATGCGTCGCGAGAGATCTGCGCTAGATCCGAATACAATGTCATCGTGAAGGTGTTCGGAGATTAGTTGACCATCCAATCCAATAAATATACGGAAGCAAGAGTAAAATTTAGGTCTTTCAACTTGTCTGGTAGTCTCTTCTAGGTCCTTGTACTTAGCAAACCGCCGGGTTTAGAGGTACTTAAATCAGTTTACCATTTTTTATTTATCAAATCTTGCTATTTGACAACTCTTATAATGATATAGGAAAGAAAAAAGTACTCTGTCTCCAAAGAGTTTGATATATTTGGTTTGCCAAAATTAAAACCAGCCGTACACAGAGAAGCAGCCGGTTAAAACACTTTTGCATTAGGAACCCTAGAATTTTAACAAATCAACAGAGCCTGAATATAAAAACTTCCAGCCTGTTCGTTTCAACTTATCAGCCAAACCAGCCAGCCATTTAACAGTATTTTTCTCTCACAAAAAATCAGCAGCAGCCAGAACCAGCCAGCCAGAAACGACCAAGCGAACGGGGCATTCCTTTTCTAGCATATTTACAAAATGAACATGGGAAAGAGTTCTATTCACGTATGAGATCCTTCGCTCGTTCTTCACGGACGCAGAGCACGGGACGGAGAAACTCTGTTCGATTCTAGCCAGCCCACGGCTCGCCGGTCGGCAAGGAGAGGAAGAGGTAGGCTTGCCCACGCCCGCGCGCATCCGCGGAGAGGCGAGGCTTGGCCCGAGCCAGCCCATGGTGCGCTGGCTGCGAGCGCCCGTGGCACTTGGCGGCGATGGCGGCGGCGCTCCATGTACGTGATCTCCAACTTCGCTGGCCGGCCCCACGCCCCGTCGAAATCCGTGGCTGCGTACACGCCCAGCTTTGGCGACCCGGACGCTTTGAGGATTTGAGCTAATCGGTGGTGGTGGAGGAGTAGCCGAACCACAACGGCGCACGGCGGCACGGCGGTCAGCGATTTGGGTCTGGGGACTTCGGGAGCGAGGCCCAGGCGTCGAGCAACTGAAGATCGTCCGCTAGACGAAGGAGGATGCGCGCTCGATACGTGCGCGGGAGGTACTTTTACCAAGTCGGTAAAAATTGGCATGGCAAACCGTTGGAGATGAAATTTTCTTATTTTATTAATTTTTTAGATAATAATCTTATTTAGTAAATTATTAGAGTTAGTCTAACTGCTAAATTTATCATTCACATCTAAAACCGGCTTTGTAAGGTTGTTTTATCTAGCCTATACTGTCACAGACCAACTTGAACTCAGGAATATGCAAAAAGTCTCCCATTGTATGCAATATTTCAGTTCATAGGCCTGCTTCCTCTTGGAGTCAGTGGAGGCCACAAACACGTGTTGATGACAAATAACTATCAATTTTAATCATCAACGAAACATGAAAAATGATTTATTTATAATTACTACCTAGATATAGAGTTTTAACTATAGAACTACACGAGTTTTGATGAATATCTATTTCGAGAGTCAGTTAAAAATAAAAAAGACCCACATATAAGATTTACATAGAGGCAAAGGACCCACGCATACAAAATAAGAATCTAGAAGACTTAAGAAAGCGACCCACCAAAGGAGAGGCCCACCTGTTGTCAGCAGGATAGGGCCGCCGAGAGCGGCCGCCCTAATCCTATGGCCAATCAGGGCCAGTCTCGCGGATCGTCCCTCCATCACCATTGAAGATCAATATTCATCGTTGATTTAAATTGGTTTGATCTAAATGCTGACGTTACTCGAAGGAGGCTATATAAGGAAGGCCTCCTGGCCCCTGGAGAGAGCAATCCATTATTCATAATTCATTAGTCAGGATTCGCCTGAGAGGGTCTTGAATGGATCACCTCTTTAGAGCCTAGCATTCAAGAGAGATTAGATTTGTAGTCTCCATGTGAGATTAGATCCATACTTTTAGATTAAGAGAGATAGACTGGAGGGTGTTGACACCAGAAATGGCAAACGGATACACCGCAAGCGTATGATAGTCAATGTAGCCTTCATCGGGAGTGTTTCAGGTATCATGATTTTCCACAGGAAACGTGAAGTGGTTCAACTAGGTTCGAGATCATCAAGTAATGATCAAAGGGGTTTAGGATTAGGTATAGAGAGGTCTGTCTAGTAGAAATATCTGGCTATGGTATTCTAAGTATAACGAAGTTTATCACCTCTTCCCTTACTAGGGGCAATAATCGAAACAGTAGGAGACAAAACCCCTACTAAGGCGGCTACCCTGCTACCCCGCTATTATTGGACATCTTGCCTAACAACACATACGAGGAACTCTAAACACTAGCCAGGCCTATCACTCCTTTCGCTAGCGTGTCTCGCAGTGCAACAAGAAGCTCACACGGGTGAGATGTAGTCTAGACACCACGTCTACACTAATCTCACTACTCTAAGCTTAGCCTAGGCTTCGAGCACTTCCACGAGTATACTTAAAGTACCAAACCAGATAATTAAATACTAGAAGAACTCAGATGTAAACTTATAAGAAGATTCGCATCCGCTGGGGCGCACCTTGGAGAAGACTCCCGACAAGCCGGGACTCCTTCTTGGAGACTCCTCACTCTCTTCCCTCTATTCTTGCACTAAAGCTACTAGAGTAGTCTTTCTTCCTAAGATACATGCTCTAAAGTGAAGGCCTATGGGGGTATTTATAGGGGAGGTGGAGTAGGGACTACTCCGTCACCATGTCGTCAATCCATGTGCCTTTCCACCTTGACCCTTGGATGAACCGACCTTGAACCGACCTCGGATGGACGTCTTGGATTCACCACGTGCACAAGTGCATGCTTGAAGTCAGTGGGAGGAAGCTGAGCTTCCAAACTCCCAAGGAGGGGTCAGCTGACCCTCTCTATGGCAGGTGGGCCCCCTGGTGGGTGTCCCCACATGCCATGGAGCCTAGTCCAGGTGTTGGCTAAATTATTGTCATGTTGGTTCCTTTGTTGTGGGCCCATGGATCCATGTGCTTTGATCTTCCAATATTGATTTCAAGCATACTTGTGATCCGAGGGTGGAGGTTGAGCTAGAAGTGCTTCACTTGGATTGTGCCAGCTTGGCATGGTCTGGTCCCACAGGATAGGGGTCGGCCCCCTCTATGTGGCCCCAGCATGTTAGCCTTTACACATTGCTTCTTGCTTCCATGGAACTGATGTTTATGCAGTCAACTTGTAATTCTTGATTGTTGCTACTTCCTCCCTTTTAGGCTTTTAGACCTGAAAAGTACTTGTTCTAGTACTTGCAACCAAATATTGACATGTACATGTGGAACAAAGTTACTTGTACCTATATCACTACTTGTTTGGTTGTTTCTCCCCCATAATGAGTGTTTGGTTGATGGTTATGTTAGTAGAAAACAGGTATAATTATCATCAACAAGACCCCTCACACTTAAGTCTTTGCTCGTCCTCGGTAAAGGTTAAAGAAGAGTGAACAAGGACACATTCCAATATTATAGTGAATATAAAGTGTTATTCAAGACATAGCTCATACAAATGGGTTATGTGGCAGTGTCTAACATATATCCTTTAGAATTGAGAAAAGGAACAATTCTTAAGGCAAAGTCATGTCCCAATTATCTGTTCTTGGTACTTAGAGTTTTTATGATAATTTTAAAGAGAAAACACATAGTTCATTCTTGCTCCTCCTTTAGCACTCTTAAATCACTCGAAGTATGTAGCAATCCTCACCAGGGCATAAAATATTTGCCCTTCTTGTTTCTATCCTACATGTATTATTCTTATGTGGAGCTTGGTAGGGATAAATAAGGTAGCATACTTTGCATTGCAAATGTTGTCAAGTCAAAGCAAGGATCTGAGGAGAAAAGTGTCATACTCCAAGATCAAGGTGTGCAAGTGTATGGAAAATGATGAACTAAGATGCTCCTCTATTTGGTAAGATTCCTCTCTTTTTATTTGAGACTGGGCTAGCATTTTTTTAAACCATGGACCTTCATGTGCCCATCTATTTTTATTTCTTTTTCTTTTTGCATAGCCTTGTGTCTCTTTTGCTAAATCATACTTAGAGAGGTATACTAGAACTTTGACACATGGAGCATCTATATATGGTGGAAATGGATAGCATGTTTTTATGTACTTCCAGTTTAGAAGCAGCATATATATGTGGCGTGTGTGTGAACTTGATCTTAGAACTATGACAAAATTCTCACTAGGGTCAACAAGGTTTGACAAAATTCATTACAAAGGCAAGCTGCACTCAAGAGAAGGGTTGTTTTGACAATTGAGTATATGGCTTTGGTAGGACTTTTCTTGCTAATGAGGATTGAATGACATTACGGTTTTATGACATTTTCAAAATAAACCTCTAAGTACCTTGAACAGAAAAAGGTGTGATTCATGAGCCAAGAATTATATCAATTTGATCAACAACTTAGTCAATATGGTTCCTATAAAGTATTACCCATAAGCATGACATTTGCAAGAACTAAACTTCATGTCACTATTGCTCTTTAAATGTCATGAATCAAGTCACATTTTATTTAGGATGCAAAATTTTATCTTTTACCATCATTTTTATTCCAAGCATGAAATGTCATGAATCAAGAACGGTGACGATGATAGGAATAGGGTAACGGTTCGATGTTCCTTCGGGTTTGCTTATGTCCTAGCTCATCCATCCATAGGGTGGGAGTCCTGGGGGGATGTAGTGTGGCAGAACCTCCTAAATCATATGGCCCACACGCATGATTATTGTCTAAACAGACTCCAAATAACCATGACTGCGTTCCATATGACTTAAAAAGTCTGTCGGGTAAATTCCGAATCATCCACGATTCTCCGAGCAGGATCAATCATTGTAGAGAGAGACATTGCAGTATTACAACAGTTTACCATAAATAATATACAACGGAGTAAAACAGCGGAAGACTTACAATAACATAAGTTTACAAAACTCTGAGTTTCAAATATTTACAACAATAGGTTTAAATTATACAAACCATAATAGTAGTGGAGTAGCAGTAGATTATAATATTAAACAAAAGCTCTGCCCACGAGCTAAACATCTTTATTCGTCGTCGCTTTCCTCGATGACTGTCATGTAGCAGGATGCAAAACACTCCTGCCCATGAGGCCCACCTACAACAAGGGTTTAACAAACCCTGAGTACAAAGTACTCAACAAGACTGACCCGACGAAATAGAAGGGTGGAGACTCAAGAAATGCAGGCTAGAGGGACAAGGTAAGGTCTGTAGGAGATAAGAAATTTTGCAGAAAAGCTTAACAGAAAGAAAAGTTTTTTGGGCTAACTCCCATTATCAACCAACTTCATTATTGATCCTTAATTTTTGTTCAAGTTGTTACTACGATGATGATCAGTGATCGAGTCTTCTTCTCCGAGAAGCAACGGCGATTCGAATCCATTTTCATACCCAGCTGGGACCTAGGTGACTGAGCATACCGGAGACTTTAACTCCGAAGCACCCCAGGTGCACCGATATACTAGGATAACAACCTCAGCCGTATATCACCACATGATACACGTGAGCTCTTCGGCCCAGCGTACCGAGATACATGGGAACTTAAACCCCACAGTAAAACACACTATGACACAGATGGGATCTCTGGCCCCACGCTAGGTCACTCCATGATATACACGGCTCCAACCATCCGTATACCACTTCATGCATGTGGATTTTCTAATTTCTCGATTATCAACAGGTCACCATCGAACGGGACCTAGGGCATCAACAGACGAGAACACTACAGAGGGACTCCATTCCCAGTGCAAGTTCGCCGTCCGGACTCGATTTATTACTATCATCAAGATTTCAACAAAGAAACCAATCTCATCTTTTTCATTTTTTTATCTTAGAACAATTAAATAAATAAGCAGGGCTAAGCATCACTACTCATCTTCTAGAGTAGGTAACAAGGAATAAGGAAATAAGACAGGTAATGCAATTTGTGGGTTTTCACTCAACTCCTATCGCTTAATGCAACATATCAGAGCTGAAGCGGTAAAACTTTTATAAATAGAATAGGGTTTGAATGCATCCGGGGCTTGCCTTGGTATTCGGGGTAGACGGTCTCGAACTCTAGATCAACTCCCGATTCTTGAATCTGCTCGTCCTTCGGATCTGGGGATAACGTTAACTCTCCGTTAACGGAAACTATTCAATAATTAATATGCTTCAACATGATGGAATAGTAAACATGATGCTCGATGGATGCATGATCAGATTAAGGGATTGTAAGTGCATTCGCCCCCGAAGTGGGTTTTGGATAATTAATGACAATCAAGTTGGGGACTAACAAGTTTGTTCAAGTGAATTCACAGGTGTTAGTCCATTGAAAGATTTGAATGATAAATATTTGGTGATGCAAGCACCCTAAATTTTATATGGATGGATGACGTTTCTACTCAAGAGGACCCTATCATTTTATATTTACTTGAGTCATAGGAAACGTCGTACTATCAAGAGGGATACAAATAAGGTTGGTAATTCGAGGTCTAAAAGTGCTCAAGTCTATATTTAGGGCGTTTGGAGAGTCACCGTTTCTCTCACATCACTTAGAAATGACCTTTGCTTTACCCAATCTGGCCTACCGGTAGTACTGGACTTATACGCTTTTTAAACCGGTAGTATCCGTGCTATTTTTTCTCTAAAAATCAAACTTGCAAAGTTATAGTAGTTTTTCTACTACCGGTAGTACCGGTCTCACCATCGGTAGTACTGGTGGTCACCGGTAGTAGCGCTTTTTATTAAAATTATATACCGGAAGTATCGGGCCTATTTTTCAAAAGTCGAGATCTTCGAGTTGGCAGTTTTATGTACTAGCGGTAGTACCGCTCCTGGCAGCGGTAGTACCGGTAGTAAAAATAAAATGTTTTTAGCCAAATTCGAAAGGGCTAGTTACTGTTTACTTTTGAACTAGCGGTAGTACCGGTCCTAGGACCGGTAGTACCGGTAGTACTCTTTCTGCCCGATCTGACACCTGCAACGGTCCTTTTTGAGAGGAACCGGTAGTACCGGTGGTACTGGCAGGACTACCGGTAGTTGTTCTGAACATGAGACTACAAATACCTCTTCACTCTCTCCTTTCTCTTCCTCTTGCTTATTCTCTTCACTCACCCGACTTGCAACTGAAAAAAGCCCTCTCCCACGCACAAGCTCACCTGCTCTCTCTTCTCCCTTGCTCCCAAACTTCATCCCCTCAAGGATTTGAGCTAGGGACGTGAGATTAGAGTGTGGGAACTTCAATCTATGACTTGAGCACTTGGATTCCTCGTCTTGCCGGCTTGATTTGTGTTTGTTACTCTTGGGTTCTTGGAACCCTAGCCGGCTAGGCGTTCTTCGTGGTTGCCCGTGTTGATTCATTTGTGAGGGCACCCCGAAGTATTTGTATTACCCTTGATTCTTAGTGAATATCTCAAGTTAGCCTTCGTGGTTGCTTGAGGGAGGAATCCTTCGTGGTGAACTCAACAACGGGGACGTAGGAACTCCTTCGTGGGGATTGCCGAACCTCGGATTAAATCTTGTGTCTTGCTATGGTGGTAGCATCGACTACCCTTGTTCTTGTGTTCTTCGTGTTCTTCATCCCTACCCCCAAAGTTCTTAGGTTGGAGGACTCGATCTACAAGTTGGTGCGGTGAAAAGCTTCAAGAACTTCAATGCTTTCATTACCAACATCAACAAAGGGGTGGTAACCTTTGGATCTAAATTTACAGCTCATGTACTCTGATTTCGCATTTGATTTAGTGGCTTCGTAGGGTACTGGAAGTGCTGGAAATCTAGCATCGGTAGTACTGGTGTTGTACTACCGGTAGTACCGGTGATACTTCCGGTCCTACTTCCGGTAGGCATTTAACTTCCGCATTTGAGCTGAAAATTTCAGGTTATCAAAATCGGCCTATTCACCCCCTCTAGGCCGATTAGATCCTTTCAAGTGGTATCAGAGCAAGGTCCCTCAACTCAACACTTCACCGCGTGAGGGACAACATTGGCCAAGATGGATCCGGAGGCAACGAAGAATTTAGTTGAGCAAATCACCGCTCAAGTCACCGCTCAACTCACTTTAGCGCTGCAAAAGCAACAAGAAGAGCAAATGAACAAGTTGCAAGAACAACTAAGCAAGATGAAAGAGATCATTGACAAGAAGAATCAAGAAGGAACTAGTGAGAAGAAAAATGAGGGTGAAGATGGAGACAAGACACCAAAGAGCTACACAAGAGCAAGCTATAGCTATGAAAGCACAAGCAAGAGCAACCCCCACATACCAATGATCAATCCCGGAAAGCCACCTCCGTTTGATGGAGTTAAATACACCGATTGGGCTCATAGGATGAAATTGCATCTTATAGCCGCAAGGTGTTGGCAAGCGGTTGAAATAGGCATTAATATTCCTGAGAATCCTAAGGATTGGTCATCCGAAGATGAGGCGGATTTCCATCTCAATGCTACAGCTGCAACATTAATTTTGTAATGTCTCACTCCAGAAGACAACAACAAGGTGAATGGTATGGTGAATGCAAAGAAGATTTGGGAAACCTTGAGGACATCATTTGAAGGTGACAAGAGTGTGAGAATTGGAAACATTGAGCTTCTCCAAAACAAGATTGAGAATTTTCATGTGATAGAAGGAGAAACAACTAAGGCTATGTATGATAGATTCATGACATTGATCAATAGAGTTAGAGCTCTTGGATGTGATAGATGGGATGAACAAGCTGCAGCAAGAAAGCTATGTAGAATATATAGAGACAAGAATAGCATCCTAGCTTCGGTAATAATGGAAAGAGAGAACTACACCACCATGACAACATAAGAGATGATTGCTAAGATTATGCATCATGAAGTTCTAGATGATGAGACCAAAGAAAGGCTTAGTCAAAGAAGAAGCATTGCACTAGCGGCATCTCATGCAAGTGGAACAAGTCATGGCAACAAAGGATGTTGTGATCACAAGCACAATGATGTTAATGAAGAACTTGATGATGAACAAGCATTTATGGTGAGGAATTATGCAAAGTACTTGATAAAGAAGAAAGAGAGGATGAAGAGTGGTGGTGGTAACAAGATGTACAAGAAGAGGTTTTGCTATGAGTGTGGTTTGGCCGGTCACCTTGCTACGGATTGTCCAAACAAGGGCAAGATATCAAGATACAACAAGGGAGGTGACAACAAGTACAAGGGTAAGAAGAAAGGTGAAGCACATATAGGTGAAGAATGGCAATCGGATGATGATAGTGATGAAGAAGATGACAATGACAAGAAGAGTGTGGCTGCAATTGCCGTACATGACGCACCCTCTTCTTCGACATCGTTCTTCACCAACATTTCTTCTACACCTAAGCTTTTTGCCAACCTCTCCGATGATGACAATGACACTCCTATTTGCCATATGGCAAAGGAGGAGAAGGTATCATCCGATGCTTCTACTTACTCTAATGATGATGATGAGCTTGATGAGAACTATGCTATCAAAATCATTAAAAAATATGGAAAAGAAGCTACCTCTATAATTCTAAAATTGAAGTACACCATAGATGAGCTTGAGACATGCTTAGAGTCGCAAAGTGAAATGCTTCTAGTGGAAAGGGAGAAGAACAATGGGCTAGAAGCATGTCTCACCAAAGAGAAGGAGAAAGTTGAGAAGTTAAATGTAGAATTGTCTTTGGCTAAGGACTCATGTGAGCACTTAACCAAGGAACAGTCCTCAATTAATGACTCTTTGGCTAGTCTAAAGAATGATTATAGTATATCTCAAGAAAGCCTCACAAGCTTGACAAATAAATATCATGAACTTGAGATAAACTATGACACTCTTTGGAAGAGCACTTCTACTTCCTCTAAGGACTCAAATGCTTCAACAAGTGTAGAATGTAAAAGATACTATAATGTTGATATAAATGCTTGTGCTACTAACCTTGTTGAGCTAAAGAAGAAAGACAAAGAAATTCTTAGGTTGAAGACCATTGTGGGTAATGGTTGCAAGAACAAGGATAAGCAACCAACCACAATCTACAAGGCACCTAGGCATCCACACATAAAGGATGGCCTCGGCTACAATAGGTACAATGGTAAGGTCAATGGGAGAAACATGATAAATGGTGTGTCTTGTGTGAAGTTCAACGAGAGTGTGCCTCTTGTTGATCTTATTAACAAGATAAACAATGTTGAGGTTTCTCCCATCACTTCCTCCGACAACAAGAACATCAAGAAGAAGGAAGTGAAGGCATCCATGCAAAATGTGCCTATCTCAAGGAACAACTTGTGTGATTATCTATGTTGTTGGGATAAGAATGGTAAAATTGTTGTAAAGTATGTGGGTGCCCTCAAGAAAAAGCAAATCATGAGGAGTGTTTGGGTGCCCAAATCTTATGTGTCTAACCCCCTAGGACCCAATTCTAATTGGGTACCTAAAACAAAGGTTTAACTCCTTTTTGTAGGTATACGCTTCCGGTGGACCATGTTGGGTGCTAGATAGTGGATGCACCAATCATATGACCGGAGCAAAGACAATGTTTGATTCTTTCCAACCATGTGAAAGCAAGGGTGAAGGAATCACATTTGGTGATAATAGTAAAGGAGACATTCTTGGTTTGGGTAAAATTGCTATATCTAATGATAACTCAATCTCAAATGTATTACTTGTGGATTCATTGGGGTTCAATTTGTTGTCCGTCTCTCAACTTTGTGAGATGGGTTACAATTGTCTCTTTACGGATAAGGGTGTGGAAGTCTCTAAAAGGGTGGATTCCTCTATTGTCTTTACAGGTCAATTAAAGGGCAAGCTCTATCTAGTTGATTTCACATCTAGTAGAGTGGGGTCCGAGACTTGTTTAGTGGCAAAATCTAGCATGGGTTGGTTGTGGCATCGCCGACTAGCTCATGTTGGGATGAGAAACTTGGCCAACCTTCAAAGAGGTGGACACATTCTTGGACTAACAAATGTTTCTTTTGAGAAAGATAGGATTTGTAGTGCATGTCAAGCGGGGAAGCAAGTTGGAGCCAAACATCCCGCAAAGAACATCGTGTCAACTTCAAGACCACTTGAGTTGCTACACATGGATCTTTTTGGACCCAATGCTTATATAAGCATTGGAGGTAACAAATATGGTTTTGAAATTGTTGATGATTTTTCTCATTTCACTTGGGTATTCTTTTTGAGAGATAAAGGTGAAACCCAAGAGATCTTCAAGAAGTTTGCAAGAAGAGCTCAAAATGAGTTTGACGTGAAGATCAAGAGAGTGAGAAGTGACAACGGGACGGAGTTCAAGAACACCAACATTGAAGCATTCCTTGATGAAGAAGGAATCAAGCATGAGTTCTCGGTCCCTTATACTCCCCAACAAAATGGGGTAGTGGAAAGGAAAAACCGAATGCTCATAGAGGCCGCAAGAGCAATGTTGGATGAGTACAAGACTTCGGAGAAGGATTATTGGGCGGAGGCGGTCAACATGACATGTCATGCAATCAATCGTCTATATCTTCACAAGATCAAGAACAAAACCGCCTATGAACTACTCACCGGTAAAAAGCCTAAGGTTGATTATTTTAGAGTTTTTGGATGCAAGTGTTTCATACTTAGAAAGAAATCCAAAAGATCTAAGTTTGAACCTAAGGTTGATGAAGGTTTCCTACTTGGTTATGGTACTAACGAACATGGATATCGTGTTTTCAATAAGACCACCGATCTAATTGAATTAACGGTAGACATGACTTTTGATGAATCCGACGGCTCTCAAAAAGAGCAAGTCAATATGAACATTGTAGGTAAAGAAGAGCCTTCTCATAAAGTGATCAAGAAGCTTGTAACCGGTGAAGTAAAGCCCGTTGAACAAGATGATGATGATGATGCACAAGTGCAAATCCAACATGACCCGCTCATACATCATGGGTCAACCGATGCCCATGGTGGTGCCTCCACATCAAGAGATGGTCATGACTCAAGAGAACAAGCAATTCAAGATCCACCACAAGTTGAAGAAAGCAATTAAGATGATGATCAAGGGGGAGCACTTGATGGTGTTTCTCCAAACAACATATAGTATGATAGTGAAGATGATGGGCAAATCCAAAGAAGAACAGCAGCACCTCACCCAAGAGTTCGCCAAACCATTGAACGGGACCATCCCGTTGAAAATGTGATAGGAAGTATAAAAGGAGGAGTGATGACTCGTTCACGTTTAGCATCTTTTTGTGAGCATTACTCTTTTGTTTCCTCTATGTTACCTCTGAAGGTGCAGGATGCCTTGAAGGATGAGGATTGGGTGATGGCAATGCAAGAGGAGTTGGAAAACTTCACTCGGAATGAAGTCTGGTCCTTGGTGGAGAGGCCCAAGCAAAATGTAATAGGTACCAAGTGGGTCTTCCGCAACAAAGAAGATGAGTATGGCGCGGTTACAAGGAACAAGGCACGGTTGGTTGCTCAAGGTTACACCTAAATTGAAGATTTGGATTTTGGGGAAACTTATGCACCAGTAGCTAGGCTTGAATCTATTCGTATATTACTTGCCTTTGCTACTCACCATGATTTCAAGTTGTTTCAAATGGACGTGAAAAGTGCATTTCTCAACGGCCCCCTCTCCGAAGTGGTGTATGTTGAACAACCACCAGGTTTTGAAGATCCACATTATCCTAACCACGTCTACAAGCTTCACAAGGCGCTCTATGGGCTCAAGCAAGCCCCTAGAGCTTGGTATGATTGTCTCAAGAAATTTCTACTCGAACAAGGGTTTGAGATAGGCAAAGCTGACCCTACTCTTTTTACTCGCAAAGTTGGGAATGATATCTTTATTTGCCAAATATATGTTGATGACATAATATTTGGTAGTACTAATGATGAGCTTTGTGAGCAATTTAGTAGGATTATGACCAAAAAGTTTGAGATGTCCATGATGGGAGAATTGACCTTCTTCCTCGGTTTTCAAATCAAGCAACTCAAGGAAGGGATGTTCATTTGCCAAACCAAATACACCCATGACATGTTGAAGAAGTTTGGCATGGACAAGGCCAAGCCCATCAACACACCAATGCCCACTACGGGACATCTTGATCTTGACACAAATGGTAAGGCCGTTGATCAAAAGGTATATCGCTCCATGATTGGATCTTTGCTTTATCTTTGTGCATCTAGACCTGATATTATGCTTAGTGTGTGCTTGTGTGCAAGATTTCAATCTAATCCGAAAGAATGTCATCTCATGGCCGTTAAGAGAATTTTTCGGTATTTGGTGCTCACACCTAATCTTGGCTTATGGTATCCTAAGGGCTCATCTTTCACTCTACTTGGCTATTCCGATTCGGATTATGCCGGTTGCAAGGTAGAGAGGAAGAGTACATCTGGGACTTGCCAATTTCTTGGTAGGTCTTTGGTGTCTTGGAGTTCTAAGAAGCAAAACTCCATTGCCCTATCCACCGCTGAAGCCGAGTATGTGGCGACAGGCTCTTGTTGTGCCCAACTACTTTGGATGAAGCAAACCTTGAGAGACTTTGGTTGCAACCTATCCAAGATTCCACTCTTATGTGACAATGAGGGTGCAATCAAGTTAGCCGATAATCCCATTAACCACTCTCGCACAAAGCACATAGACATCCATCATCATTTTCTTAGAGACCACCAAGCCAAAGGAGATATCGCAATTCAACATGTGAGAACCGAAAATCAGTTAGCCGATATCTTCACAAAGCCTCTAGATGAGTCAAGATTTTGTGCTTTAAGGCGTGAGCTCAATATCGTTGATTCTCGTAACGTGGAATGAAATCTTGCATACTTTGATGAGCTTAGAATTGGCCAAATATTTGCAAAATATTAAGTGATATTTCAAAATCTATTTTCACTATATCAAAAATGACCATTGCTTTGTATTGATTTAATGAAATCTGGTCATATTTGGGAGTGTTCTAGTGCTTTATAAAATTCACCGTCGAGAGTACTTCTTCTGGCAATCTTTTGGTCTAGCGGTAGTACCGCTGGGTCGATCGGTAGTACCGCTCGTTCAAAATCATGCCCCACGCTGAGTGTTCGACTAAAAATATATCTTGCGCGACTCTTGCCCATCGGTAGTACCGGTCGGCCGACCGCTACTACCGGTAGCCAAATTGACTGCGGTAAAAGGGTACCGCTGGTTAAAAACAAAATTTTTTTTCTTACCCCTCTCTTCCCCACCCGACCCCCCTCCTGCTCGTGGCGCCGCCGCCCGATGCTGCCGCCCCTCCCCGATCTCCCTCCCCCTCCGGCCATTCCTCAATCCCTTTGAGGGAGAGCTTCCCCAAGCCTCGGAGATCACATTGGAGGTGTTTGTGGGCGCTGGGACATCTTGCACGCGTGGATTGGCCTCTTCCTCGTGAGAAACAAGGTATCATGGAGTTCATGCCCGATCTCTCAATGTACTTTGTTCTAGGTCGTTTCCCTCCACGTGCTTGCTGTTTATGGCGTATACATGCTATCCCGTTGCTTCATTTGCACATATTCATGGTGGATTCGATGATCCGGGTGGAGTTGAGCCGTGTGCGGCTTCGACCGGTACTACCGGTCTCCTGAGCGGTAGTACCGCTAGCAGCCCGCCGACTCGGTCTACTCGCTGTGTTCATTCTTCCCATGTTGCAATCCATTGCTAGCATGTCTAAGACGTTCCCTGTCTTGTTTTGCCCCTTACAGCATGTCTGAGCGCCGGAATCCAAATCGCCATGCTCGTCCTCGTCCCCAAAGTTTGGGTGATGGGGAGGAGGACCGTGATGCCCGTCAGCGTGCTCGAAGGCATGGGAAAAGTTGTGGGGAGTCCTCCCATGGCAGCCATCATGAGGAGCCCTGTGAGGAGCCTGTTGAGCCTGCTGTCCCGGCAGGCTATGGTCGTGGTAGCTCTCCTCCTCGTCACAACGCCATGGTAAATTATGCTCAGTTGCATGATGTGAGGGATGTGCAGGGGCTTGCGTTGGATGCTCAGTACAATGTTTCCCCTCCTCAGCTTACTCACATGACGTGAACTAGGACTCTTGCACCATTCCCTGGTCATCGTCCTTGGCCTCGTCGTCCTCTCAAGCCCGAGCAGCTATTTTTTGATTATTCTTCCAATGTGCCTGCTCTGAAAAAGCAAAGAGAGGAGAATCCCTATGAGTGGGTCAGATTTCCAGGTGTTGAGGAAAGGTTTTGGACTTTGTTTCATCATGATTACTATTGGTCTGTTTGCTGGGATAGTGGAAAACATGGTAAACTTTTTGAGCACGAGGCCTTGAAACTTGACTCCCTTACCTCTCGCAAGCTCTCTGATCAGGCTGCCATGAATGCATTAAGGGCCAAGCTTGAAGAATGGAACCTATTGCAGCTTGTGACTTTTCAGAAGGATTGGAACACTGAGATTCTTTATCAGTTCTGGTCCACTCTGTATATTGATGAGGAGCGCAAGGTCTTACACTGGATGTCCCATGGTCAGCACTACATGTGTTCTTATGAGCAGTTCTCCCGTCTCTTAGGCTTTGATCATGTGGATCGAGATGCATGGAGCCTGTGGACTCATTATGCTAACCCCGTTGGCAGGGATGATTACATTGTTGCTCAGATGTACCTTGCTGACAAGTATGCTACTGGCTCCAATGCTAAGCTGAAGCCATTTTATTATGTCCTGAATAATATTCTTAGGCACACTCTTGATCCCAAAGGTGGTGATTCAGTTAAGATTCAAGGTTATGCTCCCACCATATTGGTTTGCTTTGGTTTGGACAAGCGCTTCAGCATTTCTTAGTTTATGTGGGCTAAGATTGGCCAAGCAGCTGTTGATCCTCACAGGCTTCTTCCTTACGCTCCCTACCTTATGCATGTGATTGAGCAGGTGACTAATCGCTCCTATCCTCCTGATACTCATCATGCTTGGTGGAGTATTCGAAACTTGCGTCCTCATACGCAGAAGGCGGATTCTTCCTCTTTCGCTAGTCCTCCTCCGGCTGACGCTTCTCCGGCTCATGGGGAGCCTGTTGGACTTGAGCGGGATGCTGCCCCTTCTGTGGATCCCTGAGCTGGAGCTTCTGCTGGCCCAGGCACTGGATGTGGCCGTGGTCGTGGCCGTGGCGGCATTGTTGGTGCATTCAAGAAGTTCATGACCTACATGTGTGCTTGCCATGCAGATACGAGTCAGCGGCTTCGTCGTATTGAGGACAAACTTGGTCTCTCTCCCTCAGCTCCTCTTCGTCCTCCTCCGGATTTCTTTGCGGATGATGATGTTGATGATGACCAGTTTGTGCAGCCCCCTCAGCAGCAGCCCTATGAGCCGCCTCCTCAGCCTCCTTAGTTCTATTCTCAGCCGGACTCGTTCTATCAGGGTACTTCTGCAGGCTACGCTGGTTCTGGTTTTGGGCTGTTTGATGAAGCTGACGATATCACCCGCCGATCTACCAGTGTTGCGCCTATGTACTTGCCGTCTTCCTCTGCAGATCCTCGTGGCAAGAGCAAGTACCTTGGTGATGATGATGATGATGATCAGGACTTCTCGGCATTCTAGTGATGTTCTACCCATAGTTTTTTTATCGTGGCCTACCCTTTTTGGCACTTGCTGTCAAAGGGGGAGTGTTAGGCTTACTTTGATGTAATAGGGTAGCTTTTTATTAGGTTATGTTTATCTCTCTTCATTCGTGGTGAACTATGTGGTGAACTTAGAACTTTGTGTGTGATGGATGCTTGTAGGCTAAACATTTATGCTTATTTGATATATCATTTTGTGATGGCCCATATTTGATATCATGATGATGCTTGTTATTTTTAGAATGGTTATGTTGGTCTTAATTTATATTCCTTCTTGCATAATCATTCATTTTCTTTTATTTATCTCTTTGTGATATATCTTGTCATAAGCATCACGGTTTATTCTTGTCAAACACATCCTTTTAGGCACCCCACGAATTACAGAATTTAGGGGGAGCTTGTTCTAAATGTATGTTATCTTGACTTTATTCAAGATTTGAAATTCAAAATCCTATGCATACATTTAGGGGGAGCTCTCCATAAAGTTTGGGGTTCAAAAGCTTTAATTCTTTCATTTTTTTGTAAGCCTAAGTTGGTTATCATCAATTACCAAAAAGGGGGAGTTTGTAAGTGCATTCGCCCCCGAAGTGGGTTTTGGATAATTAATGACAATCAAGTTGGGGACTAACAAGTTTGTTCAAGTGAATTCACAGGTGTTAGTCCATTGAAAGATTTGAATGATAAATATTTGGTGATGCAAGCACCCTAAATTTTATATGGATGGATGACGTTTTTACTCAAGAGGACCCTATCATTTTATATTTACTTGAGTCATAGGAAACGTCGTACTATCAAGAGGGATACAAATAAGGTTGGTAATTCGAGGTCTAAAAGTGCTCAAGTCTATATTTAGGGCGTTTGGAGAGTCACCGTTTCTCTCAAATCACTTAGAAATGACCTTTGCTTTACCCAATCTGGCCTACCGGTAGTACTGGACTTATACGCTTTTTAAACCGGTAGTATTCGTGCTATTTTTTCTCTAAAAATCGAGCTTGCAAAGTTGTAGTAGTTTTTCTACTACCGGTAGTACCGGTCTCACCATCGGTAGTACTGGTGATCACCGGTAGTAGCGTTTTTTATTAAAATTATATACCGGAAGTATCGGGCCTATTTTTCAAAAGTCGAGATCTTCGAGTTGGCAGTTTTATGTACTAGCGGTAGTACCGCTCCTGGCAGTGGTAGTACCGGTAGTAAAAATAAAATGTTTTTAGCCAAATTCGAAAGGGCTAGTTACTGTTTACTTTTGAACTAGCGGTAGTACCGGTCCTAGGACCGGTAGTACCGGTAGTACTCTTTCTGCCCGATCTGACACCTGCAACGGTCCTTTTTGAGAGGAACCGGTAGTACCGATGGTACTGGCAGTACTACCGGTAGTTGTTCTGAACATGATACTATAAATACCTCTTCACTCTCTCCTTTCTCTCCCTCTTGCTTATTCTCTTCACTCACCCGACTTGCAACTGAAAAAAGCCCTCTCCCACGCACAAGCTCACCTGCTCTCTCTTCTCCCTTGCTCCCAAACTTCATCCCCTCAAGGATTTTAGCTAGGGACGTGAGATTAGAGGGTGGGAACTTCAATCTACGACTTGAGCACTTGGATTCCTCGTCTTGCCGGCTTGATTTGTGTTTGTTACTCTTGGGTTCTTGGAACCCTAGCCGGCTAGGCGTTCTCCGTGGTTGCCCGTGTTGATTCATTTGTGAGGGCACCCCGAAGTGTTTGTATTACCCTTGATTCTTAGTGAATATCTCAAGTTAGCCTTCGTGGTTGCTTGAGGGAGGAATCCTTCGTGGTGAACTCAACAACGGGGACGTAGGAACTCCTTCGTGGGGATTGCCGAACCTCGGATTAAATCTTGTGTCTTGCTGTGGTGGTAGCATCGACTACCCTTGTTCTTGTGTTCTTCGTGTTCTTCATCCCTACCCCCAAAGTTCTTAGGTTGGAGGACTCGATCTACAAGTTGGTGCGGTGAAAAGCTTCAAGAACTTCAACGCTTTCATTACCAACATCAACAACGGGGTGGTAACCTTTGGATCTAAATTTACAGCTCATGTACTCTGATTTCGCATTCGATTTAGTGGCTTCGTAGGGTACCGAAAGTGCTAGAAATCTAGCATCGGTAGTACTGGTGTTGTACTACCGGTAGTACCGGTGATACTTCCGGTCCTACTTCCGGTAGGCATTTAACTTCCGCATTTTCGCTGAAAATTTCAGGTTATCGAAATCGCCTATTCACCCCCCCTCTAGGCCGATTAGATCCTTTTAGGGATCAAATACAACTTTTCTTCACGGTAAAGTTGCAAGCTAACAAAACTTTGCTTACATAACTGATTAGGGTTAACTACGCAATTTAAGAGGTTAATTAAACACATAAAATAACGTTAATTAAGCCCTAATGACATGATTAAGATAAGCGCAACCAATTAATTAAAGTGCCAAAGGTCATTAGGGTTAATGACCCAAGGTCATCAATCAATCCCAAAGTCAAACAAATCCTATAATGATTAAGTTAACTAAAAGGGGTTAATTAATTATTTAAAAGCATTAAATAAAGGCATAAAAATTAAAGTTATCAAATTAAGCCCAAAATTTTATTTTAGAAAGCTCTTAGCATAATTAGATGGCAAAACAAATTTCAGAATTAAAAGCCAATTATTTTATTTATTAAAAATCATTGAAGGTCCATTTTTCAATTAAAAGGGCTAATTTTAACATATGCAAAAAGTACTCAAGTTTGGCATTTCATATTTTTTCTAGGTAGATAACATCATAAGGAACATTCACAAAAATTTTTAGAATTTTTAGAGCTATATATGAATTACTATGAATTTTCAAAGAAAATAGCATTTAAATCATTTTTTGAAAATAGAAAAAAGAAATTCGGCACAGTGCTCCCGGGTCAACAGTCGACCCCGCCGGAGTTGACCGGCGATATCTCGCCGACGGCGAGGTCTCCGGCGACCGGACTTGGTCCATCTGACTCATCTCGACACGGGGAGTCCAACAAGCTAGCTAACGGCGCGGAGGAGCGGCGGCGGCACCCACGCCGGCGGCAATGGCGGCTCGGCGGAGCGGCGGCCCGACGGCGTCAATCACCGGAGCGATTTTCGGTGACGGTAAGGCTACGGTCAGACGCAGGGCACTCAGGCAAGCGAGTTTGGCAACTTCATGCGGTCGCTCCATGTCCCTGGCTCAAACGGCAACGCGCGCGGCGGAGCGGCAGCACTGCACAGGCGGCGAGCTACGGCTACCGACGGCCACGACAAGGGATTGATGCAATTGATGGCATAGATAGATGCAGGAGCTCACCACGGCGCTGATGCGCACGTTAATGGTGGTCCGGAGTGGCTGGGTTGAGCTGCGATCGACGGCGGTGAAGCCGGCGGCGGCGCTCCGATGGCACTACGGCGTCACGGCGGTCTCCGGCAATGCGCTGCTCAAACCAAGGTGCGCATCAGGTGCAAGATGACACGGAGAACATGATTGCGGGGTTGAAGGTAAAATATATTCACCTTTGGCGGCGGCAATCGGCGGCGATGGCGCGGCGGCTCGGCTGGCCGGCCGCGGAGAAGAAAGCGGCACGTGGGCAACTCGGGTGATAAGAGCAAGCACGAACTGGCTCAAACGGACCATGAAGAAGTGGCGGAGCTTTGGGCAAGAGTAATTAGATAGAGGTGGAGCATCAGCGGCGAATTCGGGCGGCGGAGCGAGGTCGTCGGCGACGGTGGCGGGAGGAAGAAGAAAGAAAAACGACGGCGTCCGACCGCTATTTATAGCACGAAGATGATGCTTGAGTGAGTGACACGACGACGGTGAAGTTTCTCACGTCCAAAAGCGCTCTGATGGTCGGGAAGGCGCGGCGGTGGACGGCGGCGCGCGATGAGAAGCCGGCCATGGCGGGCGCCGATAGGGTTAGGTACTGTTCGCAGAAATTATAGAAATGCCATTCTTTTCAAAATACAAATTACTCCAAAATTTGTATAAGAACTTGAAAATCTCCAAAAATATCATTTGCATAACTTTTCAAGAGCTACACTTTTCCTTTAACTGGCATCCTCAAATTCTATCTAGATTTTGAAATTTGAATTCAGATTTGAAAAGGGAATAAAACCCTAGAAATAAGCATTTGAAATTACTTTTGATTTTTCAATAAAACTTGAAAATCTTCAAAACTATGAAATGTTGAGTTTGTCAAACCAAACATTCTTCATATACAAGGTTTTCTCAAATGATGCATAATTTTTGAATTATAACTTTAAAATCAAAAGGGGATAAATGCTGGAAACTGTATTTTCAAATTAATTTGAAATTCCTTTTGGAAAATTGAAAAACTTTATATACCAACTTTGTAGCTCTTGTCAAGATCTACAAACTGTCTTTTTAGAGTATCTCCAAATTCCTTATAGATTTTGAATTATAGAAAAGGGGTTAAAACTAGGTTTTGAAATAAAGGGTTTTTGAAATAGAATTTAAACTCAATTTGGTTTCTAATTTAATTGTTTGGTTATTAGTGACCACAAACATCATCCAAGGACATTTTTAGGTCATTGACCCAATGACACCCTTGGTTGACCAAGTTGACTTTTGAAAAAATCTTTTATAGCATTTCCAATTTGAATTTAAATTTAAATTGCCGGACTTGGAAGTAAGCTTTGGAATCCAAATTGAACTTCAAATATGGAAATCATTTTTTAGTTGGACTTAGACTTATACACTATGCTTGACACTAGTGTAAACATAGTTTACACCTCAAGTACATAGAGTATAAACTAAGCATTTGCGATGACATTCGAAAGTAGGGTTTTATTATTTCATGTGACCAAACATTCCAGAAGCACAATCAACCTATGAAATGTAAACTTATTTTAGTTAATGCACATTAAGGTTGACTTAAACATGAATGCTTGACACATTATGTATGGCTAACAACTGCTCAGGCATTTGCAGACGATATGATACCTTCCCAACTGGTGCCAGAATTTGAAATGGTCCAATGTATCGAGGTGCTAATTTACCCTTGACTCCCAATCGGGTAACTCCTTTCATGGGTGACACCTTTAGATATACATAGTCTCCTTTATTGAAACATAATGGTTGACGTCTCTGGTCTGCATAACTCTTCTGATGAGATTGTGCTATCTTTATATTTTGTTGTATCTGTTTAACTTTTGCTTCTGTTTCTTTTACCAAATCAACTCTGAAAAATCTTCTTTCTCTGGGTTCAGACCAACTTAATAGAGTTCTACATCTGCGACCATACAATGCTTCAAATGGTGCCATTTTGATGCTTTCTTGATAACTATTATTATAAGAGAACTCAGCTAAGGGTAAACACTCATCCCATTTCTCTGGAAAATTAAGGACACATGCCCTCAACATATCTTCAAGTATTTGATTTATTCTTTTAGTCTGACCTCCTGTCTGAGGATGGTAGGCTGTACTGTGCAAAAGATTAGTACCTAAAGACTTGTGTAATTGTTTCCAAAACTGGGAGACAAACTGCGTGCCTCTATCTGAAACAATGGTCTTTAGAATTCCATGAAGACTTAGAATGCGCTCGAAATACAGTTTGGCATACTGCGAGGCTGTAGTTGCAGTTTGAACTGGAAGAAAATGTGCGGACTTGGTGACTCGATCCACTATAACCCAAATTGAATCAAAACCCTTTGCTGTCCTGGGTAGACCCACTATAAAGTCCATACTGATATCTTCCCATTTCCAAGCTGGAATAGGTAATGGCTGAAGTTCTCCTGCTGACTTCAAATGTACAGCTTTGACTCTCTAACAAGTATCACACTGAGCCACATACTTAGCAATTTCTATTTTCATCTTGGTCCACCAAAATTTCTGTTTCAGATCATGATACATCTTATTACTTCCTGGATGAATAGAAAACTTTGAAAGATGTGCTTCGTCAAAGATCTTTTGTTTTAACTCAGAATCTTTTGGTATGACCAGACGATTCTTATACCATAAGACATCTGCTTCATCAATTGTGAAACAAGAATTCTTTTCATTTCTAACTTTCTTTTTAATATGCTTAATTCCATTATTACTTCTCTGAGCAGAAATAATTTGATCTCTGAGGGTTGTCTCAACAACAATATTAGACAAACTACCTTGTTGCACCATCTCTATACCCAGTTTTTCTATGTCATGACATATAGAGATATCCAAAGGCTTCACTGTTAAGCAATGACAATGACCTTTTCGACTAAGTGCATCAGCCACTACATTGGCTTTACTAGGATGGTAATAGATTTCCAAATCATAATCATTGATTAACTCTAACCATCTCCTCTGTCTCATATTCAAATCATCTTGAGTGAATATGTATTTCAAACTCTTGTGATCACTGTAAATATTACATTTATTACCCCACAAATAATGTCGCCATATCTTTAAAGCATGGACAACAGCTGCCAATTCTAAATCATGTGTTGGATAATGCTCCTCATGCTTTTTCAACTGCCGGGAAGCATAAGCAATAACTCTTCCCTCTTGCATCAACACACATCCAATACCAATACCCGAAGCATCACAATAAACATCAAATGGCTTCTTAATGTTTGGCTGTGCTAGAATAGGTGCAGTGGTCATTAGTTTCTTCAATTTCTGAAATGCCTCTTCACAGGCAGGTGACCAAACAAACTTGACATCATTCTTTAACAATTCAGTTATTGGCTTGGATATCTTCGAGAAATCTGGTATGAAACGATGGTAATAACCCGCTATTCCCAGAAAGCTTCGAACTTGATGCACAGTCCTTGGTGGTTTCCAATCCAGTATTTACTAGGATCAACAGCAACACCCTTGCTTGATAACACATGTCCAAGAAATTTCACTTCTTTTAGCCAAAACTCACATTTGCTAAACTTAGCATACAATTGATGTTCTCGCAGACGTTGCAAGACAACTCTGAAGTGTTTAGCATGTTCTTCTTCATTCCTAGAATATATCAATATGTCATCAATAAAGACAACCACAAACTTATCCAGTTCTGGCATGAACACTGAGTTCATCAAATAAATAAAATAGGCCGGTGCATTGGTAAGTCCAAAAGACATAACCAAATATTCATACAGACCGTACCGAGTGGTAAAAGCGGTCTTTAGAACATCTTCTGGGCGAATTTTGATTTGATGATACCCAGATCGAAGATCAATCTTAGAGAACACTTTTGCTTCCGCCAATTGATCAAAAAGCAGATCAATGCGGGGTAGAGGATACTTATTTTTAATGGTTACCTCATTCAAGGGACGATAATCCACACATAACCTTAAACTTTGATCTTTCTTTTTCACAAAGAGAGTAGGGCATCCCCAGGGTGATGAGCTAGGTTGAATAAAACCTTTATCTCGTAGCTCTTGCAATTGAGTCTTGAGTTCTGCTAACTCAGGTGGTGCCATCCGATAAGCTCTTCTGGATATAGGACCAGTACCAGGTTTCAAATCAATTCTAAACTCCACATTTCTGTCAGGAGGTAAACCCGGTAACTCATCGGGAAATACATCAGGAAACTCACAGACCACTGGTATCTTCAATCTCTTTTACAGAAGTTGCACACACCTTTTGAACATTCCTCTTAAGGGTCGGAAGTTGGATAAGGAGTGAAGTTTTGCAATTGGGTATGTTCAATCTCACTGTTCTATTCAGGATGTCTATCACAGCGCCATGCCGTTTCATCCAATTCATACCTAGGATCACATCTATATCTTGATCCTTTAATATTATCATATCAGTGGGAAAAATATACCCACCCAAACTTACTGGCACATCATGTACCATTTCTTTAGTACACATACGCCCTCCAGGCGATTGTATAAAGAACTGTTCTTTTGTTCCCACTATTGGAATTTCATGTGTCTTAACAAATGTACCATTAATGAATGTATGCGATGCACCAGAATCAAATAGCATAATTGCAGGGTGATCAGCAACAGGAAACGTACCCATCATGACAGGCTCTCCTTCTGGGATCTCCCCAACTTGAGTGTAGAACACTCTGCCAGACTTCTTTTCATTCTTACTATTCGACACCTTCTGATTTCCTGCCTTTTGCTGATTCTGTGGTTGTGGTACAAAAGTCCTGGGAACATAAGAGTTATACTGCCTTGGATGCGGGCAGTTTCGTGAAAAATGACTAGGCTTTCCACAGTTATAACAGGGGAAAATCGGTGGCTGGGAATTGGGGTTACGAACACCAGGGGCATTCGGCTGTCGGGGATATGAAAGATTAGCAACAGGACGAGCGAATGCCTGTTGCGGTGCTTGGTATTGTGGTGGACGATAAGATGGACGAAAATGATTCTGAGGGTGATAGATTATTTTCTGGCGTTTTGGATTGCCACCAGAAAATCCAGAGGATACACCCTTCTTCTTTTTGGTTTCCAGATGTTGACGATTCTTATCTTCATAAGAGATAGCGATATTCACCGCCTCATGAAAAGTGGCATTTGGATTTCCCGTCATCATTCTCTGAATTTTACTATTTAGACCTCTCAGAAAACACTCTTTCTTTTTACGGTCAGTACTAACATAGTCTGACGCGTATTGAGACAAGTGATTGAATTTGCCAAAATATTGCATGACCGACATATCACCTTGCCTCAAGGAAAGAAATTCTTTGAGCTTTATAGTCATTATTCCCTCAGGAATAAAATGTGCTCGAAAGGCTTCTCGAAACTCAGTCCAAGTAATACGATGGCCTTCTGGCTGAGCAGCAACAAAATTTACCCACCAGGCTCCTGCAGTACCTCTCAACTGCTGGGCTGCAAACATGGGTTTTTGATATTCTGTGCATTCAATCAGTCCAAACTTCTGCTCCATAGTGCGGAGCCAATCATCGGCCTCCATCGGTTCATCTACTCTGGTGAAAACCGGAGGTCGAGTGTCTGTGAAATCCACATATGTGGTTTCATCTCTATGGTTCCGCCCATGATTTCCCTGTCGGGCATTCTGATTCTGGTTTTGAGCCATCATTGTGGTTGCAGTGACTAATGCTGCAACTGCATTAGCTAGAGTGGGTGGAACTGGTGGAGGATTAGGGATATCACCTCCATCCTGAGATGAACCAGCAGCATCACGGGAACGGGTGTGAGCAGGCATCTGTTGATAAACAAACTATACTTTATTCACGAAGCCTTATCGAATTTCATAAGGATATACTACAAAGGCGTAACATACTTATGTTACATTATTTTATTACATCAGTCTGCACTCCGGCAAGACTTCCCACACCTACTAGGCTTTAGAAAGCAAAGAAAGGATATATTACACATCTTACTTTCCAAACTCCTTACTCATCTTCCTCAGGATCCTCCTCCTCTTCAGGCTCTTCCTCTACTATCTCAGGATCTTCTTCTTCCATAACATCCTCTTCTTCACTTTCATTCTCTATATCCATTTGGTTTTCCTCTTCTTCATCAATGACATCCTCTTCGATAAATTCTAATTCTTCAGAATCTTCCTCTTCCTCATCCTGACCCATTACAAGACCAAGGTCATCCTGGACTACCTGTCTTTGGTATTCAGGATCCAATAAGTTATTCAACCTCACACATTCATCGTCAGCTTCCTCCGCATACTCCTCCAAATCTTCCACATAGTCTTCAAGTTCTTGGATACGAACATTTGCTGCATCTTCTCTTGCCCAAGCATCATTTCTTTGGTGCTTCATATACTTCCGGGATCGCCTCAACGAAGTGATTTCGGCGGCCTCTAAAATCCTGTCGGTTTCAGCCCTTTCCAACTCGGATCTAAGCCTTGCTATCTCAGCCTACGGATCCTGATGTGGATTGCTACTGCTTTCACCGATCTCATACTTACGAGCTAACTGATGTCGAGGTACTCCTTTTGGTGCAGTGCTTTTGCGAGGAGTTTTCTTGGTAATGGCCATCCTAAAGCAAGATAGGATAGATAGGAAGAAGTTTAAAGGTTAGCATGAAAAAGGATTGATCCTACTTAACCCAAACCACTTTAAAGGGGAAAGTAATTAAATAAATTAATTAAGCATGATGCATGAACGAACTTACGGTCTAAACGTAAAAGATTTGTAATGCAATACTTACATATATAACATAGGGCAATATAATATGCTATTTCTCCACCACACTTTGAAAAATCAGAATAAGGGTCGATAGAAAGAATCATAGATAAGGAATAAGCAATTTGGACCCAAAATAGTCAAGTTAAAATCATTTGACTCAAAACTTTTGAAGTTTTCACAAGAGAATACTACAACAACTCTTTTCAACAACGATCCAGCTCCGATACCCGCTGTGGTAGAACCTCCTAAATCATATGGCCCACACGCATGATTATTGTCTAAACAGACTCCAAATAACCATGACTGCATTCCATATGACTTAAAAAGTCTATCGGGTAAATCCTGAATCATCCACGATTCTCCGAGCAGGATCAATCATTGTAGAGAGAGACATTGCTGTATTACAACAGTTTACCATAAATAATATACAACGGAGTAAAATAGCGGAAGACTTACAATAACATAAGTTTACAAAACTCTGAGTTTCAAATATTTACAACAATAGGTTTAAATTATACAAACCATAATAGTAGTGGAGTAGTAGTAGATTACAATATTAAACAAATGCTCTGCCCACGAGCTAAACATCTTTATTCGTCATCGCTTTCCTTGACGACTGTCATGCAGCAGGATGCAAAACACTCCTGCCCATGAGGCCCACCTGCAACAAGGGTTTAACAAACCCTGAGTATGAAGTACTCAACAAGACTGACCCGACGAAATAGAAGGGTGGAGACTCAAGAAATGCAGGCTAGAGGGACAAGGTAAGGTCTGTAGGAGATAAGAAATTTTGTAGAAAATCTTAACAGAAAGAAAAGTTTCTTGGGCTAACTCCCATTATCAACCAACTTCATTATTGATCCTTAGTTTTTGTTCAAGTTGTTACTACGATGATGATCAATGATCGAGTCTTCTTCTCCGAGAAGCAACGGCGATTCGAATCCATTTTCATACCCAGCTGGGACCTAGGTGACTGAGCATACCGGAGACTTTAACTCCGAAGCACCCCAGGTGCACCGATATACTGGGATAACAACCTCAGCCGTATATCACCACATGATACACGTGAGCTCTTCGGCCTTGCGTACCGAGATACATGGGAACTTAAACCCCACAGTAAAACACACTATGACACAGATGGGATCTCTGGCCCCACGCTAGGTCACTCCATGATATACACGGCTCCACCCATCCGTATACCACTTCATGCATGTGGATTTTCTAATTTCTCGATTATCGACAGGTCACCATCGAATGGGACCTAGGGCATCAACAGACGAGAACACTACAGAGGGACTCCATTCCCAGTGCAAGTTCGCCGTCCGGACTCGATTTATTACTATCATCAAGATTTCAACAAAGAAACCAATCTCATCTTTTTCATTCTTTTATCTTAGAACAATTAAATAAATAAGCAGGGCTAAGCATCACTACTCATCTTCTAGAGTAGGTAACAAGGAATAAGGAAATAAGACAGGTAATGCAATTTGTGGGTTTTCACTCAACTCCTATCGCTTAATGCAACATATCAGAGCTGAAGCGGTAAAACTTTTATAAATAGAATAGGGTTTGAATGCATCCGGGGCTGGCCTTGGTATTCGGGGTAGACGGTCTCGAACTCTGGATCAACTCCCGATTCTTGAATCTGCTCGTCCTTCGGATCTGGGGATAACGTTAACTCTCCGTTAACGGAAACTATTCGATAATTAATATGCTTCAACATGATGGAATAGTAAACATGATGCTCGATAGATGCATGATCAGATTAAGGGATCGAATACAACTTTTCTTCACGATAAAGTTGCAAGCTAACAAAACTTTGCTTACATAACTGATTAGGGTTAACTACGCAATTTAAGAGGTTAATTAAACACATAAAATAACGTTAATTAAGCCCTAATGACATGATTAAGATAAGCATAACCAATTAATTAAAGTGCCAAAGGTCATTAGGGTTAATGACCCAAGGTCATCAATCAATCCCAAAGTCAAACAAATCCTATAATGATTAAGTTAACTAAAAGGGGTTAATTAATTATTTAAAAGCATTAAATAAAGGCATAAAAATTAAAGTTATCAAATTAAGCCTAAAATTTTATTTTAGAAAGCTCTTAGCCTAATTAGATGGCAAAACAAATTTCAGAATTAAAAGCCAATTATTTTATTTATTAAAAATCATTGAAGGTCCATTTTTCAATTAAAAGGGCTAATTTTAACATATGCAAAAATTACTCAAGTTTGGTATTTCATATTTTTCCTAGGTAGATAACATCATAAAGAACATTCACAAAAATTTTCAGAATTTTTAGAGCTATATATGAATTACTATGAATTTTCAAAAAAAATAGCATTTAAATTATTTTCTGAAAATAGAAAAAAGAAATTCGGCATAGTGCTCCCGGGTCAACAGTCGACCCCGCCGGAGTTGACCGGCGATATCTCGCCGATGGCGAGGTCTCCGGCGACCGGACTTGGTCCATCTGACTCATCTCGACACGGGGAGTCCAACAAGCTAGCTAACGGCGCGAAGGAGCGGCGGTGGCACCCACGCCGGCGGCAATGGCGGCTCGGCGGAGCGGCGGCCCGACGGCGTCAATCACCGGAGCGATTTACGGCGATGGTAAGGCTACGGTTAGATGCAGGGCACTCAGGCAAGCGAGTTTGGCAACTTCATGCGGTCGCTCCATGTCCCTGGCTCAAACGGCAACGCGCGCGGCAGAGCGGCAGCACTGCGCCGGCGACAAGCTACGGCTACCGGCGGCCACGACAAGGGATTGCTGCAATTGATGGCATAGATAGATGCAGGAGCTCACCACGGCGCTGATGTGCACGTTAATGGAGGTCCGGAGTGGCTGGGTTGAGCTGCGGTTGACGGCGGTGATGGCGGCGGCGGCGCTTCGATGGCACGACGGCGTCACGGCGGTCTCCGGCAATGCGTTGCTCAAACCAAGGTGCGCATCAGGTGCAAGATGACATGGAGAACATGATTGCAGGGTCGAAGGTAAAATATATTCACCTTTGGCGGCGGCAATCGGCGGCGATGGCGCGGCGGCTCGGCTGGCCGGCCGCGGAGAAGAAAGCGGCGCGTGGGCAACTCGGGTGATAAGAGCAAGCACGAACTGGCTCAAACGGACCATGAAGAAGTGGCGGAGCTTTGGGCAAGAGCAATTAGACAGAGGTGGAGCGTCAGCAGTGAATTCGGGCGGCGGAGCGAGGTCGTCAGCGACGGTGGCGAGAGGAAGAAGAAAGAAAAATGACGGCGTCCGACCGCTATTTATAGCACGAAGACGATGCTTGAGTGAGTAACACGATGACGGTGAAGTTTCTCGTGTCCGAAAGCGCTCTGATGGCCGAGAAGGCGCGGCGGTGGACGGCGGCGCGCGATGAGAAGCCGGCCATGGCGGGCGCCGATAGGGTTAGGTACTGTTCGCAGAAATTATAGAAATGCCATTCGTTTCAAAATACAAATTACTCCAAAATTTGTATAAGAACTTGAAAATCTCCAAAAATATCATTTGCATAACTTTTCAAGAGCTACACTTTTCCTTTAACTAGCATCCTCAAATTCTATATAGATTTTGAAATTTGAATTCAGATTTGAAAAGGGAATAAAACCCTAGAAATAAGCATTTGAAATTACTTTTGATTTTTCAATAAAACTTGAAAATCTTCAAAATAATGAAATGTTGGTTTTGTCAAACCAAACATTCTTCATATACAAGGTTTTCTCAAATGATGCATAATTTTTGAATTATAACTTTAAAATCAAAAGGGGATAAATGCTAGAAACTATTTTTTCAAATTAATTTGAAATTCCTTTTGGAAACTTGAAAAACTTTGTATACCAACTTTGTAGCTCTTGTCAAGATCTACAAACTATCTTTTTAGAGTATCTCCAAATTCCTTATAGATTTTGAATTATAGAAAAGGGGGTAAAACTAGGTTTTGAAATAAAGGGTTTTTGAAATAGAATTTAAACTCAATTTGGTTTCTAATTTAATTGGTTGGTTATTAGTGACCACAAACATCATCCAAGGACATTTTTAGGTCATTGACCCAATGACACCCTTGGTTGACCAAGTTGACTTTTGAAAAAACCTTTTATAGCATTTCCAATTTGAATTTAAATTTGAATTACCAGACTTAGAAGTAAGCTTTGGAATCCAAATTCAATTTCAAATGTGAAAATTATTTTTAGGGTTGAACTTAGGCTTATACACTATGCTTGACACTAGTGTAAACACAGTTTACACCTCAAGTACATAGAGTATAAACTAAGTATTTGCGATGACATTCGAAAATAGGGTTTTATTATTTCATGTGACAAAACATTATAGAAGCTCAATCAAGCTATGAAATATAAACTTGTTTTAGTTAATGCATATTAAGGTTGACCTAACCATGAATGCTTTACAGTGCATATGATGACATGGCATGTTTTAGTTAACATAACACCAGAGGTGTTACATGATGAGGACATGACACCTTCGGATACGACCATTGATTATAAGGTGATGTCATTCCTACATTTGTATAGTGACTTTGGATATAATTCACTTGGTTCCACATGTCCGTGTCATTATTTGATTGTAGGTACAAATGTGTCTCAAAATGCAAGTTCAACAAAGTTCAACTTTTGGTTCATCGGCAGCCTGACGATGCTTCATTGGGAAGGCCATAACTCATCCATCCGGAGTGCAATCGAGGTCAATGAGCACTTGGTGGAAAGCTTATTTGATAGGCTTTCAAATAGATCTGGTCCCATATCAATATCACGTTGGCAAGGTCTCCTATTCATCAAAATATTCTGTTGCTATTTCTGTCAGAAGCTACGTCGTCGTCATGGGCTTGTTTTTCATCCTTGGGACCCTGGACCAAGTGGAAGCATGACCCAAGTAGATGGAGAACTCACCAAGGAAGCCCTTGGACGTCCTCCATCCTGGTCACCACCTTTGGAGGCCAGCAAGGGCGTCCAAGACAAGACGGAGGCCCAGCCCAATTCGAGTTCGAGTCTGCCTCGGCCTCCAGGACCAGCACAGATTAAAATGGAAGGCCAGGATGCATACGGACTCCATTTTCAACGATCCACATATGGATGGAAAGATAATTTCATAAGGAAACCAATGGCATTGGTTTGAGGTCCAAATTCCTTCTGAGTCATCAGGAAACGTCGAAACAATCCAGCATCTAGAATCTGTTCCAGTGCTGCACCATAGTTTTTGGTCCGTTGGGCCGTGTATCGTGTTTGAGCCCGTTAGGGGGGCGCATCCAGGGGGTGTGATGACCCTTAGGCATTATATTCAGTAGCCGCCACCCTCGTTAGGGTTTGGGTTTTGCTTTAGATCAATCTATTATTGAACAGTCACCGTTATCGGTTTGTGAAACCCCACATTCGTGTGCTGAATCATATATCCGCAATTGTCACTTCAATCTTAGTTGCGTTTTATCTTGTTCTTGCTTGTGTTCTTCGATTCACAGCAGGGATTAGCCTTCTTGGTGAGGTCAACCGGATTGTGACACGGTTGATAACCAGAGGAGAAGTGGTGCTAAGGTTGCAGGGTTTGGGTCTTTGTGATCTGAAGCCGGATCGGTGTGTCTCTCTCCGACCAAATCCATAGTTATCTTGAACTGACGGAAGATCGGGAAACCCAGTCTCATCATTACATGTAGGTAGTTCCTTAGTATGCGGGCATGGTGTCCGGATACGAGGGGGCCTTCGGATATGAAGGCATGCCACGGTTGAGGGGTAGGCGGCGGGGAGTGACCTAGTCCTGTCCATCCTTCGTAATACCCCACATTCGTATGTCGTGTAGGAGTTCATAAATGTCCCCATTGGCTGACAGATCAGCTGCCGGGATCTCCCTGTTACCTTAGACCCTGACTTATTGCTTGACCTGTATATCATGTGATTCGGATGTTCAATGCATATGTATAAGATGTACCTGCTCCACGTAGTTGTTCTTTTATCCTTTTATTCGTTTATTCTTTATTTTATATTTATCCTTATGGTAGATCTAAGTGTGTGTCCACTATTTATTCATATGACTATCACTTACCACTGCATAGCAATTGGCCTCACTTCGATGATATGAAGTTATAACATTTCTATGCTAGAGGTACCTGTACCTGCCTTTCTTTGGGAAAATATAAATAACGATACCCTGATAATACTTCCGGGTGAAATGCTATAATGATAGATCCGTGCACTTGCGGATATTTCTAAAAGATTAAGATCTATCATGTGGCAATCCTTACGTTATTGCCAGAGAATCAATTCTAGTAGCGATGTTAAGACCTGCCTACACCAAGGCATTTCTGGCATGACCGCCGGAGATAGGTTCCCTACCTGTCTTTTGGTGTTCGCGCTAAGAAACGCCAACAAGCATTTCTGGCGTCATTGCCGGGGAAGGCATTGGTACAGTTAACTCTAGCATAAGAAAGAAAAGAATATATATATATGACTTAGAAAAGAATATATATATATATGACTTCATTAGAAATGGCCATTGTCTATGCAGGCTAACTTTTATGTTTTCTCCTATTGTGTATGAAAATAGAATAGTGTATGACTGGTTTCTCTCTGCCAAAAACTTCGTCAGCAATCCAGAGGCACTCCTGAGGAAGAACTGGTCTGCACCGCTTCTTTTTTTTGCCACTCTGCCGCCAGAAGAACCAGTCATCGCCGCACCTTCCGCACTACGCGAGATGGCCCAGAAGTCACTCTGTGACTTCTCCACCCCCGCTGTTGCCAATGTGTCCACCGGGCCCACTGTCAACATTGGGGACAAGAACTTTGAACTTCGGACCGGGCTAATCACAATGGTGCACGTGAGGCCATTTTGTGGACTGCCCAACGAGGATGCCAACGCTCATCTACAGCATTTCCTAGAGCTGTGCAACACGATCGTTATCAAGGATGTCGCACCTGACGTCATTAGGCTCCGCCTGTTTCCCTTCTCCCTGGTGGGGAAGGCAAAATAGTGGTTCTACAAGGACAAGGAAGCTGTCGACACGTGGAGCAAATGGCTCACAACATTCCTTGCTAAATTCTTTTGCATGGGCAAAATCAATGCCCTGAGGGGAAGAATCGCCAACTTCTAGCAGACAACAATGGAACCCATACCGGAGGCGTGGGAGAGGCTCCAAGAGTATATTCAGGCTTCCCCCCACCACGGCATGGAGAATTGGCTGGTGGTCCAGAACATCTACAATGGGTTAACACCCATGTCGAAGGGGCACCTCGATGCTGCTGCTGGTGGCGCATTCTTATCACTCATCATCGACAGCTTGGGGGAACCAAGCTTGGGGGGAAGAAAGAGCCCCCACTAAAGCACAAAAAGGCATGCATACCGTAAAAGAGACGGGTATGCTTGCCACAAAATAGACTTCTTGCTCAAAAATATTGACGAATGTGCCATCAGAGATACATCGGGCACCGTCAATGCCATAGACGCTCGCATAACATGCGAGGTCTTTGGTAATGTTGGCCACTTAGGCAATGATTGCCCCAAGACCCGTGAAGACGCCGTTTACATCAACAACGAGTATCGCCAACAAGGAGGCAACAACGGCTAGAACAACCAATCACGTCCTCCATTCCAAGGCAATTCGAACTACCACTCTAATTACAATTCGAATCAGCTTTCTTTGAAAGATCTTGTTCTAGGCCAGGCGAAGATAAACGAAAACATTACTAAAAAGTTGCTTAACAATGATAAAATCTTAGAAAACATAAATACCAAGATGGAAGGTTTATCTTCTGCCGTCAAGAACTAGCTGAGCTTTAATAAAATGGTAGAAACCTAGTTAGCTCAGATAGCTGCTGCTATACCCGCTGATAATAGTTCAGAAAAGATTTCGAGGCAACCCGAGGTCTCGCTCGAATATGTTAATATGATCTCGACAAGGCTTGGTAAACCTTCGTCGTGGGCTATATCTGTTCTTTACAAAATGGGTGATCCCGGCCGCCCAACGATCACGATCGCCCTCGGCCCCCACACGATCAACAACACCTATTGTGATCTTCGGGCCAGCATCAATGTGATGTCCAAGGCGACATACGACAAGATCTTGGGTGGACCCTTGTCTCCCATGTCTTGCAGGTTGTAGATGGTAGATCAATCCACTAGACAACCCGAAGGGCCGGCCGAGACATACCGGTAAGAATCAGGGACGAATATGTCCCTGGTGACTTTTTTATTCTTGACATGGGCGACAACATCGCACCTCCACTCATCCTGGGGAGGCCCTTCCCATACACCACCAAGGTGGTTATCTACACAGGGAAGGAAAGTATCGCCCTGAACTTTAAGAGCAAAGTCATAAACCTACCTTTTAATAGTTATTATAAAAATATTAAAAATAAAAAGAACCAACCAGATAGGCATCCCAAGCTTCCTATCACTAACATACAGGTATGGCGGGTCAAGGCTGCATCATCCATTCCCACTTCTTCCGGGACGGATGTGTCCTCCACAATCACGAGATGAAAAGGAAGAAAGTCCTGCTCAGCGGACTTAAAAAGGTGAGCCCTGACCGTCAGGTAAATCGATAAGTTATCTTTTCAAAAATAAAAAAATAAAAAATATATATAATAAATAAATTCTTTATAAAAATATTTTCCGCAATAAAAATACTTTCAAAAAGTTTTGTTTACAAAAATACTAAAAATTAGCCTTTTGAAATGCTCAGAATTTTCCATTTATCAAAACTATTTTTAAATAATTTTTGAAAATTCAAAATACCATCAAATTTTGTTGGAAATTCAAAATCTAGATGAGAATCTCGGAAACGGTCGAGTGCACAACGGCCACAAATTTGAAATGGCCGTTGGAGCCTGCTGCCAACTGCCGAGCTGCAGGCCGACCAGACTTGGGGTGTGCGTCAGGCTTGGGTCGTGCGCCCCTGTCCTAGCTCTGCCAGCGTGGAGACAAGGCCCAGCGGCTAGTGGCCAACGCCCTCCACCCCTCCAGCTAGTGCACTCGCCTATAAATAGCAGGTAACCCGAGATGAGCTTCACTCATCTCATTCTCACTCTCTCATTTCATCTCTTTCAAGCAATTTCCAACAAATTTGAGTAGTGCAAGCACTAGAGTGATTCTCAGGTGTGGAAAGACAACATTTTCCACTAACCCTTTCTACACCCGAGAATTCACTAGCTTTTGTTCCACCATGGTGAAGCTAGGGAAGATTGTCGGCGAGCTTTCGGGAGGCGCTCCAAGCGTCTCCATGGAGAATCAAGCTTTTAGTATGAAGCTCCCGATGAGTTCATGCAAGGAGAGCCAGCGGAGGAGGAGCCCGTGGGAGGCGAGGAGGCCGAGATACCCCAAGAGGAGGGTATCAACGACGGCGACGCACCCTACCTCGAGCTGCAGGATAGACGAGAGACGCAAGCATACCGTCACCTCAAGCACCATCTCTTCCTCCACACACAGATCTTCGACTCCACCCTCCTCCAAGCTACAGACCCCTGAACAAGTCCATAGGGAGAATCTGGCGAGGAGAACACATCAAGCTGGTATTATGGGTGAGGCAGGACCTAGCTACCATGAGAAAGACGAAGCCGAAGCCAGCTACCAGGGGGAACATGTCCCCGAGTGGGCCCCACCTATGCAACACGAGGTCGGGTGGGAGCAATTCATGCCCCCACCTTAGACTAACACTGCAGGATGGGTAGAAGTGGATTCAGATGAGTGGGCTCAACACAAGCACGGATACAACTCCGATGACTACCCACCGCCTGTCCAGCCCCCTCACAACCCAGAGCTGGAGGCCCTCAGCACCCGTGTTGGAGAGTTACAGATTCATACAGGAGAGCTACAAACTGCATTCAATGAGTTTGCACACAACACGACCCAGTGGCAGTACCAGCAGGACCAAAGGTGGGACACGCTGACTGCACAGATGCAGCAGCAACAGGAGCAGCAAGAGGCATTCTACAGATTTCAAGGCTTCTACCCTGGACCATGAGCTGTGAGCTAGCTTGGGGAAGGACCCCTGCTCAGGTATCTGCATTGCATATTTAATTCTCTATAATTTATTTTCTTTTTAGCATGTTTAAATTTCAGCAATCATGCATAATTAAAAAAATGCTAAAAGAACAAAAAAATTTATTCCTTTCTATATGTGTGCTATGCAAATATCTAGTTCAACCCTTGTTGAGATGATGAATAGTTGTTCTGTCTTGTGCTTCATCTATACCCGTGTTATAATCGAGCTTTCTCTAAAATTTAGGTTTATCAGCTAATACTGTCTCATCCTAAAAACTTGGACTAGTGGGTCGCATATGCTTGATCTTGTCTAAGTTATTGCCTGATATGATATGGTGACATGGGCTGCGCTATGACTTTGTTCTGAGTGAAACTTGACATTCGGAGCTTTATTTTTTAAAAAAATTCAAAACAAAAGTTCCTCAATGATTATGAAATACCTACCAAGGCCATATGACATGTTTTAATTCTATAAAACCTCTAGTCATGTGCTGCTTGCGGAATGTTGAGTTGGGTCAAATTGTTGTGACCTTAGTGAGATTATGGTCATATGCCCATGATTGAGATTCACATGCACCTACCAAATAAAGCTGACTCTCACCCTAAGAGTTGCGCACAACATGCACCCCTCCATCCACCAAAAATACGCCAACTCTTACCCTTAGAGTTGCGCTCCATTTTTCGTCCACCAAATAAAAATGCCGACTCTTACACTGAGAGCCGCACATCCCTTATGCAAAACTTTGCTCCCTGCATTTGCCATCATGACATCTCTCCATTCAAAAAATTCTTCATATGCCATTAAAGGATATGGGCTATGCTAAAAAAAGCCATGCCAAAGGGCATGAGAGAATAAACAGGAAAGAAAATTCTAAAATACCTATTAAAAAATCTTATAGCCCATATTCCTCCAACAGTTTCATTCCATCCAATAAAAGAGAGTCATGATGCATGGAGTACCAAAAACATTTAGAATTAGGATTCCACCCTCATCATATTCCACACACTTGCACATCTCAATCAAAGTGTATGACTTGTATCTCCATGTGGTTCGGTTTTTGACCCAGCAATATATGTGATGCAAGTTTGCCCACCTTTATACGTGCTCAAAACTCCACTCTCAGCTTTTAGTGGTAGGATATTTAAGGCAACACTACAATGCCTTTGGTAAGGTAATCATACACATTGAGCGATCGAGAGAATCATTTGAGAAACTTACTTTTCTTTGCAAAAGCTGTCAAAACTTTCGGAAAGATGGTTGATCTTGGGATGAATGATAAGCAATGCTTGTTGATCTGTTCTATCCTATAGTCACCCAAGATCAAAAATAGCTAAAAAGCCTCATCAGTTTCAAGATAATAACAGGGTGAATAGCATGCTGATTTATTCAATTTGAAGTTGAAAACTTTGTTATAACCTTGATAAATTTGAAATGTGATCGGCATCGCAGCAACTCCTGATCAACAAACCAAAGCCCAGCTTTGCTCGGGACGAGCAAAGGGTAAGCTTGGGGGATCTTGTTGGCGGTCTGTGGCAGAACCTTCTAAATCATATGGCCCACACGCATGATTATTGTCTAAACAGACTCCAAATAACCATGACTGTGTTCCATACGACTTAAAAAGTCTGTCGGGTAAATCCCAAATCATCCACGATTCTCCGAGCAGGATCCATCGTTGTAGAGAGACATTGCAGTATTACAACAGGTTGATATAGATAATATACATCGGAGTAAAACAGTGGAAGACTTACAATAACATAAGTTTACAAACCTTTGAGTTTCAAATATCTACAACCATAAAATTTAGATTGTACAAACCATAATAGTAGTGGGGTAGCAGTAGATAACTTCATTACAAAACCAAATGAAAAGCTCTGCCCACGAGCTAAACACCTTACTCGTCGTCGCTTTCCTCAACGACTGTCATGCAGTAGGATGCAAAGCACTCCTGCACATGAGGCTCACCTGCAACAAGGGTTCAACAACCCTGAGTACAAAAGTACTCAACAAGACTGACCCGACAAAAAAGAGGGGTGGAGACTCAAGAAATGCAGGCTAGAGGGGCAAGGTAAGGCTTGTAAGAGATAAGAAATTTTACGGAAAAGCTTAACAGAAAGAAAAGTTTGCTTGGACTAGCTCCAATTATCAACCAACTTCATTAAACCTTAATTATTGTTCAAGTTGTTACTACGATGATGAACACCGATCGAGTCCTCTTCTTCGAGAAGCAACGGCAACTCAAATCCATTTTCATACCCAGCTGGGACCTAGGTCACTGGAATACCGGAGACTTTAACTCCGATGCACCCCAGATGAACCGATATACCGGGATAACAACCGCAGCCATATATCACCACATGATACACGTGAGCTTTGCGGCCTAGCGTACCAAGATACGTGGGAACTGAAACCCCACAGTAAAACATACTATGACACAGATGGGATCTCTGGCCCCACGCTAGGTCACTCCATGATATACACGGCTCCAACCATCCGTATACCACTTCATGCATGTGGATTTCTAAATTCTCGATATCACCAGTTCACCAACGGACGGGACCTAGGGCATCAACAGATGGAAAAACTATAGAGGGACTCCATTCCTAGTGCAAGTTAGCCGTCCGGACTCGATTTATTACTATTATCAAAATTCCAACAAGAAAACCAAATCTCATCTTTTTCATTCTTTTGCCTTCGAACAAATAATTAAATAAGCAGGGCTAAGCTTTACTACTTATCTTCCTAAGCAGGTAACAAGGATTAATGAAATAAGACAGGTAATGCAATTGGTGGGTTTTCACTCAACTCCTATTACCTAATGCAACATCTCATAGCTGAAGCGATAAAACTTTTATAAATAGAATAGGGTTTGAATGCATCCGGGGCTTGCCTTGATGTTCGGGGTAGACGTTTTCAAACTCTGGATCAACTCCCGATTCCTGAATCTGCTCTTCCTTCAGATCTGGGTGACAACGTTAACTCTCCGTTAACGGAAGCTATTCGATAATTAACATGCTTTAACATGATGGAATAGTAAACATGATGCTTGATGGATGCATGATCAGATTAAGGGCTTGAGTATAACTTTTCTTCACGATAAAGTTGCAAGCCAACAAAACTTCGCTTATAAAACTCGTTAGGGTTAATTACGCCATTTAAGAAATTAATTAAACACATAAAATAACGTTAATTAAGCCCTAATGACATGATTAAGGTAAGCGCAAACAATTAATTAAAGTGCCAAAGGTCATTAGGGTTAATGACCCAAGGTCATCAATCAATCCCAAAGTCAAACAAATCCTATAATGATTAAACTCAAATAAAGGGATTAATTAATTATTTAAAAGCATTAATAAAGGCATAAAAATTAAAGTTATCAAATTAAGCCCAAAATTTTATTTTAGAAAGCTCTTAGCCTAATTAGATGGCAAAATAAATTTTAGAATTAAAATCTAATTATTTTATTTATTAAAAATCATTGAAGGTTCATTTTTCAATTAAAAGGGCTAATTTTAGCATATTCAAAAATTACTCAAATTTGGCATTTCATATTTTTCGTAGGTAGATGACATCATAAAGAACACTCACAAAAATTTTTAGGATTTTTGGAGCTATATATGAATTACTATGATTTTTCAAAGAAATTAGTATTTAAATCATTTTCTAAAAATAGGAAAAGAAAATCGGCACAGTACTCCCGCGCTGACCGACGGCCCGCCGACGGTTGACCGGCGATTACTCGCCGTCGGCGAGGTGTCCGGTGACCGGGCTTGGACCATTGGACTCAGCTTGGCACGGGGAGTCAATCAAGGTGGTTAACGGTGCGGCGGAGCGGCGGCGGCACCCACGCCGGCGGCCATGGCGGCGCGGCGGAGCTAGGGCGCGGCGGCGAAGCTCACCGGAGCTGTTTCTGGCGACAACGACCACACGGACTCACACAGCGCATTCAGGCGAACTCATTTGGCAACTAAATGGCACCGTCCCCTGGTCCCTGGGCAAAGCGGCAGCGCGCGCGGCGGAGCGGCATGGCCGTGCCGGCGGCGAGCCACGGTGACCGGCGGCTACAACATGGCAAAGACGAAATTGATGGCACAGACAGATGCAGGAGCTCACCACGGCGTTGATGCGCATGTTAATGGAGGCTCGGAGCGGCTGGGCTGAGCTACGGACGACGGCGGTGATGGCGGCGGCGGCACTCCGATGGCAAGGTCGGCGTCACCGGCGTTCCTGTGGAGCATCAAGCCGGCCAAGGTGCGCATAAGACACAGGATAGCATGGAGAGCATGACTGCGGGGTTAAAGGTAATATATATTCACCCTCGACGACGGTCGACGGCGAAAACTCTCGCGGCGGCTCGGCGACCGGCCGTGGAGAAGACGACGGCGCACGGGCAGCTCGTGCGAGAAGAGCAAGCACAAACTGGCTCAAAATGATCGTGAGGATGTGGTGGAGCTATTGGCGAGAGCAATCGGACAGCGGTGAAGCGTCAGCGGCGAATTTGAGCGGCGGAGCGGGGTCGTCGGCGGTGGCGGCAGGAGGAAGAAGAAGGAAAAACGGCGGCGTCCGACCGGTATTTATAGGCCATCAGCGACGCAGGAATGGGCGACACGACGACGGCAAAGGTTCAAGCGTCTGGAGCGAGCTGGCGACCAAGATATTCACGATGGTGGACGGCGGCGCGCGTTGAGAAGCCGGCGATGGCGGCCGACGATAAGTTTCGGTACTGTTCGCAGAAATTACAGAATTGCCATTTATTTCAAAATACAAATTACTCCAAAATTTATATAAGAACTTGAAAATCTCCAAAAATATCATTTGCATAACTTTTCAAGAGCTACACTTTTCCTTTAACTAGCATCCTCAAATTCTGTCTAGATTTTGAAATTTGAATTCAAATTCAATAAGGGGATAAAACCCTAGAAACAAACATTTAAAATTACTTTTGATTTTTCAATAGAACTTGAAAATCTTCAAAACTATGAAATGTTTGACTTTCCAATCCAAACCTTTTTCATATACAAAGTTTTCCAAAATTATGTATAATTTTTGAATTATGGTTTTAAAATCAAAAGGGGACAAATGCTAGAAAACTGTATTTTCAAATTCATTAGAAATTTCTTTTGGAAACTTGAAAAACTTTATATACCAACTTTGTAGCTCCTGTCAAGATCTATAAACTATCTTTTTAGAGTATCTCTGAATTCTTTATAGATTTTGAATTAGGGAAAAGGGGGTAAAACTAGGTTTTGAAATAAAGGGTTTTTGAAATAGAATTTAAACTCAATTTGGTTTCTAACTTAATTATTTGGTCATTAGTGATCACAAAAATCATACAAGGACATTTTTAGGTCATTGACCCAATGACACCCTTGGTTGACCAAGCTGACTTTTGAAAAACCTTTTATAGCATTTCTAATTTGAATTTAAATTTGAATTGCCAGACTTCGAATTAAGCTTTGGAATCCAAATTCAATTTCAAATATGGAAATCATTTTTAGGGTTGGACTTAGACTTATACACCATGCTTGACACTAGTGTAAACATGGTTTACACCTCAAGTACATAGAATATAAACTAAGCATTTGCGATGACATTCAAAAATAGGGTTTTATTATTTCATGTGACAAAACATTCTAGAAACACAATCAACCTATGAAATATAAACTTGTTTTAGTTAATGCACATTAAGATTGACTTAAACATGAATGCTTTGCAGTGCATATGATGACATGGCATATTTTAGTTAATATAACACCAGAGGTGTTACACGGTCCTTAACTATTATTTTACACCGCCAATTAAAGACCAAATGGGGCGAATTATATATTTACATACACATATACATTTGCTATTAACCCAATTTCACTTGTACTTGGAGAAATATTATTTTGCAGGAATATACAAATAAGTATAAGAATTCCACTCAAGAAATACACTTTCCAGAAAGCGTAAAATCAAGGGATTGGGAAGAAGTCCACTTCGGGGCCAAACTGGGCCGAGTGCACCACATAGGCATGGTCCAGCCCACTCCACAACCGACCATCCAAGGTTGGTCAGGGGGAGGTGCCAACCAGGGGCGCGCGCCCCTGGCCCGGCGCGCGCTCAAGCCAGGTGGCTAGCCATGCCCAGCCTTGACAAGGCGGTTTGCACCTTTCATCTGAGGCTCAGACGGTTGTGCACTTGATGAATCTACCCCAAACCGCCTTCGGCCACCTATAAGAAGAGGAGGAAAGCACATCCCTACACACGCCCCATTTGGAGCACTCTACATCTCTCTACATTTATTCTTTAGCTTAGTAGTAGTTGTTGGAGCAAGGTTAGAAGCTAGCAAGGAGGGCTTGTCTCCTAGGAAGCAAAGCTACTCTTGGTAATATTTATATGGAGAGTTCTTCCTTATTCAAGTTCTCTACACTTATATACATTATCGCATGTGAACTAGAGTATAGTCTTAAGCATGATATATTTGGTGATTATGAACTAGACTATAGTCCATATGAGAATTGTTCATCATGTTCATGCATGTTATTCATTGTTCATATGATACACAAGAACGGTGGTGATGATAGGAATAGGGTAATGGTTCGATGTTCCTTCGGGTTTGCCTATGTCCTAGCTCGTCCATACGTAGGGTGGGAGTCCTGGGGGATGTAGTAGTTCCTTAGTATGCGGGCATGGTGTCCGGATACGAGGGGGCCTTCGGAATGACGGCATACGGTTGAGTGGTAGGCGGCGGGGAGTGACCTAGTCCCATCCATCCTTCATAATCCCCCATGTTCGTATGTCGTGTAGGAGTTCGTAAATGTCCCCATCGGCTGACAAATCAGCTGCCGGGATCTCTCTGTTACCTTAGACTCTGACTTGTTGCTTGACCTGTATATCATGTGACTCAGATGTTCAATGCATATATATAAGATGTACCTGCTCCACGTAGTTGTTCTTTTATCCTTTTATTCGTTTATTCTTTATTTTATATTTATTCTTATGGTAGATCCAAGTGTGTGTCCACTATCTATTCATATGACTATCACTTACCCCTGCATAGCAATTGGCCTCACTTCGATGATATGAAGTTATAACATTTCTATGCTAGAGGTACCTGTACCCGCCTTCCTTTGGGAAAATATAAATAACGATACCCTGATAATACTTTCGGGTGAAATGCTACAATGATAGATCCGTGCGCTTGCGGATATTTCTAAAAGGTTAAGATCTATCACATGGCAATCCTTACGTCGTTGCTAGAGAATTAATTCTAGTAGCGATGTTAAGACCTGCCTACACCAAGGTGTTTCTGGCGTGACCGCCGGAGATGGGTTCCCTACCTATCTTTTGGTGTTCGCGCTAAGAAACGCCAATAGGACGACGTCGTCCACATAGACAGATGCAAATCTAGCCAGACACGCGCCGACATGAACCAAGGGGAGCGCTTCGTGACACACTGGTGCATGCCCGACGGCGGCATGCTGTGGCGACCTATGTTCGTCGGTCTTCATGGAGCATTGGAACGGAGGAAGCAACAGTGACTGCCATAGCACGGCGGCTAGACAGAGACCGCCACAGCACAGCGGCCAGAGCACGACAGCGCCACCGCCTTGGCTAGTCTGCCCAGATGCAGCGGACCCAGCGGGTTCTTCTTCTTCAGGATCTTGCGGCCCATCACGTGCTTGTCCAAGTCCTCTGAGCACTCCTGACTCTCCATGATCACGTTGCATTGGATAGGCTTGTCCACCGTGGCGATGAACGCAGCGCGCCCAGTATGCTCAACCGCCTCGGTGGGTGGCGGGGACTGCGGGGGCGAGGGTGGAGGAGTGGAGCTGCGGGTGGAGGTGGGTGATGGTGGCGGTGGGAGTGGGTATTCCGGCACCCAGTCATGGATCCAGGGCAGACGCCACTCAGCATCCCCATTCGTAGAGGATGACGCGGATGATCAGAACAAGGACCCATCAAAGTCAACCTCCTCTTCACTGGGGTTCGAGCTAGAGGGGACACCCTGGTTGACCATCCTGGGGAGGACAAAGTCGTCGACGTCGTCCATGGCCCCCCTTGGCGGAGAAGCAGGAGCAGGTGGCGCCCTCAGAGCCGGATGGGAGGTGGTGGCGGCGGTAGCTACTGGGTGGCGGGATGATGGGCCGCGGCATCTTGCAGCGGCGCTCACGATGGCGGGAGACAGCACGGCGACGTCAAGCGGCAATGTGACCGGAAGCAGGCGAAGGGGTATCAATGTTGCAACTGGAGTCGGACAACCAGGATCTTGTAAGGCTATGGGCTTCAGGGAACTTTCAGAGATCGTACCTGGCACCAATTCTGCAAGAGATATGTGATATTAGTGCAGGCTTTCAGGATTTTACATTGATATATGCTAATAGAGTTTGTAATCAAGTAGCGCATTTATTAGCAAAGCAAGTCAATGATGTGGTTAGGTTGGGCATGTGGCGTGAAATCCCGACCTGTCTCCAGCATCTTCTGACTGAAGGTTGTAACCACAATCTTCCATGATGAATGAATGAATCTCCTAGTCGCAAAAAATATGCTTTTACTTTCGCTACTCTCGTCATGTTGGTGCTAGCAGCATCCTTGCATTATTTCTCTTATATGAGTTGTGATACAACTACAAGCTGCTACGGTTTGCCTGTTCTTTCCTTAAATTTGGAGCAACATTATTGCATCATTAAATAAGTAGAATAAACATGGCTTGCCGCTATAAAAGCCAACTGTGAGACGCCAAAGTGTGTGATAAGCAGAAGAAGGGTAAGGACATTGCAAGAGCCAAAGAGGAGATAAAATAGGAACGGATAGCATGTTGCGTTTAGAAAAGTGAGGCTTATGGCTCAAGCCATATAGGATTGGTAGGCATGAGGAACTCAATGATACCCCATCTCTTACTGATCTTTGCAGCCTTCCAATAATCCAGTTTCAGAGACTTGGAGTCAGCTCTTCAGGAAATGATGTTTCAGATGATCATGATTCGTGGAGTTGCATTTGGCCAAGCCCTCTCTTCTCCTCAAGTAAAGCATATAAACAGCTACTAGGGACTCCAATGTTCATCCAATGTTTAAATAGCTTTGCAGATCCTATTGCCAACACAAGCACAAAGCATTCTTTTGGCTTCTAATTCAAGACAGACTGAGCAACCATAATATTTTGAGAAGGAAGAACATGGCCCCACACCTATAGCAGTGAATTGTGTAGCATGGGATCTAAAGAACCTGTCCTACATCTTTTCCTGCACTGTGAGTTTGCCAAGGCTTGCTGCGCCATTGTGGGTATTACAGTCCCTCCATTGCTGGATCCCTTTCAAGTCCTGAAGACTTCAGAGTTCAGTTGGGAAAGCCTTTCTTTATGGAGATTATAGTCATTCTAAGCTGGTGCATTTCGACAGTTAGAAACAACCTGATCTTCAATGGGGTTGCAGCATCAACGGATAACTACAAAGCTCTCTTCAAAAGTACCTTTGGCATGGTTCTCCATCGCTCAAAGAAAAAGTTCTTCCCTGGCTACCTCATACTCTGTAATTGATTGTATCTTTTTTGTTTCTTCTTCTGTTCCTTGAGTGCCCTCCCAATCACTCTCCCCCTCCCCTCCGTGTTGTTTCGTTTAATAAATCTCAGAAGGGGTCTCCACCCCTCCTGTTTTCTCAAAAAAAGGTATATATACAACATAAGTTGCTGGTATATAAAAGTTATTCTGAAACATAAGCATCATAGGTTAAACAGCGAAGGCATGAGTGGCGACTGGACTTGGTGTAATTCAAAACTGCAAACTACATGTTAAAGATAGCAGCTACAAACCATGACTTAATGGATATCAATTATAATATACTAGTATAGTGCCCGTGCATTACCACGGTTTTATTCAAGGGACGCATTTAAAAATAACCAGACGACAAGATTTAATATATTTGTCTCATGCAAGTTGCGACCATAAATATAAATATAATATGAGGTACATATATCCATGCATAAAGGCATAATAATCTCATGTATTGCATACTACAAACTGTTAGTAGTAGAGATAAGCTCTAAATTGCTTCAGTAGACCTTTGAGTTCTCCAGGGAAGTTGTCGCATTCATTTTCACGACTCCTCGAAATATCCACTAAAAATTCCATCCTTAGTGTATCTTCTACCTGTGAATAACAGATAGTAAATTAACCTATTAATTTGCTATGCATTATTCAAATATACATAGAGAATATATATACTCACAGTGTTGAACACCAATCTCCCCCCGGTCCACTTCTTTAGGTAATTATACGCAAGAAAGCCCGACATTTTCCTGGATAAGAGCAAGTGTTTATTTGTTGTAACTAAATAAAAAGACTACTTGTTAATAAAGATGATACATATTGTAAGTTATTACCAGTTGTGTTTTCTTGGAACCCATGTTGGGAATTCACGAAGCCGGTCAAAAATGTTATCCTTCCATGCAGGATTCGCCAATTTCATGGCGAGGTTGAAGTGATTCGCAACATCAGATAATATATCACGATATAGACTGCATCGATCATTACCTATCTTGGGTAGATTAGGACCAAGGGGATCCATACTGTTGACTTTTTTCTTTGTCATGTCTATTATGAATAAAATGTAGAGCCTATCGTGATAATATGGCAATAGAACCTGTAAACAAACACCACTATAAGTGCAAAAATATATATTTTTTAAAGGATTTTATATAACATATATCTTACATGTTATATAACATATATCTTACAGTGCTAAGAAGAGCGGCCCTGATGCAAGCGGTAGAGCTTTACCGTCTGTGACCAAGAGATCCAGGGTTCAAGCTTCAGCCTCTACATATTTGTGCAGGAATGACTGTTTGCTATTTTTCCTTTCCCAGACCCCGCAGTGCGGGAGCCTAGGGATACGTCCTTTTTATATCTTACAGTGCTGCATTCTTTAATATTGTGGCACATGTTAGGCCACGGTCCAAGCAATTTTGATAGTTCTTCGTAGTTTATCTTGTCACGACATCGTCGATCTCGTCCAATCTGCGATATGTCCTGTTCATTTTTCATAAACATTAATTATGTTTAATTAATTATACTATTATTATATACACTGCACATAATAAGGGAAGAACTATTTCAACTTACACAGAACTTAAGGTCCATGAAGCGGTATTTTACATCATGTATCATGAACCAGGCATCGTCACATGCAACCGTCCGAACAGCCATGTTAAAACAATTAGGATCTATGGGTATTTTTTCATCTAAAATATCTCTAATTGTCCTGAGACTTAAAGAGATTGGGTATGGAATTGTGCTTCAGACCCATTCTTTGCTAAAAAGACAAGGAGGAAGATCAAGAATTAGTTGATCACATTTCTTTATATAGTATTAATAGTATTATTAGTATATTATTAATAAGAGAAAAATACTTACTCTAAGCACTCTTGACTATCAATCTCCAAATGTAGCTGCACACCCAAAAAATCAATTCCCTTGTGTTCGTGAATATTCTGGTAGATGGTTTAGGGACATCAGTCATAGTTTCAATAATTTCAACGTCACTTGGACTATCTCCATCACCATCTGGCCATTCAAGTTCTTCGCCCATATTCTTTATGTTTAACCTCGAATCCCACAAGATAGCAGATAGCTTAAACCTGAAATTATTTATATCATCCTGCAAAGTAGCTAGATATAAGTAATAAGTTTGAATAATAAAAATCTCGACCACATAATTTGGATGATATACATAAGTGACTATACTAATATGCAATCATATATGAATCACCTGAGTTACTTCATCAGAGAGAGAAGATCCCGTCCAATATTCCATGTAGTTTACCATCCACAACCGCACGATGTTCTGCACATTACTAATTGAGAAATCTCACTGAGTTGCTAAGTATGTAAAATCAAACATAATTTTTTGTAAAATACAAGTCATATGGCATTGTTGATGCAAAAAGGCGTTGGATCTGCAAACACACCGGGCTAATACCCAAGTTCGATATCAAGGCGTGCCAGTCGATTTGACCTGTTAATCGACAAGGATGATAAATTTGAATAAGATCCGAACGAACGACAGCGATACGCCCGGACGTCAAAGCTCAGAGGATATTCGATAACTGTTGAACAGATCAGACGAGACGATAGCGATACGCCCGGACGTCAAAGCCTGAATCGTGCTCGGTAGACGCGGAACCTGTAAGGTCGCCGGAGATCAAGTTGATGCAGCCAGTCGATTCTTGAAAGAACTCGTTGAAAAGGAAAAGGTACTGGTGACGAAGTCGTCAAAAAGTAGATTGCTTGAAAAGTAGATAAAAGTAATAGATTTGTTGTATTTGATTGATTGATTTCTTTTACATTGCCTCTCGGTACATATTTATACCCTGGTACTATGAGTCCTAAACAGACACGATAAAGTATTACCTAAACAAGTCTTATCTCTAAGGAATAAAAAATAATGACTCGTAACAAGGTCGGACTCAAAAGTAAACTATTAAAATATTGGCATAAATATTGCCAGTTTCCTTATCCATTGCTTACGATGAAACCTCTATCGGCACGCTCTTCATCTCTGTAGATTCCATCGGCAAAACCCATCGATAATGATTCAGCTCTGCTTTCCACGTTCTTCAGCTCTGCTTTCCATCGGCAACCATGCCTCTCTCTCCATCGGCAACAGCCCTCTGCTCTCATCGGCAAAATCATATTTAACCTTCATCGGCAACCATCTGTCAGCCATACTTTTAAGCAAAGTAAGCTTAAAAGCAGAACCACTCCCTTGCCGATCGGCACAGTTTTCGGCTTATATTGACACGTGTCAAAAAACGGTGTCAACAGGCATTTACCGATCAGTTTGCATTTGATTTTTGATTTTTTTCAACAATACGCCATGTTGAAACATTTAGGTCCTTCCACTTGCGTCGCTCAAGGTCTTTATTATGTTCCAATACAAATTTCAGCTGCCTTTCTAGTCCTCTTAACTGTTGTGGTAATTTTGTATCATTTCAGGATTTAATTAATAATAAATAGCATAATATTATTTGAACATATCATAAAAGGCATGATTACTCACTGTAGTGTTGAGGTCTGTACGATCTGGTTCACGATCTGATGGTAGTCCCAATGAATCGAGTGCACATGTTCTAGTTCAGGACCAACAACTGCGAGGTACCAGTGGTAATCTTTTATATTAATTGGAAGAAAAACCTGCACCAAACATAGAAATTTTTTAAGTACTATCATCTTCTTCACTATAAAGGAAGAGTCCAATATCTAATAAATAGTAAAATTAAGTTTCACCATGTCAGCTTGTAGATAACTCTGCACCCTTTGCTTAATGGTGTCTGTCTTATAACTTAATGCCACCGTAGGGTTACCGTCACGCTTAAGTAGGCTGCAGATCCAAGTATTCTCCAAGAAAACCTTTCCACCTTCTCTATTAAGTAGATGCTCTTCATCCCTTATACAGTGAATATATGCACTGAAGACCTATATAAAAAAAAAATATAATAAGTAGACCATATAGGCAGGTTTTAATAACAATAATTTAAATCACCATCGAATTTCATGTTATCACGAAACATGCATTCCATATCTTTTCTATTTAGCCATGCACTGTCTATGTTCACGAGAACTCTTTATTCGGGTTGTGATTTCAGGTATTCAATCAAAGCAAAATCTTCTATTATGCACATGTAATCTACAACAAAATAGTTTATTCATATAAATAACCGAGCAAAATAAAGAAAGGCAATAGTCTCCTCAGTTCCATTCCTAATTCGAAGGAGGTAATCTGAGAACCATGGGTCTGATTGAGCCCTCATGTTACGTGTCAGTCGTATCTTTCTGATACTATTCCACAAATAAGATCTCTGCAGTGTAGCATCTGTCACCTGACCTCTTGTCCCACGTGGTACCACTGGAAGAACCTGTCTAAAATCTCCACCAAATACCATGACTTTCCCCCAAATGGCAACTTACATTTCATAACATCTTGCAGTGACCTATCGAGACATTCAACAGCTAGACGATTTGCCATAGCAACCTCATCCCAGATTAGCAGAGATGCCCTACGGAGTAACTCTGCAGTCTCATCTTGTATACTGAAGGTGCAGGCGCCCTCCAGGCAATATCGACGCTGCAATGCCGGAGGTTGCAGTTGCAATGGCTATCAGTCCCTTAGAGCACACTGCAGCAAGAAGTGCCTTGTACAGAAACGTCTTTCCTGTTCCTCCTGGACCATCAACAAAGAATACCTAGCTTTTTTTGTTCAGTACATGATCCATAATCTCATCGTATCCAGCACGTTGTTCCCTGTTAAGACTACCTTTGATTTGTAAATGTTCTAGATCGACCCCCACCGAAAGTTCTTCTCTGACCAACCTCATTTTGTCATTGGAATAATCAGCTGTTTGAAAGAAAAAAAGATATCAGTATACTTTTATATTTTTACGATCAGTACACAATGATGTGACAAACTGTTACCTGCATCACTCAGCTCTGGAAGATCGAAATTTTTTATATCTTTTCCTATGGATTGCAGCAAATCCCAAATATCTCTAAGCACCATTTGTTCTACTATTTTTGAGTTACACTGGTTTCTGCTGTAATCTTCAGCCATTGATTCTTTATGCTTCTCCCATAGTGCACGAATCCTGGTGGCTTCACAATGAACCAAAACAGTAGCAAATAACCTTCTGAGAGCATACGGCATCTGAAAGGTGGCTGCCTCAACCAAGCAGTCATCAATTGTATTATCCGTCTCTATGAGTCCCCTCTTCTCACATGATTCTCTAAAAGTAGAACATAGGATCCCTGCTACGGTTTTCAAATCCTCGAATGAAGTTGGACCTCTAACATGATTTAGAAGCACCCTCAAATAATACCTCTCGCCTTCAGAAGGGTTTGCATATACTCTCTGCCCAATCTGTCCTCTTTGCTTTCTTCTTTGCCATATCTTCCTCCCACTGATCCACCGGTAGTGTTCTGGCATATCTCTGTACAATAAAGTTCTAGCAAAACTGTCCTCCCGGCAAACCGCAAAAAATTGTGTCAGTGTAGTCATCGAAGATCTAGGATTGTTCACTACTTCTTCTAAACTCTTTGACTCATCAATAATAATGGACTGCATGTTAGGAAGATGACATTAGAGCTGTAGAACAGATGGGCTTACCCTAAAAAGAGGGAATCCGAAAATCCTGTGTACAGCTTCCGGTGGTGTGATGTACCTAGCATCCCTATACTGACGAATCTCATTTATTACACCAGCATCGACAACTGAGAACGATGCACAGTCATGGCCTTTGTATACATATTTAAATAAATACTTGCAGGCTTTGATGCTTGAACATGCTTCGACGTTGATGTAACAGTTATATCTCATAAGCAGTCCAGGATTGTACGGGACAACCCAACTGTTGTCCAACTCAGCCCCCCTTATTTTAACACGGGCCATCATTTCTTCTCCTGTACAAAGGATAAGAATCCTTGCCTTGTTGTGTTTCTGAGTTGAATTGCCGAGGATAGTGAAAGCAACAATTTCCATCGATCATACACGGACACTTCCTGTTCAAGGTACCACATGGTCCATGGAGCATATGCTTAATGACCAGGTTATGCAAAATAGGGTACTTATCCTTGTTGGGAATTTCAGCTGAGATGTATTTGTCATAATCATCCGGGCTTGTTAACTTACATCCCTTTTTCATAATCAATAGGATGTGCTCATGTGGCAAGCCCCTTTTCTGAAACTCAGTCACATGCACATATGCTGCAACCTCACCGAAATATTTTTTCTTTATCAATAAATCCTTGAGCTGCCGTAATTTGCCTCGGTACACTCTTGACACCAAATCTGGTCGGTCCTGTGGTGTCTGACCAGGTTCTAGATTGCTAGTGACCTCCTCCCAATATGGATTGCAAGTCATTGTGATGAAGTAATCTGGCTTTCCAAAACGCTGGACAATGGCCATTGCATTAAGAAATCTCTGTTGCATATCGCGATCACCACCAGGAAAAGAACGGGGGAGCACAACTCTCTTTCCAACCTCTGAAGCTCTAGTCTCTCCGGAAGAAATTACATCAACCAAGCCCTATGCCACACATAAGATATGTTTGCATAATCAGTGAAATAGCTATTATCCATGTTTATTGAAATACCAAGAGATTTTATTTTACTCACTTGATACAGTTCGGCCCGTATGAGTTTCTGGTTTTCAGGATTAGAATACCAGTCAAGCCTCATAGACTCACAATCTTGACATACATGTCGACGGCCCATTGTTGGAAAAGCCTCCCACCAAATAACACGATGTTAAAAAGACCCTTTCTAACTTGCATAATGAAGCAATAGTATTCTCTTGCTGTCACAAACCTTGTTGGTTTACTGGTTCCAGCAGCTATATCCATGTCATCATCTTGCTGTATGTCATCATCTATTTCACGATCATCTGTATGAATATGCAAATATGATATTAGAATGTTATATATACAATATATTATTTTATACAATATTAGGACAGATTATATGTTGAGTATGGATTGCTGTCATACCCAATGGTTGTTGTACTGATTCCTCACAATCAGTAGGAGACGTCGATTCTTTGGGACGTTCATTGTACGGCATGAACTGATTCCATCCAGTTTCTCCTTTAGGTCTTAATAAAGGATATGCTAATGCATCATAACAACCATGATATGCCTTGATATAGCGCATCTTCTCTCCTCTAGGGTATACAAGGACACTCCTATCAAAGCATCTCGGGGGTCATTTCCATTGGTCCAGATAGCAGCAACTTGTGAGACAGTAGGGGCATTATACCTTTACAAATTATTCAGGAATTAATATAACAACACAAACAAGTATATTCACTGGTTATTATTTTTTTAAAAAAATAATGCTGAGTAATAGTAGAGAATAGGTTGTACCTTCGTTGGTCCGGTGTCACATTAGTGTTGAGCTCAACTACATAGTCATCAAGATTCGGAATGGTGCCAACTCTATTTAAGGTCTGTACAAAAGGGTTTCCTTCTTGAAGTATCCTGAGCACATTTCTTCCGATATTTATATCAAGATCAGGTGACCTTTTTTTTTCTATGCGACAATGTATCATCTTCTTCTGTGTCATAAAAGTAGAGCTGTAGGTGACGAGGCCCTTTTGATCCTGGCACCAAATGGTCCAAGCGATGATACATCGCACCATGTACACGGAACGTATATATGCCAGTACATGCTGCGGCGCAATATCTCCGATCTAGTGTAACTCCAAGGCTTGTGAAGGAGAAGTGAGAATTGAAGAACCGTATGTGTTTTCTGAAATATTTTGCATCATTATCCACCTGACTTGTGAATAGCCTCTTCAACTCAGCAGGCGGATCAGGGATGTGCACTTTTATCTTTCCCTTTCGACAACAGAACCCTGGTGCTTTGTCTTCAAATCTCATGGCTCCACAATATATGCAGTCATGAACCCTCTTCAAAACATGGTGCTCTTTTGGCAAGTCCTTGTAGACGAAATCATAAGGGTCATCAGCAGCAGCGTTTCCAGTGCATTCACCGTTGACACGATATGACTGAAATGCACAATCTGTTTTTATATATAAAAAAAATATGTCAATATGGTAGGCACACCACATGGATGCAAATATCACCATAAGTAAGAGCTACCTTCAGCAGGAAATTGAATTGGATCAAATTCCGCAGGGCCATCTTCTTCTATGACCAATTCATCTTCTTCTATGTCACGTATATGGTCTGTTGCAAGGACGTTTCGAATTAACATGAATTCATGTAACAAAATATTACCAAATGGAAAACTGAATTGGTGTTTAGATTTGTACAACAAACCTTCATCATCATCATAATCATGGCTTGTAGGTTCGAATAAAGTAGTATCAAACTCGACGTCATCAGAGTCATGTCTCGGTTGTACATGTGTCACAGGCGTATGGTTGCCATTTTCTTTCTGGCCCAGAGTAGGGCATGCTTCATGCTTGTTATACGCTGCTCTTGCCTTTTTATAGTCGCGCCTTTGCTGTAGCACTTTTTCCTTGGTTGCCTCATCCATATTTATGTACCAGTTTCGCCTTCTGAGCAGCTGGGAAGTGCTTGAAGAGGTACCTGTTAACCATAGCCATTGAAGATATATACTTGTTCCAATTTCTATCACATGGATTATACAATGACCTAGTAGTTAGATGGTAGTATACCTGTATTAATTACAATGCCGTTTGGACTCTCGGTCTCCAAAGGCATCAAGGTTGGTCGTAGTTTCTTTACATACTCATCATTCCTGTGTAGCCATTCAATGGATTCATTTGGATCATCATTTTCCTTGTCAAGTATTGTTGATACTTGTGGTGATTTTCCTCCTGTGACTTTTAATTATAAATAAAAATTTAAAGGTATAAAGAATTTTAACCAATTGCACTGACAGAGGCAAAACATACCTATCAAAGACGGCGGAACGGTGTTGTGTACTGCATCTGTCATTTTAATGTATGTGCAACCGGACATAGGTTCTAGGTGTATAAAAAATAAGAGCGTTACTCATTGGACGCACTCACAAACAACAGTATAGATGAGCAGATTAGTTTACCATGATTAGGAGTGGTTGATATTGCCAGTGTTTTTTTCCTTGCTCGGTACTCACGTTGTTTTCTATTCCGCTCTTCTCTCTGTTCGTTGGTTTCCTCGTCCCGCTTCCGTCTGTAGTATTCCCGCTGTTTTCTGTTCCGCTCTTCTCTCTTTTTCCTTTCTTCATCATTGGGTTCATCTGCAGGTGGCATCACTGTTGCCATGATATATAATGTGTGTCACAGGTTCGAGTAAAAATTCGATAAGATGTGTGTCAGGATCAAGGCAGTGAAGGGAGAAGGGAAAGAGCAAGGGTACTGTTGGGCGTCCGGCAACAGAGTTTGGCGACTGTGGCTGAAAAGCAAGTGCGTGCGCGTGCGTTGAGTCGAGTGTTTTGAGTCGAGTTGGGCTTGGCCTGTTAGGAAGTAGGGGCTCGGCCCAGTAACTCGTAAGTAGCTTAAATGCCTGAAGCTTGTAACGAAAGAATTTTTTTATTTTTAACTTTTTTAAAAAAAATTTACAATTTTAATTTTTTGTTTCGAAATATGACAGAACTAGTCGCCCACAGTGGGCGTTATATGTGACGTGGCACAGGGCCGGCCGCCGCCGGTGCCGGCTTTTGCGGGCGGCCCCCTCGCCACCAAAAAACGTCCACCGCCTGCAAAAGTGCGCGCTGTTTTGCGGGCGGGCCTCGAAGCAGCCAAAAAACGCCCACTGTGTAGGCATTTTTTGCGCGCCAGGGGGCCGCCTGCAAAACAGGCGAGGCCAGCCGCGCACTTTTGCAGGCGGCCCCCTCGCCCCCAAAAAACGCCCACGCAGTGGGCGTTTTTTGGGCTCCGCCTATATATACCCGGCCCCCCTCTTTAGATTTTCATTATATTCACTAAAATGCGCGGCCGGTCTCGCCTGTTTTGCAGACGGCCCCCTGGCGCGCAAAAAACGCCCACACAGTGGGCGTTTTTTGGCTGCTCCGAGACCCGTCCGCAAAACAGCGCGCACTTTTGCAGGCGGCCCCCTCGCCACCAAAAAACGCCCACGCAGTGGGCGTTTTTTGGACGCCAGGGGGCCGCCCGCAAAAGCCGGCATCGGCGACGGCCGGTCATGTGCCACGTCACATATAACGCCCATACAGTGGGCGTTTTTTAAAAAACGCCCACTCTGGGCGGCTAGTTCTGTCATATTTCAAAACAAAAAAATTAAAATTGTAATTTTTTTAAAAAAAATTAAAAATAAAAAAAAAATTCGTAACGAAAACGGTTATCGAATAATGAAGAATCATTCCTGATCCCCTCTCTGTCCCCGTCTCCTTCCCCTGTTCTTCGTTTCCGTTCTTACTTCTCTTCCATGCCTCCTTCCCCGATCCCCAATTTCTCTAATTACCCAGTGTATCAGTTGTGATTCCTCGCGGAATATAACACTGTGGAACCGAACATACCCTGTCCGATGTGGTTTGTTATGTCACTAAACGCAGGGCGGGCTGGTGGCTTATCCCCCATGGTAATACCGGTAATCTGTAGTAGTAAATTTGACGATGGCATCAACGATGCCATCCATGTTCATCTCCAAGTGGAATTTTGCAAACGTAAAGCAAAGCAATAACATAATACCTACTTTCCTGGATTGCGGACTGTCCTGCCGGCGTCCGTGGTTCGCGATGGCCGTATGGGCGTACTGGATTGGGGCAGGGCGGCCGCCGCTTCAATGGCCGACGTGGATTGGGTCGCGTCGTCACCGGCGGCCGTCCTCGCCTGGCTTCCGCGCAGCCAGCCAGGAGCCCAGCAAGGAAGGCCAGCAAGGCACCGCCGCCGCGGAGGCGAACGCTGTCGGCACCCGAACCAGTTACAGGAGCGGCCCTAGCGGCGTGAGGCTCCCGGCGCTGTCCGCGTCGGTTCCTGCCGGCGCCTCCCCGCGGCCCGCGCTGTCCGCGTCGGTTCCTGCCGGCGCCACCCCGAGCCCGGCCCTGGCGGATGTCGCAGTCGCCCAACAAGGAGCGGAAGGAGGAGCAGCGGCCTAAGGCCCCGACGGCGGAGGAGACCGCGGCAGCCGCCAAGGAGCGGAAGGAGGAGCAGCGGCGTCGGCAGCGCGACGAGGACGGGCTCCACCTGCTGACCCTCCTGCTCAAGGTTCCAGTGCGCGTAGGATGTGAACGCGGAGCGCCTGCGTGAGGGAGGCGAAGAGGGAAGAGATGGCGTCGGTGTGTTTGGTGGGCATCCGAAGAGTCGGGCGCGTGGGGAAGGACGAAGGAGGCGCTTGGGGAAGAGAGTCGGGCGCGTGGGGGAAGGAGACCGATTGGCTGGCAGGCGCGCGTGAGGGGCCGCATTGAATAAGGAGGACTGATCCGAGAGTCGTCAACCGTCGGATATGATTAAGTAAGAGAATTAAAATGCTAGAGTAAATCGTGTTCGTCCATTTTAAAGTTATGATTGCTTCTGGGTGTAGTTTATTGGGTGCATTTAGCATAGATAATGACTGTGAGGGTTAGTTTTGTGTGTGGCTTTAGTAAAATTAAACTCGTATATTATATAGTTGCGGAGATGGACTAAGAGAACAGGAAGATCAAACCTGCCGCTACACATTACCCTCTGAGCATCTTCCCATCCACAGGTTAGTGTAAATCTATGTGTGATTAAGTGCAAGGCTAAGTGCTAACCGTGAGCTAGGTGAATCTCAGGTCTTGTTTAAGGTTATTAAATTCTACCACAAAAACAATACCAACAAGAAGAAACCCGGCCACACCGAGATGACTGCAGCGGTGCTGAGGACATTCGCCAAGCGCAGGTTCTTCATCTGTGAAGGTAGATAGAAATAAGTTTTTTTTTTCTCTAGTTCGGAACAAACTGCTGGACACACAGACATGCATGAGTCCCACTCACTGGGTTGATGACTTTCCTCTATGTGGACCACTCCACCTGTTTATTCTGAAGCATCACTAGCACATTGTGGCTGACCTATTAGGCCAGTTGTTCAGTGACATACATGGTATACATGGCGAAAGATAGCATGCTTAAGCCAAAAGAGGTAATTTGCTTGTGCTAATGTTCTCTTTTTGTTGGTGCCCGGCAGCATGCTTTAGCCACGATATGATAGACAGTTATCATGATTTGAAGTGTTATTATGTCCTTACAAACGGGAGGGCTCGCGATTTGCTCTAGTCCTCCATTGTTGCGGTCGCTCTTCCCCGTGAACTCTTGGGTTTGATCAATGGGCATGATCTTCTTGCTTTAAGGTTAGTAGCAACTAACAATGAATGAACTCCATTGATTTTGTTGCTTAATTACCATTGTTGTGTTGGCTACATTGCTTCATGGTGATTATGGATTATTTCTCCATTGTAGGCAAGAAAACCACTCTCCCCTAAGATTTTGAGGAAGACATCTAAGCAAAGTCCCATGAAACGATCTTCCTAGATGTCGTTTTGTATGGACTTATTCAATTTCACACCCTATTAATTACATAGTGGACTTGTTCATAATCCGTTCATGTATGAGTAGGGAGTAGGTTCCTTTACAATCTTGATTGATGACCAAAACATTGTCTAGATTTTACAATCTTGATTGATGAACAAAACATTATCTAGAGCTACATTGATGTTCATGATTATGTCCTTACAAACGGGAGGACTCACGATTTGCTCCAGTCCACCATTGTTGCGGTCGCTCTTCCCCATGAAACTCTTGGCTTTGAGCAATGGGCATGATCTTCTTGCTTTAAGGTTAGTAGCAACGAACAATGCATGAACTCCATCGATTTGTTGCTTAATTACCATTGCTATGTTGGCTACATTGCTTCATGGTGATTATGGGTTGTTTCTCCATTGTAGGCAAGAAAACCGATCTCCCCTTAGATTTTGAGGAAGACATCTAAGCAAAGTCCGATGAAACGATCTTCCTAGAGGTCAGTTTGTATGGACTCATTCAATTTTGCACCCTATTAATTACATGGTGGACTTGATGATAATTCATTCATGTATGAGTAGGGAGTAGGTTCTTTTACAATCTTGATTAATGACCAAAACATTGTGTGGATTTTACAATCTTGACTGATAACCAAAACATTGTCTGGAGCTACATTGATGTTCATGATTATATCTACAATGTTAGGTGTTCTATAATAATTGTCACCAATTTTTCGTGGCATGGAGTCACATATATAATTTCTCTT
>CM041640.1:11903609-11969742 GCA_023333625.1 Bothriochloa decipiens | reverse complement strand
TTGTCACCAATTTTTCGTGGCATGGAGTCACATATATAATTTCTCTTAGAAAATGGGAGACCTTAATACAATTCTGTGCAAAACTAGCTTCTATGTGGATCAATGTCTGAATATTATTTTTGTACAGGCATGCATCGAGTGTGGATTTACGGTGTGCCCCGATCAGACCACCGGTACATGGATGGCGTCCGCGACTTTGTCACCGCCGCCCAGGCCAATGCTGTGGACGGAAACCCAATATTCTGCCCATGCGTAGATTGCAAGAATCACATGACATGGTCAATATATTGAAACTCCACCAGCCGTCAGACCTACTCACTCAAAAGTTCCTATAGTGATACTAGGTAAATTACAAAACACGAGCGACCCATCTATCACATATATATATGCCAATTTTCTAACGAAACTAAGAACATATTCTACAACAGATCCATAGCACATTAGCACATATAACCAAATCAGTTGAATCCGTGGTGAAGATAGAGGAACATGGTTACCATCAGCCTAAGTCATGATGGCCTACTCAAGGTAGTCGATCTAGGCATGTCACGGTGCTGTCCCCACATGAGGTCGTTAGTTGTTTGCTCGTGTAAGCCTACAATAGCTAGATCGATTCAGTGGGAACGAAGTAGCTAGAAGAAGAGTGAAATCCCTAGAAACTTTACAAAGTGCTTGAAGCTTTAGAGGCCTGCTAGACCAAGCCACTTTGCGCATGCATGAGACTCAAACAAAGAGATCTCAAGATTGTTCAGGCTGAGGACTGTGAGGGGGCATGCCTTTAAGCAAGCACTAGGTTGAAGGGGCTGACCAACGAGTTCTAGGGGTAGAACACGTCCGAACGTGGCTCAGCTCGGCACAACTCTCATCCTCAACTTGCATATAGGAGTGCATACTAGTTTTCTATTTTTTTTGAGTATCTTCTTAGTAGGTTTTTCATATTGTTCCAATCTCACTCTCCGTTTTGGCAGGATTGAAATAACCTGTTCCACTGTAGCTGTCAGTCTAGTCGTCGTGGATAATTACAAAGCACAATACAATTTGGAGAACAACATATAACTCGTAGGATATTTCAGCATTAAAAAATTCAGATGATATTGATTCTTGATATCTTTGCACTGTGAAAGATTGGGCATCTATTTTAGGCATCTAGGCGTGTCCTCATCACTTGGCAAATGTCACTGCACAGCTGTAGGTTGAAGACGAAAGCCAAGAAGTCTTTTTATCGCCTTCTATCTTGCCTTAAGAAATAGATAAAATAATAGACGCGGTGTGTTACGGTAAAAAAACACAAATTTATAATGGTAATAGGCAAATGCTCATCATTGCAGTGTGTGACAGCTGCCAATACAAGGTTGCTGGCATGAAATCGTGCCTCGTCAGGATTCCAACAATTGGAGTTCTCTGCAGTGGAACAATAAAGGAAATTAGCTATCAGATCGAGTATGTCACAAAGAAAATGGCGTATATTGCAACATGAACTTCATATCATATCATGTCAAAAGAGCGGCCAGCACTCAAATAGTTTATATCTAGAGCAAGATTCAGAGAATGGGAGCTCACACATGGGGTCTTTTTTGGCACAACAAGCAGGTGCCTTAATTCCATACTAGGACCTTTCATCCTCTGACCAAGAATAAATTGGGGAAAGTGCAAGACGGGTGCTTGGCTTGGGGCTATTTATACCCTCTGTGCCCGATCTTGGCCACTCTCTTGGTCCCCTAAATAGCTGAGCAAACCTTGTGAGCACAAGCAAACATATTCCACTCACTTCTACAAGTGAGTTCATCTTTCTGAGTGAGAATGGAGAGCCTCTAGTGCATTGCATCGTGTTGTTGCATCTTGTGACACTAGTTGAGCGCATTGGGCTAAGCTAGCTCTTGTTACTCTTGGCGATGGCCATCGCCTAGCCTGCCCAGAGCTTGGAGGATTGGTTGAGTAGAAGTGGTTATTGTTTTTGGCCTCCATCGTGTGATTGTGAGGGTTATAGAGCCTTCTCCTTGGGATATCACAAATGGCATCTCTAGTGGATTGCTCATAGCTTGTGGATCTCCATCTTCTGTTGGTTGTGTAGCACATGGTTGTGGTTTTTGTGTATGATTCCTATTAGTTGTGAACCGCCAAGTGGGCGAATCGCTACAATGAGGACTAGCTTGCCGGCAAGCAAGTGAACTTAGGTAAAAAAATCATTGTGTCATCTTGTCGTGAGGATTTCATTTGCTATTCTTGTATATTGATTAATCTCGTGTATGGTCGGTATATCTTTGTATACTTGCCTTGCAATTACATTCACAATTATCTTGTGTAGAGCTCATGGTAGTCTTGCTAGGTTTTAGCTTCCTAGCTTGTTTACTAGTCAAAGAGTAGTGACATAGCTATTTCTGGATATATAAAGGTCATATCCTTACTAGACTTGGGGATAGGTGGCTTTCCACACATGTTGTGCTAGCGCAAATTTCGCTCGACCATTTAGTTTTCTAATTATTTGTTTGTGTTGTTTGTAGAAAGTTTTATAGGGTATTCACCCTGCCCCCCGGCCTCTAGCCATTTTGCACCTTTTAGAGAAGCAAGTTACCAAGGATCAGGACACAAGGACACAAGCAAAGGACACCATCAAAGACAAGCTGAAGACAAGCCTAGCTTAGACTAGATAGAGACGAAGGTGTCTCTAGACTATCAGTTGTGTTATATTCAGCTATTGTGTTTTTGAACTTTTTGATTAAAACTAAATAGTTGAGGGGTTACTATTGGCAGTACGTGGGAGACCCCTGTATCATGATTACGCCCTAATTACATAGCTTAAAGATTGTAAAATTCTAGAGATCACACAATAATATTTGGAAGCCATTTGTAGCCTTTGGTGGCATATTTTTGTAAATACAAACACCATTAGGGGTAATGTTGTAGATCCTAGTGGTATTTCTTTAAATAAAAACCCCACCCTAGGGCATTAAGGGCATCCCCAATTGTTGTCAAATAGCTAGTCTAGGAGGAATTCTATTGACTATTAGAATGTCTTAATGGCAATTTCCAAATAGCAATCTAGATGACACACAGAAATAATAAAAAAAGTTAACAATTTGATTGGCTATCAAAGAGAGAGATCACATAGCTAGCAACTCCCAAATAGATAGTCTCACATGATCTCCTAGAAATATCTCTCACTCCACCATAGTGTTTTTTCTTATTTTTATATCTCATCTAGTTAGCTATTTGCAAATTGCCATTGATGTCTTGATAGCCAATAGAATTCCTCCTAGACTAGTTATTTGAGAACCATTGAGTATGCCTTAAGAAAATCTCCTCTCTCACCTCTCCTATAAAAGAAGGAGAGGTGGAGGTGGATAGGGACATTGGGGGCTGGTTGTTCACTCTCTTTCTTCCCTCTCTTTTCTCCTTTGCTCTATTGGTTTTGTTGGCTAAACCAACAAAGTGTTTAGAAGAGAGGTTTGCCTCGATTAAATTACCCACAAACTTCAGTCCTAGAACATAAAAAATTGCCGACTTCTCAACTCTTCTGTGGTGATGCTCGTTAATAAGTAGAACTATTATTCCTAAGTAGAAGCAAGATTTCATATCAGCTAGAGAGAGTGTTGGTTATACAATTCCATGTCCCCAACCAAAAATACCATATCTTCCTTTAGAACAAGTGCCAAAGCCACCTAAACCAAGACTTCACATCAAATTCAAAGCTCTGAGGCCATGAATTACTAGCATCATATATTCATGACTTCCCAACATTCTTGAAATGCAATCTCTAATTAAATTTTTATAAACCGAATTCCTCCTAATATCCAACATAGTTTCATATACTTCTTTAATTATGCTCACTACTTCCATAGGTCCTTGTCCTCAATGTATGCATCACTAGGATTAAATGTCATCTAGTTTAATGAAAAAACAATAGAAATAGTCAATTAGGTTTTTAACAATAAATAACAAATGTAAACTCATAACTAAAGGTAGGGCAAGGTGAGTAGATTTTTGAAGAAGACATGGTCCACGTACAAAATGAAGATGAGCGTTGGCCCAAGAACTTGCTAGCGCTGATGGATCGATGTGGTAACGACATAGCCAACTCCTCCATGGCTCAGCGCTCCACGGGGCAATAGTCGGGCACAACACCTCTAAGTCACCGATCGTGTTTGGGAACGCGATGTGAAGGAGGAGAAGGGCAAGGAGGAACAGTGTCGCCAACTATGTTGCATGCCGCTGAGCCCGTAGACCATGATGTGGATCCACTCAGCATCAGAACCACCTCAGATGCACGCCAATGCGCCATGAAACCCAGCGTCGGAGTCCAAGAGGTCGTAGAGCTTGCTGAAAAGCCTAGATGACACAACTAGCTCCAAGGCTTACCGCATGGAAGCCACAAATTGCACTCTCTCAGAATGGGAAAGAGAAGTTCATGAATCAATTAATTACCAGGAGCAAGAATGGGGGGTGGTGAAGCCAAAGCCTTTGCCATGGAGTTGCCCATCTACCAACGCCGACAAGAGAACAGGCTTATGTGTGGAGATTCTCTGCCCAGATGCATAGTGGCGAAGGGGTTTAGGTTGGTTTTGGCTTTTGGGGTGTTGTTTTGCACTAGTAGGAGAAATAGAGAAGGATGAGAAGAGCGACACATGGTGGGGAAGGAGGGGAGGAGGAAAATAGTATGCCTAAGGCAACTTCCTGGGAAGATAGCAGGAAGGTAGTCTCTCTGTCTTTTATGTCCTTTCTCGAGATGTGTGCCTCCTACCTCAACACCCATGCACTGAAGGAGCTAGAGCTAGTTTTGCCTAACTATAGGCAACTCCACCAGCTGTCAGACCCACTTATCATATATTTCCTCTCCATCTCTCCTTTCCTAGGAAACTCCACCCGTTAGACCCATTAGTCATACATTTCCTCTCCATCTCTCCTTTCCTATTCCCAACTCTATCCACAGGATCCAAGACTTCGAAGGTGCATGTATATAAAATTGGTAATGATGAATAAACAACTAAATTACAATACTTTGAGAAGTTCCTATAGTGAATTAGTAACACATGTATTGAAACTCCACCAGCGGTCGGACCCACTCTCCCTAAAGTGCCGATAGTGATATTTGGTAAATTAGAAAAGATGAGTGACCCACTATCACATATATATGCCGATTTTCTAACGAAACCAAGAACATATTCTATAACGGATCCATAGCACATTAGCACATATAACCAAATGAGTTATAGATAAGTTTAGACTGTTCACTTTAGTTGAATCCATGGTGAAGATAGAGGAACATGGTTACCATCAGCCTAAGTCATCATGGCCTACTCAAAGTAGTCGATCTAGGCATGGTACGATGCAGTCCCCACGTGAGGTCGTTAATTGTTTGCTCACGTAAGCCTACAATAGTTAGATCGATTCAATGGGAACGGAGTAGCTCGAGGAAGAGTGCAGTCCCTGCAAACTTTACAAAGCACACGAAGCTTCAGAGGCCTGCTAGACCAAGCCACTTTGCGCGTGCATGAGACTCAAACAAAGAGATCTCAAGATTCTCCAGGCTGAGGAGGCATGCCTTTAAGCAAGGTCTAGGCTGAAGGGGCAAAACAATAGGTTCCGTCCAAACGTGGCTCAGCTTGGCACGACGGCGCGTCTGAAACTACAACTCTCCTCCTCCACTTGCATATAGGAGTGCTCGTTTTCTATTTTTGTTGAGCATTTTCTTAGTAGTTTTCTCATATTGTTCCAATCTCACTGTCTCTTAGCACTAATTATAAAACTTTAAAATCCTTTTATTAATCGCTAAACTAGTTATGACCAAGACGGATAATAATAAGGTTCCGGTTAAGTGAGCACTTCCTTATTTTATTGTCTTCTCTAGAAACTTTTCTAAACATAGTCCCTTTTTATCGTAATTTTTTTTACTTTATCTTCCAGAATTGGAATCATATAATAGAGTCATGCAATAGCCGCAGAATGCAATCATTTTTATACTTAAAGCTAATCAGTTGTCAAGGACCTAGCCCATCTTGGTCACTAACCATCCACAAAAATGTGTAGGATCGGAGGCCATAACATACACGCCGTTGACACACTAACATATTAAATTCATTCCAAGAGTAGAAAACCAGCTAGAGAAATGACGGATACAGACATAATCTTAAACTCCTATAAAGAAAAGGCCCACTAGTTTATTTTCTCGTAATTTCGTGAAGCCACATCAATCCGAGGGACTCACCAAGCCACTAAGATCATCTCTCTTTAGTCTCCGTATACAATCCATGAAACTTCCATCTCCTTGCATCCTGTGCCCTTTGATTTTTTTAATCTTCTCATGTAGTAACTGATTAGCCATAATTGCACAGCATCCTTCGCAAACTAATAATCGATTTCTAATTAAACCACCAGAATGCAAACACATGCTGAATTTTGCTGCGAACAGAGTACCATCCAGTCCGATGTTTTCTTTGATGATTTAATTTTGTTTTTAGCTTGAGTATTTCTCAAGTTAAGAAAGGTTTCACGATATCTACGTGTAATGTGAATGCTGTCGTTTTTTCCCTTTTCTATACTCAAGCCACACATATTTCCAAGCTTATGGATTATATGTAGGTTACATCTTTCAATCATGAAGCAAATATTCATTTACATTGTAACCTCACATTCCTGCAGCAGCGCGCGGTGATTCACCTAGTATTACTATAATTAGAATATTACTAGTTCAAGTCCTGCAAGACTTCAGAGTTCAGTTGGGAAAGACTTCCTTTCTGGAGATTATAGTCATTCTAATCTGGTGCATTTCGACAGTTAGAAACAATCTGATCTTCAATGGGGTTGCAGCATCAACGGATAACTACAAAGCTCTGTTCAAAAGTACCTTTGGCATGGTTCTCCATCGCTCAAAGAAAAGTTCTTCCCTGGCTACCTCATACTCTGTAATTGATTGTATCTTTTTTATTTCTTCTTTTGTTCCTTGAGTGCCCTCCCACTCACTCTCCACCACCCCTCCTGTTTTCTCAAAAAAAAAGTATACATACAACATAAGTTGCTGGTATATAAAAGTTATTCTGAAACATAAGCATCATAGGTTGAACAGCGAAGGCATGAGTGGCGACTGGATTGGTATAATTCAAAACTGCAAACTACATGTTAAAGATAGCATCTACAAACCATGACTTAATGGATATCAATTATAGTATATGGACTAAGAGAACAGGAAGATCAAACCTGGCCACTAGGCATTACCCTTTGAGCAGCTTCCCATCCACAGGTTAGTGTAAATCTATGTGTGATTAAGTGCAAGTCTAAGTGCTAACGGTGAGCTAGGTGAATCTTAGGTCTTGTTTAAGGTTATTAAATTCTACCACAAGAACCATGCCAACAAGAAGAAACCCGGCCACCGAGATGACTGCAACGATGCTGAGGACACTCGCCAAGCGCAGGTTCTGGCAAGTCGGAAGGTCCTCGATTTGCTCCCAAAGACATCGATTTCGGACATTTTTTTCTTCATATGTGAAGGAAGATAGAAATAAGTTTTTTTTGTCAAGCTCGGAACAAACTGCTGGACATAGAGACAAGCATGAGTCCCACTCACTGGGTTGATGGCTTTGGTGATTGTATCTGGACCACTCCACCTGTTTATTCTGAAGCATCACTAGCACATTGTGGCTGACCTATTAGGCCAGTTGTTCAGTGACATACATGGTATACATGGCAAAAGATAGCATGCTTTAGCCAAAAGAGGTAATCTGCTTGTGGTAATGTTCACTTTTTGTTGGTGCCCGGCAGCATGCTTTAGCCACGATATGATAGACAGTTATCATGATTTGAAGTGTTATTATGTCTTTACAAACGGGAGAGCTCGCGATTTGCTCTAGTCCTCCATTGTTGCGGTCGCTCTTCCCCGTGAACTCTTGGGTTTGAGCAATGGGCATGATTTTCTTGCTTTAAGGTTAGTAGCAACTAACAATGCACGAACTCCATTGATTTTGTTGCCTAATTAACATTGCTATGTTGGATACATTGCTTCATGGTGATTATGGATTATTTCTCCATTGTAGGCAAGAAAACCACTCTCGCCTTAGATTTTTAGGAAGACATCTAAGCAAAGTCCCGTAAAACGATCTTTCTAGAGGTCGGTTTGTATGGACTTATTCAATTTCACACCATATTAATTACATGATGGACTTGACGACAATTCATTCATGTATGAGTAGGGAGTATGTTCTTTTACAACCATGATTGATGACCAAAACATTGTCTGGATTTTACAATCTTGACTGATGAACAAAACATTGTATTGAGCTACATTGATGTTCATGATTATATCTATAATGTTTGGTGTTCTATAATTAGTGTCACCAATTTTTCATGGCATGGAGTCACATATATAATTTCTCTTAGAAAATGGGGGACCTTAATACAATTCTGCGCAGAACTAGTTTGTATGTGGATCGATGTCTAAATGTTATTTTTGTACAGGCATGGATCGAGTGTGGATGTACGGTGTGCCCTGATCGGATGACCGGTACAAGGATGGTGTCTGCGACTTTGTCACCACCACCCAGGCCAGTGCTGTGGATGGAAACCCAATATTTTGCTCATGCGTAGATTGCAAGAATCATACGACATGGTCAATATATTGAAACTGCACCAGCCGTCAGACCTACTCACTCGAAAGTTCCTATAGTGATACTCGGTAAACTAGAAAACACGAGCGACCCATCTATCACATATATATGCCGATTTTCTAACGAAGCCAAGAACATATTCTATAACAGATCCATAGCACATTAGCACATATAACCAAATCAGTTGAATCCATGGTGAAGATAGAGGAACATGGTTACCATCAGCCTAAGTCATGATGGCCTACTCAAGGTAGTCGATCTAGGCATGTCACGGTGCAGTCCCCACATGAGGTCGTTAGTTGTTTGCTCGCGTAAGCCTACAATAGCTAGCTAGATCGATTCAGTGGGAATGAAGTAGCTCGAAGAAGAGTGCAATCCCTAGAAACTTTACAAAGCGCATGAAGCTTTAGAGGCCTCATAGACCAAGCCACTTTGCATGTGCATGAGACTCAAATAAAGAGATCTGAAGACTCTCCAGGCTGAGGACTGTGAGGCGGCACGCCTTTAAGCAAGCACTGGGCTCGGCTGACCAACGAGTTCCAGGGGTAGAACATGTCCGAACGTGGCTTGGGGCAGGCTCACGGAGGGGCGGTAGCGGAAGCAAACCCAATAAGATGACGCGGGCCCATATCGCATCCTCTGCACCTTATGCTATCTTGGCTCGTTTATCATGAATTATGTCGGATGCTATCTTGGCTCGTTTGTCATGAATTATGTTGGTCTCTCATTTTTCGGTCATTCGCAGGTATTGTTGCGGGGATTGAAGTTCACCCGATCGATTCAGTGTCTTTGGATTGGGGTTTTATGTTTTGAATTCAGTTTTGAGTGCACAGAGACTACACCCAATCCGAATCCACCTCGGTGCCATCCCTACCATAACCCACCACCCCATCCACTCCTGTATTCACTTATCAGCTGTATTACGTTCTACTCATTTGGATTTCATGCTTATGGGTTATGAGGCATTTACCCAAACTGAATTTCTCAAACTTAGATAGTGAAAACATGCTTCTCTCTGGAAGCAGGTAGTTAAGTACAAAATTTAACTTTGCAAACAACCACCCGCTTTTAATCACACTTTGAAAAATTCCCCTCCCACCTCTCCCCCGCATTTAGCTTGCACAGTTTGCACGGAGGGGTTGGTTTCAATAGCATATGTTGCCAAATAAAATTCTACTATTCTCTTGCATGGCGTCCAGATATAGCAGTCCTATCTCGTTCATATACCTGCCTAATATCCCACCACTATAATCAGTCTTGTGAAGCCAAGAACTCATGAGAAGATATCGATTATAGATTGAGAAGCATAAAAAATGAGCAGAATCTCATGGTGCTCACACCCAAAACGATCAAGCACCAGCTGACAAAAAATTGGACTTTGAATAGGTTTTGACACGCGACTCGACGGACTGCAGCCAACGCGCGCTTGAATAGGTGTTTTTGCTATCGAAGTTTGAGAAATTCAGTTTGGGTAAATGGCTCATAACCCCATAAACACCACATACCAAATGAGGAGCACGACTATGCAACTGATAAGTGAACACAGGAGTGGACGGGGGTGGTGGGTGATGTTAGGGATGGCAACGAGGTGGACTCGGATTGGGTGAAGTCTTCATGCACTCAAAACCGTAACTATAGATAGATGGGGCTCCTTTGATTTATGTTCCAAATGTTAGGGATTGCACACCAGGTCTGTTCTATCGCCCATGTTTCCTTTGTGTAAATACAATGTTTGCAGATGGGTGCGGACGCTCACATTGGGGCCATAGTGGCCAGGTTGAAGGCGATAGAGGTAATGCTGCTACAGACTGCAGGGATAACAGGGCTAGCAGTTACTATATGGCATCGATATCTCGTCCACTATGGAACCTATGGGCAAACCAACTTACAGAAACATGTGCAAGTATAAAAGGTATGTGATGGTGGTAGGGTTTGAGCATTGGGTTGCTGGATCAACGGGGAACGCAATTACATCCAGAGCAGTACAACTTCTGGGACAACAGGGATCGGGTTCAGGAGTTGCAAGAACCACAGGAACATTTTTCACCCCCGTACCCTCGCTCGTCTCCTCTGGGAGGCGACCCAAGGGCTCCCTCCCCGCCGCCAGCAGCTCGCCCTTCCTCGCCGGCTTCGGCCGCCGCCGTCGCGCCCATCCTCGCCAGCGGCGGCGGCCCCCCCTTCATCCTCTCCCTTTCTCTCATGACCCATCCCCTCTCCACTTCCCCACTTCCTCCTCACCTTCACTGTCGTTGGCGGCCAATGGTGCCAGCGACCGGACCCGGCCCCCTGTCACCCCCCGTGGCCAGATCTGATTGGCCCGCGGCCAGGGCGACGGTGGCGGCCTTGTTCCGGTGTCATCCCGCGCGGCACCCGCACCGGCGGCGTGCCGGCCGGATGCGGCCCTCTTGTGACCGGATTCAGGTCCACGCGTCCGAATCGGGGAGGCCCGTGGCCAGGGACAGCGTCAGTCCCCCCAGCGTCTTCCCCGGCGGTACTCTGTGCGTCGCGCGGCCAGGTTGGCAGCGCGGCCAGGGCGTGCGTTGCACATGGCATCCTGGCGGCGCAGTCCCCTGGCGCAGGCCGGAGCGTCCAGGCGTACGGCGAGGCATTGGTGGCGCTGCTGGCATGGCAGCCGACCTGGCGAAACTGCCGCCAGGTGTAGCTTGGCGGCATGGTGAGAAGGGCGGTACCTCCCCGGATCAGATTCACGAGCGGTTGATGGTGACCTTCCGGTGAAGGTGGCCTTCCACGTTAGCCGGGCGCAGATCGATGGTGACGGTGGTTTGGGTGAAAACCTTGCCTGGCGTGTTTACGTCAGGCCGATGGTGGTGGAACTGGCTGTGCCACACTCCTTCATGAAGGCGTCGCTGAAGCCATTGGTCCCCTGCTGCGTCAGAGGGCATTCAATATCTAGGTCAAAACCTAGCCTGGTTTCTCCAGGCCGGCGGCGATAGCCACAGGCGCGTCGTCGAAGTTTTTGTTCGCCAAACCAGGCAGTTCCCCCGTGTGGTCACTCTGTTCACTGTGCAACTCAAGGCGGAGGTGATATTCGATGGCGTAACAACTTGGCGCTTGGTGGTCTGAACCAAGTGCTTCGTGTTGTTGCCAAGGAAGAAGCATCCAGTCTTCAATGGTGGTCGGTATCCATCGTTTTCAGTACCTCTGTTAGGTCTGACAAGAGTATTTGGCGACTTCATCTTGACGTTGGTAATCTTACTCTAGTAGAATATTTATTCTAGGAGTTGATATCACGGTGCAAGTGAGAGGTCGAGTAGGACTACCTGAGCTTCTTATTAGGGATGTATTTTCTTCTGTCTTTTTCTTTCTTTTTATTTTTGCACTCTTTTGGCCTGATTCTGCCCACGGGCAGACGAAGCCGGATAGTTTCGATCCATTATCTAAAAAAAACAGGGATCGGGTTCACGAAGGGTTTTCTGATTTGTGCTGCCTCGTTCCTGCAGGTGATTTCCGTCAATGTGCTGTCCTTCCTCGGTAATCCACGGATTACTTAGAAATGGTATAAACTTGGTATTCTACCACTACTTAAGGAAACAAATCTGACAACGATACGCTCTTGAACCATAAACTGAAGTAAATAATAAGAAATACTGATATTTATGATATATAGAATAAGTACTGTTAGATTAATAATACATACCATATTTTGTATAGTGAATCTATTCCAAAAAGACACAAATATTGGTATAATTTTTTTACATAAATCTATAAAGATTATATGTGCATTTTTTTTGAAGTGGATTAGAAGCTAAGGGTGTTATAACAGCCAAGTCAAACTCTTCTTGTGAACCCAAAGGCCATGACCCAACAAACCCTCACCTTCACATGACTTATCTTGACACCACACAAGAATTGCATCATGCCTTCACCTTCTTCCTCCCGTTATCACTGCACACCAAGACCTCCGCTCGTCGTCTCGAACAAATGCCAAGCCCACGCTCTTCCTCCTACTCAGTACCAACACCGGCCAAGAAGCCAACAGCAACAACCATCAGTAGCAGCTCAGGATGGGCGACGTGGCCATCGCAGTCATGCACGATGACGCTGAAGAGGACCTTGGAGGAGCACATCTTCTGGAGCTGGTTCCCGCCTGTGGACCTTCCCGACGACGTGACCATGCCGGAGTTCGTTCTGGTGGGCGCCAAGGCCTACGCAGAATACGTGGCGCTCGTCGAGGCCGTGCCGGGGGGTGGTCCTACACCTACGGCGAGGTGGTCCGGGACGTTAGAATTTATATGGATAATTCCCCAATTCTAAATGAGAAATTCTATTAAATCTCAAAGGCCCAATACATGTGTTCCCTAATGGGTTTTAATATTTAAGTCTATGAGTAGAGATGGGGGGTACAACATCAATTAGTACCATATTGCTAGTTGATGTAGAGATAGGGAATTTTCCTCCACATATATATGTACCGATCCTCCTGAAAAAAGACACACTAAAAACTATAATTGGGAGTTTCAATTAGAAAATTCTAACGTAGTAAATTGTTATTTTTCTTTTTTCATTACTGCGTTGCTGTCGTAGTCCCTCCATCCCGACCGTCAGCGTGCACGGGAGATCAGGAGAGCAGGTCTCTGGAACCCTCGTCTTTGCGATCCTGCACCGGGAGAAAGCGAATAAGATTTTTGGGAAGCGCTCTCCACGCGACTACTCCCAAATCCTCCACGATGGTTTGTCTTCCGAAGGTCGCCGCAGACTATCGATGTCTGCATCTTCACCACCAAGTACGTCTACAAACGGCAGGTATAAACCTATCTAGTGTACGAGTTTGGTTTACACTAGTTATCATGTTCATGCTATGTGATATCATGATCTGTCTTGCTAGTATATGTGATATACTAATTCATCATGCTAGTAATCTTTACATTCTAAAAATCTAGTTCGTTGATTTATCATGATCTATATTCTAGATTTAATCTAAATTTTTTTTAATTATTTAATAATCCAAAAACCTTATTATAGGCTTTTTCTTGATTTAAGTATGGCTATTTTTGCTGACGTGCTGAGACTAGAAAAGTTTTCTAGTGCACATTTTAAGAGGTGGCAAGATAAGGCCAAGCTCTGGCTAGAGGCTAAAGTGTTCTAGATTAGTGTTGGCACATCTGAGGAAAATATTTCTGGAGAAAATCAGAGAAGTTTCCAAAAAGATAACACTATTCTTAGAAGAATAATCCTGAACAATAAATCTTCTAATACCAAGATAGTAACTACCTACGAGAAGAAAAAAACTAAAGCAGAGTCACATTGCTTCACTTGTGGAGAGCTTGGTCACTTTTTCAATATGAAAAATAATATCAATCTCATGACTATTAGCTATGTTGATGAGGAGTATGGTAATGTTCCTACCGTACTTTCAGTGTTTCAATCCCCAAGTTGGTAGATTGATACAGGTGCTAATATTCATGTGTGTGCTGACATATCTTATTTTTTTCTTATCATGGGCTTCAAGGTTCCTCTATTCTGATGGAAAATGGGTCACATGCTTCTGTTCATGATGTTGGCACAGTAGATCTGAAGTTTACGTCGGGGAAAATTGTGTAGCTTAAGAACATGCAACATGTTCTTATAATTTGCAAGAACCTTGTTAGCGCATGTGCTGACATATCTTTATTTTCTTCTTATCATGGGCTTCAAGATTCCTCTGTTCTAATGGAAAATGGGTCACATGCTTCTGTTCATGGTGTTGGCACAGTAGATCTAAAATTTACTTTGGGAAAAATTGTGTAGCTTAAGAATGTGCAACATGTTCCTATAATTCGCAAGAACCTTGTTAGCGCTCCCTTTTGAAAGATGGTTTTAAGGTAGTGTTAGAATCCAATAAAGTTGTAATATCTAAGCATGGATAATTTATTGGTAAAGGCTATGATTGTGGAGGTTTGTTTCGTTTATCTTTAGCAGATTTTTGTAACAAGTCAGTGAATCATATTTGTGGCACAATTAATGATAGTTTGAGTGTTTGGCATTCTGGCTTATATCATGTTAACTTTGGATTGATGTAATGATTGTCTAGTTTGAGCTTAATTCCAGATTTCACTATTACCAAAGGTTCTAAGTGCCATAATTGTGTGCAATCTAAGCAACCTCGAAAGCCTCACAAGGCAGCAGAGGAGAGACACTTGGCACCTGTAGAACTCATACATTCTGATCTTTGTGAGATGAATGGTGTGTTGATAAAAGGTGAAAAGAGATATTTTATGACTTTAATTGATGATACAACTAGATTCTGTTAGGTCAAAAATTATGGTGACACATACATTGATGATGGAGTTGTCGCGCCTGTCGTTGCCCCAGACAATGAAGATGATGATGATTTGTTTGATTAATCCCTGATATTGCAACTTCAGACAAAGTTTTACTTTGTTTCGCAAACTTATATAATGTTTGAATGTTCACAGTCATGCTCCGAATTTTTTTTGTAAGGAACATATTTTACATGTATGTACAGACGTCAGAATCCTTTATGTGCATTATGTACACATGTGAGAATCAACTCGATATTTTTTTCTGTGGAAACAAAGTGCATTGTTAGTCACCTAGAAATCTCCATATAATTATAGGCTCTCTTTTCACAATTTTTTGTGTAACCTCCATGTAGCCTAGGGGCAACATTAATTTCTCATTGTGCAGTAGCGCAAAGTTCAAATCCTTGCTGAAGCAAGTATTTTTTATTTCTATTAACTTTGATTTTGAGCCATTAGCTATAAGTATTAACTTTGATTTTCATTTAGTATGTCAGCTCTCGTGGATCCAAAAGATCACGTCTTCAAGCCTCTGTGTAGGTGCTTTTTTTCCCTACAATTTCAACCGAGCGCCCAGCCTGACGTGCTGCGTTGGGCTGGTCCATCACGTGGCCTTGCTGCATTCGTGGCCCTGTGCCTAAGGCCTTAGTGGTAAGTCAAGCTTGAGTCTTCAGAGACTTCTTTTCATTTTTGTTTTTTTAACATATACATATCAAAGGATATAATTATGAACTAGGAGAAAATCCTGCGCGTCGCTACCAGAATCGCCGATGAAATTATACTACTTATATTACTAATATAATTTAATAAATATTATAATGCATGTTAGTGGATGATTTTTAGCATTATGATGTGGACAACTAAATATGTATTAGTAAATGATGTGATTTGCTAATGTGAATAGATTGAATAAAACATAATGATATGTGTTAGTTGGATGTGTTAGGGAATGGTGATATAGACACTTTGAATGGCAAGATAAAATTTGCTATTAGATGTTAAGTGGATGCTGATGTGGACACTTTGTATGGCAAGAAAAATAGATAGTGGGGTTTATGTTTATAAGAAATAGATTTTTTTTATCTATCTACATTCCTTTTGTGTGTATCTTCTTCACATCACATCTTTGCAGAAAAAACCTTCTTCACATCATGCACAAACCAATCTTTGTTTAAACATATCAATAAATTATTCCTGATGCGTTTGTGATAGTAAATACCATCACTAGATACAATTGGATTAGTTGTATGATATTTGTTGTGACATCCCACTTTATATTATCGCTAAATCGAAATGCCTAAAACTCTAAAACCCACACTTCTTGTAGTGGGTGTAATAAAAATCACATACTGGATCGGGCTTTAGGACTATCAATCCAATGTTACCGTACTTCCTAAATGCACCCATATTAGAAAGCGGTGGAATACCACCTACATATTGCATCAAAAAATCAATGCTAACACAACAAAAATTGTCCGATGCAATAATTTCTACCTATTGCATCTTTGGTACAAAATCAGTGCAATAGGCTATACCTATTGCATCGACATGAATTACTATCGCATCAAATTCATTACTGATGCAATAATGCCCTCCTATTGCACCAAATTTTCAAAATTGATGCAATAGGCTATTGCATCAAATGTGCGTTTGATGCAAGGCGAAGCAGTGCAATTGGGTCAAAAATTAGTAGTAGGGCACATAAAATAATATTTTATTTGTAACACACCTTGTGGTTTTTTTGTATATGCAAACCCCACTGAGGTATAAAGAGAACTGCCTATCCCATCTCCCCTATACAAGGGGAAGAGAGGGACTTGGAAAGACACCTTTTGGTTGGCTAATCACTCGCTTGCTTCCCTCTCTTCTTTCTTTCACTCTCTATGTCTTGTTGGCTAAACTAACAAAACCCAGTTGGGCCTAGAATCAACCTAGAAGTTTTAAGAATTTGAAAATTAATATGGCCATTCACACCTACTTGCCATGCTAGGATCTAGAACCATCAGTTAGACTCCATATATCTCCTAATAAGGACATTAGTAAGACCTTGTAGCTATGCAAATGTTTTGTAAATGAGAATTTCCTCCCTAATGTTTGATGATTGAAAACCCAGAATATATGGAAGAATTTGGTACATTTTTGGTTTCTAGAGTGAACAAAAATTTTAATCCTAGTGATGCATACATTGAGGACAACGACAACCTAATGGAAGGATCGAGCATAGTTAAAGAAGACATGAAACTATGCTAGATGTTAGGAGGTGTTTAGTTATACAAAGTTCATTGACTAGCTTAATGAAAATCCAAGCATTGGAGATTGCATCTCAAGACTGTTGGGATCTCATGCCAGCTGATGTAAAATTTCGCTTCAACTTGGAAATAAGAGTTCTATTTGTTAATGAGCAATGCCAAAATGGGTTGGGAGGAATCCCACAATTTTCTATGTTCTAGGACTAAAGTTTGTAGCTGATCAAATAGAAGTAAATCTATCTCTTAGGCACTTAAATAAGATGAATTTGGTTTTCTATGGGTTTAAGGATGGTGGGGAAACTATTTTGGGTGAATTCAAAAACTGATCTATGGAGGTACTATAATAGTTTTTTAGAAAGAGATAAGTTCCAATGGGCAACTAAGGATTACGTTCATGAACTCATTTTAGAGAGTTAATGGTTGTTTGAAGATAGAAGCTAGAAATCTTAAAGTAGATGATAACATTGACATATACTCAAAACTGCCAAGTACATGTTTCACTTCTAAATATGTACTTACACTTGTTTTTAGTGTATCTGTTTAATGTTGAATCTGACTTTACAAGCCGACATGAAAAACATTCACCCTAACTTCAAATTAGACAAGGAATATAATGTATTCCTTGTTTTTGAGTAACACTTCTTTTCTTATGTAATTGAGATGGAACATTAGATCCTTTTTAACAGAGATAATACTATTTATTTTCTCCATTTTAGCTTCCCTTCGTATGTAATTGGAATTGTGAATATCACGTCGACTCAGAGATCATTGTGCTTTTAGGGGTGATGTTACTCCATTCTTAGGGCATGTTTTCTATCATTGTCTACTAGAGAGATGATATGGTCCCCGTCTCCTAAGGGTTGGGTCAAGCTCAACTTCCATGGAATTGTCTATTCCAAAAGCATCACGACCTGCATTTGTGGCATACGACACAGTATCAAAAACGAAGTTCTCTCCTACTATGCTAGTCTAGTAGGTGATATGAATGACATTGAGGCCAGTGCTAGGGAATTTGATATGGGGCAAAAATATTATTGATATCCATGAACCAAAATTCATGATGATTATCGATGAGGACAATCTAACGATCATACGCCGGTGCAACATAATCGCTCGGTTGCCTGAAAGAGCGCATATGACTTATTTAATGTATCTCTTAGTTCATGAACTTGATGCCATTTGGGGCCTCTACTCCTGATGAGCTACCTACAAAATGCAACTAAGGTGAAAACGAGGGTGACGGATCAAAAGATACAGACTACGATAAAGGTGTAATGCCTCTGCTAGAAACACCACCGGAGGCTACCAAACTACACCTAGTTTCTACTAAGACTAAAAAATATTAAAATTTTTGATAGAACTTCACCTAAAAACTAGACATCCGCGACGAATAAATCATAGTTCAATAATGACATATTATCATAAACAATATCGTAAGCACTAGCATCACAACCCAACCAAATGACACAATAAAAGAGCAATCCCAACAGAAAAGATAGCCTCAACCATAATCTACAACTAAGTAACTTCCGCTAACTGTTATAGAGCAAATACTTTAAATTACAGAATTAAGTATGTTTACCTTAAGTGTTTGTGGTAGTGAAGGTGATACTCTTGGTCCCATGAATGTCACAATGAATTGGTACCTAAAAATCGAATAAACACAAGGATAAGTAAAAACACTTAGCAAGTACAATCAGAACTAGAAGAAAAATGCCACACATGAACCCAAGGGCAAAGACGATCAAATGAATCATCATTTAAATAGTAGTTTCCGTCTCAAACGGACGAACTTAAATAAATCCTTAGCGTTTGCTGGTGAAGCTGAGCAAGTGGGTTTAGCACATACTCATAGGAGCATGAACATAAGAACCAAATTGCACATCCAGATGCATAGAACATGAATGAATGTAAAGGAATAGTCGAATTGCATGGAACAAGAATATAGCACAAGAAACAATTGATTCAACTGAAAAGTCAAAAGATAAGCAAAAGGCCACACATAGGTTCATCATGCATTTTCCTTAACGTTCATGAGAACCAAACATCAGACCATCGACATCCCCTTGAGACTGGCACATCTCGTGCCTATGATGAAAACTGCCTTAGAAAATCCCATCTCGGTCACAAGTGTCACACCACAAAACTTTTGATTTCAGGTTATGCATACAAATACTAACTAAAATAAATGATTTAAATATTAGTATAAAACTTGAGAAGATCAATTCAAGTTTTTGTCAATTTAGTTTAAAAAATGGGTTTCTAAATTAATTTGATGTGATTCTACTTGATGTGATGTTTACTTGTTGCTTGAGCTTTATGCTTTTGAATGCGCTAAGTTTTAAAATGTGTTTATACATCATCTGATCTTCCCAGAAAATTTGTGGACTTTTCTAGAGATTTTTCCCATTTTTCTAAGAGCATAATTCAATTTTTGGATGGTCTAAAATCTTTTTTGCAGCCTCGAAATACTTTATTTGGATTCATTATCTTTCAGTCTACCTCTATAAGTTTTCCCTAAATTTTCAGAATTTAAGAAATACTTTTTTCATGGGTTTAGAATGATTTTAGATTTTTCTGGAATTGTTTTTACACTGGAAAAGGATTTCTGGAATTTTCGAAATTAGGAAAATGTATCATTTTTCTACCGACCTCAAACCCAAGAGTTATATATATGCCGGTGTTGTCATTGACGCGCTGGTTGCAGATCCGAAATCTCTTTCGTGAACCGCCACTCCAAACTCTGTGCAGCAATCGCCGAAGTTCTTCTCGTCAGTTACCGGCGCATTTCCGGCAAACCTTCGGCGAGGGTTTCTGGCATGTTCCGGCGACCCCTCCATAAACCGTCACCGCCCAGAGGTTCTTCGAGATCTCTTCTACACCGTCACGTCTATAGTTTGGCGAATCCCTGCTCTTTGCATCGTTTCCCTAACTTCCTTTTTCTCTTTTCCGGCGAGCTCTTCATGGACGGCTTGCTGTTCGTCGTCTCCGGCCACACAGAGCCACACCAGCTTCGCGGCCGTCTTGTCTGAGTGCCCCGCGCCGTCGCCCGGCGTCCCTCGCCCCGCGCCTCCAGCGCCCCTCCGCGCGTCCCTGCACGCGAGTAGGAGCAGCAGGCCGCCGCCGGCATGCTGTGCTCGTGCGGGTCAGCTGGCCCCACCCCAGCCCCGTGCCACTGCCGCCTGGTCCCGCCGTGAAACCGCGCCGCCGGCCGACCAGCAGGCCCGTGGCCAAGGCCCTCCTCTCCATGAGCACAGCGACAGCCTCAATGGCCATGACCGGCCATTGCTCTGTACGTAGATGGAAAGGAAGAAGATGAGGTAATTACAGAATTGCCATCAATCGTTAATCCTTTATGGTTTCTCCGTTTTAAGTCCGATTCAAGTAATTCTTTTGCATTAGTTTCGTTCTGTCGTGCTCTATGCAGTAGTGTTGATGGTTTTCATGTCACATGATTTCCCATATATAGCTAACTATTAAATTGATTAACATGCTTATAATTAGTTTTATAACTAAAAGGAATTAGGAGATTCTTCGCGCGTATGCAAGAGAAAACACTAATGGATTTGGATATTAATCATATGACAATTATACGGAATAAAAATCATGGAACAATAAGGAACAATATGGTCTAACTATATCAACATGACAGAAAAATCTGACTGATACATGTTTTTGAGAAAACTTAATTTCTCGTTGTAACAACTGAATCGATATAGTCTTGCAAAACAATAAGATTCATAAAAGCATGAAAAGAAGCTAACAGGGTAGCGGGCCGGTGGTACATTAAAGGCACATAGCATAAAGGATCGGTACCGTAAAAACTTAGGATAGCCTGCGTACACCGATAAAAATATTTGTGGTCCAATTTACAACAAAAGCGAGGAGGATGATGGCCTAGAGTATAGAGCTGAGCAAAAACGTATGGGCGATGTTACATAAATAAGAGGGCAGCACCAATTCATTTGCAAAGTATGTAGAATATGAGGACAAAAGGAGTAATATGTTTTGATAGAGAAAATGAATTATATATGTCAAAAATCTAAAAGCACTACTACTTATGTGGAAGCTATAAAAACGTCTATAGCAAGTAGCACATGACTACATGGAGAACACAACCTAAAGAATTAGATGATGGCACAATGTTTTCACATGTAACTTTAGTTGCAATTTTTTCTCCTGATTTTGCATGTTTGCATCTCCCTTTCCTAACAGCAAGATCACGAACAACTTTACATTTACATATTTAAATTCAATTGGAAAAAATGAAATAAAACGATTGAACCATGCCTCTTATCCACTGCAGCATGCGGCATCTCCCTCGATCATCTTGTGACTGAATCCCCTTCTTTTCCCTTTGTGAAGTAGATGAGCGACTCGGAGGAGGAACTGCTCGACTCACTGCCACAATCTTCATTGTTGGACTCGCATGGTCGTACCTCTCATGATAGCTTAGGCCGGTTTAATAGGATTGCAACTCGTGAGTGGGGGAGCGGAATAGACATGATCACAGGAGGAGACTAATGGACAAATATGACGGTTCATTTCAGGTACCATTTTTGGAATCCAGAACAAATAGATGTATGAGCTCTAAATGTTGATGGGAGGGAGTGCATGCATGGAGGACGCTGTATGGTGGTGGTTAAATGCATGAGCAATAATTGATGACCGTTTAAACTAATGATGTGTTATTTTTCTGCTGCAATAGCGCAGGAGGGATGATGATATGGCTAAAAGGAAGTGGATGATGATGTGGAGGAAGGAGGAGCTAGAGAAATAGGCTAGTGGGCATTTGCTTTATACGAGTTTAGGATATAGGTTTTTTATCTTAGTAATGATACATAACATGTTAATTTATTTATTAATTTAAATGTGTTTTGAATATAATGCTTAGTTTAAACATTCTACATATAATATACTTGTATATATGCCCTCACATGCTCATTTCTTTTGCAAAGATAATGCTTAGCTTTCTTAATAAAATTATGTGATAATAGCTATGAGATTAAAGATGGGTAGATCCGACTTGGTTTTTAAGTTTAAAAATGTAATTTGTCTAATCTGAATATACAACTTTCTCATGATTTTGCTCAACTAAAATAAGTCAATCTTGTAACTGTTTCTCTTATGTATAATATAAATCTTTCAATAGTTGTTTCTTTTTAACGATAGTTTCGTTATCGTTGTTTCTTGCTATCCCATGACCATAGAACTAGCTCTCTTTTAGTATGTTGTTTTACCTTGCATGGTGTACTGTTCTTAGTTGCTTCTATTTGTTGATTGTATGTTTACCTATGCGTGGTGCTTGCTACGAGTAGGATGAGAAATGCTTGTGAGCGCTGAAGATCAGAACAAAGATGATGGCAAGAAGCAAAATATGAGAGAGAGTTGAGCAAGTGTTTAAGGCAAGTATAGCATGAGACCATCCTTCCTATTCACTTTAACATCACTTAAATTCATATGCATGTGTCTACCTTGATAACCATTGAGATTTATCCTAATTATTTGCTATCTTGTTTCCTTGTCACCTATGGGAATATTGCATTGGGTAGAGATGCTAGTGCTCAATTAAATACCATGATCTTATTTAATCAAAAAAATACCATGATCTTATAACCTAAATAATGGATATGCAATAAATGTTTAAAAGATGCTTTTATTTGACATGAATCAAGAGGGTGTTGGTAATTCTTAATGTCGCTACCAAAGATTGGCAACAACGCTATAAAGGCATGTGGGGGTATTTCTTATGTCTATTGGATTATTCCGCAAGCGCACAAAATATACCGATGTAGCACTTCACCGAGGATGAGTATTCCAAGGTATCGTTATTTGTTTTATCCCAAGGAAAAGCGGTCGCTAGGAATATTTAATAAAAGGGGAGAGAGATCCTTATATCCACTATGGATCTAGTGTCAACTAGTGTAGAATGGGGGTAAGCGAATAATAGGAAGGACAAGTAATGAGATAGCAAAGAGTCTAACCTAAAGATAACTAGTAGAGTGTTAGCTAGGTGCGAGGACAACGAGTGAGTAAAGGACTCCTATGTATCTAAATTTACCTCTATAAACTTAATCCTAACAGATAGATGACCTAACTAGACTGGTGCCTTACTATTTGTGTGAGGGGGACAGCTGAGACAGTAGAAGACAGAACCTCTACTAAAGCGACTATTTGGCTTATGGACACCCTACCTTTTAAGAACTAGCCCGAATGAGGTGAGAAACCCTAATGCCACCCAAGACATGTCACCTCTCGGGAGTGCGCTCAGGAACTGTCCATGCGGACAAGTGGCAATCAAAGGTGAGATTATGCCTGAGCACCATGCTCACACTTACTCTCACGGCTCTAGCTAACGCGCAGATAACTAAAGCTCCTATATAAAGATAGGACGATGATACACACACAAGCAGTTGTTCCAGGAGACCAATCTAACTAAGAAAATTATATTGCTAAGACAAGTGCGCAACAAGACTATAATGAATATAGACTTGCACTAAGTAATTACTAAGTAAATACTGTGTAAAGTAAAGTAAAAATAATATATTGATAAAAAGAAAAGTCTTACAAAAGGGAAACATACAAGAGCTATACCAGAGTCTCCAGAAGACGACTCCGGAGACCACGGGCTTTGCTTGACTCGAATCTACACTAGTAGAGATATGACCTACCATGATGAAAATTCTTATGATAATTTTGTTATGGTCACCGAAGAGTGGTTTCCATGACGTTTTGGTCGCTTTGGTCATTGAACTACGTGACGATTTTGTTTTCCATGACGTATTTTATAAAGGTCACGGGAATCATCATGGAAAACATGATGGAATCATCACAGAGGCGTTTGCGACACTGTTCATCAATGGATTGTGGTGATTTCACGTATATCCTCGAGTTGTGACCAACACACTTCGTCACTAAAACTCGTGCCGCTCCATTTGGCTACGGGAGCCGACGCCGTTTGCCTACGGGAGAGCCGCCTTCACTCATACTTTCATCCACCATTAGTCACGCGACCCGCCCATCACTTAGCCGGACAATTCTCTGTTCGACGTTATGAGACCCGCCGTTACTCATCCGTTCCGAATGGGCACCGTTCTACCACACTTCACTGACCGACATGTGGGACCTACCTACCAGGTGAACCTTGAGGCCACCACCCTTCGACAACTGACATGTGGGACCCATCGTCTGGGACAGTTCTCCATCCGACGTGTGGGATCAGCATGTCAGTTAGAAGGGACCCGCCACATGGGACCCAGCTCACCATCCTTCGATGACTGACATGTAGGACCCGTCTGGGACCGTTTTCCATCCGACGTGTGGGATCAGCGTGTCAGTTAGATGGGACCCACCACGAGGGACCCATCTCCGTTCATGTGGGGTCATCCTTCTTCAACTGACATGTGGTACCCGTCTGGGACCGTTCTCCATCCAACGTCTGGGATCAGCATGGGACCCGCCATGGGGGACCCTCTCTGTTCATGTGGGGTCAACCTTTGTCAGTTGACATGTGGGACCAGAGCGTCAGTTACATGGGACCCGCCATAGGGCACCATCCCTGTGGGCCCGCAACTGGGGATCCTTTTCTGTTCACGCGGGACCACCCTTATCTGACAAACATGTGGGACCACCATTCTCCGACCGACGTTGGATTTGCCAAAAACTTTGGGCTTTCTAGGATTCGAACCCGGGACCTGGCAATAAGACGTGAAGGTCTTTGCCACTACACTAAGCGGCTGTGTGTGTTGTGGTCCCCTTGGAGCCTTTATATAATGTAAGTACATTTTATGTTCTCTGAAAGTACAGTATATATATGGGATATATTATATCCCTTGAAAGTGGAAAACTATCTGCCCGTTGGACTTGTGGCAGGGTCGGAGGTGGCAGCAGAGGATCCCCAGTGTGCTGTGGTGGCTTCGATGTCCATTTGGAGGCAGGCAGCGGGGCTTTCCCAGTGGAGCATGGCGGCATTGGCGTCCACATCGCTTGTGTGCCATGGTAGAGCAGTCAGATCCGATTCTTAGGTCTCCTTTCTTCCCTTTTTACTGTTTATTTCTTCATTTCTGTTTTGCCTCAACATGGATCTACTACAGGACTTGGGGATTTTGCTTAGATATATCACCTTTGATCCATACCGCCGTATCCCTTAATTTTAGATAGATGCGAGACGGGGATTGGTTCTGGTAGTCCCTGTAGCACATGGCTATTGGATTTGTTAGGAGGCAGCAAATCAGTGCCACTAATCTTTAAGCTGCACTTGTTGCTACGCATGCCAATGATGGTCACTAGCACTTGCACTTGTAAAACTAAGGCAGCCTATTTTGGTTCTGCAGATTCGAGACGAATCCATGCTATGTTGTGTTCCGTGGCCATAGGCGAGGGGTTTTCCACAGCTTACTACAGGAGCAAGTTCATGGGTTCCCTGGTGCTTCTTATAAAAAGTACACCTCCTAGGAAGCTGCACTTGCTGCCTTCAAATCCTATGAAGCTGAGCTCATGTAATGATTGTGTGATCATTAGACTTGATTTAGCTAAATTTGTAATGGTATTATAAGTGTGATGGTTAGACTTGATTTAGCCGAAATGAGCTCGTACCATGGAAATTGTTAATGTTTGTTAAAGTTGCATTTTTGTGTGAGCCGTGGACTTCATTGATGGATCTTTGTTGCATTGTTTTCTACTTCAGTGATCTCAATACGTGCTATTTTGTGTTGTTTAGCTGTAAGCTGAATCTGTAATGGTATTGTAAGTGTGATGGTTAGACTTGATTTAGCCAAAATTGTATTGGACTAATATGGTTACAGCCACAGTAATTGTTATTCTAGTTTGAGTTGTCTATGTTTATGTGCTACTACTCTAAATTTGGATGAGCTCGTAACATGGAAATTGTTAATGGCTATTAAAGTTGCATTTTGGTATAAGTTGTGGACTTCACTGATGGATCTGTGTTGGATTATTTTCTTCTTCATTCAGTGATATCATTACTTAGGTAGCTGAGGCCTCTTGCACACTAGTGAAATGGAGCAGGCCCCCACAGGAGGACGAACTCATTTGCCAGCCTCCCAGATGATCTCATTCTTGATATCCTCCGCCGCCTCTCTGGCCCCTCCTTGTTTCGCTGCAAATTGGTCTATCGACACTGGGAACTCATCATCAACAAGTTCGACATCCATGACAAGCTGGCCCGCCAGGTTGTGATCGATTTCTTCTTCGATAGGAACAACATGAAGCGACACTTCACCAGCTTCACCGGTGTATTTCCCTGCTTCAACTTCTTGCCCTTCTACACAAATAATACAGCTGTCTTAGATTGCTACAATGGCCTTGTCCTATGCTGGTGCTTTATGCCTATGGGACCTCGGTGCTGGGTCGTCTGCAATCCAATCACACGGAATTATAAGGTACTGTCGACTAGCCCTCATGATCATGGCTTAACTTTGGGTTTATTAGCTAGTGAGGCTCAATTGTGTTTTGATCCGACACTCTTCTCACACTTCCATGTCATTGATTTTGTGGAAGGTGAAGACCATATAATTGAAGGTGTGCAGATCTACTCATCTGAAACTAATACATGGCTCAATATGGAATGTGGATGGGGCGAGGGTATTGATCTAGGACTGTGTGAAACACGATGTGTATTTATTAATAGTTTTCTACACAATATGGCCTACTTTGGGCATGAGGGAACATCTATGATAATTGCTATGGATATGGAGGGAAACACATGGAAGGAAATTGCTATTATTGTAGCATACTGTCATCCTTAACAAAATTTTTAGAAGCATTAATATCTGAGGGGAGTTGACCCACAAGGTGATTGCAGTTCACCCATTATGGAATTTGGTTTTCTTAGCAGGGCATGAAAGAAAACCAGTCATCGCATATGACATGGACCGCAGAAAAGCTCATGTCATCCCTACCAGACTCTTTTGGTATAGTAGATGTTTGATTAAATTGGAAGAAGAATGCTTCGAGCATAGACCAGCCTATCTTCCATATGTTCCCTTGTTATTGGATTCACTAGAGCTTGGGGAGGAGTTTGTGTCCTTACCGCTCTACCCTCCACGCATGTGGAATTGGAACCGTCTGACCAATCAGGACAGCAATGAGGGCTACTCGACGGATGACTCCACCTCATCAGACTCGGACTAGGCGGAGGGTGGCGAGACAGACAATGGCGTGGGCTGTGGTGTCGACTTGTAGGCGAGGAGTTTTCCACAGCTAGGCTGACTGCCAGGACCAAGTTCATGGGTTCTCTGGTGCTTCATATAAAAAGTACAACTCCTATGAAGATACAGTTGCTGCCTTCAACTCAAGAGCAAATAACTCAAATCCACCCTTGGCTGTTGATGATGACATCTGTCTTCAAAACCCAATACCTACTACACCCTCTTTCTCCTTTGAAATTGTTGTAATAGTCATCCTGGTTATCTATGTCTGTAACATTTGGAAGAAGCTGAGCTCGTGTACCGACTGTTAGTGTGATTGCTAGACTTGATTTAGCTAAATTTGTAATGGTATTGTAAGTGTGATGGTTAGACATGCGAAATTGTGATGGTTACAACTCCATTAACTGCTATCCTAGTTTTTGTTATATATATATTTGTGCTGCTATTCTAAATAGCATTTCAATGCCATGGTTCCTCGATCAGTTCTGCATAACGATACGGCGGGTGATTTGCTCCTCGCTGCAATGTGGGAGCCAGCAGGTAGGCAAATGATGTTTTGTATCGGTGCATACTGATTGTACGATAATCAAAACTGACAAACCCATTATTATTTGTCCTACGAGGTCAATTATGTAGCAGTCGGACTTTCTACGTTAGCAGATATGAACTGCCATGAGACAACACCTGGGACTTGGGATAGTCCAACCATATCTCTTTTGTGTACCATTAGAAAGTCCGGCGCTATCTCTTTTGTGTACCATGGGACAGTGCTTAAATGGGCCGAGTGATAAGTGAGCCATCCCTGCTGGTAAGGGACAGTCATCCACCTCGTGTGGAACACGTATAGTCTGGCCGTATCTCTTTTTGTACCGTGGGAAAGTCTGGCACTATCTCTTTTGTGTACCATAGAAAGTATGCCCCTCGACAGTTGTTGTTGCTTTACTTGCTTATTAGGATAGTCTGACCGTTCCTCATTTGTGCAGTGCTGGAAAGTCCTTCGGTATCATGTTTCTACAGTGGCAGACAGTCAATCGTAAATGGGCCAACTCATAATTGGGCCGTACTCCGGCGCACACCACTCTACAACAGCCGTCGCACACACACCCCTCTTATACACCACCGCTCCAAACCCTACAGTGCTGCTCGCTTCCGTATAGTGCCGCACCCCACTCCACATCACCAGTTCCGCGAGGAAACGACGACCAAGGCTAGAGACGCGGAGACGAAGAAGTCCTCATTGAAGCCGCCATGGTCGGAAGGCAAGCATCTCATCCTTCTCTTCATTTGCTTTGTTCCTTAGGAGTTTGCATTAGGGATTTAGATTTTGATTTGGAGAAACGCAGCGGTGGATTTGCCAATGTGGTGGTGGGGTGTGTGTGTGTGGGCGAGTGGAAGGGGGTGTTACCCTCTTGTCAATGAAACCTCCTCGGCATCTACCATGGGATACCCTGAGGTAGTAGATTTGCAGTGAGGGTGTGCTAAGACCTACGATCTAGATGTGAGATGCAAGACAAACAACCAAGACAAACAAGAGTTTATCCAGGTTCAGGCCACTCAGAAGAGTAATACCCTACGTCCTCTGTCTCTGCTGCTGTATTGATGAGTACCGGAGTACAAGAGTTCAGATGCATTCTAGGAGGTCCTTGTCAGCCTTATATAGCCATGGGACAAGGTTACATATCTAGGGTTTCCCTATGGTCGGTTACATTAAGCCGTATCCTTAGAGAACACGAACAGATCTAACCGACTGAGACTCCTTGCATGCCAAGCAGCCTTCAGCACCCGTACGGCCCACCGACCTGGGTGGTAACAGATCACAGACATCATCTTGTCGCCTAGCCCACCGACCAGGAGGATGATAGACCAGCCTTCGTCTTCTCATCTGGGCCGTCTGGACCGAGGAGCCCAAAGCCTAGCTGCGAGGGTATACGGGGTCTATACCCCCACCGCTAGTCCCCGAGCACCATGTATATTGAGAGAGTCACTGTCTTGACCTATGCCGAGCAGTAAAGATGCAGACCACGTGATGTCGAGCAGTGAAGATGCAAACCATGTGACGCCAAGCAGCGAAGATGCAGACCACATAGTCCCGACCAGCACCGATGCTAATCAGTCAGCATCCTTCAGGCTTCTCCCAAGCACTACGTAAGTCTGCTCCCAACCAGAGCTCCCGTCAAGGAAGTGAACTATCGAAAGATGCATGGTGTTCCAAGAAAAATAAAAATTCTTTCCACGTCCTGAGACGTGAGCCCACGTTAACACGTGAGACGAAGTATCACAAAAATGTTAACATGAACTATCCATGGAAATATGGGCAGCGAACCAAGAACAGAAGATAGGCCCAAGTCACCATGAGGTGACATGGGCCCACATAGTCCCCAAGCTCGATAAAATATAGAATATGTTGTATTGAGCTTTTTTAAAAAAGTCAAATAAAACACTAGCTGGTTGTAGTGAATGCTGAATACACCTATAGGATATTCTAGAACCAAGAGCAATATGAGCCCAAGTCACCACGAGGTGACATGGGCCCACGTAGTCCACAAGCTCGATAGAAGATAGGATATGTTGTATTGAGCTTTTTTTAAGGAAAAAGTCAAAAACAACATCAACTAGTCATGGCCAGTATTAAAGGACTAGATGTGTTCCAACTGACTTGCAGTCCTCAAGTGTGCTCGGGATGGGTCACAGGCTCAATCGGGCCGAGGACACCGAGAACCCGTGGCCCGTAAGCACCACTAGGTGGGAAACTGCCACGCAGTCCCCAGGTGTGCCCGAGATAGGTCACATGCTCGATCGGGTCAAGGACACAGAGAACCCATGGTTCGTAAGCACCACTAGGTGGGAAACTACCACGCGGTCCCCAGGTGTGCCCGACACAGGTCACAGGCTCGATCAGGTCAAGGACACCGAGAACCCATGGTTCGTAAGCACCACTAGGTGGGGAACTGCCACGCAGTCCCCAGGTGTGCCCGAGACAGGTCACAGGCTCGATCGGGTCAAGGACAACGAGAACCCATGGTTCGTAAGCACCACTGGGTGGGAACCTGCCCTGCAGTCCCTAGGTATGGGAAATAAATAATTTGACCCACAAAAATAGTCCCCAGATTTTATGGAATAAAAATCCAGAACAAATTTGAAAAGAAGTATATAATTAAAGGAGAAAATCCAAGAACGATCCCAAGATTACAGGGCACGTGCCGACTTAGGATAAGGACAAACAGGGAAAGTGCACGGGGGAATAAAGAATCCCGTGGCCCACATCCACACTCGGGGACCAGTACGGCCCATTATGGTTAAAAAAGCCGTGTCCACATGAGTCAACCAGGTCCAACCCTAGAAGTCAAAGCGACATCATCCGATTCCTATAAATACGCGGTCGCCGCCAGGGGGAACGTTTCCGCACTTTAACCATTTCTACTCTACACTCGCCCCACTCGTTCGAGCGCTCCGCCTCATCTGCATCACCACAACCGACGCTGCCGCCACCAAATCTTCAACCGGTGCTCCATCTACCGCCGTGCAAAGCAGTCGAGTGGATCTAGCACGTCCACGCCACCATCGCACACCGCTCACCCATCGACCCACCACCTGCAAAGGAGATGGCGAGGAAGAGAGCCAAGAATGCGGTGAAGGCGACTGGATCTGGCGGGTTCGGACTGCATTGGCAGCAATCGACCTCCACGTGTGAATCCCTGCAGGCGCTCGCTGAAGAGGGACTGCTTCCCGTGTGGGAGATGGAGGTATGGCGTGAGCCGCGACGTGAGGAATCCCCACGAACCCTAGATGGGGAAATTATAGTCTTCGAGGACTATGTGATGCGGGGATTGGGGCAACCCATGAATGGGTTCTTATGGGATCTCTGCATTTTCTGGGGGTTTTTGATTTGCAATCTCGACACCAACTCGATCCTCTCCGTCTCCATCTTTATCGTGTTTTGTGAGTGCTTCCTAGGCATCCCTCCCCACTTTAATCTATTCTGCCATTTCTACCTGTTGAGGAAGAAGGAGGCAGAGACCGGGGTGTCCCAAATTGCTAGGGGGTGCTACGTGCGCCTTGTTGGGAATATGCCCTAGAGCTAATCATGTAGATGATGATATTCCGATAGTATCCATGATTAATAAAGTGTTCATTGAATATCCATTATAGACAATTGTATTGATTGACAATTATGTGAATTATTTGTGGAACTCAATTACTTGAATGGTTATTCTAAAGTTTTCCCTGGTTGGCATTCTTATGAGAACACACTCAAATATTATACCAGCACATGTATTAGTTGATGGCTATGTTTCACAAGTCATGGACATGGAGATGTCAAACTAATAATGTGGGCACATGTGAGACATGTAGGCTGGACTGACCCGACATGAGAAAGTCTCTATTCACATCATATATGTTATGTCCTTAGACCTGAGATTGTGGTATGTACTCAAGGTGTGAAACGGCCTACTTCGGGACTATCAAACGCTACTCCGTAACTGGGTAGTTATAAAGGTGGTCTTCGAGTGATCGGGAAGCATGCTATGAGACATAGACAATCAAGATGGAATTTGCCCCTCTCTACGCGAGAGAGATATCACTGGATCACTCAAGTGATTGGATCAACAAATGCATGGCCGTGCTCGGGTTAAGTGTTAACCCATGAGTTGAACCATATATCGAGTGGCAAAGGGAATAACTTGTATGTGGTTGTAGTGGTTCATCTGATATGATCTTTGCATGCACAAAGGAGTTGTCATGGCTTGCTAGAGGCCGCTGTCAACTATTGGGTGAGTAGGAGTACTCAGCCCATGTCAATGTGTGCGTGAACTCATAGGGTCTCACGCTTAAGGGGCTAGAAGCCTAATTCAGGTTGGACCCGAATTAGACAAGGCTTAGGGTTACTAATGGGCCTCCAACTCATGAGCTCATTGGGAACGCCTATATAAGCAAGGGGTAGGGGTGCGATCAGGGTTTACACGTCTTCGATAGTCGCCGTTGCCCTCCCCACGCATGCGCCTTCTGTTCCTCATAGACCTAGCAGTCCGGAGGTGCATCGCTTCTTCCCTGCACGTGTGGGATTCCTTGGAGGTGCTGCATCTGGAGCACTGGGACGAATTGTGTGAGGGGATTGACATGACGGACGCAACTACACTGCCTGCTATGACACGTATGACTACATTGAATCGTCTTTCGCTGCACCTACGTGTCTAGTGGTAATCCCGTAACCTGTAACTAGCAGTAGATCCTGGTTTATGAGGTAGAAAAGTTTTGTTTTCTAGCTAGCGTAGCACCCTCATAACCCAACATGCCTGTGGGATGGGATGAAGACGCAGTGGCTGGACATCTCACACCAGTCAGCCACTCGGGGCTGGAACACCCGCTAGTTCTACATGAACAAAGATGTGGAGGGGAGGAGAGTACCCTGCGATGTGGATCAGGTGCCGCAATTCAACCCCAGGTGGTCAGACCCACCGTCCCATGATGAGATGCACCAGGTGAGGGAGTTGCTACAATTGATTGACAACAAGGTTATCAATGGAGCTCTTGTGGCCGGGACCTGGTTGGTCCGCCGTATCTAGCCGTGCAAGGAGTGGGTGAATCGCCTGTTTGAGTACTATGGATGAGCTGACCACTCCAAGGAGACCTGGGAGAAGCTGTCGCCAGAGGTGTTGAACCAATGGATGCGTTCTCTATTTGAGAAGTTTGACCCAAATACCAGCTACCTGGAGGAGCGTGCATGGCCCTACGACATGTCCCAACCACCACCACCAGTAAGTCAATAGTGGTACTTTCTGTTGTGTTATGCAATGTTATTGAATTGTAATGCATATAACATCTTTGTGTTTTGATGGACAGATACAGCTTGGATAGGATCGAAAAGTATTCTTTTCCACCGTACCGGTGGAGCCGTGGCCTGAGGGTGAGGCACAGGCCAACCAGTGGAGGACCGAGGAAGCCCACTACCGGAGTAGGGCTAGAGCAGGGCAGGAGACAATAGATGTCTCCAGCCCTGAAGAAGATGAGATCCCTGCTGCTCAAGCAAGGCGCCAAGCAGTGAGCAAACGGCCCATGTCGGAGGCCACCAAGGAGAAGAGGCCCTCCACTCTACTGTCCGGGGGTAAGCTAAACCTGGATGGTAGAGTGGGGGAAGAGCAATGTCGATACCTAGGAAATGGGTACCCCAAACCCTTGGTTTACCGAGCTAAACCCCACAAAATCAGCAACTTGACCCCTCCGGTGACCTCCCGCGCTAACGTACGAAGGCCCGCAGGCTGAGACATATCGGGCTGACCCACGAACGGACAACGACGGCCCAAAACCAAAGCCTGCTCGAGAGGCTACCGAACGGACTGGTACTGTACACTCGAGAGGCTACCGAACGGACTCGTACTGTACACGCGAGGGTACAATTCGGGCGACCCCTCGAAGACCGAACTTCGCCCGGCGAACGAGCCTGCCCTCGAAGATGTAACTTCGTTTGGGCGAATGGGCGGTCCTCGAGGACAGTGCACCCCTCGGCTACCGACTCTCTCGTACGGGCCCGAGCGCATTTAATACGATCTACCTACCCCCGTCTAACCGCATGGCCACAGTTACGGTAACAGTTACAGGCGTGGCGGTCAAATCTGGCTTTTACCGCCCATGCCTCGAAATCCTGCAAGTCGTACTACACTGTTGCACCATACCGAGCACTGTGCCACATCCAGCACCACCTCGAGACGTATAAACCAGCACGTTTCCTGCATTTTCTGGGATTCGGCCTTATCCGGCGAGGCTCGACCTCCTCGGCACGACCCCCTTGACTCCAGCCAAGAACCTCGACCGTCGCCCCTCGACTTCATCAAACGAACCCTCGAGCGGAACTTCAACAAATCCCGACGCGACGGCTGCAGGACCTCCCATACCGACGTACATCACTACAGCGGCACCGACGTGATCGGCCTCAACGTCATACATCATTAGCTACGCAGACTCGAAATACATGTACCCCTGTGCCCCTCCTTCATCTATAAAAGGAGGCGCCAGGACCTACCGAAAAGAGGATGGATCGAGAGCATAGAAATGCTAAGTCTTTAGATCACAGAACGACACCGTGAGACAGCATAAGGTTGAGAACTAGGCGTCCGAACGCCCAAGCTCCACCACGCGCTCCTCACACCTACTTGTATTTTCCCCTGTACTAGCACTTCAGTGCAAGATAACATGAATCATCCTCCCCCCGCTGGACGTAGGGCCTTCTTTGCCCGAACCAGGATAAATCGCCGTGTCCTTCTTGCATCACCCACCGGATTAAGGGAGCACACAATTACGAATATTACTCATTGGTGTTAACCCCCCGAGGGTCAAAACACTGACAGTTGGCGTGCCAGGTAGGGGAGCCGCGTGCCACTAACGATTTCCCGCCATTTTTCCAAATGGGCGACGTTGTTTCACCACTTCCGCACGCTACGGTGATCTGGTTTGGGAGCCTGGAGTTCATGACCCTCGACCAGGGCTACGACATGACCCTGCTCTCAATCAGTGACCCGAACAGAGGTCGCGGTACGCCCCCATGCTCTTGGGGGGCCGCTCACCAGTCTCACGACCTTGCTTCCACATCCAGAAGGAGGCACGATCGGCACCATCATCGCCATCAACCTAAGTCGGGGAGGGTTCCTGCCGCTTTCTCCTCGCCCCTGACCAAAGATGATGAACCCCTTGTTGAGGGAGCATCTGACCCGAGTTCAGAGGTAGAGGGCAAACCGGCAGAACCCCACCACAACCCCGACTCCACCTTCGCAGTATGCACATCGAGGAAGCGCGATGAAGCCCCCGCTCGATCGAGCCCGCTCCCGCATGAGCTGTTCGAGCGCCATCGGCAGCCTTCGTTCGACTTCAACAATCCTACAATGATGATTTCGACAGCGACCCACTCCAGCATGAGCACGTTGAAGGACCGCTCAAGTACCCTTCTCCGAGCAATGACAGACGTGGAGACTGTCACACCGGCCTCCGAGGGTTTGGCCTTCGTAAGAGCGCCCGGCCCCTGGAGGTACACCATCGGCACACTCCGATGGCAGCTGCAGGAGGAGGCGCGGGGGCAATTCCCTGTCTTCTGCTGCAGCGACCCTGACTCTGACTCTGATCATTGGGATCCTACCCACGAGTGCCTCCACATCGATGGTGATGTCGACTCCAATTAGGACACCGTCGATCCAGCGGCCGCGACGGCTACCGCTGTGGCGAGAGACGCTCCCCCAGAGCAGAGGACCAACAACCAGACGCACCCCGAGAAGCGTGCCCCCGTCCTGGCGAGCAGGACGCACAGCTGGCACAGATTCAGGAGTTGCAGGCGAAGCTCGCCGACGAGCAGGAACACTTGCGCCTACTCGAGCTGACCCTCGAGCAAGAGCGGCGACCGCCCGGCGGTAGAGCCCAAGCCAGGGCCCGAGAAGTCAACCGACAGATCATTGAGGCAGGAGCACCCGAGCAACCCGCCAACCGTTATCCCTGAGCAAGCCAGAACATTGTTGCGGTGGCTATGCTCCTTCGCAATATGCCCACGCCATCCAACTCGCAAGCTCGACGGATACAACGCGAGGTCGAGGATCTCCTCCAAGTTGTTGCTGTTCAGCAAACCGAGAGCTCAGCCTCGAGGCATCGAGGGGCTGCCTCCGAACCTCAGGTCGAGCCCTCCCAGCCCGAAAGGGAGGGATCGATCGATCAGGGGGTGACCCCCCGACAGAAGAAGAAGCCAGCCCGAGAACGTATCAACGACGACCGCGCTCCCCACGACGCGCGCCTCGACGTTGTCGAGAATCGCAGACGCAAGCATGGGGATGCCGAGGATCGAGGGTACAGTGCCCATCGTGGAGGGCGTTACGATAGCGACGAAGATCGACAGGCCCCGGAGCCACCGGGTCCCCGAGTCTTCAGCAGGAAGATCCGCTGCGCCCAGCTGCCTGACAAGTTTCGACCCCCCACGAGCATCGTCAAATACAACGGCAAAACCAATCCCGAGCTCTGGCTAGCCGACTTTCGATTGGCTTGTCAGGCGGGCGGGGCGCGTGACGATCACGCCATCATACGTCACCTTCCCCTGTTCCTCTCCGACACCACGCGTAGGTGGCTCGAGGAGCTTCCCCCTGACCAGATTCGTGGCTGGATCGACCTTGTCTGGATCTTCAAGGGGAACTTCAAAGGTACCTACGTACGTCCCAGGAATTCCTGGGAACTGCACAACTGCAAGCAGAAACCAGGGGAGTCTCTCCGCAACTTTGCTCAATGATTCTCCAAGCTCCGCACCGATCTACCCCACATCTCCGATCTCGACGTCGTTCTAGCATTTGTTGCGGGTACAACCAGCAAGGACCTAGTTCACGAGTTAGGGCGTAACCGCCCCGACACCGTCGACGAGCTCATGGATGTGGGCGCCAACTACGCGGCTGGCGAAGAGGCCGTCGGCGCCTTCTTCAGCGACGGGAAGGACAAGGGAAAAACGCCGATAGCCGACAACGCCGGAGGCTCGAGCAAAGGGCCGAAGAGAAATAACAAGAAGAAGAAACATCGGCAAGGCAAGCGTCAATTTGGGCTCGGGGGCTTGCACTACACCCTCAAAGCTCCACCCCACGACCTCGACCGGGGCCCCCTCGACCGGGACCCAGGTTATGGAGATCCAGGAGACCTCTTCTCCGTCGAACCCGCCACCGGATTGGCGAGCCCCTTTACTCGACTGCCTCATTCGGGGAGAGCTTCCGGAGGACCGGACCGAAGCTCGACGGATCGCGCGATGGGCCAAGTCCTATGTCATCTACGGTGATGGCAAGGAACTCTACAGCGAAGCCCCTCAGGCGTTCTTCAGCGCTGCATTACCATCGAGGAAGGCAGGAGGCTCCTCGAGGACATACACTCGGGGGCCTGCGGCCATCACGCAGCACCAAGGACCCTCGTAGGCAATGCCTTTCGACAGGGTTTCTACTGGCCGACCGCCATTTTCGACGCCACAAACATTGTCCGTTCGTGCAAAGGGTGTCAATTTTGTGCCAAGCAGACGCACCTCCCAGCTCACGCCCTACAAATGATCCCTATCACCTGGCCGTTCGCGGTTGTTGATGCAAAAAGGCGTTAGATCTGCAAACACACCAGGCTAATACCCTGGTTCGATATCAAGGCGTGCCAGTCGATTTGACCTGTTAATCGACAAGGATGATAGATTTGAATAAAACCCGAACGAGACGACAGCGATACGCCCGGACGTCAAAGCTCAGATGATACTCGATAACTGTTGAACAGATCAGACGAGACGACAGTGATACGCCCGGACGTCAAAGCCTGAATCTTGCTCGATAAAAGCGGAACCTGCAAGGTCACCAGAGATCAAGTTGATGCAGCCCGTCGATTCTTGAAAGAACTCGTTGAAAAGGAAAAGGTACTGGTGACGAAGTCGTCGAAAAGTAAATTGCTGGAAAAGTAGATGAAAATAATAGATTTGTTGTATTTGATTGTGTCCCCCTTTACATTGTCTCTCGGTACATATTTATACCCTGGTACTATGAGTCCTAAACAGACACGACAAAGTATTACCTAAACAAGTCTTATCTCTAAGGAATAAAAAATAACGACTCGTACCAAGGTCGGACTCAAAAATAAACTAATAAAATAATGGCATAAATATTGCCAGTTTCCTTATCCATTGCTTACGATGAAACCTCTATCGGCACGTTCCTCATCTATAGATTCCATCGGCAAAACCCATCGATAATGACTCAGATTTGCTTTCCACGTCCTTCAGCTCTGCTTTCCATCGGCAACCATGCCTCTCTCTCCATCGGCAACAGCCCTCTGGCTTCATCGGCAATGTACGAGATCAACATGTCCTTTATCGGCAATCATCCATCGGCAACTCAGAAGCAATGCTGGAGAATAACCATTCCCTTGCTGATCGGCACAGTTTTCGGCCTATATTGACACGTGTCAAAAAACGGTGTCAACACATGCCCGCCAATTTCGGAGTATAGAATACTTTATGCGCCGAAATTTCCTCCAGGTCATAATTACCCAAATCACTTGAACTTCTCCTCGAGAGTTGCACACGTGGTAGTGGAGATCCTGTACCAACAGGCCCATATAATGCTTTCTCCGCCGCGGCCCATTTTTCATCTGCGATTCAAACCCTAGCTTTTCTCTCTCCAGCGATGACATCAACAGACGATCTTTCGACGAACTCGATCATCGGCACTCTCGACGGTGATCTTTAGCCTTGATTAGCACTCTTTGCCTTCTCCATCTCTGTCGCGGCCATGGCTATCCGCTTTGACGTCCCCAAGGTTAGTCTTTTTCATTTGCCTGTTCTCTGACATTTCGCTTCTCCTTCTCTGCGCAGTTCATGACTGTTCCTTGTTCCCAATCTTTAATCTCAGGAACTTTGCAATAATCTTCTCATTCCCATGCATCAGAATCACTTTATCTGCCTAGGCCCAATGGGAAATCCAGACCCAGCCGATATCATAAACGCAGAAACCAATCGAATCCCCTTTAGAACTCAGAATTTCGACTTGGGATTCTGGACCGACACCTTCCGATCTTGGCCAAAAACCACCAAGGGATGGAAAGATTGGTATTTGAGGGTCGCTAGGCCGATGGAGCTGTATTGGGCGGAACGCAAATTAGAGCAATGCATCAGAATATCTATTGCCGATATGGAGAGGAACGAGTCATTGTTAATTGCCGCCTCCTATTTCTGGTCGGATACCCTGAATGCATTTATCTTTAGACACGGGCCAGCTTCTCCCACCCTTGCCGATGTGTACATGCTCACTGGCTTGGACATCTCCTCTGCCGATGACAACTCACTGTTCCAGCGAAAACCTGAGCATCGACTGATTACCAGGAATATTGGCGGCTGGACTGGCTACATCAGCGAGTATAAGAAATCTGGTTCAGTCAGTCACAGGGAGCACTCGGCCTTTTTGAATATGTGGCTTGAGAAATTTATTTTCTATGGCAGAACAGTCGGACCGACCAACATGCACCTTCCTGCAGCAGAGCTATTGGCTAGTGGCGTCAGACTCCCACTGGGCCGATACCTCCTTGGCTCAGTTTACCACCTACTTCACCAAGTGTCACAAAGACTGCTGCAAGGCAAATCCATCGGCAATCTAGGGGGTCCCTGGTGGTTCATCAATATGTGGTTGAATGCCCATATGCACAAGTATTTCCATATTGACCTGTTCGCCCAGCAATTCCCCCGAAGTCTTCCTGAAGATTATCAACTCGGGGAAGAAGAATCGGCAACGCGCCCCCCTATCAACTTTGGAGAAGCTCTGGCAGTGCTACCAGGGGCAGATTCAAACTAAATCCAGATCGGCAACCTCTTCCACAGCCTCTACATCGGCATCCCCTCTGAGCTTCGGGCCTGGGTCCCGTATGTTGATGAAGCAGCAAGATTCCCTCTTTCCTTTAATCTTACCGATGAGGCCCTGAACCAGGATGCCGACATTCTTAGAGCAATAATCACTCCTCGTGCTATCCCGATCAACATTTTTGGAAGTGGGAAGAATATTAATCCCACATACGAATTCTACTATCCATCGGCAGCAGCAAGACAACTAGCTTTTGGACAACTGCCCATCAACCTATGCTTTGCCGATGTGATTAAATCGAGAGAGGCTATTGCGAGCCGTGTGGATTGGCACAAGATTGTCACTCTCCTTCCCGATGCTGATACCTCAAATGCTGATCTAACTGATTGGGTACCGGCTTCTTTTGTCACTGAATCCTTCAAATTATGGTGGCAAGAATGGAAGGAGCAGCTATTTTTAGCCTCTCCTCATTTTTACTGGAACCTTATTGATCCCGATCACGCCGTCCCTGCCGATGCAGTAAGTCTGACCCTCTATACTTTCAACTCCCCTTTAATCCATTGGTAACTAACCCTTTTCTTCAATAGGTTGATGACCCAGTTCCAACATTGAGTAAGAGTGGCAAGGTCATACGTCTGCAGCCGATTTCCCCGGTATCCATCATCGGCCACAAGGCCCCCTCACTAGATGCTCCAGTAGGACATGGCCGTACCAAGAAGAGTACCAAATCGGTCACATTTTCAGCACAGTCATCTTAGGTAACCACCTCACTTTCTTTTGCAGATGCCGATTGATGTGACTTACCGATTTCATATTTCAGGGCGCGAGTTCTACACCTTTAGAATCTTCATCGGCAATTCGCCCTTCGTCTCCTCCTGCAGCGCCTTTGTCGCCTCGCCTTGTTGTCCTTGATGATTCTCCAGAGGTATTTCTTTATTCAAACCTTTAACTACTGGATCAGCACTTTCACTCATCTGTCTCTTGCAGCACCAAGTGATTGTATCGGCAACCATCCCAAGTATACCGATTCCCCAGCCATTCATTGCCGATGCCCCTCAGCCGTCCGACGCCGATATCTTACAGCACAAGCGTAAGGCTTCATCAGGCGAAGAATCACAACCCAAGCGGGCAAGACTTACACCATCTCCGGCATCTTCGCCTCGCCCGGCATCGCCTGATGTATTTGTGCAGACTTCTCCATCAGCGACTGTTCTTCCATCGGCCACTGTACCCATACAAGGATCTTCATCGGCACCGGTGTTGCAGCAGCAAACAATTGAGGTACCAACACAAGAAGCATCATCGGCAATTGTTCCTGAGGTTGCTTCTTCGAGCCAAAGGCGAGAGATTGCCTTGAAATAGGTAGATTAACTCCCTCAGACAACTAACACTTTTTAGGCTCTTCTGCTGACATCACCTTTTCCTCTTTAGGAACAAGATTCCCCTGATAGTCTGTTTTCCTTTTCTATCAGTGGGATTGTTCCCTATGACGAAGATTCTGACGAAGGCTCTGCTCCAGCCCTTGGAGTTCTATCACCTGAGACTAAGTCAAAGCTAGAGACGCTGTTATCACTGCTGCAACAGGAGACCTCTCTACTGATCCAGGATTCTGATTCTGCAAGAGCAACATTTAAAGGAATCCGAGGTCATATCCCTGCCGATGTTGAGGAAGCACTTTTCCAGGCTGCTCATCTGGAGAGTCGGCAGTTGCAGTATCAAAGGGCTGCCCAGCAGATTGCTGATAGAGCCACTCAGGCAAAACTCCAAGAGGACATGATGAAGCATAAGTAACTTGCCGATGAGAAGCACAAAGACATCGGTAAGCTAGAAGCCTCTTGTGCAGATTTGGAGGACAAGATTGCTCAGCTATCGGCAAGAAGAGAAGCCCTGCTAACGGAGCTGAGACAGGTTGAAGGAGCCTTGGACACAGCAAATCATGAGAAGGCCCAAATGCCCGAAGCTATCAAGACTCTTCAGCAAGAAAGGGACAACCAAGTCCTCAAAACGCTGGCGCTCAAGAAGAAGATTAGACCAGTTGAAGGCAGTGCCGATGGAGATGAACAGATACTGGAGGAAGCTGACCAAGTTCGCCTGCGTGCGATATCAACTATCCATTCACTGTTGAACTTGTAAACTTCCCTTTTCATCGGCAATGTAATGAATTGGTAATCTGTAAAACTTCACATTGACGTAGTGCCGATACATTCTTTTTGAACAAACACTTTATCTATATATATATTTTATTGGTAAGTGCTAAAAATCTCATCGGCAATAGGAAAACCATGTTGATGTCTACCGATGGACCTTCACTTTTGCGCTTCAGCTGTCATTCTTGAGTTTCTGCTCCACGGGAAATTTCCTCTTTGTGCTCACGTTGTATTTTCCTATTTTGAGTCTTCGTTAGACCTTTTGGGCACCATTGAGGAAGCTTCGTCTTCCAGACGGGTTGATAAATTTTCGCACTTGAACCTGGGCAATTTGCATTGGGATCTTTACGAAGAATTATTTCATCAGGGACTCTCGTATTGTCCCTCTCCCTGAACTCCTCTCGGTTCATCGGCAAACGGTCATCATGCCTGTCTAGCCTTTCATGCACACTGGTCCTGCCCCCTAGCCGATCATGTACTGATGCCCTCTCTCTGATCGGCTTGCCAACGTATCTGCTCCGATCTCCATAGCGCGGCCTTCTTTCTGCCCGATCGGTTCGATCATAACCATTGCACTCGGGGCAACTATCAGCAGTAGGCAATTTAATGCCTTCTTCCCAATAATAGATGAAGAAGGGGCATTTCCAATGGTCTTTGTGCCGATGCCATGCTTCCCAACGCAACTCTTCTTGCCGATGCCGATAGCGGTTACTTGGAATTCTGTACGGAGCTGGTCTAGGAGGCCTTCTTGAGCTGCTGCTTTCTTCAACTATCCCCTTTCCCTTCAAGTCATCGGTAGTTGCTTGATTTCTAGGACCCGCCGATGCTTTCTTGCTTACCGATGTCAGCACTTTGGTCTTGTTTATGGCCTCCACTATGTTTGCTGGGAAAGGATGCTGATCAATCTTCATCGGCCTCTGAGTTTTAGAATTGTCAAACTTGATCCTCCCAGATTCAATTGCCAATTACAACTGCTGCCTGAAAACCTTGCAGTCATTGGTACTGTGCGAAGTTGCATTATGCCATTCGCAGTACCTAATTTTCTTCAGTTCATCTGCCGATGGAATCACATGATTGGGTGATAGCTTGATTTGGCCCTCTTGAAGTAGCAGATCAAATATTCTATCGGCCTTTGTGACCTCAAACGTGAATTTCTCTGGCTCTTTCTGACCAAAAGGACACGATAAAGGTTTCTTACCCTTTACCCACTCAGCTAGGCCGATAGTTGGTTCTTCATCTGAATCTGATTCCTCTGCCTCTACAAAGGACACCTTCTTGTTCCAGCTCTTTCTATGCTCTGGAGCTTGAGCTCTTTGATCAGAGACTCTCAGCACAATATGACTTAAACTTTCAAACTTCTGAGCATCGTATTTGTCCTTGAGATGCGGCAACAAACCCTGGAAAGCCAAACCAGCTAACTGATGGTCATCAAGCACTAGGCTGTAGCACTTGTTCTTCATGTCTCATACCCTTTGCACAAAATTCTCTACCGATTCGTCGCTTCGCTGTCTTAATTTCATTAAATCAGTAAGCTTCTTTTCATGGACACCAGCAAAGAAGTATTTATGAAATTGTCTTTCCAGATTGGTCCAAGTAAGAATAGAATTTGGTGGTAATGAGATGAACCACGCGAATGCTGATCCAGACAAAGAGGACGAGAATAAACGGATCCTCAGCTCATCCCTGTTCGCTGCTTCCCCGCACTAGATAATGAATCGGTTGATGTGCTCCATTGTTGACGTATCATCTTGCCCAGAAAACTTGGTGAAATCTGGCACCTTGTATCGATTTGGGAAAGGAATTGAATCATAAGATGAAGGGTATGGAGTCCGATAAGAGTAAGTATCGATCTTGGGCTGAATCCCAAATTGTTCTTTCATCACTTCTGCAATCTTATCGGTCAAGAGTGCATTCTGATCTTGCTGATGCACTGGCTGGATCTCTACTGGAGGCGTTGGCTGATATGCTTATACATACCCCTGTGGCACTTGGCTTGGATAAATCGGCATATTCACGGCATCAACCTGCGGAGTAAAGTTCATCATCTGTTTTGTCGATGCTTGCTCCTGGAAAGTTGTCTGTGGACTATACCATTGAGTCCCTATGGCTTGGTAGCTTGGCTGAATAGCAGGTTGCTGAGTTGGCGCTTGCCCTGACTAATTGAGACTGTAACTCATCGGCACCTGGCTTGCCGATGGCTGATAGCTTGTAGACAATTGATGCTCTTGTATAGACGGATGATAGCCAGCATAATTGCCCTGAATTGCAGGTAACCCAGACTGAGATATGAATGGTACTACGGGCTGCTCTGCAGTGGAAGCTCTCTGTTGAACTAGTGGAGGATTAGTCAATGGATTCGCATAAAATATCTGTTGCGGAGGTGCGTAGAATCCCATTGATAATGGCTGTATAGCAGGAGGTACGGTAGAATAATGCGGCGCTTGAGCCACCAGCCGAGTTGGAGTAACCGATGTCATTGGACTCTTCCCTGCTACATCATGCACTTGAGGCAGTCCAGAGTTGGCAGTAGATGGACCTGGAGGCATACCGTATCCCCACCAATTGGCAGCAGTTTGACTATGTTGACCTGAAGGACCTGACATTGCCGATGCTGATAGATCTGTGCTCAACTGAGTACTAGGCCTCTCTTGAGATGTTAGATCTGATCCTATCGGCGTGGCGCCAGTGATGGATGGTCCTGATATAGCTGAAAGAGTAGGCGCTTCCATACTCTCAACGGCTGGAGTTGCCGATGGAGTACTGGTAGATGCCGATCCCGACTGATGATATGCTGGCCCGACATACCCTGGTGCTTGTCCGTCCCTTAACGTTTGTACAACAGCATTGTAGACAGTATTAGACAGCACGGTGGAGTGGTTGATCAAAGCTTGATTTAATGCAGAATTAACCATCTCCTATAATTTACCAGGGTTGGAGTCAAAGGTTACCTGCCGAGGCAACGGCAGATCTTGCTTCTGGATGACTTCTCCTCCCCTATTCATGATGAAAGACTTCAAGCAGAGCTGCCTGTAATCCTCCATAGCTTTTTCCATGGCTTGCCTCTGATCCTCCTTGTGATCTGATTCTGATATCTCGATGATGTTCTCTGGAGTGATATCGGTAGTATTCCTCATGATAAATCTGTTGACTTTGTCCCACCGGGCGTGCCAAAAGATGTGTTGATGCAAAAAGGCGTTAGATCTGCAAACACACCGGGCTAATACCCTAGTTCGATATCAAGGCGTGCCAGTCGATTTGACCTGTTAATCGACAAGGATGATAGATTTGAATAAAACCCGAACGAGACGACAGCGATACGCCCGGACGTCAAAGCTCAGATGATACTCGATAACTGTTGAACAGATCAGACGAGACGACAGCGATACGCCCGGACGTCAAAGCCTGAATCTTGCTCGGTAAAAGCGGAACCTGCAAGGTCACCGGAGATCAAGTTGATGCAGCCCGTCGATTCTTGAAAGAACTCATTGAAAAGGAAAAGGTACTGGTGACGAAGTCGTCGAAAAGTAAATTGCTGGAAAAGTAGATGAAAATAATAGATTTGTTGTATTTGATTGTGTCCCCCTTTACATTGTCTCTCGGTACATATTTATACCCTGATACTATGAGTCCTAAACAGACACGACAAAGTATTACCTAAACAAGTCTTATCTCTAAGGAATAAAAAATAACGACTCGTACCAAGGTCGGACTCAAAAATAAACTAATAAAATAATGGCATAAATATTGCCAGTTTCCTTATCCATTGCTTACGATGAAACCTCTATCGGCACGTTCCTCATCTATAGATTCCATCGGCAAAACCCATCGATAATGACTCAGATTTGCTTTCCACGTCCTTCAGCTCTGCTTTCCATCGGCAACCATGCCTCTCTCTCCATCGGCAACAGCCCTCTGGCTTCATCGGCAATGTACGAGATCAACATGTCCTTTATCGGCAATCATCCATCGGCAACTCAGAAGCAATGCTGGAGAATAACCATTCCCTTGCCGATCGGCACAGTTTTCGGCCTATATTGACACGTGTCAAAAAACAGTGTCAACAGCGGTCTGGGGGCTCGATCTTGTGGGCCTTTCAAGAGGACAACCAAAGGGTACACGCACCTGCTCGTTGCCATCGACAAGTTTACCAAATGGATCGAGGCCTAGCCTATCGGCAACATCCGCTCCGAACGGGTGGTCGAGTTCTTCACCGATATCATCCATCGCTTCGGGGTCCCAAACATCATCATCACTGACAACGGCACACAGTTCACCGGCAAGTTCTTGGATTTCTGCGATCGCCATCACATCCGTGTGAATTGGTCCGCGGTTGCACATCCTCAAACTAACGGCCAGGTCAAGCGCGCCAACAGCATGATTTTGCAGGGCCTCAAGCCAAGGGTCCTCAACCGCCTTAGCAAGCACAGAAAAAATGGGCCGCAGAGCTGTCATCGGTCCTATGGAGCTTAAGGACAACACCTAGTCGAGCCACAGGCTTCACCCCATTCTTCTTGGTCTATGGGTCCGAGGCCGTCCTCCCCACTGACCTCGAGTATGGATCCCCTCGACTAAAGGCGTACAACGAGCAAAGCAACGAAGAAGCCCTCGCAAATGCCATCGACCAGCTCGGGGAGGCTCGAGACATGGCGCTAATTCACTCCGTGAGGTATCAGCAAAAACTTCGACGCTACCACGTCAAGCACGTGCGCCCGAGAGACTTCCAGGTTGGAGACCTCGTCCTACGTCGACGACAGAGCAACAAGGGACGTCACAAGTGACCCCGCCATGGGAAGGCCCATACACCGTAGTTGAGGTGCTAAAGCCCGGGACGTACAAGCTCGCTAAAGACAAAGGCGAAATCCTCACCAACGCATGGAACATTGAACAGCTACGTCGTTTCTACCCTTAGGGCACCAGTGCCCTTGTACATTCTCGCATGTTTTGTACATTTCTGCATGACAAATATAAGGAGTACTTTCGATTATAAGTTCAAACTTGTTATTGTACATGCAAGAGGTAGCCTCGACCCTGTCTCGCCAGAGTTGAGCCTCCCTCGGGGGCTAACGGGGGGACCCCCTAAGTTCCTAAAAATACGAACGACTTTTTTTTGCACGCCTCCCTTTCACTTCCCAACTAAGTTGAAAAATGCCTCGAACTCCCTAGGGGTCGAGGGCTGTCGAGCCAGAGCTCTCCTACGCCTCCGGGCTATGGTACCTCCATTCGCTCCCCCCTCGAGGGATACGAGCTTGCGTCGAACGCTCAGTCAGAAAGCAAGAGTCAGGTGATCAGAACTCGAGCGCTTCTTCTTTCTCACGCCTCGATACGCTTCGCGACTAAGTAGAAAACACCTCGAACTCCCTAGAGGGTCGAGGGCTGTCAAGCCGGGAGCTCTCCTACGCCTCCGGGCTACGGTACCTCCACTTGCTCCCCCCTCGAGGGATACGAGCATGCGTCGAAAACTTAGTCAAAAAAGCAAAGTCTAGGTGAAAAGAAAGCAGAAAAAGCTCGAAAGTAAAACGATAAATCGCATTACGATAGATGCATTAATGTTCAAAAAGGGCTTTCGAAGCCACATTGAATATAAGTTACAAAAAACTAATTCATTACATGGGCACCTTCGCCCAGCCTTGCCCTACAGACCCGCTCCGCCGCCGCCCTCCTCGACGAGGTACCCTTCAACCGCAGGGGCGAGGACTTCGTCCTCGAACAGCTTCGCCAGTGCTCCCCCCGGCCTCTCGGCGTCATTAATGAGCCCTCGGCATCGCTCCTCATTCTCCGCGTCGGTCTTCAAGATATCAGGAACAAAGCCTTGGGCCACCACGTTCATGTCAAAGACGAAGCCGGAGGAGACCACTGCTAGTGCCTGCTTCACGCCGGTATGAAGCACCTCTCGCCCGCGATCGCGAAGGGTGGCATCGAGGTAGTAGATCCGGTCGACGAGCGTGGCACCCAGGATGTCTTCTTCAGTACCCTCGACAGGCCCGACCTCCCAGGAGGCGCAGAGCCCGTCGAGGGCAACTCGGAGCCGGTCGAGAAGCGCCCCCTCCGCCGCGAGGCTCTCCTGCAGCGCCTTGGCGGCGGTTTGGGTAGCAAGCAGCTCGGATTCGAGGCCTGAAACACAAAGCAAGAATCAGACAAAACCGTACAGGAAGAAAAAAGATCAAAAGCTCTTTAAGGAACTCACCAGCACATCAAGTCTCGAGGGCATTGCGATCCCCCAGCACAGCATCGCGCTCCCCCCGATCCTCGTCCCGCTCCCACTGGGCCTCCTTGAAGGCCCGGGTCACCTCCGTTTTCTCGTAGCGGAGGGTCTCGAGGGCTCCACCAGCCAAGATGATGGCCTGCTCCTTCTCTTGGAGGGTAGCCTTCATCGCCCCGAGCTGGGTTTCTAGGCTAGCGGCCCGGTTCTTCTCCTCCTGGGCCAAGGCGGAGAGGGTGTTGCGCGCCGTGGAGACTTCAGCGAAGCTGGCCTCGAGCAAGAGGATGCACTCCATGGAGCTTTGAGCCTCCCCCAGGAGTAGCTCGACGCGCTCCTAGGCTCGGATGCTCTCGCCCTTGGCCCTCCCCGCCTCGGCCTTGGCCGCGTCAGCCTCCTCCCTGGCATGCTTGAGCTCCACCTTGAGGTGGGCGGCTTCCCTTCGAGCGGCCTCGGAGTACTCCTTCGCCCGAGCGGCCTCCTCTTTGGCTTTGGCAGCCTCCTCCCTGGTCTGCTTCAGCTCCACCTCGATCTCGGCCACCCTGCCCTGCGCAGAGCGGCCGGCTTCGAGTTGGCGAAGCACTTCCTCCCGGCTGTTGTGCGTTTTGTGGAGGAAGTACGACTTGGAGTAGAAACACCTCCGCGCCTCCTGGGGACAACAAGTCGAGGGTTGAGGCATTTCATATGAAAGAATTTAAAAAAACTGCATATGGCCTACACGGCAACTCACCGCGAGGTTCCGGTCGAGGCCTTCGGCGAGCTCGATGCCCAGCTTCAACAAGTGCCGCAGCCATGCTCGGGACCGCTCGGCCTCCTCCCAGCACTTGACCTCTACCGGGTCGTTCATCTCGATCCCCGGAGTGCTGGAGTCACCGAGTTCCCGGAGTACGATGCGCTCCTTGCCTCAATGCGGAAGGACCATCTTGACCTTGGCTCGCGCCAAGGACTCGACCTCGTCCACCACATCGCACGGGACGCCGTAACTCACGGCCAACTCCGTCGGGGTGTGGAACTCTGACGCGGCGCAGGCATCCCTCAGCCCGAGGTCAGACATCGACCTCCTCAGCACGCCATAAGCCGCCGTCTCCTCCGGCTGCTCCGTCGACGGTTGCAGCGGCTGACCCGACGCTGCTTCTGGCGCCTTCGGAGGCAGCGGAGGCGTCGAGGCCGTCACTTCCCCCAACACCACGACTTGTGGTGCCGGCAGGACCACCGTCGATGCGTCTTCCGCCGGGTTCGGTACCGAGGCCTCCTCCAGTTGTGCCCCCGACAGCCGAGGGACCATCGACGCCTTCGACGCCGTTTCTCCTTCGGCCAGCAGCTCGTCCAGGGTAATCACGGACACCCATTGCTTGGGCAGTCCGAAAGTCGCCTCCGCCTCCGACGTCTCGGGCGGTTGCTGCGCCGACGGGTCCAGCTACGCCCACTGATGCTGGGGCTGGCCCCCAGTTTCCTCCTCCTCCTGCCGCTCCGACGGCTCCTTCTCCCCTCCTGCTGCGACCGTGGTAGCTCTGCTTCTTGCAGGGCCCCCTGCTCCTGCTCCCTCCGGGCCTCGAGCTCACGTAGCCCCGCCGGCCAGGGCCTCCGCTCTCCCGTCGAGGGGGGAAGGGCTGTGGTCTCCTCACCCTCGAGGTCCATGATGACTACCTCCTCTCCCGACTCGTGGCCCTCGGGGGCTCCCGCCTTGGGTACGGGGATCGAAGCCTCCGGCCCGCCAGGAACGGAAGCTCCCGACGTCAGGGCACCGCCCCCTAGTGCCAGGCCGAGCTCGAGGGCCGCAGGCGACAACGTCATGGAGGCGCTCCCTCCCTCATGCGTCCTCCCCGGCTCGGAGTCGCCGCCCACCGCGGACCCTGAGACGCTCGACCCTGCAGCAAGAGTGGAACCCGTCAGCCTACCGCGCGCCAGAGCACTGAGGGCTGAGGATAACCACTTGGCTTCCCACGGAGCCAAGGGCCTCGACGTCACACCTATGACCGGGGCCTCCATCTTCGCGGTTGCATCCATCTTGAGCCACTTAGCCAGCACGAGAGATGCCTCCTCAATCTAGCGCTTGGGCCTGGATGGGAAGCAGAACGGTAGAAAGTTTATTAAATTGTGCAAGGAAGACGCAACGAAAAGAAAACGAACCAACGACACCTACCTAAAGGGGATAGAGGCCTTTCGGGTCCCCCTTGAACCGCCAGCAGATTTTGAGACCCCTCCCGAAGCCGAGCTCTTCCCGGGGCTGAGGCTGCTCGGGGCCATCGGTGGGGTCGCCGCACCTCCCTGCTTCGACGGGGCCTCCTGGGCACGGCTCTGCTCCTCCCGCGCCGACGACCAGGACCGGGTTTCCCGGATCGAAGTGGGTGAGGTCCCGCCTCGAGTACGACGCGAGGGGGGTGTCCCTCCTCGAGGCGAAGCCTCGGCCCCCTTTTTCCACGCCGGCGCTCCGAGGCTGACGCCACCGGCTGGGGGGCGCGCTGCTCTGCCGCCTCCTCCTGCACGAAGGGGCAGTCAGCATGGGAGGAACCCGACAAGATGCGGTCAAGGCGCCCCTCCACCCCCTCAACATCATCACTGTCATCATCATCATCTTCATCTCCCTCGGACGAGGGAGACTCCTCCTTCGGGAGCCCATCGCGCCTTTGCTCAGTGCGGCGCTTCACAAGTCTTTCACGCTCCCGGAGCTTCTTAGCTTTCTTCTTCTCCTCCTCATCCTTACTCTGCTTCTCTTGCTGGGCGGTGAAGCGTCTTACTTGACGATCGGGAGCGTCCTCCCTCAGCGGGGGCCTCGATCTCTGGTAGTCGATTCTCCCCTACACAAAGACGTTTAGTCATAGGGACAAGAGAAAAAGGGGGGGAACGTGAAAGGCACGGGTCGAGGCAATCACCAGGTCGAGGCAACCCTCCTCCGGCCGCATGGGGAGGTGGTTGACGTCTTCCACCCTGAACGAGCCAGCCACCATCCCCTTTATCCGCGCGATGACTTCCGCAGCGGACGGCCTCTCGCCGGACATCCGGCACCTCTTGAGAACCTCGGGTGCCGCCGAGGGGAGCATCTCGTCCAATCGCAATGGGCGCTCCATCAGAGGGAGCACCCGTCGACTGTGGAAGGCCGAGACCACCACACCCGCCATCAGGCGCGCCTCTCGAAGGGTCCTCATCGCGACGACGAGGGGATGAAGTCGACACTGAAGATCTCCCACGACACCATGTGGCCAGTTATATGGACGCTCGACGATAAGCCGCCCGGTGTACGGTGGGAGGTAGCCGCCATTGTTGCGAAGGTAGAACCACTGCTCGTCCCACCGGGAGTGGTTGGACGTCAACCCAGTGGGGATGTACTCACGTGGCTCCTCCGACCTCCCGGTCTTCAACACGAAGTTGAGGCACCCCGCTCTGATGATTCGTCTTACTCCTTGTGCCACCGGGGAGGCGAACCACTCCCCCTTGTAAAGGTGGAGCCATAGCTCCCAATGTGGCGCCACCCCGAGGTAGCCCTCGCAGACGGCCGTGAAGATGGCAACGTTGGAGATGGCGTTGGGGGAGAAATGGTGGAGCTCGATGCCATAGAAGTTCATCAACCCCCGCATGAACTCGCTCGGGGGCACACCGAACCCATGCCAATGGTACTTGAGGAAGCTCACCACGTAGCCCTCCGGCGGATTTGGCTCTTGGTGGTCCCTGGGCGGCGCAATCCACTCCGGCCGATTCAGATTGGTGACGGGGCGGAGAAGTCCTTCCCTCACCAGCTCGATCAGCCTTTGCCGTGTCATGGTCGACGGGCGCCAGGGCTTGGCGGGCTGGAGGACGGGGGCCATGGCGGTAGCAGCAGCACGGATTTGCTCGGTGGGCGTGGCGGTGGCAACAACAGCACAAATCTCCTTGGTAGACGGACGACCAGGAAGGTTCCCAATCGTGACTTCTCGCTCTAAGTTTTTACCCTCACGTGCGCAGGATAGCAGGGGTTCGAAAGGATGGCAAAGGTGGGAGCGAACACTTGTCCCCCTCTGTTTTTATACTTGGGAAGAGCAACGGGCGGAGTCCGGCAGCAGGAAAAAGGTAACTCCCCGCAATTAATGCGTTTACCTGACCGTTCCCCCCCTCGATCCTCGACCGGACGCACGCGTCACACCTCTGACAGAGAGCCGTTGCTCGGGCCCACCACAATCGCACCGCTGAAGCCCTTCTCCTCAAAAGGCGCGTCCAACGATAAGAAAAGAGAACCGTTGCTCGTTAACGGAGTTTCCTATGAAAGGTAAAACGGGCTCTGGCCCCACCTCAAAGCCTCGAGGGAGCGAAGGCCGGTCCTCGAGTGAGGGCTCAACAGCCGCCCTTGAGCGCCAAAAAAGGAACGGGCTATGGCCCCACCTCAAAGCCTCGAGGGAGCGAAGGCCGGTCCTCGAGTGAGGGCTCAACGGCCGCCCTTGAGCACCAAAAAAGGAACGGGTTCTGGCCCCACGTCAAAGCCTCGAGGGAGCGAAGGCCGGTCCTCGAGTGAGGGCTCAATGGCCGCCCTTGAGCGCCAAAAAAGGAATGGGCTCTGGCCCCACGTCAAAGCCTCGAGGGAGCGAAGGCCGGTCCTCGAGTGAGGGCTCAACGGCCGCCCTTGAGCACCAAAGAAATCGGGCTCCGGCCCTAAGCCTCGAGGGAGCGAAGTCTGGCCCCACGATCAGGGTTCGACAGTCGCCCTCGAGCCCTGAGTCAGGGGTGACCAAGGGGGAGCCAACACGAGGCCCTGCTCGAGAATGAACTCTCGAGACCCCTTTGGACGCATCCAAGGTGAAACGCTATGGACTTTATGGAATCCCCCCGAAGGGAGGCATCGAGCCGCCGAGACCTATCGAATGGAATCGGTATCCGTAGGACCATTGTGTTTTGCTTTAATGAGACCGCCTCTGGACCTCCTGCCGACCTCCATCGAACAAGGAACGGGCTCTTGCTTGGATTTTCCCGTTACCAGCTCACTGAGAACTTCACGGCTCGCCCTATCGGGGGTAGTCCGATGCTTCTCGCCTCACATCCGATCGAAAGGACTCGTGAGAAGAATGCCGAGGCCAGCAACACCCCAGCCGCATGAGGCTCGGGGGCTCGCCTGTGCCCGGCGCCCCGCGACAAAAGAGGGTAGAAAATCCCCCGGAGGCTCCCCTCGGTAAAGCACTACGACTCCAGTTCAGGCCTATACCCGACTGGACAAGCACCCTTTAACTAAATATAAATAAAGCCCTCACAGGAGTCTTTCGACTCCTACGAGGCCTCGGGGGCTACCCCCGCGGGGGTCGCTCTCGCGCGCCCCGCGAAAAAATCTGAATCATGTTCCATTTCCAATTCCTGACCCCCTGCCCGAGTGTCATCACTCGCACAGGGGCTCGGGGGCTACTGTCAATACCCAGGAAATGGGTACCCGAAACCCTTGGTTTACCGAGCTGAACCTCGCAAAATCAGCAACTCGACCCCTCCGGTGACCTCCCGCGCTAACGTATGAAGGCCCGCAGGCTGAGACATATTGGGCTGACCCACAAATGGACAACGACGACCCAAAACCAAAGACTGCTCGAGAGGCTACCAAATGGACTGGTACTGTACACTCGAGAGGCTACCGTACGGACTGGTACTGTACACGCGAGGGTACAATTCGGGCGACCCCTCAAAGATGGAACTTCGCCCGGCGAACGAGGCTGCCCTCGAAGACGTAACTTTGTTCGGGCGAATGGGCGGTCCTCGAGGACAGTGCACCCCTTGGCTACCGACTCTCTCATACGGGCCCGAGCGCATTTAATGCGATCTACCTACCCCCATCTAACCGCATGGCCACAGTTACGGTAACAGTTACAGGCGTGGCGGTCAAATCTGGCTTTTACCGCCCATGCCCTGGAATCCCGCAAGTCATACTACGCTGTTGCACCATACTACGTATTTTTCGGGATTCGGCCTTATCCGGCGAGGCTCGACCTCCTCGGCACGACCCCCTCGACTCCAGCTAAGAACCTCAACCGTCACCCCTCGACTTCATCAAATGAACCCTCGAGCGGAACTTCAACAACTCCCGATGCGACGGCTGCAGGACCTCCCATATCGATGTACATCACTACAGTGGCACCGACGTGATTGGCCTCAATGTCGTACATCATTAGCTACGTGGACTCGAAATACATGTACCCCTGTGCCCCTCCTTCATCTATAAAAGGAGGCACCAGGACCTACCGAAAAGAGGATGGATCGAGAGCATAGAAACGCTAAGTCTTTAGATCACAGAATGACACCGTGAGATAGCGTAAGGTTGAGAACTAGGCGTCCGAACGCCCAAGCTCCACCACGCGCTCCTCACACCTACTTGTATTTTCCCCTGTACTAGCACTTCAGTGCAAGATAACATGAATCATCCTCCCCCCGCTAGACGTAGGGCCTTCTTTGCCCGAACCAGGATAAATCGCCGTGTCCTTCTTGCATCACCCACCGGATTAAGGGAGCACGCAATTATGAGTATTACTCGTTGGTGTTAACCCCCCGAGGGTCAAAACACCGACAAGCAAGAAGAGGGGTGCGCCAACCACCCCAGAGACGTCGGATGATGACCTCCTGATGCTTGACCAGTGCCAAAGGAAGCGTCAGGCCCGGACACCTCAGACGGGGAGGACACCAAGGCCCCCAAACATGACACCATCCAGGAGGTCTGCGTGGAACGCGCCGCCACCATCTCCTCCCCCACATCAGGGGGAAACTACCTCAACCACTCGGATGGAGCAGGCTAGGGGGTTGACACCACCACCATCATCATCGCTGCCTACGCCGCACAGGGTGGCGACACCTCTAGCTAGAATAGCCTCGTCTTCGGGGCATCGAGAAGCAGCAAGGGAGCCGACGTCTCCGTTGCGCCCCATCAGGACGAGCAGAATGGGTAAGGCATCAGTCCGAGTCCTAGGGCACGGTAGTGGGGCGACAGGCAAGATCCTAGGCGCTCCGAGCGGGGAAGCAGCCCCGCAATTCAGAGGAGGGTTCCGGCGGCCAGCCAGGTAAGTGCCATTGAGTTCGTGTATCTTGCATCCCCTTGATTTGTGGGTTTCTTGTGAATAGAATGTGGCTGTAATGTGACTTACAGCCGTGCTCCACCGGTGATGACACCTACCCCGCCGCCCAGCCAGACTACACCACAACCGACCACCGAGCAGGTGACGACCGGTAATACGGCGCAATCTGCAGGGCAAGGGGAGGTGGCCAGCAGCACCACGATGCCCACCAGGCCAACCCCGACACCGACTCCTCAGCTAGAGAGGCGAGTGGTGCCATTTAGGACGATTAATGCCACAGCAGGTCATCGGCCGAGCTGCACGCCAGACCAGGCGAGGCAGAGCAAGCCGGCGCTGCCTGAGGAAGTAGAGGAGGTGCCCAGGGTGCCCGAGATGCCACGCACGGACATCCCCACCCAGTGTGTGCACACCACATGCAAGCATGGGGATAACAACTTCATGACGTATCAGGAAATTCCTAATGACGACATTGACATGAGCATCAAGGATGTGATGGAGGTGTATTGGACTGGATCAAGGTAACACTAATTTCCTTTTGCTAGGTTATGGACATTATGCACATGAGATGAGCGAATTGACCAGTGCATGGTGTACGTAGTCCCCGCAAGATACCAACGCCCAGTGAGGCAGGACCATTGACCGCTTTGCAGCGACCTGGGAGGAATGCCAAACCCTCAGGGTGGCCAAGGCTCAGCTAGAGGTGCAGGTCAAAGTCTACCAAGACCGGGAGCTTCAGAATGAGGAGGAAGTTGCTGCCTTGCACCAGAGGGTGGACACCCTGAAGGAGGACAGCAAGAGTAAGTACTCCTCTCTACTCGGTGCATGATGGTGCTTGCTGTATACTTATGCGCAGTTCTTGTAGAGCTGAGTGGCCAGAATGAGGCCATCGCTCAGGAGCTTGCTAGCCTGCTGGACCAGAAAGAGGCTGCTGAGAAGCAGGCAAAGGTGGACCAAGAGCAGATTGCTGAGCTGACTGGTAAATGGAACAACATAAATTTGTTGTGTGTAATCTGTCGCATACTGGACAGACCAGGATGTGCTAACCATCATTGCTTTATTGTTGCAGATTTGCAGGGATGCCACATGGCCCAGTTCCAGGTGCTGGAAGAATCCATCACCTCCCTCCAGGGAAAGATCGGGACCATGATCGACCACATCAAGCCAGTGCTAAGGGCCATCTTCCAAGCAGAGGAGCACCCTGTCGACCCTATAGGTGACGCCGTCATCATTGCGGATCAGTGTCGGAGACTGTGGCTGGTGCTCTAGGAGTTTTTTGCAGGAGTCAGGCGCTACGCGGTTGCAACCGCACTTGCTGTGGTCTGATCCAGGTACCTGGAGGTGGAGCCTGTGGATGTTGCACTCAGCATCGCGCCAGAGCTCAACGACGCCACCGCCGAGGACCTCCGGACCACGTCAGCCCTTGCTACTGCCGCTCTTGTTGAAGATATGATGCTAATTGAAGATCCTGCAGTAGATGATGGTGGTCAGTAGGCTGTAAACAATGTATTTGTATGAAAACACTATTCGCAAGTTGTGATGAGCACTAGGTGCTCGTAAAATTTTAGCCTTTTGATGTAGACAAGGTAGGCATGTTTAAGCAGGTGATAAACATATTGCCATTTTTTAGATGCATACTTATGTGTAGTTTGTTTTTCAAAAAATGTCAACAATCAAGTTTTGCTCCCACCCTCGAAGCGAGCTAACTCTATCGGGTGACTAGGGATGCACTAGTGAACAACGTAGGACTGCCAGGATCACTAGGTACCTAGCACCGTTGAGAGCGAATGCTAAATCTCCTAGTGCCATGTAGTGTAGACCTGTAACACATAGTAAGAGGCTTCGAGACAGTGCCTTGTCAAGCCGTTCTCGGCGGGCAAGAAACAAAGTTTAATTGTGACTTATGCAAGGCGCATGTACAACAGATGTGTGCACAAATGTAGAGCTATGACAGGGAAAAGAGAACAAAAAAACTTTATTAAATACTAAATAATGAAAAACTAGGTACATATCTTATTCTATGGATAGAAAAGTACGAGGTGGTCGATGTGCCGTGAATTGGCTTCCTCTACACCCTTCATCGTTTCCAACCGATTAGATGTTGGGTGTGTAACAGCCTTAATCCTGAACGGCCCTTCCCATCTAGATGATAGCTTGTGCAGACCATCTGTGTTTCTGATTTGTTGTAACACTATGTCACCGACCACGAACAGCCTGCCTTTGACATTGCGGTTATAGTAACGACGCACAGAAGCTAGGTATTTAGCTGTATGAGCACAAGACTCGAGTGTGTGCTCTTCTTTGGCGATGATGTCTACTTCTCTAGTGTCATTGAAGGCCTCTTCATCATAGTGCAGGACACGTGGTGAGAGAAAAGCGACCTCAGCTAGTAGGATAGCCCCAGATCCAAACACCATGAAGTACGGGGAGACTCTATTGTTGCGACTGGGCTGGGTACGCAGTCCTCAGACCACAACAGGAAATTCCTTAAGCCACCGACTAGGTTTGATGATCATACCATTAGCTCGTTCCACCTGTCCATTTGCTCGAGGATGAGCGATGGACACGTATTTGACTTTGATGTTGTTATCATCACAAAAGTCAAAAAACTCATCACTGGTCAACTGGGAGCCGAAATCGGTGATGATGGTGTTGGGTATGTCAAACCGGTGGATGACATCATCGAGAAATTGCACCGCTTTCTCTGCTGTGGCTTTCTTGATAGCCTTGTACTCAATCCACTTGGAGAACTTATCGATGAGCACATAGACACATGTGTGGCCATCAGGAGCCTTCTTAAAGGGACCAATCATGTCAAGTCCCCAACATGAAAATGGCCAAGCGACTAGGACGGTCTGAAGTTCATGTGCAAGAACATGAATCTGCTTGGCAAACATCTGGCAATTTTTGCACTGGTGTACATAGTCTTTGACGTCAATGATAGCTGTAGGCCAGTAGAACCCTACTCGATAGGCTTTGCCGACCAGCGTCTGGGGTGCAGCATGGTTACCACAAGTGCCAGGATGAATATTCTTCAAAAGCTCTATACCCTCCTTCTGGGTGATTCACTTCTAGAAAATCAAGGACCTTGGACCCTTACGCATCAGCTCACCGTTAACCATGAGATAGGCAAGGGCTCTATGGATCAGCTGTTGGGATTCAATCTTATCCTCTAGAACAAGGTGGTCATTTAGGTATCTAACAAAGGGCTCTCTCTCCAGTTGGGCTGGGGAGGCGCTGCCTGCTCGGCTGGCTCACTGCCGTCATCAGATCCCTGCTAGTCAAGGTAGCTCTACTCAACCTCTTCAGCTTTGCCACTGAGGGGGCTCATCCACACTGACCATGAGCACCGTGTCGTCGAACCTAGGTGGGATTCTGGGGGTGTCGGATGCCGTGTCGATGGACCGGGTCAGGTGGACCGGTGTAGTCGGCCTCTTGTCCTCGACGTTCTCCTGACTCCAGACCTTAGGAATCTCTCCTCAAAGAGGAGATACTCGGTAAAGTCAAAGGAGATGGAGGGTGTCCTGTCGAGCTGTGAGAGCAGATCAGACATGGTGCCGTCCTCGGGGATCATCCCGTTCGATCCACAAGGGACCTGCTGCAAAGCCACCATGCCGACCACGGGCCTTGGATCTTTTGAGACTAGAATTAGATGGGGATCTAGGTCTAGGAGATGGTCGTCACGTCACTGGGGAGCAATCCATAGGTTCCTCGCGTAGGACGTGGTTGCATTGCTCAACCCGTGTGTGAAGTAGGTGCACTCCTCGGTCCGAGAGCAATTGGATCCGCCGGCTTTGGTGTAGGTTGCATCTGTTGTGCCCGACGCTGCTGTCTTTGCTCTACCCGGGCCTGGTGGATGGTGCAGCTGGGCGTGTGCTGGTGCTGGTGCACGTTGATGAACTCGTCCAGCCTAACCGCAGGCAGAGCCCATGCAGCAGCCAGAGTAGGATCTGGTCGATGCGTGCGGCAAGCCTGATTATGCACAGGGGGTTGCTGGATGATGCCCCTGGTCGATCATAGGCTCTTGTTGACGGCATTCCACCATAGTGGGAGGTCGTCCTCAGTGAACGGCTAGTGGTCCTCCTCTATGGTTCACAGGTGGTGCTCAGGCTGGAGCTAGATTTGGATCTGGTCAGCGTGGGCCACCGACTTGGCCCGAACGTCCTTGCCGGTGAGCGTTGCCATCCTGATAGACAGGTGGTGGCCCATGAGCCACTGGCAGATTTGGATCTGCGTGACATGGGTGGTTGGCGCGATTGCGCCGACATGGACGTATCTAGGTATTCTTCATGAAGCCACGCAGGAGCGGACTCCATGTACTCTAGGATCTCGACCAGGCATGCGCCATGTCGATCGATCATGTCGATCAGATCGGTGTGTTCAATGTGCCTCCTCTAGTAATGAGGAACCTGCCACTTTGCTGATGGCATGGCCAACCTCTCCATGGCTATCATGGGTGGCGTGGATCACCCCGGGGGTGGCCCCGAGATCTGGGTCGTTGGAGAAGAGGTTGGCATGGTGGGCGCTGGGGCCGACTACACCACAGCCGGAGCTAGGACTGGCTGCGCTGCTCCCGTGAATGCGAGAGACGTCGCCACGCTGGTGGTCCAGGTGAACGCCCCGATGGTGATGGAGATGCCTGCCTCAAAGTCCATGGAAGCTGGGAAAAATACCATCTGGATCGCCTAAAGATCAAATTGTGCACCCCTTACCTGGTGCGCCACTGTCGATGAAACCTCCTTGGCAGTCTACCACGGGATACCCTGATATAGTAGATTTGTGGTGAGGGCGCGCTAAGACCTATGATCTAGATGTGAGAAGCAAGACAAACAACCAAGACAAACAAGGGTTTATCCAGGTTCAGGCCGCTCGGAAGCGTAATACCCTATGTCCTATGTCTCTGCTGCTGTATTGATGAGTACCGAAGTACAAGAGTTCAGATGCATTCTAGGGGGTCCTTGTCCACCTTATATAGCCGGGGGATAAGGTTACATATCTAGGGTTTCTCAATGGTCAGTTACATTGCGCCGTATCCTGGAAGAACATGAACAGATCTAACCGACTAAGACTCCTTGCATGCTAAGCAGCCTTCAGCACATGTGCGGCCCATTGACCTGGGCAGTAGCGGACCACAGGCATCATCTTGTCGCTTGGCCTACCGATCAGGAGGATGATAGACCAGCCTTCGTCTTCTAGTCTAGGCCGTCTAGATCGAGAAGCCCAAAGCCTAGCTACGAGGGTATACAGGGTCTATACCCCCACACCTCCCCCACCCCACCAACCTTTTCTGCATCACTCACTGATGGGGACCATCCTCAAACACACATTTATCAATAGTAATCTTGAAAATGTGTAGGACATAAACAATTCTTGCTTGAAATTTGTTGGCCTTGACCATGATACTTGATACCAAATTTGATTGATCTATAATTCATTTGGATGGCTATGAATGCGTTGATGTTTCCAAATTGATTGCTCATATATGATGTATCCAAAATTTCTGCTATGTACTGTATACCATGGTACTTTGTCATGAAGTTCTAAGCATGGAATCAAGTGTTGTAGCTTGCTTTCTAATTTCTTATTTGTTTTCATCAGTGGTGGAAGTTTTGATGAGAGAAAGTATCCCATGGGCTTGGCTCGAGTCCCTAAAAGAATATTTGCTTGGGACGTATCTGCTTTGTATGAGAAGCAGTATAACAAGCAGCCAAGTAATTCTCCATCAGAATACTTTCACACAAGCAAACTGTTTAAGCTGTTTTGAGGAGTCTTAGATCAGAGACCTATGTACGGAGAGCATAGGTATGTGAATTGGGAGCAGTTCGAGAAGTTTCCCCTAATGGCGAGTGTTGTTACTACGTTTGAGGCCATGGGTTTGGAGCATATGATGGGGATGAAGCAAGACTGGAATGACTTGGTAATCAGACAGTTCTATGCCACGCTACAAATTAGGGAAGAGGAGGGGAAGCTCATCTGGATGACCGGCACCATGATTTTGGAGGCATCTTTCTCTGATCTTGGAAGAGCTTGCAGATTGGATTACCAAGCAATGAAGTGAGGGGCTATAATAGTTGATCTTCCTTATTTGTCGATTAAGGAGGAAGATAGCCTTTACTGTGATACAACTGAGAATGGTGATGGTGGAATTTTGAGTATGATACCCAATGTTATTTGGTAGCTTGTGAGGCGGACATTCATGGCTGACCACGAAAACAATACTGAATATGACAATGTTTCTACCTTGTACGGCCGATGAGACGATAATGGCCGTGCTGAAACATAAAAGACTAAATATTATTAATTGGTTGGTTAATCAGATGGTGGACATCAGGGTAGACCTAAACAAGCCTCTAATCTTCTAGCCTTACATCATGGCTTTGGTACTGCTCAAGCTGCCCGGTTTCAAAAGTCGCCTAGACAGAACACACCACAGCTATAGTGTCTTAGTTAGCCATAAGTTGTAGATCTGGCAGAGGAATCCACCATCTGAAAACTATGTGTCATCAGATGAGGAAGGTAGCTTGTAAAAAAAGAGGAGTCATTCTTGTTTATTGTACTGAATTGTTTTAAATTATTAGTTTCATTTGTATGAACTTGATGTATCGATGATCATGTATTCCCTTGCATTTATGTTGTAGATGTCGATACTCTATCATATGAAATTAGTAGTCACTTAAACTAGTAAAGGACACAGTAACAAGCATCACACTAAAACGAGGATAAACTATAGAGGGTACTGCCAGATGCGGCCAAATATACAGGGTCAGACTTTCTTATGTGCGTACTACATTTGAACATCAATGTCTCCTCCATTCTGCATTAGGATGCAACAAGAATGGCTCCTCGCTACAAGGTGGGAGCCTGAAGGTATTCAATTGATGCAATGCTATCAGTTTCCCAGCAGACTGATTGCTACGACATTCATAACAGACAAACCTTCACACTTTGTCCTGCATTAGGATGCAGCAAGAATGGCGCCTCGCTGCAAGGTGGGAGCCTGAAGGTATTTAATTGATGCAATGCTACCGGTTTCCTAGCAGACTGATTGCTACAACATTCATAACAGATAAACCTGTACACTTTGTCCTACGAGATCAAATATGCAGCTGTCGGACTTTCTTGCATTCGCAGTCAAATTCAAGTGCTTGGTCTCACCCATGAAGCTGTAGATTGAGGTGATACTTGTTAAGATGGACTCCTAGTAGCGTACGGTTTACAACAAACTTGTAATAAGAATAACTAGGGTATTATAAAGTTCAACAGAAGATCACATGCATAGGCATTATAATAGCAACTTAAACTATTCAACATCACAATTGTATCCAGTAAGCATGTCTTGACAAAAAAATACGATGGATCTTGCGGTGGTGACCTCGATTGGTCATGGTGAAGATGAGTACCAGTACGGTCCACCGGTGGGTCTGTGCCAACGTGTCGGTGAGGCCTAACTGCGCGGACCACAAGCTTGTCGAACAGACCCCGCTACTACACCACCGTGTGCAACAATAATTGGGTTAGATCCCCTGAAAGTGGAAAAGTATCTACCCGCTGCCCTTTCAGCGGCGGAGTAGGAGGTGGTGGCAGCGCGACGAAGGATCCCCTTTGTGCTGTGAGGGATCCTGCATCCATCTCAAGGCAGCCACAGGGCACCATGGCGGCACTTGTTGCTACCGATGCCAATAGCGCCAGTCCTAAGTATTTTTAGACCTGGAACGAACAAAAAAAATTAGAACTTTTTATATGACCATAATAATACTACAATCAAAACTAGCAAACCCATTATGCTTTGTCCTACGAGTTCAATTATGTAGTGGCCAGACGTTCTGGCATTCACGGACACTGCTAGGAGCCAAGGCTTGGGACTTGCGAGATCAAGAGATGGGACAGTTCGTCCATTTCTCTTTTGTGTAGCATGGGAAAGTCCGACCATATCTCTTTAGTTTACCACGAGATAGTCCTTATATGACATGGACTGCAGAATAGGAGATGTAATCCTTTCCAACCTCTTTCGGTACAGTCCACGTGTGGTTAATGATGGCATCCTTAACATAGGTGTCCAGTTGAGTCAGATATACAATGGTCGGAGTGTACTGTAAGCCTTGTTCCTGGCTGCAAGCTAGGATCTGGAAGGTGGGAGAATTTGGTTTTCTTAGCTAGCCGGCATGGAAGAAACACAATCATCGCATATGACATGGACCATAGAAAAGCTCATGTCATGCCTACTAGACTCTTTCGATATAATACATGTAAGATTAAAGAAGACTTCAATCATAGAGCACACTATCTTCCATATCTTCCCTTGTTCTCAGATTAACTAGAGAGTTTGTGACATTGCTGCTCTACCCGCATCTATGGAGGTGGAACCCTCCAGATGATGGTGATGTGGGCAACTCGATGGATGTCGTCAGACTCGAAATAGGCGGAGGGTGGTAAGACAGATAATGGCGGGTTCAGCGGCGTTGACTGGTTGAGCAATGCATTCCACTGTGAGTGCATCATGGACTGGTCGAGCAGCCATTTGTCTATAGCGCATCCTAAGAGATCAAATATACGTGGGCAATAGCATTTCAACAGCATGGCTTCTTGATCTGTTGTGCATTACGATGCAGCAAAATTTGCTCCTCACTGCAAGGTGGGAGCCGACAGGTCGGCAGTTGATGCAATGTATGGGTGCATACTGTCCGGTCATTTATCTTTTGTGTACCAGGAGAAAGTCTGATGATATCTCTTTTCTGTACCACGGGACAGTCCTCAAATGGGCCGTGTGATAATTGGGTCGACCCTGCTCCTAAGGGTCCTCCTCGTGTGGAACATGTTGACCTATATATTGGATATATCTCCCCTGAAAATGGGAAAATATCTGCCCGGTGTGCTATGCTGGCTCCGGCGTCCATTTGGAGGCAGGCGGCAGGGCTTTCCCAGTGGGGCACGGCGGCTTTGGTTGGAGTCAAAGTATAAGAAGCTAACGGTGAAACTCCATCAACCAGGGCTGCGCCCCAACCTCACCAGCTCCTGGATCTGAGTTCGTTAGCCATCAACCACAAAATCCACAGCAATGTGCTATGTCCTTGAAACAAAAGGAGGCCAGCAAGGTCGCCATCAGATAATGGAATAGACTCACTAGCCTCGTACTGTAGATAAGGTGATACTACAAGCAAAACTGATAAACCCCTTATGTTTTGTCCTACGAGTTCAAGTATGTAGTGGTCGGACATTCTGGCGTTCGTAGACATAAACTGCGACGAGACAAGACTTGGGACTCAAGACAGTCCAATCAATTGTCTTTCGTGTGCCATGGGAAAGTCCAGCCATGTCTCTTTTGTGTACCACGGGATAGTCCTTAAATGAGTTGTGTGATAACTGGGCCATCCCCAGCTCCCCGTTGTGTCGTCCTCCTAGTGTGCAACATGTTTAGACTCGTGGTACTGGCGGCGGTGAACGATCCCTGGTGTGCTATGGTGGCTCCAGCATCCATTTGGAGGCAAGTGGTGGGGCATTGCGTCCACCTCGGTTGTGTACCACAGCACGGGCAATAGATCCGATCCACAGGTCTCCTTTCTCTCATTTCACTAATGGATATTTTTTGGATTTTTTTCCACTATAAGGATTCCATTACTAAGGAATCTCTAATCGTACTGCATACTCTAACCATCATAGTCTCTTTCGAACTGGAGGAGGCCTGCAAGAACATGGATGCAGTGGACTGGCTTAACGAGGATCTTGTTTTTGAGATCATCCGTTGAAAATTAGTCTGTAAAACTTGGCTCCGCCTCATCTCGGACTCCAAGAACTAGGAGAAACTACCCCAAACTATAGCTGGCTTCTTCTTTGTTGGTGTGGCTAGCAAACGAGACTCAGGAGGCACGTCTCATCCTTGATGCTCAAATAACCAGTGAGGTGTTTCTGGGTCGGTCATATTTACACTGGTCGGACGTTCTGACGTGTGCACAAAAATGTTAAGAGGAAGAAACATGCAGACATCGTCAACTACGACCGGTAGAAATAAGTAAATGTGAAGGACCGAAAAGGCGACCAGAGGGGGGTGAATGGGAGCTTAAAAATTTTCCCTGCAAAAACTCTCGAGGGTACAAACTCTCAAGGGGTACAAATTTCCCTGCAAAATTTCCCCCTCGAATAAATGCGAGACCCTCGAACGGAGAAGCAAAAACTCTCGAGGAGAGAAGAGATTCTCAAATAGAAGAGAGACCCTCGAGCATCGACAAGTAAGGAGGGACCCTCGAACGAAAAGAGAATGACCCTTGAACGAAAAGAGAATGACCCTCGAACCAGTACCCTCGAGTGAAATAAAAACAGAAACTAGACGCGGGGACCCTCGACAAAGGTGACGAAAAAGTTCCGATTCGAACGACCCCTGCCTCGAAGAGATGGTCTAGAAGAAATTCTTTCGACGTGGGCCTCGACAAAGGAGACAGAGAAAAAACCGAATCGAATGATCCCTCGCTTGGGCCTCAATCTCAACCTTTAGACCCTCGACTGGATCTACTCGAACCCTCGACAAAGCAACTCGAGTCACAACCTCGATCTCTAGACCCTCAAAACACTCGACCCCTCTATCCTTGAACCCTGAACAACTGACCTTAGGAACTCAGCAAAAGAAACAACTCGCTCGACTGTTAGACCCTCGAGAAAACCTATGAAGGCTCTACTGGAAAGACACCTCCGTCGACTGAAAACTCTAGACCCTCGATCCCTGCCTGGAAAACCCCGAAAGATGAACTGCTCTTTTAAAGAACGGAGAAGAAAACCAGGAGGACCTCGAGTCAAGCAAAACTGATCGACTTAGGGCTTCGCTCTGGGAGATTGAAATCTAATTTGTACTCATCAAGGAACTATCGAAAAACACACAGTTTCACCCAAAACAATTAACTTCCGCCGACTTCCTAAAATTGCGATGCTCGAGTGGAATTGATCCAATCCTTCAGCGGATCTAGTTCGTCACTCGACAAAGCATCGATCAATGCAAAAATATCGAGCCAAAACACATCAAAAGCAACGAATCAAAGTTCATTCACAGAAGGTCTATGGGGCACAAAAATAGGACAACTTCACAGATCGAATGTAAAAAGGTCAGAGGGCACGAGGAGGATTCGGGCCTCCATTCCCACAAAATATCTCATAGATACATAGGAAAGATTCTTGTTCTTGGACCTCTACAAGAACAGAA
>CM041640.1:11881678-11893609 GCA_023333625.1 Bothriochloa decipiens | reverse complement strand
TGCCATCCGTCCACACTAGGACCACCCGGGTTTTGAGGCCCAAACCCGCGAAACCCGCCACCGATGATTTTTGGCTAAACCACCAAACCGTCCACGAGTAGCGTAGCCATACGCATCCCCCGCCGATGGTTTTGAGGATAAACCACCAAACCTCCTCGCGAGTAACGTAGGCCATATGCATCCCCCGCCATGTACACTTGCACTGGTCAATGTCCCAAGTGGTAGTCACCGTGACCGACCACCTGGTCGTCTGGTCCCTCGGTCCAAGCCTCGCGTCCGCCCTTCACCACACCTGGTCCGTCAGCACGGCACGCCTCTACTTGACCTTCACCCGACCACTGTCGTCGCCTCTGGACTCCACACCTGCACATCACTAGCCAAGAGACACGTTTTGGCACATAACCCTGTGCCAGGGGATCAGTGAACCACCAAGACGAACCACCAACCAAAGTGTTGGACATGTTGACAATCACTCATCACACACCAAAAGATGCTACACTATGATATGGAAAATCATGTGTCCGCAAAATGCTCCGCTCTGTCTATATTAATTGCAAACTATATAGACGACGTGATATATTCAATGGAGTAACGAAAGAAAAGTTACATTTGGATAATACAGAAACATTCTTTATCAGGAAACATACTAACAATAATTGTCAGATAGGTGTGACACATCATTGTCAATAACATTCTTTATATATATCTGATTGATAACATTCTTTGTCAATAAACAACAAGCAAAGGTAACAAATCACTGTGACACATCAATATATATCTAATTGAAACTTGTTACATATATTACCAGGAAAAGAAAGTTGCATGCATATTGCATGAGTCAGGGCTTCATTGCACTTGTTCATGCTTCTCCATCATCGGACTCGCGGTCATCACTCTCTTCATTAACTTGAAAGGAATGGTTGAGTAGCAGTTGCTTATGGCTTCTTCTTATCTCATCATCATCATCTAAAGATAGACACACAAAATGATCTATGGCTTTGTTCCACATCCAGTTCTTCACTTTACGGCCTGACCGGTAGGCCGGACGTCGGTTGATCCTCTTACTATTGTTGTCGACGAAGAGTAAGCCTCCTCCACCAGCCCGAATAGGAGACTGAGTGAGGTGGAGATCAAAGTCATGCTCCTTTTGTAGGATTTCACCGATCTTGTACGATACAAAGGCGTCTGTGCATGCATACTTGATCTTCTCATTCGATAGTCTAGGCCGGTCCCAGTCTTTGGCACGAAGAGAAATACTACCTTTTTCCATGTCCACACCAAGCAAGTCTTGGCCAAAAATCTTGAGGCTTCCCACTTTGCTCCACTTACCTCTAATTACGAAGGGCGCCATGGCCTGTAGTTCCACTGCCTCGGACAGTTCGATGTTGTGGTGGTGCCTCAGCCGATCCATGTCACCGATGATTCCTGCACTGACAAAAATGTGCTGCTCGCCTGCAAGGAAAGTCTTGAGGTCATCGGGGATGCTACCAGTGACGGCCACTGGACGAAAAGGCACTGCTTGTCGATGCATATTTGTAAGAGGGCCATCCTATCCTCCTTCTCAAGGCATTCCTCATCTAAACCAATGATAAGCGGCTTGTCGCAATGGACATCTTGAAGAAAGCGCCCGACCGTCTAGGGCTTTGATGTGACCATAACCAGGACCTCATTATCCTCGACCATGACGGTATTTTCTTCATCCAAGAAGTAGGAATGGAAGCTGACGGATCCGCTGTTGTCCATGGACAATCTAGAATGTGTGGGCAAGTAGGAACGGAAGTGGTAGCGAGATGAACTATCCATGGAGCGCGAGAAGGATGAACTTGTTCGGATGGAATGATACTAGTATAGCATGAAATGTGCGTACATGACAAAGACTGGCAACAGAGTAAGAGGTTAATATACAAGATACAAAGGAACCACCCAGATGTGTGAATGCCAATGGATCAGTGCGCTGAGATGCTAGTTGGAACAACTGTGCGGACAGAGGAGGGTGGCGATGGATCAAGAACACTAGCCAACCCAGATAGGATGCAAGGAGTCACGACACTTAACTCTCTATGTCGGACGGTTCTCGTGCCTAGGCATGGTGGGCACAATGCATGTCTTCTCAGTGTGGCTGGCATCGGAGACTGGTACAACCTATGCTTGACACGACGCTACCCGCAGTGAGGTAAGTGAGACACACAGTTTATAATTTACAATTTATAATTAAGAACCTCTAATCGCTTCCTTCTTGTAAACTTGATATGTGTCCGGCCTGGTGAAATATGCTGTGCTCGAACTTTCTTGCCTGTGTACTACTCCTCCGTGAGGTTTGTATAACACGTGAGGTTTGTCCACCTCCGTGAAATATACAATCGTCGAACTTTCTTACGCGTGTTGTATGTACAACTGCCTCTGGCAAATGATCCCTTCATTCCACCCAGCATGACATAAATGAAATCTCACGAACACACTTACACAAATATATAGTCTCATAGGTTACACAAATGGCTTTTGAATTCAAACCAGCTACGTGTAGATTATTTTTTTAGCACACATTCTCCATGTACAAATCAATGCAAGTATTCACTATGGAGCCAGATGAACGAATTTGCAAACACAACCAAGATGGCACCCTAGTTTTGCTGCAAACTTGGCACCATCTGTCCTAGACAAAATTAACCGCATCGCCGCCCCGGCGTGTGTTGGGAATCCGAAAGAACACAACTGCTCGGTCATCAAGTTCTCCTGCATCGGGTTGAGAGCCCGGGAGTGAGAATACAAGGAATAGGCCACCTTTTTTGACTTTTGGACATCATGTTTAACTGTTTGTCTCATTCACAAAATTAATGTTATTTATTTACAGAATAAGCAAATCATCAATGATGGTCTTTGTGAGATGGAGGGAGTATATATAAACTCCAGCAACTGACGGCTTGATCTATCTCTAGGCCAAACTGTTCCTTGTTCATCACTTCCTACGATAGACTATCAGCAACCCATAGAAGGCCCTGCTAAACCCTTGGCAGCACCGCCATTGGTGGTGGCACTGCCACCGATGCAGTTGGTCGTGCTGCATGTTCCACAGAATCCGAAGTGCTCGCGGCGATCACCGAATTTGCGCAACGCGAGAACTTGTGCATCTCGATTCTTGCCGGGAGCGGCTGGTTGAAGAGTGCTACTATACCGCCATGGTGAGGGGTGGTGTCCTCCCCACACACGCCGGCGCAAGCGGCATCGTGGGCATGGAGGCTAGGTCACCACAAGTTGATATCGCTGTCCGGGACGGTTCTCATTCCTCCCATGGCGGCCACACCACCGTTCTTCACGGCATGGCTGGTGGAATCAGAGACTGGTTCAAACCATGCAGGCGAAGTGGAGGGATTGACTGCAGCAGAAAGGCTGGTGGTTGTAGGCCTCGCCGTTCCTATTGACTGCTGCCGCATGCACTGTTGCCTGTGGCGGGAGTGCACTTCGACGAGAGCTAGATGCGGTCTAGATTTGGACCGTTGCTTCATCCCCAACTGGTGGCTCCAGTGGTGCAGTCACCAGCGGACAATGGGCCTAGACGTAGGGCATTCGCGGGCCGCTCCAATGCTAGGTGTGATGGCATTCACGAATTTCACTTAGTGATGCATTGTTCTTGTTTCTCCATCTTATGTTCCTCCATCATACTATGTTCTTGTTTCTCCATCTTATATTTTTCAATCTTACTATGTTCTTGTTCCTCCATCTCGCATGGCTGTTATCATGAATTTATCAGTTATATCTTTTTTCGCTCATGCACCATATCTAGTGTTGTTTCCCCTCAAATTAGAGCCCACCATGAACAAATTTTTAAAAGCAGGACACTAAAGTTGAGCGATATGCCCCGACTGTTAGAAATCCTGCCCACCCGCATTGCAGCTTCAATGAGGGCTTCTTTATCTCCGCGTCTCTGGCTGTAGATTGATTGCTACGACATTCAAAATGGACAACCCTTCACATTACATCCTATGAGATCAAATATGTAGCAGTCGGACTTTATTGTGTCCGCCTCTTAAGTTGAACTCCTCCCTGCGAATGGTTTACAACAAAAATATAGAAAGACATGTCCTAACAACATTAAGAAGACATGTCCTAACAACAAACATAACTATTATTACATCGATTTGGTTACCAAGCCAGATTAAAAGGTCAGCCATGTTGATAACTCCAAGAAGACATACACAAGCTAACCCTGATCTTCGGTCATAGATAATGCATAACCTCCAGGCATAAGAATTGTCCTCTCATTTGATATATTCAAAAATTTGTTCAAAATATCATTTCTTTTGTTGTGACTTGCTTTATTAACAAAAGATCTTCGAGAATGACCTAAATTTGACTATGTTTACTAATATTTTTTGAATAATACAAGTGGTCAAACTTCATGTTAAAAAGTCAAACAAATTGTTCATTTGGTCATTTCTGGCTGGCTGATTCTGCCTGACGCTGATTTGTCATTAGAGGAAAACACTGCTAAATCTGTAAGCACTGATAAGACCAAACAAACAGGTACATCGAACGGATTTTACTAAGTTCGCAGTAGTAAATTTCAACAGCCGTCTACTAGTCCATTCGAACACGCCCGCCCTACAAATAATGCATGTTTCATTTCCCGAGGAGTCAAACTTTTAAAGTTTGACCAAATAATGGTATTTTTTAAATATAACTAGACATACTTAAGTACTAAAACGTGTTACTATGCTAAAATTGCATTCTTTTCTGGACAGAGGAAGTAATAAGTATCAACAAGCCTCGCCTCTATCTAATGCAGAACTGTATTTGACTAGGAACTCTAGAACGTCCGGCCACTGTGTCTCTCATCTTGTTCGGACGGTTCTACGCGTTGTCATCTTTCAGTGTCGTGGCAATCAGTATACGTCTGCCTGTCGACTATTGTTGTTTCTTGGATTGGGGGTGAAATATATTGTAGACCTATCACAACCGCATCATTCAATCAAGTCTAAAGCGTGTCATGTTGGTCAAAAGCTCTTTTTTTCATGATTCCTCTTCTGCCCCCTTTTCCTGCCGCATTCACTTCAATCTCACCAAACACACAAGGTCTAATATGAAAGGGGCTGCCATGGCTTGCCGCATACTATAGTTCAATCTAGTCCAATATTCGTGATGGTAAATTTGACCAGCCGAACGTGTAACTCTTGTGCTGAGCTAGTCCAATCATAGTAAATCCAACTGAGCTAGACTCGCCTTCAGTCTTTCCCTTGACTGGCGTGACTTCTTGGATTCGTGTGAATTAACTCACGAAAAGACCTATCACTACCACACCAGGCATTCATGTCTCGCGTGCTAAATCTCCTTTTCTTGAATCACCTCATGTGTTCAGATTTCCTGATGCATATTTTACTAGGCTTTGAAGAAAGTCTGACATTGGGCACATTTGTTTCGTCAGACAATTAGCAGTACAGTACTCTTCTTATTTTCAAGTCGATCACAACATTTGAATCAGTAGTAGTGATGAGTGGCTTTGATCTATTTGTAACCCAACTATTCTTATTTTTATGTACTCGCAATAACTTGAATCAAGGATTACTTTATTTAGAAATTTAAACGTTACTGGATCACAGAAGGTTCGACAGTTTGAAATCTTAGCTACCCAAATGACGTCCTCCTGTAGTTTCTCGCGCTAGTTTATTTCACTCTAGTTATGTCATATTTTTTAAATGAGCATGTGAGGTGTTTTATGAAAAAGTAAAAACATAAATAATCAATTAGATTGTGGACAGTGGAGACACAAGGAGGAGACACGACCCACGCAAACATCTCGGTCGTGGGGTGGTCGACTACTCGATGGCCTCTCTTGTAAAAAAACAAAAAAAGAAAAAACCTAATCGATGGTCTCCAAGCTATAAGAGCATAAACAAGGTGTGCGAGGAAGGTTATACTTGCTGCCTTCTCTCTCCAGAGCTCCTCATTCCATCCCAAAGCTTTTGCTTCCACCCTACTGTGCCTCTGACCAAGCCAATGGCTGAGCCAACGAGCTTGACTATTGATGGGGAGGCCCCGGAGGCCGTCCACGCCGACAATCCTGCACCTACAGACAGAAGTCTGGTCGGCGTGGTCTCTGACCCGCCAGATCTCCCTTTGAAGGTGAATCATCAATGTACCGCTTGTACATGTTGTTATCTTCATTTCACCAGGGTATTTGGATCTTGCCTACTCTCAATAGGTGGACGTGGATGTGATTGCGTCGCAAGGACTATTGCCACTGGAGTCGAATTCTCCATCCACGCTTGCACCTAGAAAGAGGTCCCACGAGGCATCCCCCGATGGAGGCAGCCGCCCACGACTCCGTGCCATGCTGCGCCGGTCAGTTCGGTAAAAGTAATTTCCCTTCTCAATCAGATGGCTCTCCTGCTTTATGGGCTTGAACTTTGCTTGCATTGTGCAGCGCTTCCTCCACGGCGGCACCGTCCCCAGATGAGCGCCTCCCTGCCCTGCTTGCCTGCCGTCTTCGAACCGTGGTGTCCGAAAGCCATTCGTCAGGGTGCAGCCGCAGCGCTGGCTACCGCCCAGCTTCAGATTGGCCCAGCGGCGAACCTCAAAGTGGTGGAGCAGGGTTTTCCGCCGAGTTCCATGGATGATGACATCGCATTTCTGATGGTCAAATTTGAGTCGGCCGCCAATGCCATCCTACCAAAGGTTGAAGTGGATGAGATCCTGCGTGCCCATCTTGACCCTTGATTTGTGGGACATATCAGTATTACTAGTTGTCATGATTAGGTTTGATCTGCGGGGCGCCCTTGATATGTGAACTCATATTTTTCATGCGTGTCTTTGTGAACTTGTGCTGCACTTTGTAATAGGTGCATTAAACTCTGTTGAGCATGGTGGCCCACGTCATTTTGTACATGGTTTTTAGCCTCTGTGGTTTGCTTCTCGCTGCAGATCTCTTTCAGGTTGTCTTTGCTCTAATCAATAATATGCTAGACATTCATGAGTGCCTTTGACCTCTGTTGATGACTCGTGTCTTCGTTAAAATCTGTATCCATTAGGGATTCAATGATAGTAATGGCGATTTGTGTCCGACCCGGTCCGAATCACGATCCTCGGACTTTCTTGCGTGCACAGTAAATTTGAATAGCTATGTGGTTCCTCCATTACTATTTCAGCTAAATCAATTCTAACCATCATATTTGCAATCAAATTACCAAACAACAATAAGAGCCAAGGTTTAATTGCACTGCTTACTCCATGTATTAGTAGCCATCTTTAGCTATGCTGCTCTCGGCTACTACGAGCATGGGACTACGTGGTGTTGGAATGCACTGTTCATTTTTTGTCCCAGGTCTCCTTCCTCCTCATTTACTATTCATTTCATCAGATCCACTAATTTTTAAGCTGCAGTGCGCTTGTTGCTACGAATGCCAATTAATGATGGTTAGACTTGATTTAGCTGATTTTGTGATGGTCTAACTACTAGTCTAGATTGCATATATATACCTGCTACCCTAAATATGGATGATCCCCTACTCTATGTTTAGGTATCTCCTATAACACAAGGCTGTTATGGATTTTATCGATGAATCTTTGTTTTATTATTTTCCTCATTAGTTATGTCATTATTTAGGAAACTGAGGCTTAATACGCACTGATGAAATAGATGAGGCCCACAACAGGAGGACGGGCACGTTTGCCAGCCTCCCGAACGATATTGTTGTCAATATCCTCTGCTTCCTCCCCTCCCGCTCCTTGTTTTGCTGTAAAATGGTCTGTAAATTCTAGAAAAGACTCATCTCAGACCCCATGTTCAATCAGATGCTGCCCCAAACTATGGCTGGTTTCTTCTACAACACTTATAAACGGGGGAACCACCCTCCTTGAAATTTGTCGGTTACCGAGAGTAGGGATACCCTAAACCTTCTTTGTTTTCGGTTGGACCCCGAGCTTGCCCTCAGATTCATCTCACGTGACCAGGCCGTACCTTTTCGACCCACCAGACCCATCGAAAAATACACACTGGGCCGGCCCACAACAGAGTACAGCCGCAACCCTCGACAGAATCACTGGCGTCACCATCTGACCCTCGACAAGACGCTGACGTCACCGGCTGATGATCGCTCGAGATGGGAGGATCCCGCGTTAAGTGTCGAGGCCCCCGACGGGACTGGCGTCTCGATACTTCGAGGATCGAGCCCCCCTCTCGATCGACCAACTCCAGGTGCGTCCGGTAGTGCATTTAATACAAAAACTACCTAACCTCGTCAAATCGTATGGCCACAGTGTCCGCACAGTGGTCCGTACGACGGTCGAATCCCGCTTCACCTCCCATACCGAGGACGTGCATCGGTCTGCACGGCACTATTACGCCATACCCAGCGCTGTTAGACAGCTCGAGGCCCCCTTCGACACGCTACGCGACAAACGATCGACGTCGGATTCCCTCAATTCGATCTTATCCGCTCAACCACTACGCTCGAGGCTACCCCTCGACCGGGCCTCGAGTACGCATCGACGCCCTCCGGTCAACCTTCATCGACTTCGAAAGGTGCGCCAACAACTCCCGATACGACCCCAACAGGAACTCGCACGTCCTCTATAGGGATCACGTCTTTTGCCGGTCAGCAACCATGACTCCGAAGGATGGCTGTCAACTCCGAGCCATGCCGCTACAGAATGAGCCATGCTCAACGCACGTCCCTGCAGAGGCTTCGAGTTGACCACCACGACCCGCGGCGTCAGCACCGCGTCATCGAACCAGGATATTTGTAACCCTGTGCCTCCCCTTGGTCTATAAAAGGGGACGCCAGGAGACCCGATAAGGGGAACGGACACGAAAAAACGATCTCACGACAACCGAACATATGCCTAGGCAGACTCCTAGACTCCGAATAACTCCTTCGCTCTGTACTCGACCCCCCCTCGAATCCTCTTCTTCGCTTGTATCCGCCCCTATACAAGCACTTAGGTGCAAGATAATACAAATCTTCTCCCCCCACTGGACGTAGGGCCCTTCTTTGCCCGAACCAGGATAAATCGCTGTGTTCTTCTTGCATCACCCATCCGGACGGGTTACACACACATACGATTACTCGTTGGCTTAGGACGCCCCCGGGTTCCTAACGCCGACAGTTGGCGCGCCAGGTAGGGGCGCTGTGTGTCAAATCGCTTCGTCCGGATGGCGGACCTCGTACCATCACTCCCTTTCGGCTCGGTGATCTGGCTTGGGAGGCTGGAGTTCATGTCGCTCGGCACGAGCCATGACATGGGCCTGCTCTCAATCGGGCACCCGAGCGGGGGCGCTTCAGGGACTCCGCGAGGAGCCCCGCGTCGTCCCCACCACCACGCTTCCCAATCAAGAAGGAGACGTGGATCGCAGGGCGGGCGGCGCCGCCGTGCGACCACGGTCGTCACATCCTCTTCATCTTCGATGGATGACTTGAGCTCTCTAGCCCGGAGGCTCCCGCGACTACGCGTAAGGCCCGACGCGGGGCAGCGCTCGCCAGGGTCGAACGCCTCTCCCCAGGCGAACCCTCCCTTCACGTCTACGGCTCTCTTGCCCCATGGACAGTTTGCCACCCGACCGGCACTGCCATTTGGGCTCGACGATGCCGCTTCGACGCACTCCACTATCGTGCGCTCGGGTTTCGGAGCGGAAAGGGAATGGACCGGCCCCCCCTCGCGCGCAACAGCGCGCCGGGAGGTACCGGTGCTGGCCCCCGAACGCCCGATTAACCCTCGCCCACGCGGTGCTTGCCCTCGCGCGCTTTGAAGGTGGCTGGAAGTGGAACAATTTGGGCGGACCGTCGTGCCTTGCCCGCTCTACTCCGACTCCGACTCCGACTACGACTCCAGCTACTATGATCCCACGCGAGAGTGCTTCCACGTTGACATAGTCGCCGCGTCGGGCGACGATGACGCTGATCCCGCCAAGACATCCACACCACCGGCTGCAACAGGTGGGCCCCTCCTGGCGGGACGGGAGGAAGGGCCCCCTGTCGCGACCAATGACCCGCACGATTCGCAGGGTGCTCGCGTCGCCCAGCTCGCGCAGGTCCAGGAGCTTCAAGCCAAGCTCGACGAAGAAAACGAGCGACTGCGTCAGCTCGAGCGAACCCTCGAGCAAGACAATCGTAACCCCCCTGGCGGAGGAGCTCGAGCTCGAGCGCGACAAGTGCAGCGACAGATTGTGGGCACGGATACGGTTGCACGTCCTGCATTCAATCGAGCCAGCCAGAATGTCGTCGCCGCAACCATGCTTCTCCGCAACATGCCAGCCCCCTCGAATTCTGAAGCCCGACGAGTCCAACAGGAGATCAAGGGCCTTCTCGAGGTGGCTGCCATTCAGCAGGCTGAAAGCTCTGCCTCGAGGCATCGAGGTGCGGCCTCGGGGCAACACCACGAACCCTCGCGGCATGAGAGACAAGCCTCGACCCAGCCGGTAGACTCCCCCCGCTCGAAGGGGGCGGTCCCGGACCACGATCGCGTTCGCGACAACCGCGAGCCCCACGATGCGTGTCACGACATCAACGAACACCGCAGACGCAAGTGCGGTAACGCCGAGGCGCGAGGCTACAGCGCTCATCGGGGCGGACGCTACGACAGTGATGAGGACCGACGTCGATCCCCGGATCCGCCAGGACCTCGAGTCTTCAGCCGCGCGATTCGCAACACGCCGCTGCCTAGCCCCTTTAGACCCCCGACGAGTCTCGTCAAATACGACGGTGAGACAAAGCCCGAGCTCTGGCTTGCCGACTTCAAACTGGCGTGCCAGCTTGGTGGGGCCCGCGATGACAGCGCCATCATTCGACTTCTCCCACTTTTTCTTTCCGACACCGCAAGACGGTGGCTCGAGGAGCTTCCCCCTAACCAAATCTGTGACTGGTCCGACCTGGTCAGGGTTTTTGAGGGGAACTTCAAGGGCACCTATTTGCGTTCGGGCAACAGGTGGGAACTCCGAGGCTGCAAACAAAAGCCCGGGGAATCTCTCCGTGACTTTACTCGACGTTTCTCCAAGCAGCGCACCGAGCTTCCCCACGTCACCGACGAAGAAGTGATCCTGGCTGTCATTGCCGGGACCACCTGCAAGGAACTGGTCCGGGACCTCGGGCGTGCTCCCCCAAAGACTGCCGACGAATTGATGGACGTCGTGGCCAACTTTGCCGCCGGAGAAGAGGCCGTCGGCGTCTTCTTCGATGGTGGCAAAGGCCAAATGCAAGCCAAGGCGCCCAACCCCGAAGGTTCGAACCGTGATGGCAAAAGGGGGCAAGAAGAAGAAGAACAACCCACGACTGAAGACAGGAGGGCCTCGACCCACGACGAGCGTGTACAAGGATCTCCCGAGACACCTTCTACGAGCCACCACGGACCTCGACGCCCCGCCTGGAACGTCTAACATCGAACAGCTATGCCTGCTCTGCCATCTCCATCGCCGCCCTCCTCGACGATTTGGCTCACAGACCATCGTCCTCAGGAGGCGGAAGGACCTCACAGGGCCGTTTCGCATTCACCCCCTCGACTGCCGTCGACCACGGACCTCGACGCCCCGCCTGGAACGTCAAACATCGAACAGCTACGTTACTCTTGCCTTTAAAGCCTCGAGGCTCCATACGCATTTTTAATCCATGAAAAAAGAGTACATCCGTGTCCAAATCTTTCTTTCATGAAAAATAGGTGGGCTTGACCCTGTCCTCACAGAGTCGAACCTCCCTCGGGGGCTCGAAGGGGGAACCCTCTGCGCCCCTAAAAACTTACATTTTTTGAAAAACTTTTACATAGTCGAAGAAGTCGCGGTGGCACCCTAAGGCTCGAGGGCTGTCGAGCCGTGAGATCGCCTATGCTTCTGTGCCATGGTACCTCCGTTTACTCCCCCAGGCCATAGGGTGCAACCGCGTGCTAACGAGACTTAGTTAAAGTACACGATTTCGAAAAAGTTAATGTCTAACATTCCTATATGCCTCGATG
>CM041640.1:11862679-11881176 GCA_023333625.1 Bothriochloa decipiens | reverse complement strand
CGAGAGCACCCTAAGGTCGAGGGGCCGTCGAGCCGCGAGATCGCCTACGCCTCAGGGCTACGGTACCTCCGCTCACACCCCACACCGAAGGGCACAATCGTGGGCCAGGAAGACTACGTAAAAACTCAACTCGAGCAAGAAAGGAATGCCAGACTCGAACTCGAAAGCATTCAAAATGCATATAAACATCATGTTTCGAGGTCCTCGTGGCCACATCGACACGAACCGAAATCCTAATTACACGGGCCCTCATGCCCAGCTCTTGCTCACAGGCCTTCATCGTCATCGGCAACAGCAGGAAAGGGCACCTCATCCTCGTCACGACTCGACCCCAGGCTCGTCGGCTGCCTCGATCGGCCCAGGACACGTGTCCACCAATCGCTTTTTGCACCGACCATAACTGCGCCGTTCCAACTCCCGTGATATTACGGTCGCGCCGTTTCAAAATCTTTTCTTGAAAAACGAGAACTGACAGTTATCCTCCTCAAAATACGCTGTAACTACAGGAACCATCCACTAGTGCACCGCTCCGACTTCTGCGCAAAAAGGCACGCGTGATGGACAGGAGGAGTTATCCACAGGCGGATCTTCCCACGATACGGGATACGGGCCCAGGCCCTCGAAATCTCCAGGGAGCGAAGGCTGGCCCTCGAAAAGGGTTCGACAGCCGCCCTCGAGTACCGGAGTTAGGGGTGACCGAGGGGGGCCGACGCGAGTCCCTTGCTCGAGATTGAATTCTCGAGGCCCCCTCGGACACATTCAAGGCAAAACTAAGGGACCACGACGGAATCCCCTCGAGGGGAGGCATCGAGCCACCGGACCCGATCGAAAGGGTTCGGCATCCGTGGGACCCACTGTTTTGCTCGAATAAGAGCGCCTCAGGGCCACTAGTCGACCCCTATCGAACGGGGCACGAGCTCTTACTTGAATTTCCCGATAGTAGCTCACCTGAGACGTTGATGCTCGCCCCAGCATGGGTAGCACAACGCTTCTCTCCCCTCTACCCGATCGAAAGGGTTCGTGAGGGTCGAACGAAAAAGTCGAGCTCGCACCTGACCGGCTTCGACGAAAGAAGCTAAGGAGCGGACTTGCAACTGGGTTACGGGCCCAGGCCCTCGAAAACTCCAGGGAGCGAAGGCTGGGCCTCGAAAAGGGTTCGACAGCCGCCCTCGAGTACCGGAGTTAGGGGTGACCGAGGGGGGCCGACGCGAGTCCCTTGCTCGAGAATTAATTCTCGAGGCCCCCTCGGACACATTCAAGGCAAAACTAAGGGACCACGACGGAATCCCCTCGAGGGGAGGCATCGAGCCACCAGACCCGATCAAAAGGGTCTGGCATCCGCGGGACCCACTATTTTGCTCAAATAAGAGCGCCTCAGGGCCACTAGTCGACCCCTATCGAATGGGGCACGAGCTCTTACTTGAATTTCCCGATAGTAGCTCACCTGAGACGTTGACGCTCGCTCGAGCATGAGTAGCACAACGCTTCTCCCCCTCTACCCGATCGAAAGGGTTCGTGAGGGTCGAACGAAAAAGTCGAGTTCGCACCTGACCGGCTTCGACGGAAGAAGCTAAGGAGCGGGCTCGCAACCGGGTGGCCTCGACGAAAGAGGGTCCAACCACCCGGGGGCTCGATCATTCGAGTACACATCGACCAAACAAGACCTCGGGCGAGTATTCTACTCACCCGAGGCCTCAGGGGCTACACCCGAAGGGTGCGCTTGCGCACACCCTTCGGAAAACGACCAACACTCTAAGTCCATTTGATTGAACCTCCGTGTAAGTATCAACACTTACACGAAGGCTTGGGGGCTACTGTCGGTTACCAAGAGTAGGGATACCCTAAACCTTCTTTGTTTTCGGTTGGACCCTGAGCTTGCCCTCAGATTCATCTCACGCGACCAGGCCGTACCTCTTCGACCCACCGGACCCATCGGCAAATACACACTGGGCTGGCCCACAACAGAGTACAGCCGCAACCCTCGACAGAATCACTGGCGTCACCATCTGACCCTCGACAAGACGCTGACATCACCGGCTGATGATCGCTCGAGATGGGAGGATCCCGCGTTAAGTGTCGAGGCCCCCGATGGGACGGGCGTCTCGATACTTCGAGGATCGAGCCCCCCTCTCGATCGACCAACTCCCAGTGCGTCCGGTAGCGCATTTAATACAAAAACTACCTAACCTCGTCAAATTGTATGGCCACAGTGTCCGCACAGTGGTCCGTACAACGGTCGAATCCCGCTTCACCGCCCATACTGAGGACGTGCATCGGTCTGCACGGCACTATTATGCCATACCCAGCGCTGTTAGACAGCTCGAGGCCCCCTTCGACACGCTACGCGACAAACGATCGACGTCGGATTCCCTCAATTCGATCTTATCCGCTCAACCACTATGCTCGAGGCTACCCCTCGACCGGGCCTCGAGCACGCATCGACGCCCTCCGGTCAACCTTCATCGACTTCGAAAGCTGCGCCAACAACTCCCGATACGACCCCAACAGGAACTCGCACGTCCTCTACAAGGATCACGTCTTTCGCCGGTCAGCAACCATGACTCCGAAGGACGGCTGTCAACTCCGAGCCATGCCGCTACAGAACGAGCCATGCTCAGCGCACGTCCCTGCAGAGGCTTCGAGTTGACCACCACGACCCGCGGCGTCAGCACCGCGTCATCGAACCAGGATATTTGTACCCCTGTGCCTCCCCTTGGTCTATAAAAGGGGACGCCAGGAGACCCGATAAGGGGAACGGACACGAAAAAACGATCTCACAACAACCGAACATACGCCTAGGCAGACTCCTAGACTCCGAATAACTCCTTCGCTCTGTACTCGACCCCCTCTCGAATCCTCTTCTTCGCTTGTATCCGCCCCTGTACAAGCACTTAGGTGCAAGATAATACAAATCTTCTCCCCCCGCTGGACGTAGGGCCCTTCTTTGCCCGAACCAGGATAAATCACTGTGTTCTTCTTGCATCACCCATCCGGACGGGTTACACACACATACAATTACTCGTTGGCTTAGGACGCCCCCGGGTTCCTAACGCCGACAAAATTCTTGCCCTTTGACATTGAAATGGTAGCCGTCTCAGATTGCTGCAACGGTCTCCTCCTATGCTAGTGCCACATGACTGATGGAGACCGCTATGTTGTCTGCAATCCAGTGACCAAGAAGTACGACACTTATAAACGGGGGAACCACCCTCCTTGAAATTCTTGCCCTTTGACATTGAAATGGTAGTCGTCTCAGATTGCTACAACGGTCTCCTCCTATGCTGGTGCCACGTGACTGATGGAGACCGCTACGTTGTCTGCAATCCAGTGACCAAGAAGTTAAGGTACTACCGCCTAGCACCAGGGATGTTGGCCATGCTATTGGTGAGGCTCGCTTGTGTTTCGATCCCATGGCCTCGTCGCACTTACATGTGATAGAATATGTTGATAGTGAAGACGCTGTGTGCATAGGTGTGGAGATCTACTCATCTGAAACCGCAGCATGGATCTACAAGGAATCTCAATGGGGCGATGTAACACCATAAAATTTACATTTCTTCAAATAGAATTAAATTAAATTAATTATGCATTCCTATGCACATTTCAAACATAGGGAAAATATTAATTTTTAGCAAATTAAAATAAACTATAAGGTTAGGGAAATCTTTTTGCATTCATACTGGTGCATATTTACTTTGTATTGTTTATATTTGAACAAAATTCAAATGAATTCAAAATTCCATTGAAAATTTGCCTTAGGAATTTAGTTTCAGAAAAAGGAAAAGGAATTCCTTCTTTCCCTCTCTCTTCTCTGCCTTTAGCCCACTCGGCCTGCCTTCCTCTCCTCCTGACCGCGCGGCCCTACTCACCCCCGCACAGGCCGCCATCGCCCTCTCCCTCTTAGGCCTTGGCCCATAAGCAAACCAGCAGCAGCTACCGGTGTCCCTATCCCCTCTCGCTACCGGTTAGGCCCCACCTGTCAGCACCGTCGTCCCCAACCTCCGGCTTACCCTCGCAATCCCCTCCCGCACCATCATCGCCTGCAGGATCTTGACCTAGCCCGGCCGCGTGACCGAGCCGACCGCGTAGACCGGGCGAGCAGGTAGACCAAGCCACGCAGCGCATCCCTGCTCCACTCGCGATCCTGACCCGGTCTCCCACGCTCATAGATCAATGACCCGCCATGAACGGCATGAAGCTGACCCCTTGAACCAGTCCCCTCCGCTCCTTCTCCTCCCACTCTGCCTAATTAGGAGGAGCCTCGACGTCGCACAAGAAAGCCACAGTCGCTCCCTAGTCTCTCTTCCCCATCGCAAACCTCGCCACCGCCATTGCTAGAGCTCGACCCGAGCTCTCGAACTCCATCCAAAGACCAACTCTCGCCTCACCGATACCTCCTTCAGATTTGCGAGCACAATACGCGTCCCGAGAACCCATTCGTTCGCCGAGTTGGTGGCCGAATCGCCGTTCGACGACCTCGCCGGAGCTCCAAGCCGAGAAGCTCACCTCCGTCGCTCGATTCCCGCTCTCCAGTCCACCTCCGGCCACGAGAACTCCTCCTTTTGATCCGCGGTGAGGTCCTACTCTGATTAAACCTCTTTCCGTCTACTTCCGTGGCTCATAGGCCGATTTCCACCCGCGCCGGCCATGTTCCGACGAAGCGCCGCCTTGTCGCCACTGTTCCGGCGGCAGGAAGTTTTCCCCAATGGCTGCGGCCGTCGGATCTCTGTTCCACGGCTGGGATTAGAACCCCACGCCCAACCGGTAGGCACCGGGTCCATGGACTCATGGACGTGGTCCACCATGCCACGTCCCTGTGTTCACACACACGTGGTAGACCGCACCACTAGCGCAGCGCCAAGTGACGCCACGTCAGCGCTGACGCTGACCGAGCCGACCAGCCCAGCGCACTCTTTTAGTACGCCTTATCAGTTAGAAAACGTACTATGTGTTTACCAGATTCAAAATACGTTTTTGAGTATTTACATAATTGCCATCAGATTTCAAATGCTTATAGAATTCTCATTTTAACTCCGTTTTGATCCGTTCAAATTTTGTTAGATTCGTAGTCCGTAGTCTCGTAAACTACATGTTGTGTCATTTTATCACTGTTTACAACTTTTAAATTTCGAGCTTATATTTAATTCATTATTTTATAATAGGAAATCTTAATAAATTCATAACTTCTCCGTTTTAAGTCTGATTTTAGTGATTTTCACGTCTATGTTTTCATAGCAATATGTAGAATATTTTTATAGGCTTTTAAACTTGTTTTCTCTCTGTTGGTGTACTGTTCTAATTATAAACTTGTTTTCTTCGTGCACATTTACCTATGGATGATTATATGTTGATGTATTATCGAGTATAGACGGTGAGCAGTACTTCAGTGATCAGGAGCAATACTTTGACGACCATTGATGACCAGCAGTGTCAGCAGGAGTGTGATAATCAAGGCAAGTATAACTCGGGTTTTACTTTTTGTAACCACGATCTTGTGACTTAATTAATGTTAAGCAATAAATGATAAAAATGACTTTTAGCAACTTAAGGATTTATCCGTAAGAGAACCTCCGGGATTGACAGTACAACTGTGAGGGCTATATAGCTCTGGCTTTAGTCAAATATGAGGACCTTTTCTAGCTTGTTAGTGGTTACCTAAAGGCGCAAATGGGGCGTGCTGAGCTGAGTATAGTGCGGCCTCTGTCCAAGTGAGTATAGGATGCATGTCATTGTGCCAATGGAAGAGGGGCTCTATATTCCCTTGCCACGAAAACCTAGCAGCTACTACCTTGTTAGAAGAACCTTTGAAAGACTTCATAGTGAACCCTGCTCACCTTCCTTGGAAGTGGGTCAAGAGATTAGCTACCTCGGGCGAAAGGGTAAATCACGACTCATAGTGAAAGTGTACACCTCTGCGCAGAGTTTAAACTGATATATCGCCCGTGCCCATGGATAGGGCAGCCTTGGAATCCTTATTAAGATGATGACTTAAATGTTAACATGTTCATTCTTTACCATTTTATGCTCTATATTATTTATGTTACGTTATTCATGGGTTCATGGGATCAAAACAACATGCTATACTTGTTGAGTATGTTTGTACTCACGCTTGTTTATATTTCATTTTTGAAAAATCTCAGATGGGCAACAGATCAAGGATGGAATGAGGATTACCGCCAGGAGCACTAGACTTGTGGTCAACCAGTTGACATCCTTGTGGAGTCAGAGGCTCTCATGAAGAGTAGTTACCTAGTTCTTCCGCTTAGATTTTAGACTTGATACATGTTTTGAATTATTATTCGATATGTAATAAGCATTGGTGACGATACTTTTTAATTAGTAAGCTTATGTGTGTGACTGATCTCGGGGCATGCATAATATTTATGAATCCCATTTTGTCCTTAAAATTGGGGTTGACAGGCGAGGAAACTGATGTGACACTTTTTAGTGCACAGAGTGTGTTTCTTACCGGCTATTTGCACATTATGGGGTACTAACTACTCCAGGATACTTGCTGTGGATATGGAGGGAAACAAATGGAGTAAAATTGATAGGCCTGATGGTGCTATACACTCCATGCATCAAGCTCAGGGTCTCTTATGTGTGTGTCTTGTTGATGACACTCCGTTAAAACCCAGCTTTCAATCTGGATCCTTGAAGACTATGATACTAACAATTGGACACTGAAGCATACAGTCAGCACCCAGGAGCTATTTGGAATGACTAATATGCGATTTGGTGCCGGTGAGCTTATGCAAGAGAAGCACACAGTGATTACAGTTCACCTAGAATGGAATTTGATTTTCTTTGCTGGTAAGGATGGAACAATCATCACATACAACATGGACCGCAGAGAGGTTCATGACATCCATCACAGTGCCATTGGTATGGTAGACATCTCATGAAAAAAGAGTTTGACTGTAGACCAATCTATCTTCCTTATGTTCCCTTGATGTTGGATTCATTTGGATCCATTTGATGTATCTGTCTCTCACGACATTTTAAATGGACCAATGTTGTTTTCTTGTCTGTGGACTCAATGATTGACATTGTTATTATATGTCAGCTACATTAGTGTGTCATTATGTCATGATGTATGGCATGATAGGTATCCAGTCATTGAGATATACAACGTGCGGTCTTTCTTGCGTTTAACATTAGGATAACGTGAGGTATGTCCGACGCAGTCAGATTTGCAGTGGTCGGACTTTCTTACTTGTGCAGTACAATATGTACAATGGGTGCGGGTGAACAATCCCTTCTGCCACCCAGCACGGTGTTTTTCTGCTGTGATAGCCAGAGTCACCGCCGTCGCCGGCCACCAACCACTGTCCTTCACCCAAAATACACGTAGCTGCGGAGCATTAGCGAGGAGGACGAGGTGGAGGCTTTTTTCTCCCCTCTTTCGCTACAAACTCAAATCTCGCAGAATCCATGACTTTAGTAGCTGAAACAAGGGGTGGGGTAGTTCAAAAGCCCCCAATAGTTGTCCAAATCATCAGGGAGTAATCAGTATGTAACTTCTTATTAATCAAAGCTGGGTAACAGGATCTTTCAAAATAAATCGGTGAGGCTTTTGTTTTGCGACATTGTGCTATTTTATTTACTTGCACTGTATTAGGTCTTTATTAAGGAGGGTTTTCAATCCTAGGTGTGCTTGCCCCTTCCTTCCAAATTAGGCCTTAGGAATCATTGAGCGGTGAACATTTCCTATTAACAAGCACGTAGTAGTAGAGTAATATATTTTTTCTTTTTTGAGAAAGTACAGTAATATGTGGCGGCCTCAGCTGAGGGCAGACTGGGGTGGTCTCCCGGGCTGAATCTAATTCCTCTTATTAAAAAACACAAAATATGTGGCGGTCTCTGCTTTAGAGCAGATGGGGCGGTCTCCCCGCCCGTAGGTTTGATTTTTCGCCAAAATTTTCGCTCCGCGCCCACCAACACGTAGATGCCTCTCTTGCCCTTCCGCGCGGAAAATGTGTTCACCTAAGACAAGGGCATTTGTGGTATTGTGGTGGCAACATAAAAGTGCAAGGACAGGCCTTCTCTGCCCCCATCTCCCATTCTCCCAGCCGCACCCATCTCTCTTCCCGCTCTCTCCACTTTCAAATTTTCAAGCAGTGCCGCCACGCTGCTAGCCCACCCCGCTCTGAGCACTAGGCGCCATTGCTGTAGTAGCTTGACTCCAGATCTGGATCCTCTAGTTCAGCACCCGTTGCGATCCATCGGATCGGAACCCTAGCTGGATCTCGATCTGGTACGCCATCGTCAACGCCTGCCGCACCAGCTCTGCAATGACGATGAAACCTCAGGGCCGACAAAGAACACTAGCCAGTCAAGGCAGAGTAACAGGTACCAAGATCCCTTTTTATGATGTGTGTTGTATTGTAGTTCTTTATGATTTTTTTAGAACTTAGTGGTTGAACTTGGGATGATTGTTGCTGACACATATTTGCACACCCCTGCTTTTTTTGCATTTGGTTTAAACTTTAGTTTATTAAATGCCTATGTAATGTAGATGTAGAGGAACCAAATCATTTTGAAGAAGCACGGATTGCATATATCGCAAGCATTCAACTAAAAATGTAAGAACTTGGATTGTCTGTGTGCCAAAACCCTGTGCCTCCTACAATTGAAAAAAAGTCAAGTGAAGATCTGGAATATATCCCTGAACCATGTGAGTTCGCTGACAGTGGCTATGAAGCAGACGAAACAGATTCAGACTTTGAAGCTGAGCCAGAGTGCCTACCAGTTAAGTTACTTGTTCTGTTTTGTATTTTGTTTGAGGGCAATGTAATTTGCACATGCTTGCTACTTATGTTTGTTTCGTAACCTTCAGTGTCCGGTTCCAGGAAGGCATAGAGGAGACTCTGCCAGTAGGACAAAAGGCTTTGGTAATATGGGTGCCGGGCGAAGTTGTACGAAGCGAGTGATGCCAGCAGCAACTAACTTGACTGGTGTTTGTAGTTGGTCAGGTAAACATAAAGTGCTTGATGGATCAGGAGGAGGTGACCACAGCCCTGTGGGCAACTTCTCACCTCCAGATAATAGTAGCCATGCCGGAGACAGAGAGGGTCCCTCTGAGCAAACTGTTGTCTTCCTTCAGACGCAGAACAATAACAAAAGTTGCGAAGGTTGGTACTAACCTACATATCTCTATCTGTTGATTTGCAACAGCTATTTGACATCCAGGCTACTTGTATAACAAACAAAAATTCTGCTAGATGACAATACCCATGCCATAGAGGATCCTTCTGAGCAAGCTACTGTCTCCCACGACCCACAGAACAATAATGAAATTGTCCAAGGTTGGTATTAACTTGCATATGTCTATCAATCAATTTTGCACTATCTATTAACAATCTGAATGTATGAAAACTGTGTAGAACGACTGGTGCCAAGAAAGAGGAAATGGCAGGAAAAAGGTATGGAACTTATGCTTGATGGAATGATTGGTGCATTTCGAGGAATGAGGGTGCCCATCTCTATTGCTAAGGGGAACAGATGGCCACATGTTGCACTGCAAGCCTCCAAGTTTGCCTCAGCAGCCAGTACAGTAGTCATGGATCAAGTACCAATTTTCACCCATTTCAAACATTACAAGACACTTGATGGCAAGGTCCATTTTAAAAATTTTCTGCATAAGCTATCTGTATGCATCGCTACCCCTTGTTTACATTCAACCATGCCTTGAGCAACTAAGAAACTGATTTAATTTGCATGAACGCTACTGCAGACAAAGCTCACCTTTGACCAGCATCACCCACCAACGAGAGGTGTTGTGAGGCAGGAACGCTACATGTTGAAGAAACTCTACTACAATAAAGTCCCTGCTGATCAGATCATGACATGTTGTCCTATCCAGTCCATGAACAATAAGCAGTGGAATGACCTTGTCAAATCTTGGTCTAGTGCAAAGAACAAGGTGCATGTGAAGTCATTGAATGTCTGTCTATTCCTACTATGGTCTACTTGTGCTGCAGTGTAACATCAATGACGTTATAGGATGTATCTATGAAGAATAAGCAAAACCTTGCAAAAGTTAAGTACCATCAGGCTATAGGGTCTCAATCCTATGTTGTCAAGCTCCACAAATTTGTAAGTGATGGTTTCATTGTATTATTACTAGGACTTTGTATATATATGAACTGAAACTCATGTGCAATGTGAACAGATGAAGGACAAGAGGAAGGCCGCACAACAAAATCAAGGACTTGATGAACAACAGGAGGGATCTGATGCAGATGTTAATGTTGTGGAAGTCTTCAAGGAGTTCCATACCAGTAAGAAGAAAGGCCTTAGTGATGCCACAAAAGAAGCTGTTGTAAGTACCTTCGCTTGATTTACTTGAAATTTGCAATTATACAACAATCTATAACGTACTTGAACATTGTGCTTATGTAATCTCTATTGGCTCCCTATCATCAATATGATGTGCAATACCTATGCATTAGTTGTTACAGATTAATCTCCTGGGTTTTCAATTTAAGTCCTCTACCACTATCTGCTACCTTTATACCACTATCTGTGACCTAAAGTTTAACGCTTTAACATACGCAGGTAGCTATGGAAAGTCTGCAAGCTGCCTATGTTGCTGAAGGGGGGAACCAATGACTAGTGTTGATGTTTGCAAGGTCATATGTGACTCCCATGACAAGAATGAGTCCCCAGCACCCATCAGCAACATCCCTTTTCTAAGGAATGCTGGTATCCAGACAAGGTCCACCATAACAGATACATTGGCGGAGAGGATGCTTCAACAAAAGCATTATGAGGAACATGTTAGTTCTGCTACCCTCATTGAGGAACTAGCTAAACAGAAGATGAAAGCACAGAAGATTATGATGGAGTTTGGGGCTTACAAGAGACAGCGACAAGAGTAGCACAGGAAGTTCTGTGAGGAATTGTTGGCCGCCATTTCTTCTGGCAATTGACTATAGGTCTGCTGCCGCTGTGGCCTTGATATCATTAACTTTTGTGGTTTCATGTGTAGACCTGTGTGCCGGTATGTGCCAGTTTGATGTATGGACTCGTGCTAGTTTGTTGTGGTGAAACTCTTGCCGCAGCATGCTGCACGGTGTGAAGTGTAAATTAGTTCCTGTGATGTTTTCGAATGGGTGTTTCGATGATTCCATCTTATTTCTATGACAAAATGAATGTCAGCTGTGGGTGATCTAGGGCAGCCCACGTGGTCGATTAATAACAGATCATTGTTGTACACGTGCAATTGCCATGGCACGACATGTGTGTTTCTAAATACCCAACATGCGGTTGAATAGCGTGAAGCCACATGGCGGATTAATAAAGGAAACGTGGACGCAAGCCATAATGGCATGTGGTAGAATGTGAGATGGCCATGTGTATAGATAAAAACTGAACAGATGGTCCAATGAAGCATGGACAAGTGGGACAACAGGGACGCGAAACATGTGCCAATAAAAAATTGACATGTGAACAAATAAATAAATGATAGATGGTCTAATAAAATAGAGACAAATGGGCTAACACGCAACCTTTGCCAATAAGAAATTGACACATGGCGTGTTCACCAGTGTCCAGACATGTGGTCCTCTAGGAGCCTGAAACATGAAAGAACCTAAGCACGCCATGTCAGCCAAACAGCCGCCATGGGCGCCTAACGGCCGTCTGCGCCCAATGTACTCATACGCAGCCCTCATGTATGCATACAAAAAACTTCTATGATGTCCACATGTTGGTCATCGAAGGTAGGTTTTCACAATGATTCCTTAAGGATCATCACAACTACATATGTGTGACGCGAGTTCCATGACGGTAGTGTTTTGGTCACAGATTCATCACGAAACTGAAATAGTGATGAATTTCGCACCTACCGTGACAAAAATAGTTCATCATGGTATGTCATATCTCTACTAGTGCTAACTCCCACTCTAGACTAACTACTACTACTCTTGCTTCTTGGTCTCCCAAGATATGATTGGAGGATTGGTGAGTTGAGAGATGATCTTCATGGGTAGAGGTAGCCTATCCTTTTTTTAGGGGAAGGAGAGGGGGTCCCATGTCAGTGATCCATGTGCTCCTTGCCTCTCCACCCTTGGATGAACCGACTTCAAAATTGATGTAGATGGACGTTCAGGATCAAGCATCATGCATGGAGGCATGCAGGGAGTCAGTGGGGGTTGGCCGACCCCCTATGATAGGTGGGCCCCGCCTGGTTCTTCTAGAAGTTGTCCCCATCTGTCATACGGACTGGTTCGGTCTTTTACCAAATGTTTGTCACATTACTGGCTTCCTTATGGGCCCATGAATCCATGTGCAATGATCTTCTGCCATTGGATGAAAGCACAGGCTGATCTAAGGGTTGAATTGGACTCCAGGGACCTTGTCATGGATCATTCTTTGAAGCTCAACTCATGGTGGTGCCAAGTAGGGGTCGGCCGACCCCCTATGCAGTCCTTCCTGAGCTGTATTTTATGTTACCTAAAATCAGAAGCTAAGAGTACAAGTGGAACTAGTTATTGATAAAAAATATGCTCATGTTATGCTATTCTTCCTTGCAACTGAGGCATGTTGATGGTGTTTTGAGTGTGAATTTTTATGGTATATCCACTGTCAACAAGATCCCCAAGCTTAACCTTTGCTCATCCCGAGCAAACAATCAAACTTAGCCTCGGTGGATCAGGTATTGTTACTATGCCCACATTTCAAGAGTACCATGTGCACAACAAAGTTCTTCTCCTTGAATGGAAAGTTTAGCTATAAAAAACTCACCCATATTACCTTAGTCCTCTATGGGGCTTATGTCTTTTCCTTTGTCTAAGGTGGTTGAAAGACAGAACAATTTGACTTGAGCACTAACTTTCTTATTCCTAGCAAGTTTCATACCAGAGGTTTTGCAATATTTTTCAAAAGAAAACTTAATGTTCCTCATATGGTTCTCTTATGTCACTTAAATGGTGTATGATTCCTCACCAAGGCATATGGTAGGAGTTGCCTTTCCTATTCCATCCTACTTCTAAAAAGGCTTATGTGGAGCTCAAGGTAGGGATAGAAGGATATAGCATACTTATTTTGTATTTGTTGTTGAGTCAAATGTCGGATCCTTAAAGAGAAGTGTCATACCCCCAGATCAAGATGTGCAAGTGTGTGATATATGGTGGACTAGATTGCTCCTTTATTTGATAAGATCTCTCCCTATTTTTCTATTGAGACATGACTAGCATTTTTTCATGGACTTTCATGTGTCCATTTATATATTTATTTTGCCTAGCCCTTTTTTCTTCAGTCTCATCTACTAAACAATATTTAGAGAGATATTCTAACACTTAGAGCATGGGGCAATCTATGTTGTGGAAATGGAAGGCATGTTTTTGCGTACTTCCAGTGTAGAAGCAACATGTATATATGTGGCATGCGTGTGATCTTGATCTTAGGAGCATGAAAAGTCTCTAAACAAGGATCAACAAGACTTGACAACATTCAACACAAAGCAAATAGCCTATGTGGAAGGTTTGTAAACATGTAAAGCATATATGGTTATGGTCGGAATTTATCACCATTGTGGAACAACTAAGGTTTTGATCATTTTTAAGAATAATTCTTTGGTAATCTAGCGTGCTTAGAACAATATTATAGCAGCTCTACTCTCACTATCTCATGTCTCCCAACAACTTAGTTCTGGCGCTCACAACCCACAAAGTTTTCAAGTTCATGATGGTTTAAGTGAGCTAAGTGATCCATACTTAGAGAAGTACTAAGTTGTAAACTAGGTACTAGAGAAACATTGAGAAAGCAACTAGTCATCATTTCCATGAGGAAGATAAACATACATGAAGCATAGGTACTACTAGAAATAACTAAACAAATGTTTTTGGTATTTTTGAATTTTTTTATATGCAATAAGATAGATAACTAGAATGCAAAATGCTAAGATAGAGTACTTACCTTAGTGGGGGAGAGGATCTCCCCAAGCTTGGCTCTTGCTCACTGTGGTGGCGGATAGTATTGGAACCATCCGTCTCAACATTGTGCTTCCTCATCTTCTATTGTTTGCAGAAGTTGGGCATTTTGTTGTGCCAATTGCAACATCGCTTCTTGTTCAATGTGCATTATGCCCATGTTGTCGATGAGTTCATCAACCTCCGTCCTTTGGTGGCGCCTCTCCTTAACTCGTGGGTGAGGAGTGTGCTGTGGACGCGGAGGTCTCCCTATGGACCCTGAAATGTCCATGGAGCTCGCCTCGTTGCCTTCTTTAACTTCTTCTCCAACATGGTGTGAGGAGCCACCCTGCTCCATTTGAGCAGCTCGTGACATGCCTCTTGTCACTCTACCTGTTCATGTAACATTTTGGCTTCTTGCCCCCTCGATTCAATTTGATGGTTAGTGTATGGAGCGCATACAGCCGAGTTTCTCACAAGGGAGAGGAACTTCGACTATATGGCTAGGATATATCATTTTAAGCCCACCTATTGGACCTCTCTTGAGCACATTGGCATTAAATTGGGGATGGCCTCTCCCCACCGCCCCCTCCGTCGCCGCCTCCTCCACCGCCACCTCCACCACCGCATCCACCACCGCCACTGCACCTCCCTCAACCCTCGGCCTATGTGCCACTGCCCCCATCAACGCCCAGTCCACCCACGGTGTCCATCCCATAGCCTGTCCCCCCTAAGGACTCAACACGTAGAAGCAGACATGGAGGGCCAGATGATAGCAGGTCGCTTCCTCTGGAGGTCGCCATGAGCAGGACATCCGTGGGTCTGGCAGACAAGCTGGATTTCACGCCTAGAGAAGAGTGTGAACAAGAAGTCCACCATCACTTCAAAACTCAGGTGCACCACGAATCTCCTAGCTCCCAGAGTTCCTTCTTCCTATTGGCCATGTTTCATCGCTCTTTGGTTCGCCTCACAGAGGAAAGTGTTTATCTGATCCTAGAATCTTGTTTGGGTGGCCATGCCCCATTCTTTCATGTGGTGGAAGTGAGCCGTAATCACTTTAGATTCTCAGTTTCTTGCAAGGCAGTGGGTTTCTTTGTGTACAATCTCAGAAGAACCATTGGCAATGTGTTTGATCTGTATTTCCATCTCTGGAGCAATGGTGCTCCGCACTGGGAAAATGAAAAGAGACTATGGGAAGCAGAAGAAGAGAAGAAGTGATCCAAGGTCCTGTCTAAATCCTAGAAAAGAGCCTAGAAGAAATCAACTAACAAGAAGGTTAGCTTTGCCAAGCAAATCATTCGCAGCCCCACTAAGAAGAAATCGGTCCCTCCAGAAATGACGTCAGTCATTAGGTTTGGATCATTTGACGTCAATCTCCCCACTCAAGATCATTTGGCAATCATCAGAAACCAGCACTTCAGAGGTATTCTGAAAGAGAGTTCAGTCCAAGTTGATGAAAATGCAGTTCAGGGGGAGGATAACGATCTACAGTTGCTTGAGCAGTTAATTGATGAATGCATTGTAGTCTCGACAGAAATGCTAAGAGTTCATCCAAAAGATTCAGTGGTATCTAAAACCAGATTTTCCAATTCATTGATTATTCAGAAAGCTGTAGGGGTTCAAAACCAGCGAATTTCAAATATCAGGCCTGCAAACAGCTCATTTGTGTTGCCAAAGATCATTAATCGCACACGTCATATGGGAGGGTGAACCAGATGCTTTGGAAATGAACACAAGCAGTTTAATTGCTTCTCGATGCTTCGGTGTGTGGGTTGCTTTAAGTATGGACATAAATTCAAATTTTGTGCTACCCGGGCACGGCCCAATGTCATCTGGAGACCCAAACTGGTGCTGCGAAGTGGAAAGGCCAATGATTCTCTTGAGGCCCGGCTGGAAGAGGAAGGGTTGGAGGCAAATAGGCAGTCCTCCCAAATTTGTGGTGCTCACATAGAAAACTCCACCCAGTCCCCTGCCCCTCTAGCTTCCTAGCCTGCTCATATTCACTTTGTCCACTCGGCTGCCTCTCCCCGGTCAGAGGATGATCAATACCGCGAAGCTAAATACAACAGTGAAGCCATGGTGAACTTTGCAGTTAACCCCGCTCTGTTTGTCCTGGCTGGACTAGAGATTGAAGATTGGGCAAGGCCCACTCGTGATCGCATTGTCATCAGCAGCAACCTGACACAGTGACATGGAGACTTTGTGATTGCCACTATTCATCCTCCCCCTCTACAGGATCAACACCATGACGCAATGAAAGAGGTTGTGGACTACTATGAAGAGGAACACCAGGTCAAGATCTTGTTGAGCTGCCTGTCACTGCTAGGGCTCTGCTTAATTCAGTTCTTCTCACCAATTGTAAGAGAAGCCATGATTAATTTAAGCCCGCACCAGCTTGATGATGTTAGAGAAATCGTTGTGCAATAGCATGATAGAGGCTTGAATCTGAGAAATAGTCCTTTCACTAGAACTTGTTGGATTATGTTCCTAGCTTTCCTACTTGATTCTCAGTCATGTGAAATCATATCTCAAGCTGTTGGTCTCTTTGGCATGCCTATCACTTGGACCAACAACAATCACTGTAAATCAAGGGTGCTTGTCAAATGCAAAGTCAGTTTGGTGAGTAGGGTCCCTTGAAGCTTGTTGGTTTGTGTTTGCACTAAAATTTAGACTAGCAGGCACATGGATGAAGCTTGTTGAAGACACTACCTCCCAGAATTAGCTAAGTGTTGATAACAGCCGTTCAGCTAGAGATCGGTTATTTTGGTGTAGATCGGCTAACCAGAATCGGCTATCTGATGAGTTTGCAGGCCACGTCGACTCTGACCCAATTTTGTGAATGACGGCGCATTGATTGCAAGGGACCCTACAGGAAGGAATAGTGGAGCCCAAGTTATCGAATCTTAGTTGTTTTCTTGTTTGTTTCCGTATTTGCAAGTCGTATTGAGTCACGATATGGTCAAACCCCAGGGTATAAATATGTAAGGCCCGGCACCCGTAAGGACATCCATCAATCAATACAACAAACCTTTCGGCCCTGACCAAACCCTTAGGAGTAGGATTAACATAGATCTTGACGAGTTCTTCATCAAGCTAGGCAGCCTCTTTTGACCTCTGGTTTGCTGTAAATACCGTCATGGCTCGTGTTTTCGTCTAATAAGGCTGCATCATTTGACCTCTTGTTATGCGTTGACATGGCTAGTTATCAGCTCTATTAGATCTTGGCAAATCTAGTAGATTCATTAAGTTATCAACGTTATTTATTCTTAATTGTTTGTTTATTTATAACAACATCTTTCTCCCGACCAAGATTGGTAGATTTGGCTCAAATCTTATCGAATTCGATCATCAAATGCTTGCCATGCCTATCTATGCTTTGATGGTTGTTTCTATGCTTTCATTAGCTAGGTTTTATCAATCTTGTTCATGACATGTGGTGCATTCTAGGGTGTAGATAGTTTTATGGTAAAACTTGTTAGCTTTTTCTAGGGGCTTTATCATGGTTGTATTCTAGCGAACCCTGCTGTTAAAATTGCTTGGAAATAGACATCGTCGGCTAAGGCTTTACTCATACAATCATTTATGCACCTAGTTCGTTCCCATGTTGGTATTGGCAATTTAGCCGATTTTCCTGTGCCTTGATAAATACACTGTGCAACTACCAATTTTCTAGCTCACACTTGTGGTTTGCTTTGATATGATGTTGCAAGTAGGGAGTAGATCCATTAATCTCTTGTAAGCTCTTTTGGTGCAGCTGCCATTACCCTCCCAAAAGATGATTTAGATTCAGACATCGTCGGTTAATAGAGATATTTTGTTATGAGTTGCGTTATGTTAAATGTCAAATTTTATGGATAGGTTGGGCGATCGGTAAATTGCATGATGTAATCTTTTGATTCTATTAGCACGTATCTTGGATAGTATTTACTCCTGTCTTATTATTATGTCATACCATGATCGACTGCTCTCATAATTGGTCATGCATGTTATTCAATAGTTTATTCATCAAGAATGTTGGACATTGACTCTCTAGTCAAGGCCCGGATTCAAATCGGCTATTTAGCAATATAAGCGGAATTGTCTGGCACCACACCGGCAGGTTCCATAATATGAATATTCTTTTTCCTCCTTGTCAATTGCAGGGTCAAATTGACTGGCACGCCTCGGACTCGATCGATCAGGTAGCTGTTGGTGAAGCCGCAGGGATCGGAGAAATGCTCTCGCTCCGGTCTACTTGGCTTGGAAGTGGCGTTGGCGCAGGAAGTCAAGTTTTTGTGTCAACACACTTTTTGGCATGCTCAGTGGGACCACACAATCATCACCCATGGATCCAATGAATTTGTCTGATCTCAATGCCAACAACATCCTCAACGTCACCATCACTACAAGAATTCTTGGATTATGTGACAAAGTCAAACTGTCATGTAAAGTACAAAAAGTGTCATAAAAAGATCCTTGTGATGATTTACCTAGCGTCACGCCTGTCGTCACAAAACGACCGTCACATAAAGTATTGTGATAGTAGTTTGGTCACTCGTCACATATTGTGGCCTTTTAAGATGGAATTCGGCGTCACAAAAT
>CM041640.1:11777769-11857679 GCA_023333625.1 Bothriochloa decipiens | reverse complement strand
ACCATCGATCTGTTCATGAGAGGCTTAGACAGCTCCATGAGGATCGGCGCATTATTAAATGTAGTATTCATGATCATTGTGATGCATATGACAAAGAGGTTGAAGAAGTTAAGTACGTTTGGCAAAAAGGCCAATGGTGGCCTGGTGGTCTCTCTAGGAGTCAGAAGAGAAGAGTCCAACGCTTAAGAGAGAATGAGATCAAGCTAGATAAAGACAAGAGAGCTAAGAGGGCCTAAGTTTGGAAGGCCAAACAAACAGCCAGTTCATACAAATAGGCTCCTATTGGTATGCAGTATATCTTGCCTGCTGAGTATAAAGCATCAAAGGATCAAGAAGTTTACTCCGACTTTAATGAATCTAAGTATGAGGAAATAGCTGCTTATTTGGCGCTTGCTTCCCAAGTTGTATTTGACAAGACCGTGCGTTATCGGCATCCGAAAGCTTTATATGCCGAAGGGATTGTTGATGGTAAGCCTATGGGTAAGATGCTCATAGACGGAGGTGCTGCAGTCAACCTCATGCCTTATTCAACCTTTAGAAAATTGGGCAAGACCTCTGATGATTTGATCAAAATAGACATGCAATTGAGGGATTTTCGAGGCAACGTGTTCTAATACTCGGGGGGCAGTAAGTGTTGAGTTAACAATTGGCAGCATGACCCTAATCACCACATTCTTTGTCATCAGTGGAAAGGGATTCTACAGTTTGCTCCTTGGAAGGGACTGGATACATGCCAATTGTTGTGTACCTTCAACCATGCATCAGAGTGTGATTCAATGGATAGACAATAACATCGAAATTGTTCCTGCTTATGATTCAGTCACTGTCTCTTCTATTGATCACGTTTACTGGGACCTTGAAAGTTTTGAGTGCTCTTTCTGGAAAAGAGTTTCACGGAGACTATCTCTATCAACGATGAAGGTCAATAGCCAGCCTGAGCAGTTGGCTCTGAAAGCATTTTTTGATTGGTAGGCACTCAATACCAATAGTCGATATGTTTATGCATCTACTGGACAATCAATTTTTTGAGTAACAGAGGCAATCGACTTATTTTGGAAAAAACTGTAAAAGACAGATTTCTTAGAAGAATACTACAATAGTATTTTGGGAAATTTGAAGACAACTATTTGAATTCAAATTTTGTAACAGATAACCAGATGTACTAGAAGACAGCTGATATTTTAATATCTCCTTTAGTAAAATGACCAACAGAGATGTTGGTGATAGCCGATGTGATATGCATCACCTCTAGAGCAAAAATAAAATAAAAAAATGATCTCAATGGAGCAGTTTCAGAGACAGATCATGAGCAAAAGATGCATATTTCATTCCATAAATATTTACAAGCAAAAGTCCTCATAAGAAGATTGTCTCCTATTACAATCTACTTAGGAAGCCTGCCAATGACGTAGTTCGGTGAAGTGGCATTTGCAATGACCTCTGCTACTGCCTCGAAACATTTAGAGTTGTCTTCCATTGCATCAAAGATCTGTGGCACATTCACATCCAAGCCTTCTAGGTTCTGGCCTGTGCGAGCTTGAACAGCGGCCAAAGCAAGAGAGGCACCACAGATGATGCCTTGGCGAGATACCTTATGTACCTTGTCACTATTGGTCTCTAGCCTCTGGGCGACAGTTTCGCCAGGTGCATTCACGGTGGTGGCAGTAGTGTTCCCGACGGCCTGAAGCTCCTCGAACCACATCGTTAGATCTGAAGCATCAAGTAGAGTTATCAGTTACTAGAACACAATGAAGATTTCGGATCAAAGCGTAATACTCACTAGCAACACGAGCATCGGCAGCTGCTTGTCGGTTTGATGGCATCTTCTGCTTCCTTCTTTCTCTCCTCAACTGCCTGATCGACCATAAGGAGAGTAGCCTAGAAATCAGCAAGAATACTCTACATCTGAGCCAATTCCTTGATGGCCTCATCATAGCGCACCTCCATCTCGTTCGGCTCCTGATAGATGCGGTCATACAATGACGCTGACACCTTGGCGGACCCGGTGGAAAGTGACAAGCTCGAGGTAGAATCAGCAGACTCCTCTACGGCAATACCAATCAATGGTGGCACTACTGTTGGTACTGTGCTGGCGTGGAAGCAACAGGCACTGCAGGTACCGCTGGAAGTACGGCGGCAGCATTAGAGGGTCCCTCACCATACCACCTTAAAGATCGGCAAAATAAAAGATTAGATTCAAGGCCAGTTGAACTCAAGAAAGATCGATCAGGATTTGTTTACCTAACACGAAGACTGATGGCACGAGGAGAATCCACTTCCTCTTTCATAGGGCGCTTGCCATGATCGCGGTCTGCCATGGATACTGCTCGAGACGGTCGAAGATTTTTTGGTTTAAAGGCGAAGTGCTTTAGGATTGCGTATAGATTGCAATGAGGCAGGAGTATTGATTTATAGCCTGGGGGGCACGTCTTGGGAAATGAATCGGCAACTACCATTGATTGCGAAAACTATGCATGCAGGTAATCAAGTGGCTGGTCAAATCAATTCTGAGCATGTTTTCTCGAAAGGCCCAATTATTTTATATTCTTTGGCTAGTCGGGAAGACGAATCGGGAAGGAAGATCGACTAAGAACTGGAAGGTACCGTATGTTAGTCTTGGAGATTAAGTTTCTCAAATTGGCTAAATTAAAGACATAGCAGCATTGCCGATTCAGAAATAAGACAGACTGGATTCAGGAGTTTCAAGGTGTTTAACACAAGAATATCAAATTATAGGTTAAAGAAGCTCTTCAGTGCATCAAGGGCACATGTCCTATCAGAATTGATCTGAGCAAGCACTAGTTTATCATCAGCTGCAGACGCAGATACAAGTTTTAAATCTTGCATTATCTGCGTGGCCATTTGAATATATTTGGCCAACTCTTTCTTCTTTAACTTCATATTATCAGTGATTGGGGTTAAGGCTGATTCCTTCTGGGCAATGGCAGCATTCACCTCCCGAAGCTCTTGTTCCAATTCGGCTTTCCTGGCTTGAAGGCTTGCAAGATCTGGCTTCATTTCATCCACGGTTCTCTGAAGGTCCTTCAAGGAAGAGCCAAAAGCTTTGACATTATCCACATTAACAGATTTATGTTCTAAAAGAGTTGCTTGTTCATGCAAATTATCTTGAGCCTTCTTTATTTTTGAAGCCTCAACAGTGGAGATTCTAGAAAATAATCCCAGCAAAAGTTTACCCATCTGAATTTTATCTCCTACAGCCAGTTTTTCTGCTAGTGCTTTGTTATTGAAGGTTGGGCCAAAAGCAGTTCCGTAAAAGAGGAATTTTTCCAATCACATGTTTAGAAAGGCTATGTGTTGCAATAGCTTTGGAGAAATTCTTGATATAGTTAGACCAGGTGGTTGAATCAGAAATCTTGCCCGTACTCTTATATCCTTTGCCCAGGAAGTCACAAGGTTTAACAAATCCAGTAACCTCTAATCCAGTTAACATAAATGTATTAAACAGGTCAAAGCAACTTATAATTTCAAATGAATGTAGTATTTATTTAGGGACAAGGGAGAGGTTGTCTTCTTTATCTTGGAGAAAGGATGTGTTTCTTTTAAAAAGATCTCTTAAAAATTATTATAGATATAATAGATAAGACGAGAGATCTATTGTACAATATTTATCTCCGAAAATGCTAACACTAGTTTTAGGGGTACAAGAGATTGGATAGGATATATCCCGTGAAGATGCTCGAACTCATAATTCAATCGTCACAAAAAAATAAATAAATCAATGCATAGAAAAAATAGTGAAATTAGAAAAGACAAATTGTGTTATTATTTGGGAAAGAAGGAAACTTGGAATAGGAGTATATCCTCAGAGCTGACGGCATGCCACTTGAGCCTATCACTTGGCCCCAAGGGATAATGTTGACAAGATAAGAACCATATGCTGGCTCATGTTGACAGTACGTCATCATTCGTCAAAGCATCTTTGGTAGGTGATGCTTGCACGAGGAAGCTAAGGGAGGAGGTGTGGGCGACGGGTGATACGTGTGGGTTAAACCACTGCACTGTTAGTGTGTCACTGCGTAGCTTTTTTTTTCTAGATAATGAAGTCACTGCGTGGCAAGAGGGAAAGACCATATATACGGACCATATCCAGATTATTATAATATACTTTAATTAGCTTTATCTTAAGCCAAATTCTTTAAAAAAATATTTACACGTACAAGCGCAAATGAATATACTACTACCAAGATAATAAATAACTAATAAAATTAATTTATTGTGTAGATGTTAATATTTTTTCTATAAGCACTACAACGAATTTCCTAGGGAAACTAGGATCTCATCTGTAAACAGTACGGAAATTATAGGAAGTGACACCAAGCGAAAGAAAATTTTATACGTAAGTAAAAGCTGATATAGGAGTGCCAGCAAATTTTTCGATGGTATATACGGCTCGACCATCTTTTTGAGTGGCGTACAGAGAATTGTCCCTTTTTCTTAAACTTCCTTCAAGTTATCAAATATATAAGAGTCTATCAATTTGTACCTTTGAAAAAATCTCCTTTAACAATAATCTATCCAAATTCATGATTGGGCCACAATTATACACTATCTTAAGTCTCGCCCACGGCCCAAGGGCCCTTTCTTTTTGTTGTGAATCAGTCCGTGAACAAGAGACTTTGAATGGTGGCCAATTAATGAGAGAGGGAGGCTTCCTGGAAATTACTAGGAAGAATATAAAGTGTCAACCTCTCTCCTATAAAAGGAGGTGAGGGACAGCTGAAGATGGCGAAGCAATATCTGTACATGTGCAAGATATACATTGAAATAAAGAACTCCCCTTCTCTCTCTATTCTATTTGTGTTCATCAATCCAGTGTTGTATGTGTGTAAAGAGATGATTTCTAATACTTTTGTCTCTAATTTCCTCCAGGGCCGATCCCTTCCCCCCGGCAGCCAATTTCCGGCCCTCTTCTCCCTGGTAGCATCTGCCCAGAACAGCCCATTAACCTCTCCTCCATTTCCCTTACCTCGGCCTGCCAAGCTCCTCCATTTCACCGAGCCTTTAACTTGGTACCCATGAGAAGTAGCATTAGCTTAATATACTAGTTTGTAAAATATACCATCAGTTTGAAATCTGATGCCAGTAGAGCAACATCTACGCTCGCAATTAATTAGGGCCCAACCTCTCATGGATTAATGTACAGCTGCTATAGTATATATCTTCTAGAAACAAACCATGAAGAAAAAAAAAATTATATCTATGTGTAACAAACTAACTCCTGAAGTATCACCATTTGGTCAAGCATCACTGCACCAAATGAAATCTTTCACCGTGCCTTACAAGCAATCAAAGTATTCAATAGTTGATAAAGTGATGAAGCATACCTGAATGCCTTCACTTATATGCACAAATAGCCTTCTTATACTGGTGGAAATCTTTAGAAAATGGAATACGCAAGAGATAATAGCATGTCCAGATGTTACTAAGTGCAGATGTAAGTTCTCAACTGGGAGCAAGGTTAGGGCTTCTGTAGCCATATCTATCAGCCCGTTCAATTGTTTGCTGCGGAGCAATGATGTTAACCACTGTTTGCCTCTTGAAGAAGCATTTAAAATTCATAGGACTATCAACATTGGAGACACGATGGTGAGCAGTTGTAACCCTTCCATAGTATGCAAATGAAAACTTAGGAGAGACTGAGCAGATGGTGAGTTTCAACACCCCTTGAGTGTTGAAGAGACACATTTGTCGCAGTGAAGGGCAATATATCGGTGAGAAGGCGTCACCGATGTCACAGACGCCTATAGATCCGGTTGGATCAAAGTTCCTTGTGAATGCCTCTAGCAACACTACAACTGATATTCTATTAGGAAGATAAGGTGTGACATGTCCATATGACAATTAATTACACATATTACATTTGAAACCGTGTAAGTTTCCTCCAAAGTGGTTACCACTCCAGCATAAATAAGACTTTTGGTTCTAAACTTTTGATTTAACTGTTTGGATAGAAAAATCACTCTAGGAGAGGATCTCTCTATGCAAAATAAAAATAAATATGTGCGAGCGTGCCAATGTACCAAATTACACAAAATAAAATAAGAGGAACACACTTTATTCATATTTAATAAAAATACAAATATATGTTCCCGGCTACATGTGTGCGCTCACTATAGCCTTGGCGTCGATCTGACTTGGGCGATCGTGGTCTTCATAGTTCTTAGGGCCTCAGGAGGCTCCCACTACTACAAAAATCATTTATAAGAGCCAGCCCCATTTCACTATAAGGGGGGTTGGATATTGAACCCCTCTTAGAAATGGTTCTCGATTTGTAAGGGGGATTCAATATCCAACCGCCCTACAAATCAATTTAAAATGCACGCCGATAATTTAAAATGAAGTACTAAAAATTAAATTTTAAAAAACTACCTCAGATGGAAAAACACCCAAAATAAAGTTTGTAGATCTTTAAAAGTTATGAAATATTGTAATTGAAACTTTTTTCATTTGAGTTCATCTTATCACGGTAAACTACAACAAAACTTCAAAAATTTAAAATTTAAATTTTGTAAATGACCTCAGATGGAAAAACATCTAAACTAAAGTATGTAGATCTTAAAAAGTTATGAAACTTTATAGTTGAACAGTTTTTTATTTGAGTTTATCTTGTCATGCTAAATCTATGTTTAAATTTTTCAAATTTAAAATTTAAATTTTGTAAACGACCTTGGATAGAAAAACTTACTAAACAAAAAGTATAGATCTCGAAAAGTTATGAAATGTTGTGGTTGATGATATTTTTATTCGAATTCGTTTAGGGCCTTAAACAAGCAAATTACTCTCAGTTTAGTATAATACGTGGGGAACTAAATATACATATAGACACATGTGATAGTGTAGTGCAGTGGTTAAGGTAAGAACCGTGCGAGGTAGAGGTCACGGGATTTGAACCCCGAGTGATGCGAATTACGAAAAATACCTAAAAAAATATGGCATGGATAGAGTGACATGTGGCTAACTGGTGGGGGCCTTCCCAAATTAAAAAAATGTTTTGCTATTTTTTTAAATTTTTTATTCAGATTCAAAAATCGATTTGTAGGAGATTTAATCACCAACCGCCCCTATAGTGTGGCATTTGTAAAAGCCCCCGCTCCTACAGAGGTCAGCTACCCGTCCTTAAAAATCCTCCCTGGCGTAGTGTCTTAGTTAATTACCCCCGTGAACTAGCTCACGGAGCACCTCTAATTAAACTGTTCTGGTCGTCGTCGTCGGTCTTTTCTTCATGTCTCTATGCATAGTGTTGGTGTAGATGTGGGTGGCAGTCGGCATGAGGGCCTCGTCGGTGCATAGCTGGTACAATATGGCTAGAACATTAGCCACGTCTACCTGCGTCGTCTGCCTTGTCGGTGTCGAACGACACATGAGATCATCGTAGTCGCACTTGCATGGTTGGTGAAGATTGGATCGGCTCGGACTTCTTGGGCAGCGTCGTCGCGTGGTACGCCGTGGAGCTTGGTCGTGGAAGTAGTCGAAGTAGAAGGCCTCGTCAGCCCATCGCTTGGGGTAGTCCAGCTGGACCGCCAGCTTCTCCTGCCAACGTCGTCGATGCAGAGCGGTGCGGAGTAGTGGAGTAGATGTAGTAGGAGGCAGATGTGGCTACGACTTCACCTGATATATAAAAGATAAAATTATACAAAGGCTCGAACTGCAGTGAGCTCCCTATGATTGTTCATACAACTAGTATGTGCATGTGTGCACGTAATTCAAGCACATAATTATACACGCATATACATATGCATGCACCTTGGCGACAGTTAAGTATATAGACAGGCTTATGCTTATCCGCCACTGCCGGCCCAGCTCCAGACTAGCTTCACATGAAGCATGAAGCAGACCAAGTACATCTAGCCTTGGTCGACGATGCGTGGACTTGCCTCCTCAGCATGTCGTTGGGACAGGCTCATATGCAAGCGTGGAGCCGTTAGTCGACGGCGTCCCTTCAACACAGCGGCGGCGTCGGTGTAGATTGAGACATTGTCAATTACAATGTCCGGGCTCACGTCTTTGATACGGTTGTGTCGCTGGTGTAGACAAAGGAGCCTGCCAGCGGACCAGCGTACGTAGTAGATGTGATGTACGAGCGCAGCCATCTGTAGTGCCAGCCTCACTCGTCTCCATTGTCTGCCTCGTCGCATCAAGAGGCGCATGGTGTGGAGTTGCCCGCACATGCCATCCTGCTGTGAACGCTGATGACGAAGGGCGCCGTCCTGCCGTGGACGCCGATGACGAAGGGCGTAGCAATCGTTATGGCTTGCATCGAAGTGACTGGTGTTGTAGATGGTTGGACGGCTCCATTTGCTGAGCTCGGTCGTGCACGGGCGCGGCCTGCACCCTGGCTCGGCACGAACGCCATTGTTGATGGCATCCGGACTCAAGTCTCAACTCATCTTCCCGATACAGCAGCGTCTTTAGTGTATAGGTGTAGAGCTGTGGTGGACGGCGTCAGAGACTCGCACTTGCGCTGCGGCGAGCCCCTCGTTGTAATTCTGCGGCGCCTACTTCCTCTTTCAAGAGAGCTCGCTGCTGAAGTCCTCGCGGCAGCGCTCCCGTGGTGTCTGGCGCGGCACCATACAGAGGATGCCTCAGATCGTCTTCTCTCATGGGGCTGGCCGTAGCGAGCACCTAGCGGCGTGCGTCCCTGCGAAGACAGGGCGCGCTGGACGAAGCCTGGAGCTATGGCGTGATGGAGTAGATGAACGGGGACTGCGTGGCTGCAGGTGCAGTCGTGCGGCTATCCCGGCGGGCAGCATCTCATCTGGTGGATGACGCTGCTAGACCCGGCTGCCGGCGGCGACGCGGTGTAGATCGGGCTGTAGGAAGCCGATGAGTCGTGCTAAGCTGGTTAATTAGAGCTTCCCGTTCTAAAAGAATTCCTTCTTTTTTTTCTTTATTGTAGCTAAGTATACTAATTAATTCCTAAATGGCAGCGCCTCAGCCCATCGAGTTGAAACAGCGCGTCCTCTTATAGCCCATTAAAGACTAACAGGGCCCAGTTCTGATTACATCCAAAACATGCACGCTTCCAGCTTGGTTTGCACCCTTTATGAAGATGCAGCAGTCATGATGTTTTCAAACCCAGATTAAATATATACCACGTGATTGTAATAGGGTAGGGTAGAAGGTATGCTCTCGGTGATGGCCAGAGTGCCAGAAAGTATTATAACCACGGACGGAGCTTCATGGAGCCCAAACGTTTGGGCTCCGGCGCCCCCTTGTCCAACACAAAATTCTCAGGTATTCTTCTTCAGCCCATGAAGGTGAATAGCTGTACAGCCCAACAACGCACGAGACTAGCAGAGGTGCCTGACTGGCTGACTCCCCAACTCGCCAAGACTCCTCCCGTCCCATCCTCCGAGTCTTCGACCTAGCCTCCGCGGCTCCGTCCGTCCACCGCTCCGCCGGTCGGCACGGCGACACCGGTGCCGCGCCGCGCGGCAGCCACCAGATACCGGCACACCCTCACGACTCCAGAATCCCCGTCCTCCTCCATTCTGCATTCCACTCCTACTGGCAGCAGGCAGCACCATAGCTGGATGCGCTGCTCATGAGCAGATGAGCTCATCGCCAGGTTAAATTTTCTTCTTCAATCTATAATTCCAATCTTTTACTCTTCTTTTCCTTGGTGATTTTAGTAGATTTTAGATTCCGATTCAAATCAATATTAATGGGATGCAATTTCTTAATTAGGTAGCAACAATGGTTCACATGAAAACTGTGTCTCTCCATTCTTTTTTCAAATGAAAACGAGATGAATTAGACGGGGAAGAGGAAGATACATTTCAGGTTCCTCCAATACTTCAGCTAGGTGATTTGAAAACCCAAAGGGAAGAAGGAAATGAGGAAGTTGCAGCACCTCAATTAGATGAATTGGATCAGGTGAGTCAAGGAGAACAAGAAGCTGCAGATGCAGAAGAAGAAGAAATTGAACTAGCAGAAGAACTCCAGGAAGAAGCAAATGGAATAGGAAGAACTCCAGGAAGAAGAAAATCAAAATAATGAACAAATGATGTTTCGAGGCTTTGAATTCTTGGAGAGAGATCCTGCATTGCGTCCCCAAATTTGGCAATACCCATATGACCAGAGAGCTCAAGTGCGGCGAGCATACTTGCAGTTAGGTCCTATGCAACCATTATTTATGAAATACTAGGTGGGGTTCTCACCTAGGCTATGTTTCCAGCCTAATGGACATGTTTAAACCAATAAGTTAAGTACTAGAGAATCTGGCTGCCGACTTAACAACTGGTGCAAACCGTGCTGATGGAGATACTTCTTTCAAGTACTTGACATCATTTGAGTTTGTGTTTATGCTGTGTATGATGGGGAAATATTAGAAATAACTGAACAACTCGGCCAAGCTTTACAAAAGAAATCACAAGATATAGTAAATGCTATTCGTCTTGTGCAAAGCACAAAAGTACTCCTTGAGAAAATGGGATCTGATGATGGATGGGAAACCTTTTTTTGCCAAGTTGTTGAGTTCTGCATGAAGCATGACATTGATATTCCAAATATGGAAGAAACATACATTTTGCGCGGTGGTCGTGCTCGTCATCAACCTAAACATTTTACTAAGGAGAGCTACTATCGAGTGGAGATATTTCGTGCAACCATTGATACCCAGTTGGCTGAATTAAACTTAAAGTCCAATGAGAAGGTGATGGATCTTTTGTCCGTTAGTGTTACACTTGTAGCAAGCAGATTTCCAATCAAAAGAGATATGCAGAATGGTTGAGAAGTACTACCCGATGGATTTCAATCATCAAGAAATGATTGGGTTAGAGCGTCAGCTAAACCATTTTATTGTTGATGCTTCTATCAATGAGGACATCAAACATATTTCTACTTTGGTAGACCTATGTCGAGTCTTTGTTAAGACAGGACGGCATAGAATTCATAACTTTGTTGATAGATTGATCCGTTTGCTTGTTAATCTCCTAGTTTCAATAGCTACTGTAAAACGTATTTTCTCTGTCTTGAAGATCATCAAGACAAGGCTGCGCAACAAGATGGAAGATCAATACCTTGCCAACAGCTTGCTTGTTCAAGTCAAAGGTGAAATTGTAGATCACTACACCTATGATGATATAATCTCAGCTTTCAAGGATCTGAAGAATAGAAGAGCAGACCTATACGATTTGACAATTCAATACCGTTTGACATATATTTTGACTTAGCTTGTTTAATAGTCTGTGGTCACCTCTCACCTGTATTTTATGAAATGTAACCCAATTATGAATATAACTAGCTAATTTTAGTCCATAACTTGTTTAAGAGTAGTCAGACGGTCTCGTACTCTCATAGCCACTTGATATGTAATTATATTATAGTATATATAGTATATATGGTTTTATTTCTATGTCAACATATTTCACTCGTGTTTTTGTCAAGTTAGCCCCCTCTTAATTTTGTTCAGAGAAAAAAAGGCCATCGGTTTGAAGAAATTTGACAAAAAAAACAAAAAGAGGGGGTTTGCCACGCAGATTTGACACAAAAAAAAGGGGAGGGGGGGCGGGGCCCGGGGGGGGGGGGCCGGGTTGGCCAGCGCCAGAACGGCGACGTCTGTTAGACGATTCGGATTCCTGATTTTGGGGTTTGCGACTATGCCAGGCTACCCTGATTGTCTGAGAAGGCACAGGCAGCAAACTAGGATTTTTCCATCGAAGCAAAGGGATTAAGATCAACTCTACTAGATATTTTAATTTCTTCCCTACTTTTAAAACTTTGCTATATAAAAAAGAGAAATTTTATTACGCTTGAAAAAATTAAGAGACATTTATTTTGGGTCCAGAAATAAGAGGAACGGGATAAAATAAACTTAAATTGGGTCAGAACCAATAAATATTAGGACCCTAAAATAAGTTCTAATTAATTTTAAGGGGTATAATAGTATTTTGATCTCTTAGAAGCCGCCAACAAAAAACGAACAGTTGCTTCTCTGAATTAAAAAAAGAAGTTGCTTCAAATTTCCTCTCAAAACAAAAGAAGCTGCTTCTCGTCATCGTCACTCAAAAAAAAAATCATCTCTTCTCTGTTCTCCCCCAGCTGCACGTTCCTCTATGCGGAGCGGAGGCCCGTGCTCCTTGGACGCCCCGGCGGCATCTGTGGCTGACTTTTTTAAACTGAGTGTGTGAGTTGCTATATGTGCGTACCGCACATGTTGCCACATCGGACTCGTGATTTGGGTGTGCGTCCATTTGGCACGCCTTTCGCCCGGCCTCGCTCCCTTATGAGGACTCAGGCATGCTATGCTGCAAAGTAAGGCGCTTTCTGTTCACAAAATCACGGCGCTGCTGGCCTGGAGATCAAGATTTTTTTTTTTTTGAGAACCTGATTATTAATTGGGCTCTGAGCTTGACATGTGTTAGGAACTGGAATCGAAGAAAATGGCTTGGTTCCTGCTTTATTTGACGATACACGTTTATTGCAAACTGTACAGTGGAAACTAAACGTGATAGCATACTACCATACGTCCATATACTCCCTGCATGTCCCTAAAGAACGTCATTTTAGACATTGACACTTTTGCCGTGCCGTGCCGGCCACTTTTACCCGCTGCGGTAAATAGATTTACCGCAGCGGGCTACTTAGGACGTCCGCTACGGTAAATATGTATTTTCCACAGCGGACTTTTTAATGGGCCCACCACGGTAAACCAATTTACCATGACGGACACACAATAAGGCCCGCTTCGGTAAAGGCTGGCCCAGCAGGCGAAGCCCAATAGCCCATATCCGAGCACAGTTATATAATGCGGACCCTTAGGGTTTCAGCGTCACTTCCACTCCCTCACCCGCAGCCGCGTCGCGTGTTCCTCCTCCCACCGTGCTCCTGCACTTTTCCACTCCTCCCTGTCCTCTCCCTTGCTCCCTTCGTCGGAGTTCCAGCGCAACGGCACCCCTGCTCCCTCCCCTTCCACCACGGAGGCGCAGGGAACGGCAGTTTGGGGTCACGCGCGGGGCGGGTCTCGGCGGCACGGCGCGTGAGGCGGGTCTCCAGCGCCCGAGGCGGGTCCCGGTGGCGCAGCGCGTGGATCCGGCGGCCTCATCCCTCGACGACACGGCTCGTGGCTCCCTCGACGACGCGTCTCGTGGTCCCGGTGGCGGGGCCATGACGGCGGCTGGCGGATCCTCTTGGGCACTGGCGCGCGGAGGCCATGGTGGAGGTGGTGTCCCCAGCTTCGCCGGCAAGGGAGGACATCGAGATGTGAGGTCAGCTTCTGCGGGCTCCTCATTCCCTCTCTTGTAACATCCCAAAAATCCAAATAAATAAATCACACGAATTCAAAATTATTTTCAAAATCATTTCAAAACTAATTCTCAAATTGAGCTCTAATTTATCTCTTGTCCAAATATTTTTCCCATCTAGCTCAATTCATTTCTATTCTATCCTGATCTACCTTCAGCTTTCACTCATTATCCTATTCATAAACCTTCCTGTGCAATCACACTACGCTTGCACGAAAAGCACGCTCACCGGCAGCCTTGTCACTTCGCCGTAGCACCATTTACTCCACCTTGCCGTGCCAAGCTAAGCCACAATTTTCATTGCCAAGAACATGACTGTAAACCAAGCTAGTGTTGTACCTCTCTCTCTCTCGTGCACTTACCAGACCCACTAGCTTTCCTGTATACGTACAAAACACACACGTAATGCATGCTAGCTAACAACTCCAGTCATTTCACCGCTCTGCCATTACTACCGTGCCAAGCTAAGCTAGCTGCAGCTTCCAGTGTGTTGCACGCGCACCGCCGCCTATCCTAAGCATCGCGGCCGCAATCGACGACGGTCGGCCGCAGTGCAAGCACGCGAAGAATGCACACGCCATTGATAGCGAGCTGCTGAGCGTTGGCACAGCTCCGCTTCTCTGGCCTATAAAAGGCGACGCCGGAGCACCTCCATCACACGCCAAGCAGCCGACTTGTGAAACTTGCTAGCTACATTCCCGCGAGCACATGCTAGCTTGCTAACTTCTCGAGCATAGCTTATCTCGTTGGCGCAGCCAGTAAGCATTCCCTACCTCTCCTGATTTCCTCTATCTTCTATGAGCAGCGCCGATGTCCACCTTTCCAAAGCCATCATCTCCTCTCCCTCATCCAGTGCTGAGCTTCCCACGAGCTTCAGCAAGCAACAATGGTGGATGGAGCCACAGGCACGAACATGTACTCTCTACGTACAGGGTGCTTGCTTGCTTGCTTGCTTTTGCTTGCTTGCTTCCATCGTCCAGCAACAAGGCCCACTGCCATTTACTCAACAAGTCCAAACCAGCACATGCACCTATAGCACCAGCCATGCAAATACATCACGTGTACACTCCATGCACTAATCACGCCTAATCTTTTTCGCGTGGTTAAATTTCGGCCTCGATGCAGAGCCAAATGCCAAATCCGATTCCAATAATTCTTCTTCCTAAATTCATCTAAAATCATGCTCTATCCATCCATACCATTTTCTTTATTTTTTAGAGCTCATTTGAATTTATTTATTTATTGTGCTTGTTTGTTTGCGCTGTCTAACTGACGGAGTGAACGAGGAGGAGAACGAGGACGTCGGAGGCGACCACCACGAGTTCGACGCCGAGGACCCGAACTACGAGCAGGAGTTTTCCGAGGACGCCATCGGAGGCAAGTCCAACCTATTCCCCTTTGATGCATGTTGATCCTATTTTTAAACATAACCCGTAGAAGCCGTTTTAAATGTTGCATGTATGATGTACGTACGAGTATTTTCGCTGCTTAGTTATATCCCGATTGTGTAGCCATCCTTGAATTGATTTTACCTGATAATTATCTTGTTCAAACCTAGGGACAAATTATATATTATAATATTATTTAGTACGCTTAGGACCTGATACTCATCATGGATACTCATCACCATGATTTCCCAAATAGAATGATTTTAAAAGGAAAATAGTGTGAGTCTAAGAATGAACTGTGGGAATTGTGAAAGGGATAATGAACTGGTATAGATAGTGTTTACCCACTAAGTTGATGATTCATCTTGCCTAACTCATTTTATCGTGCAACCACTTGACCTTGTATGAGTCAAGGCTTAGTCTAAATCACCCTAGTTGGTATGGCAATCACCTGGAGGCAGGGTATGTAACGGGACACTAGGAGATGTTTATGAAAACTGAGAAACGATATGAAATGTAATGAGCTCTTTAATTAATAATTTTATTATGAAATCTTAGTGTTCCCGTGGTGAGCACCGGTACTTAGCTATGGTGGGTAATGGCTCTGTTGGATCTGTGCTTACACGACGGTGTTAAGTTACAGTATCCTGCTGGTGGTGAATGTGTACAACCTCTGCAGAGTGTAAAATTTATCCGGATGGACGTGTCCACGGTATATGGACGGGTTATGGTTTGGTTTCAACAACAAGATGGGCTGGGATGAGTGAAAACATGTGAGTGAGTGTGATTTTCAAAATTGGTTAACTGCCATGTGTTGTGAGAACTGAGGGTTCAGCAACACTTAATATTGTGGACAACCCCTTTTCATAAATACTGTTATATAACAAAAATGTATCTTTTGCAAAGATATTTATAAAATAAAACGTGCATGTGTCAAAAGATAGCTTTATGCAAATAACCCAAGCCTTATCCTTGATATATCTATATGCATATATTGTTATCCCATTCCGTAGGGTAAGGTTGGATTTGCTGAGTACTTTTGTACTCACCCTTGCTTTATTATACGGAGGAAGACCCGAAAGCTACGTTCGAGTAAGGTCAAGTCTGCACGTAGCTTAGCCTGTGGCAATGAGATCGTCAAATAATAATATGTTTGGTTTATGCGGATCTTGAATCCGTTGTATCTTTATTTTGGCGTGGTTTAAGCGCCCACTTCCATTGAACTGCTACTCTGAGAATTATATGATGTAATAAATGTGCGTACTAGCCTCCTAGGACTAGTATTTCATCACATTTGAGTTTTTGGATATCCGGGGATGCTTCATCTCTGCACCTCTCTTCTCTCCTTGACTCCTCTCTTTTTCTCAGGCACAGATCTGGCGAGGAAGCGGCTGGCGGCACGCGGATCCATCGATGTGGAGGCCAGCCACGCTCAGATCCGGTGAGGAGGAGGCCGACCGCGTTCGGATCTGGCGAGGATGACTTCTCCGATGGCGGTTCCGGCAAGCTGCGGTGGTGCATCGATGAGTTCCGGTGTGCACAGCCGGCTCCGACGGCGGCGGCGCTGCAACCCTAAATGGGCTCATGGGGCCCGTGGATGGGCTCGGCAGGCCTATTTAGGGTTTCTTTTTTTTGGAAATTATTTGCCGCAACGGGCAACATAAGCCGCACGCTACGGTTAATACTCATTTACCGCAGCGGGCGCTTATGTTACCCGCTGCGGTGAATCAAACTTCCGTAGCGGGCAACGGCACCCTCTGCGGTGGAGGTCACGATTAACCGTGACCTTCCATCCGTGGCGTTTACCCTTGCTCGCTGCGGAAAATCAAAAATGCCCGTCACGGAAGTTCTTTACGATAGTAGTGAAAAAAACCCTAGCTGATGTGTGCGCGAGAAGCCTGGAGGCGCAGCCACCGGCGCCGCCACCGTCTACGGAGGCTACCATATCATCTGAATAAATAGGAAAATAAGAATGAATAAAATAGGAAACAAAGAAAATGGAGGATCCGCAGGATCCCAGATTGCTTAGAGGATAGGTTAGAGTTTGCTTAGCGGTTAAGTCTCCCAGGACTATAAATACAAGGGGTCCGGTAACCGTTGAATCTTAACAAAGAAAAGGCTTCGTCTATATCTTATCTCTCCCTCTCCTCTCCCACGCTGCCCCCCTGCCCATCGTGCCGCCGCCGCACGCACCACTCGCCGTCGCAAGCCGCCCCTCCCAAAGTCATGCTCAGGGCTACCACGTGCCCCCCGTGCTGCACTTGTTATAGCTGGTATCCGAAGACCACGTTCAGGGCCGCCACCGCCACCATGAATGCCGTCACGAATGAGGAATTCGAGATCTCCATCCCCAACTCTTGCGAGGACCTCCGCAACACAATCAACTACTTTGGACAGGTACTAAAAACTTTTCTGCTGGAGCAACAGACCATAGAGATCGGATCAGATCAGAACGCCAGGCGCGCACACGACAACAGCATCACCAATGATGCAGACAATCCTCAGATCAACCTCGCCAGCAATACCATCGCCGAGAATAATGAAGAGGAGATAGCACGCATGAATAGCACCGCCTTCAACAAGGAGGATGTCACGCCAACGACACCACGTATCAACGATTATGTCATGACCAACGCCCACAACCTGCAAGGTGAAAAGACCGACTAGCTAACTCACAAGCACCCCAACAGCAAGGGCATCCAGCAAGAATCAGATTAGAACGTCATTGCCAACAACGTTGTTATGGATGAATAGCAGGTTCGAATTACCTCCAATAAAATTTCCATTAATGAATCTATCTACCAATTTCTTTCAATCAGCACCGAGAAAATTACCATGGAAGGGAGAAATATTTTGCTCATACTAGCAACAACACATTTCTTTCAATCAGCACCGAGGAAATCACCATAGAAGGGAGAAATATTTTACTCACACTAGCAACAATACAGCAACTGTCCCACCCACCGTACCCAATTCAGAACGACGACAACACTGTCATTCAACGTCCACAGCAACAGCAAGGATCCATGGCCCAACAAGACGTCAGACTACAGCTAGATTATTAAATTGGGACAGCAAATCAACTACAACAGCTATCCTCTGCTCACTGTAATTAATTCATCCCCTGATGATAGAGCCAACAGCAAGCTGTCATGTGACAATAACTACAATTCCAAAGAATTCACTAGTACCAATCAGCTCCGCCAGATCAGCCGACTAGGAAAGGAGGTAACGTCAAAATTCCAAAATATATTTTTGCAGTGTCCTGCGATAGCAAATAACAAAGCAAGCACATTTGGAGATACTGCCTCGTGATTTGTTCATAGCTTCAATAGCGACATAGCTGCATTTACTGTCATATTACGGAGATGCAAATTAGGCCATATTTAGTGCAGCAGACTCAAATTTACAGCTGCCCCTTGCCATGATCAACAATGCCAAATATTTATCACTACGGTTGGCCAAACCTATGTCCTCAACACTCAGCAACAAAGATGCCAACACTAACGGCAACGACAACAGCATGCTACTTCCTAGAGTTGCAAGAGGGATCATACTCAGTCCAACGGTTGCACAACTGGACAGGCTGAACCCCGTCCTCTATAATCGACAATCAAACAAGATGTCTCATTAATGGCACACCTCAAATTTCTGCTACTTCCTCCAACAACATATCCAGAAGTAGCACCAGATAAAGTACCTTCAACCATATTGCCATCACTAGAGCAGCCCACCCTCACTGACAACAACAACAGCAATTGCAAACTATTCTTTGGCTGTCATGAGATCTCCAACAATATGACAATCAGAATTAGCATGGTGAATGAGAACCGCAGCTACAATCCTTTGGTCCACAACAAACTCTACCACAACGAGCCTCGCATTTGGCTGAACAGCTTCATAAAAGGTGAGTCTCCTCTAGGCATCAAGCTCGATTTCCCTCCATCAGTGACGACCACGAACGACTACTCCAAGGGTTACATCTTCTCCAACAACAACAACAACCACTCCACCTCCAAGATAAGCACCATGCCCAACAACTAAGTCAACACAAGCAAAGGAGGCGCCAAACTCTACGCCCTCGACTACCTCCGTGACCACGTCTACTACATCAACAACAAGTGTCTTCCCCCACAGGATGCAGACCTGCGGGCACCAAGCACGAACATCTACTTCTTCTTGAGTAACATCAAGTACAACACCAGGCACCTCCACATCATCTTCACCATCAATGTCAACTACTGCCTCCAATTTCGTCGCAAGGACGCGCCAATCGGGGAAGGGGAGAACTGTAACAAGTACAACGACGGCCCAATGAATTGTGGAAGATTTTGGGCCAACTGGAGGGCCCAGGAATGGAGCAACGTCAGCACCGCCGCTATGGGTCAAAAAACCATAGCTGAGGCGCGCACGAGAAGCCCGGAGGCGCAGCCGCTGGCGCCACCGCCGTCTACGGAGGCTGCCACATCATCTGAATAAATTAGAAAAATAAGAATGAATAAAATAAAAAACGGAGGATCCGCAGGATCCCTAATTGCTTAGAAGATAAGTTAGAGTTTGCTTAGCGGTTAAGTCTCCCAGGATTATAAATACAAGGGTCTTGTAACCGTTGAATCTTAATAAAGAAAAGAGTTCGTCCCTATCTTATCTCTCCCTCTCCTCTCCCACGCCACCGCCCCTTGCCCAACGCGCCGCCGCCGCACGCCGCCCCTCCCCAAGTCACGCTTAGGGCTGCCACGTGCCCCTGTGCTGGACTTGTTATATATGGCCGAGACAATGTTCGGGTTAAGCGAGCACTTTCTTAATTTATTGTCCTTATTATAAACTTTTTTAAATATAATCCCTTGTTTTTTTGTAAGACCTTTTTGTTACTTTATCGTCCAGAAGTAGAATTATATAATAGCGACATTCATTAACCGCAGAATCAAGCAAATCCTTTATATACCTAAAGCTAATCAGTGGTCAAAGAACTTAGCCCATCTTGCTCATCACGCCATTGACACACCAACAGATTAAATTCCAAGAGTAGAAAACCAGCGAGAGAAATGATGGACACAGACACAACATTACCATAATACTAGTACTGATACTACCAACTTGCTGCAAACAGAAAAATCAAAATTCGGACTGTCGGTCCGGGTTAATTTCCGTTGCCGCGAATCGATGGCACCTCTGAATTTTGGTGTACCGTCATCAGATCACATCTTGGCCCGGATCGACTCAGATAAAGACTACTGGTAATTAACAACAGTTGGGCACATTCTCCCTGTGTTAAAAGAAACACTATATGTAACTCCTGCAATTATTGGCAATCATTTGGTTGCACAGTCTATCTATGATTCAGCTATGACAATACTGTACATGCTGAGCTGAAAGTTCCTGGCAGGCAAGGCAAAGGACAGCCCGGCGTGACGACAAGCATGCAGATCGAGCTAGCCTACCGGGGGGTGTTTAGACTGTGGTATTTTTTGAACCCGATAAATAGTATTATTTTCGTCTTATTTGATAAATATTATCCGATCGTGGACCAACTAGGCTTAAAAGATTCATCTCGTGATTTTAAACTAAACTGTATAATTAGTTATTTTTTTACCTATATTTAATGCTCCATACAAACAGCTAAATATTGATGTGATGGAGAGAGAGTGAAAAAATTTTAACTTTTGGATGAATCTAAACCAGGCCTGGATCTACTATTGCACATGTGTGTGCTGTGTCCAAAATGATACTCCCTCCGTCCCATCGAAGATGTCGTTGGAAATCCGTATCCCTCTCACAAACATGCTTCTCGGACGACATCTTCAATGAAACGGAGGGAGTAGCCACGAAAGGATGCAGGACGCTCTAGTTGACTTTTGGAAACCAGTGTCGGCTGGACAAGGACCTACCTGGATCAGTGAATTTGGCACTCCGGTGTACTCCAAGGTTACTCACTTATTATACTTGGGCCGTCAAACAGGGAAGATTTTTACATTCACGTCGACGAGGGTAAATGATGCTATGCCAACGACCTCGACAGCTCGGTACTAATATGGTACCGTAGGCCTTGTTTAGTTCTAAGACTAAAGCTGAAAATTTTCCACTCTCTCTTTATCAATCAACATCATATCAATCTCTATATGCATGCATGGAGCACTAAATATCGGTAAAAAACAACTAATTGCACAGATAGTTATAAATTACGAAAAAAATCTTTTGAGCCTAATTAATCTATGATTGGGTAATAATTACCAAATACAATAAAAATTCTACAATTAAAAAAATTCAACTTAGCCATCTAAACAAGGCCTATATACCAGATATTGACGCTTTGCCATCACATCATATACTTCCAATTGAGATGCTGATCATCGGGTCCGATTCAGCCCAAATCAGTTTACCATTACCACACCTTAGAAATTGACCGAGGCGCTATGTGAAGTTGGTCAATATAATAGGGACGGTATAGTTATAGTTTGTGCTAAACGTGAAGTGAGGATTTAAAATTTACGCATGGATCATCCGTGTGCAGTTAGTAGTAGAAAGGATATTGGCACGAGGGAATATCCAGATGATAGTTTATTCGAGGGGAATCCGACGAATCTCTTACAGCCCAATCGATTCAAAGGTTGAGCAACTTGTTTATACGCCAACACTCCTTTGCATGTGCACGCATACTTCCATCATCATATCAAAGGTGAAAATAGATGTAACAACCTAAAAATCCGAACTATAAAATTTTTTCGACAATACCCTGAGTGATGTAGTGCAACATGTCATCATCTACCTCTTATTTATGCATTAACCCTAGCATGTCATGCATGGCATGCATATGATGCAAATTAATTTATATCCCATATCAATGTTTTATGTTTCATATGTTAAAGTCAATGTTGCAATAGTTTTATTTCAATGTTTCAATAGTTCAATCATCATGTTGCATTAAAAAAGTAATTGGATTTTATCTGGTTTATGTGTTGATTAATAAAAATGGCAACATAATATTTATTTTGACAAAAAATATTAAAGGGGATAATACCCCAATAATATTTGGGCCATGTATACCCACTAGTTTGTTGCTCATATTTAGCACATCACAAATATATATATAAATGTATATATATAAATATATATGAAAAAGGAAAAGGAAAAAGAAAAAGAAAAGAAAACCGGCCCGAGCAGCCCAGCCAGCCCGGCCCGCACGCGCGCCTGCGCTCGCCCGCGCGACCGCGCGCTGCGCCGCCAGCCTAGCAAGGCGGCCCAGCCGCGCTCACCTGCCCGCGCTCGCCCGCGCGACCGCGCGCTGCGCGGCCCAACCAGGCCGTCGGCCCAGCAAGAACCGCGCGCGCCCGCACGCCGCACCGGTGCACCGCAGCCGCTGACGATGGGGCCCCGCAGTGGGACCCACATGTCATCACGCCGCTGAGGTCACCCGGCAACACTGCTTTTCTTCCCCGCGCGCGGCGCGCAACCGCCGGATCGCCCGCGTCCCTGGCCGCCCGATCCCATGTCGCCCCGCATCGACGTCCGACCCGCCTGCCACCTCGGCCGACAGGCTGACGCCACAACGCACCCACGGCCACGAGCATCTCCCTCTCCCGCGCTCGCTCGCAACCGCCGCGCCCGGCTATCCCCTGCCTGTCCCCTCTCCTTTCCTTTGCCGCGAAGGCGCTTCGCCCTAACCCTCTGCCCGGTGGAGCCCACAGGAACCGAGGTAGCCTCCTGGAAGCTTCCCTTGGACGGGATTGCCCCGGCTGCCCGAGTGTTTCCTCCGCCGTGCCATTGCCGGCCACCTACCTCCGCGTCCGCCCTATAAAGCAAGCACCCCCGGCACCCTAGGGTTCCTAGGCTGCCGCCACCGCTCTGGTGGAGCCCAATTCCTTTTTGCCAGCCTCAATTGGAGGAGGAGTGAAGAAAAGGGGGAGAAGGGACCCGAGGAAGAAGAAGAGGCCGCCGCCGGAATTGGGGAAGAAGACCGTCGCCGCCGACTCGGAGCCGCCGCTGCCGCGTTGGGAGCAGGAAGGAGGAGCAGTACCACGAGCCGGAGCCTCTTGTACCTGTACCGCACCTCCATCCTCTTCAACCCGACGGTGAGCACCGCCATCGCCGCTCTCCCGAACCCTCCCGCCTTGCTTCTCGGCCATGGCGCTCCGCCGTGAGCGCGTAGGCCCAGGTCGCTACCGACCTCGCTGAACACACCCGCACACACGCACGAGACCAGCCAAGCCTTCTTTGGACCACGGCATCGGGAGGATGTCGGAGCGGAAGCCGCCCAGTCCATCGCCGTGCGCCGAGCGTCGCCGCGACGAGATCGCCAAGCCACCTCTCTGTTGAGCCTCGCCCTCAATTGATCCCGGATCCGCGCTCGCCTTGATGAGACAAACCCCGTGCGCACCCTAGCTCCGGGATTGCCTCGCCGGAGCACTGAGCCGAGCCATCATGCCGATGCCTTGTCTGTGCGCTGCCGCTCCAGAGCGCCGCCGTTCGCCGTCGTTTACCGGCCGCCTCCGACCACCTCAAAGTGCAAGAGCTCGATGACCAGCCCCGCCGTGACTTGCTGTGTCGACTGGACAAGAAGGTGGAAGCCGTGGACCCTCCCGGAGTGCCGTAGCCGTGCACCGTGGACACGCCGGAGCTCCGCCGTGGGAATTGCTGCCCGCGCGGACTCCGCCGTGAGTTTTGGTCACCGCCGGCGCTTCGGACAGGTGCCGCGTGACCCCAATTGCACATCTACGCAGTCAATTGAAGTGGGAGCGACTCGGTGTGAGGAGTGCACCGAGTGCCGCCGCTGCCGAGCAGCCGTCCCGCCGTGGAGACTGTCACCGGAGGCCAAGCCGCCACCTTGAAGCCCATCATCATGTCCGCCGTGAAGTCCCGAGGTCGTTGGGCAAGATGATGTGGCCGGAGATCCACCGTGGCGCAGGGAATTTGAGTTTTCCTCGCCGCCGGTGAACAGTACCGTCGGGCTGAAGAAGAAGGAGGAAGGAGATGAGCTGGTGGACCGGAAGATGGACGCGGTGTACATGAACCAGAGTGACTGCCAGTGGGACCAAGCTGAGTCGGTGTACCGCGGAACCGAGCCGTGAACCGCGTGGACCCGAGAACTTGCCTGTGCACCCGGCTCATGTGGAATTGAGTCGCTGACAGTGGACCATAAGGACGCCGGTGCACCGTGAACCAGACGCCGTGGACCGAGCCCGTTTTGGACCCGGAGTAGCGACATGGCAGCACCAGGACATGCCACATGGCGGGCCCGGCCCGGCCCATATCTGGCCCACTCGGCCCAATAACGGCCCGTTAACGGCCCAGTGGGACCCACCTGTCAGTTGACCATTGACCGTTGACCGTTGACTGCTGACGTCAGCAGTGACGTCACCCCGGGCCCACCTGTCAGGCCTATGTTGACTTGGTCAATGATGATGTCAGCATGACGTCATCAGCCACGTCAGCATGACGTCAGCCGCTGAGTTGACTCTATTGACCCGCGTGTGACACGTGGCCCAATCAGAAGCTGCCACGTGTCAGCACCAGATAAATCAGCCCTTTTTTTCAGAAAATGGATAAATCTTTGAAAATTCATAACTAATTCATACAAGCTTAGAAAATTATGATCCACATATCCAAATTTTCTATAAATCGAGCCCTATCTATTTAGGCTATGTTTGAGTGCATTTGGATCTTCTATTTTGCAATTGTTCTTTATGCTAATCTATAGGGGTCGCTTCCGCGACCATTAAAACTCGTTACAGGCTCGAGCGAGGACAAGTCTGACGACAGTGACTACTAGGAGAAGTCCGACAACTACGTCAGTGAAGGTGCCACACACCACCCAACCTCGTAGATCCCATTACGCATGGCAATTACAGTATAGCTAGTGTTTTAAATTCATGTTGCTATAATGCTATGCCTTTGCTAGGATTGCATGATAGATTATTTATTTGATGAGCCCTACCTTGTTGTAAACTTTCACCTGCTTACCCGCTGTTATGATAGCCACCTGCTTATCTGCTATATTTATATTCCTATACTTCACTCGCTTACATTTTGATGTGACGTGATGAACCCGGGAAAGGCCTGGAGGGTGCCAGGCTGGATGTGTGAGTTGGTGGATCAGATGGACATGTGAGCTGATGATGTTGTATCCGGGTTTGGGGTGGAGCTTACGGCAGGGAGTAGGGTAAGGGTTGAGTCGATCGAGCCGGGATCTACGACGACCTTTTGGAGCAAGTCTTGCTGGGGAATGGTTCTAGACATTCCCACGAGAGGAGCCTATGGCGGGCTAACTGAGATGTGATGGTGGTCCTTGGGTGTGATCCTCGAGAGGTGGAGCCCGAGACGAAGGTGCCGTGGTAGCACGTTAAAGATAAAACCCTGACGAAGATATCCCGGTTTGGTCAAACTTAGGAACTGCTGCGCTGGTATCCGGACCTTAGGAATCTCTTGCTTTCCACTCGCTCTCCATGGGGGGAGACGGCTGAACCGCTGGATAGGTCGATGCCACTACTGCTAGGCGAGAAGTGATAGGAAGGTATATGCATGGGATGGAGCTAACACCCAACCGAGACGATCATGGCACCCCCTTCGGGAGTGGGTACATGGCATGGCATCCTCTACGGGAGCGGATACATGCTCTCTTCACAGTTCCAGTGATCCAGTGCTGGATGGTAGAGTGGCATCGCCTATGGCAGTAGGCGTCCGGAATCTGCCTAGGTGCGCGCGTGCATCGATGATGGTTATCTGGTGGATTAGTGAAACCTCTGCAGAGTGTATGGTTGATCGATCGATACATATGCCGAATCTTCGGCTATGGACCTTTCCTATGTTCCGCATGCACCGGACTAGTGAGTGGAGTGTTCTACCTTCCTCCTGAGTATAATTCCCGACCGTGAGCCAGATTGAGGGCTGTGGGCCACTGAGGCAAGCCAAGAGGGAGTTGGCTTGTCAACCAGAGTCTGAGAGGGTGTTGGAGGAGATGGGATGATGTTACAGATATGGATGGAGATAGATGATGGGAATGGGTTTGTGTTTAAAACTTGTTTATTATACTATTGTCTTATATACTTGAACAATGCATAGGAAAAACCCTAGCCTTATAGGTTCCTTTTGAGATATCCTTATTTTGCATCTACTTCCATAAAGCAATGCATAGGATGGGAGTGTGGCCAGTACAAATCGTACTGAAAATTTTGCTTTAGGTTCAAGGAGTGAGTATTAAGGGTTTCGTGTCTACGCTCAAGTTGGAGAGAAGAAGATAGCTTCCGCACCCCAAGCTTTTACTGTTATGCTGCATAAACTCTGATTCCGCCCAGTGGCGATGTAATAAGTTATTGTAACTCCCTCTATTGCACTCTTTTGTTCGATGTATGGATTATGGTTTTCAACTGTTATCGGGTAATGTGATTTAAATGGTCATATTACACTCCGACTCTGTGGATTTTCCCTTCGCGAAAATCAAGGTCGTTTCAGTTGGTACCAGAGCCATACTTGACCTTAGAACAAAACCCCAGAAATGGACGTTAGTACAGGACAAACCAGTTTTTCTTTCGGTTATATACCGACCCTGCATTTCCTCTTATGCAAGGCTTCTCTATTGTTACTGACTTGCTGACCCTTTTTCCCTTTGAAACGTGCAGATGACAAGCCTTGGACCCCCGCTTGGACCGTTGAGCGGCATGCCCAAGGCTGAGTTCACCTACGAGGGACAGGAGTTCCCAGGCTTTCCGTACACTCTGCGTCGTGTTCTAGGAGTACTCGGAGTGCCCGTCGAGGAGATCAAGTACACCTGCACTGGAGCACCGGACTCAGAAGGAGGAATCAAGGGTTACGTGGTCACTCACCTGGAGATCCCTGCAAGTCAAACTCTGCCCTCAGTACCAGCTCTCCTAGAGATGACAGTCGAGGGCTCAATCGAGGAAGGAATCCAGTCTGTGTCACTCAAGACTCTGCGTGAAGTGATGAAGATTGCTTACGAGCACCTTCACAACACAGAGTTTCATCTTCTTCCTCAGGCCCTGAACTCTCTCCTCACACCGGAGCAGCAGGATGACTTGGTCAGGCCAATCATCCTAGCTGAGACCAGCCTTTGCAACCGTGCCTCCGCCGCTCACCTCTTCGAGCAGAACCGCTACATAGAGCACCTGGAGAAGAAGAGACGCCTCGACCGCAACACTCTGATGGAGTACCAGGAGTTCCTCAAGCAGGAAGCTAAGGAGAAAGAAGGACTCGAGTCTACCATCACCCAGCTGAAGGACAAGCTCGCACGTCAGGCAAGGGCTCACAAAGCCGAGGTCGCTGACCTACGAGACAAGGTTGAGGACATTGGGCTCCGAAACTACTACCTCGATGCAAGAGTTCTCCAGTTGGAGGGAGAAAAGATGGACAAGGACAAGGAGATCAGAGAACTGCAGAAGAGAAGACGGGAAGATGGCAAGAGCAACTTCACCGTGCAGTGTGAGAAGTCAATGCTCGTCAAAGCCCTGAAGAAAGCAGAAGCAAAAGCACAGTGCAACCAAGGCCATCTGATTGCCCTGATGATTCAGAACGAGACCTTGGTAGACAGGTACAAGAGACTCAAGATAGCTTGGAAGAATGCGGATGAGAGACGCTGCTAGGAGTACGCTGAGTTACGTGACAGACTTCCTTTGTTAGCCAGACGCAAGGACCCATTTAAGGAAACTTTCCAGATTGGCCAGACTCTCTTGAGGCACGACCACTGTCCAGCTCCCACCAACCTGCCGCTTACCAAGGAGTTCGGAGAAGCTCAGGCTTATGTGAAGCGCCTTCACATGTCACAGGAGGAGTTGACAGTTCTTGGCAACCGTTTTCACCCAGGAGTATACAACACGCCGATGTACGAGTCAGAGTAGTGTGGACCCTGCATGGCCACGTCATGAGTTAGAGTTGAGCTAGTTTTTATCCAAGAGTTCTGATGTACCTACCCTGATGTACCCCCCATGAGTTACCTTCTCGTAGTGCGAGTCTCACACGTCATCTAGCGTAGCTGCTAGAGATGATGCCATGTAATGCAAACCATGTAATGAATGATCAATCTTATCGCATTTTATGGCTCTTATTGCTTCTTTGTATGAGTGTTGGATAGATTAAATGTTTTTCCTTAAATCGTTGAAATCATTTAACTATATTTAACCTATAAGTACTAAACAGTTGTCGACCCGTGTCGCAGATGTCTGCACGTCGCTCCACACGTCTGGGCAACCGTCCGCCTCCACCCGAGCCCGAGCTGGGGCGTGGAAGACGCTATGGACGAAGGGGAGGTTGTGTTCCACCCATCGACCTCAACCAGGGTGGGAACGATCGTGAGCGGACCCCCCAGCAGGAGGTGCTGCCAGAGGAGGTGATGCTAATGGCAATGGGCCTCCACCTCAGCCGAACCCTCCGCCGCAGCCGATTCCGCCACCGCCACCACCGCCAAACCTGGCAGAAGTGATGGCGCAACAGTCACAGCTGCTTGCCGCTTTGGTCAATGGAGCCAATCACCGCTTTGGAGGAAATCTGAATGACTTCCAGAGGAAACTTGAGGGTTTTCTAAAGCTTAGGCCATCCACTTTCGATGGCACCTACAAGGAACCGCTGGAAGCTGATGATTGGCTTCACGAGATCGAGAAGAAGCTAGAGCTTACCACTTGTACCCCTGAGGAGTGAGTCGGGATCGCTGCTCACCACCTCACTGGAGCTGCGCGTTCCTGGTGGGATAGCTACCGCCAAGCTCATGAGGACCCCGATCACATCACCTGGGATGAGTTCATAGATGAGTTCATCGAATACCATGTTCCTGAGGGAGTCATGGTGCAGAAAGAGGAGGAATTCCGCAATCTCACCCAGAAGAGATGTGACATCTGTGAGTACACCAACACTTTTACCAGTTTGTTGCGCTATGCACCTCTGCATGTCGTGACTTCTGAGAAGTAGAAGATCACGCAGTACAGAAAGGGTCTGAACCCTAAGATCAAGGTAGCCCTGGGAGGCACCAAGAGTCACACACTTCATGACATGATCGATCGCTGCATCCAGATCGAGAAAGACCAGAAGGAGGCAGGAGAAATGTCCAGAAGGGAGAAGAAGAAGTTCGAGGGCTTCTACCATGACCATGAGCGTAAGAGGTTCCATCGGGATAGGACATCAAGCCGTCCTCATTATGGCAAGGACTCTACCTATGGCTCAGGTAAGAGTGGTGGTACCTACTCTGCTGACCACTCACGCTTATCCCGTGACCATCGCTCCCGCGACCGTTACTCTCGTGACCACCGCTCTCGTGACCGTGCTAGGAAGGATCGCTATCCCCATGAGCACTCATCGTAGCCACGTCACAGGACTGATCACGCTGCGCCTGTTCATGCTACGCCAAACTCGGGCAGCTAGAAGGCCACCGCACCAACCCCCACAGGCAGTGTGCCGTTCACTTGCTTTGGTTGTGGCAAACCTGGCCACAAGGTGTTTGACTGTCCTGAGAAGACACCCGCACCTGCTGCACCCAAGTCTCAGTACCGTGGATCTGCAAGCAGTGTTCGTCTCACGCACATGAACACAGAAGAAGCTCAAGCTGCCCCAGATGTTGTGTACGGTATGTTTCTTGTTAATGGCATTAAAGCATCTGTTCTGTTTGATTCTGGAGCTACATGTTCATACATCTCATCTAAGTTTGCACGAGAGAGTAAGATACCTATCACCCCATGTTTAGAGCCTATAGTCACCAGTTCTCCTCTTGGCGAGATGAGAAGCACCCATATCTGTAAGGGAGTGAAGCTTTCTATCGAGGGTCTAACCTTTCGAGCTAACCTTACCCTTCTACCATCAAATGGTTTGGATGTCATCCTAGGCATGGATTGGCCTACCAAGCACAAGAGTTTGATTTCCTGTTCACCCAGATATGTTCACATAACTCATCCTTCTGGCCAAGCAGTCAGATGTGCTCCTCAGAAGGATAAATCGGTATCTGTTTTATGTGCCCTGAATGCACTCAAGTCGCGGGAAGAATCTCAAAAAAAGGAGAAGGCTCTCGCCGATGTCCCCATTGTCAGGGAATATGAGGATGTGTTTCCAGAAGAGTTGCCCGGCATGCCACCAGATTGTGATGTCGAGTTCATCATTGATCTTGTGCCAGGAACCGGTCCCATCTCTAAGCGACCGTACCGCATGTCAGTGGATGAGCTAGAAGAGCTCAAGAAGCAGTTGAAGGAACTTTCCGATAAGGGCTTTATTAGGCCTAGTGCTTCGCCCTGGGGATCACCTGTTCTGTTTGTGAAAAAGAAAGATGGTTCGATGAGGATGTGCATTGATTACCGCAATCTCAATGCTGTCACCATCAAAAACAAGTATCCTCTGCCAAGGATCGACGACTTGCTTGATCAGCTTTATGGTGCTAAGTACTTCTCAAAGATTGATCTCAGATTTGGTTATCATCAAATGAAGATAAGGGAAGAGGACATTCCTAAGACAGCTTTTGTCACTCGCTATGGGCAGTATGAGTTCACCGTTGTATCCTTCAGTCTCACGAATGCCCCAGCCTATTTCATGAACATGATGAACAAGGTGTTTATGGATGATCTTGATTAGTTTGTTGTGGTTTTCATTGACGACATTCTGATTTATTCACCCACTGCCGAAGAACACGAAGCACACTTGAGGATTGTGCTCGAGAAGTTGTCCCAACACCAGCTCTATGCTAAGTTCAACAAATGTGAGTTCTGGCTTGAAGAAGTTGCTTTTCTTGGTCATGTACTCTCAGCAGATGGAGTCACGGTAGACCCTGCAAAGATAGAAGCTGTGAAAGAATGGGAACAACCTCGCAATGTGTCCGAGATCAGGAGTTTCTTGGGATTGGCAGGTTACTATCGCCGATTCATTGAGAACTTTTCGAAGATAACTCGTCCTATGACAAATCTCTTGAAGAAGATTAACGAGTTCGAGTGGACACCCGAGTGTGAACACAGTTTTCAGACTCTAAAGGAGAAGCTAACTACCACGCCTATCCTAGCCTTACCTGATATCACTAGCGACTTTGTCGTCTACTGTGACGCCTCTCGCCAAGGACTAGGCTATGTGCTAATGCAGAATAGGAAGGTTATTGCTTATGCTTCCCGACAGCTGAAGGAGCACGAGCAACGATACCCCACTCATGATCTTGAGCTAGCAGCTGTTGTGCACACTCTGAAGATCTAGAGATATTATCTTATTGGCAACAAGTGTGATATATACACCGATCATAAGAGCTTGAAGTATTTCTTCACTCAAGAAGATCTGAATATGAGACAGCGCAGATGGCTAGAGCTAATCAAGGACTATGACATGGAGATTCACTATCATCCAGGAAAAGTGAATGTAGTCGCTGATGCTCTTAGTCGCAAGACCTATTGTCATGCCCTGTTCTTATCGACCCTGCCACCTGAATTAAAGAAAGAGATTGAAGATCTTCATCTTGAGATAGTACCCCATGGGTTGTTGCACGAACTTCGCATTGAGTATAATCTCACCGAGCGAATTCGTGGAACTCAGAAGAGTTGCGAAGAAATGGAGTACATTCGTGGGTTGATGAAGCTAGGCTACAGCCCCGAATTCAGAGAAGATGAGCATGGAACCATCTGGTTCAAGGATAGAATCTGTGTGCCCAGCAATCTTGCTTTGCGTAAGTAAATTCTGTCAGAGGCGCATGACTCTAAGTATTGCATCCATCCCGGTGGTGCAAAGATGTATCAAGATGTGAAGAAGCATTTCTGTGGAAAGGCATGAAGTTAGGTATTGCAAGACATGTGGCCGAATGTGACATCTATAACAGAGTAAAGGCCGAACACAGAAGACCCGCTGGATTACTCAAACCACTTGATGTTCCTGAATGGAAGTGGGAAAGCATATCCATGGACTTTATCGTGGGATTACCTCGATCCCCGCAAGGTCATGACTCCATATGGGTAATAGTTGATCGTCTGACGAAGGTAGCACATTTTATACCAGTCAGAACTTCGATACGTGCTGAGCAGTTGGTAGATTTGTACATCAAGGAGATTTTGAGGCTTCATGGAGCTCCTAAGAGTATTGTGTCAGATCGTGGACCCCAATTCATGTCCTGATTCTAGCAAGCTCTTCACGAGTCCATTGGGACTGACCTTGATTACAGCACTACTTATCACCCGCAAACAGATGGTCAAACAAAGAGGTTGAATCAGATTCTTGAAGATATGCTTCGTGCCAGTGTTCTCAAATATGGGACAGATTGGGAGAAGTGTCTGTCGTTTGTCGAGTTCTCTTACAACAACAGCTACCAGGCAAGTATCAAGATGTCACCCTTCCAGGCTCTTTATGGCAAACCATGTAGAACCCCGTTGATGTGGAACCACCTAGGCGAAAGAGTAGTCTTTGGCCCCGCCAAGATCAAGGAAGCTGAAGAAGGAGTAGCTCAAGTCAGAGAGAACCTGAGGATCGCCCAAAGCCGACAGAAGAGCTATGCTGACAAAAGGCGTCGAGACCTCGAGTTCGAAGTTGGGGATTTTGTCTACCTCAAAGTGTCTCCACTTCATGGTACCGTCAGATTCCACATAAAAGGGAAGTTGGCCCCAAGATATGTTGGACCGTATCCTATCTATCAGAGAGTTGGGAAGCTTGCATACAAGCTTGAACTACCTCCCGAGTTAACAGGAGTACACCCTGTTTTTCATGTCTCACAGTTACGCAAGTGCTTAAGGGTACCAGAAGAGGAAGCAGTCACCACTGATGTGCTGGATATCTAGGATACTCTTGAGTACAAGGAGCACCCAATCAAGATCTTGGGTTATGACACCAAAGAGACCCGAAGCAAGTCTATCCCTATGTGCAGGGTTTAATGGAGCAATCACACTGAACGTGAAGCAATGTGGGAAGATGAGAATCAACCCCTGCTATAGTATCCTTACCTCTTCGAAGGGTATGACACCTCTTAAATCTCGAGGACGAGATTCCAATGAGGGGGAAGGACTGTAAAAACCCAAAAATCTGAACTACAAACATTTTTCAACAAAACCCTGAGTGATGTAGTGCAATATGTCATCATCTACCTCTTATTTGTGCATTAACCCTAGCATGTCATGCATGGCATGCATATGTTGCAAATTAATTTATATCCCATGTCAATGTTTTATGTTTCATATGTTAAAAGTCAATGTTGCAATAGTTTTATTTCAATGTTTCAATAGTTCAATCATCATGTTGCATTAAAAGAGTGATTGGATTTTATCTGGTTTATGTGTTGATTAATAAAAATGGCAACATAATATTTATTTTGACAAATAAATATTAAAGGGGATAATACCCCAACAATATTTGGGCCATGTATACCCACTAATTTGTTGCTCATATTTAGCACATCATAAATATATATATATGTATATATATATAAATATATATGAAAAAGGAAAAGAAAAAAGAAAAAGAAAAGGAAACCGGCCCGAGCAGCCCAGCCAGCCCGGCCCGCACGCGCGCCTGCCCTCGCCCGCGCGACCGCGCGCTGCGCGGCCCGCCCAGCAAGGCGGCCCAGCCGCGCTCACCTGCCCGCGCTCGCCCGCGCAACCACACGCTGTGCGACCCAACCAGGCCGTCGGCCCAACAAGAACCGCGCGCGCCCGCACGCCGCACCGGTGCACCGCAGCCGCTGACGATGGGGCCCCGCAGTGGGACCCACATGTCATCACACCGCTGAAGTCACCCGGCAACACTGCTTTTCTTCCCCGCGCGCGGCGAGCAACCGCCGGATCACCCGCGTCCCTGGCCGCCCGATCCCGTGTCGCCCCGCATCGACGTCCAACCCGCCTGCCACCTCGGCCGACAGGCTGACGCCACAACGCACCCACGGCCGCGAGCATCTCCCTCTCCCGCGCGCGCTCGCAACCGCCGTGCCCGATTGTCCCTTGCCTGTCCCCTCTCCTTTCCTTTGCCGCGAAGGCGCCTCGCCCTAACCCTCTGCCCGCTGGAGCCCACAGGAACCAAGGAAGCTTCCTGGAAGCTTCCCTTGGACGAGATTGCCCTGGCTGCCCGAGTGTTTCCTCCGCCGTGCCATTGCCGGCCACCTACCTCTGCGTCCACCCTATAAAGCAAGCACCCCCAGCACCCTAGGGTTCCTAGGCCGCCGCCACCACTCTGGTGGAGCCCAATTCCTTTTTGCCAGCCTCAATTGGAGGAGGAGTGAAGAAAAGGGGGAGAAGGGACCCGGGGAAGAAGAAGAGGCCGCCGCCGGAATTGGGGAAGAAGACCATCGCCGCCGACTCGGAGCCATCACTGCTGCGTTGGGAGCAGGAAGGAGGAGCTTTACCATGAGCCAGAGCCACTTGTACCTGTACCGCACCTCCATCCTCTTCAACCCGAAGGTGAGCACCGCCATCGCCGCTTTCCCGAACCCTCCCGCCTTGCTTCTCGGCCATGGCGCTCCGCCGTGAGCGCGTAGGCCTAGGTTGCTACCGACCTCACTGAACACACCCACACACATGCATGAGACCAGCCAAGCCTTCTTTGGACCACGGCATCGGGAGGATGCCGGAGCGGAAGCCGCCCTGTCCATCGTCGTGCGCCGAGCGTCGCCGTGGCGAGATCGCCAAGCCACCTCTCTGTTGAGCCTCGCCCTCCATTGATCCCGGATTCGCACTCACCTTGATGAGACAGACCCCGTGCGCACCCTAGCTCCGGGATTGCCTCGTCGGAGCACTGAGCCAAGCCATCATGCCGATGCCTTGTCTGTGCGCTGCCGCTCCAGAGCGCCGCCGTTCGCCGTCGTTTACCGGCCGCCTCCGACCACCTCAAAGTGCAAGAGCTCGATGACCAGCCCCGCCGTGACTTGCTGTGTCGATTGGACAAGAAGGTGGAAGCCGTGGACCCTCCCGGAGTGCCGTAGCCGTGCACCGTGGACACGCCGGAGCTCCGCCGTGGGAATTGCTGCCCGCGCGGACTCCGCCGTGAGTTTTGGTCACCGCCGGCGCTTCGGACAGGTGCCGCGTGACCCCAATCGCACATCTACGCAGTCAATTGAAGTGGGAGCGACTCGGTGTGAGGAGTGCACCGAGCGCCGCCTCCAAGCAGCCGTCCCGCCGCGGAGACTGTCACCGGAGGCCAAGCCGCCGCCTTGAATCCCATCATCGTGTTCGCCGTGAAGTCCCGAGGTCGTTGGGCAAGATGATGTGGCCGGAGATCCACCGTGGCACCGGGAATTTGAGTTTTCCTCGCCGCTGGTGAACAGTACCGTCAGGCTGAAGAAGAAGGAGGAAGGAGATGAGCTGGTGGACCGGAAGGTGGACGCGGTGTACATGAACCAGAGTGACTGCCAGTGGGACCAAGCTGAGTCGGTGTACCGCGGAACCGAGCCGTGAACCGCGTGGACCCGAGAACTTGCCTGTGCACCCGGCTCATGTGGAATTGAGTCGCTGACAGTGGACCACAAGGACGCCGGTGCACTGTGAACCAGACGCCGTGGACCGAGCCCGTTTCGGACCCGGAGTAGCGACGTGGCAGCACCAGGACATGCCACATGGCGGGCCCGGCCTAGCCCATATCCGGCCCACTCGGCCCAATAACAGCCCGTTAACGGCCCAGTGGGACCCACCTGTCAGTTGACCATTGACCGTTGACCGTTGACTGCTGACGTCAGCAGTGACGTCACCCCGGGCCCACCTGTCAGGCCTCTGTTGACTTGGTCAACGATGATGTCAGCATGACGTCATCAGCCACGTCAGCATGACGTCAGCCGCTGAGTTGACTCTATTGACCCGCGTGTGACACGTGGCCCAATCAGAAGCTGCCACGTGTCAGCACCAGATAAATCAGCCCTTTTTTCAGAAAATGGATAAATCTTTAAAAATTCATAACTAATTCATACAAGCTCAGAAAATTATGATCCACATATCCAAATTTTCTATAAATCGAGCCCTATCTATTTTGGCTATGTTTGAGTGCATTTGGATCTTCTATTTTGTAATTGTTCTTTATGCTAATCTATAGGGGTCACTTCCGCGACCATTAAAACTCATTACAGGCTCGAGCGAGGACAAGTCTGACGACAGTGACTACTAGGAGAAGTCCGACAACTACGTTAGTGAAGGTGCCACACACCACCCAACCTCGTAGATCCTATTACGCATGGCAATTATAGTATGGCTAGTGCTTTAAATTCATGTTGCTATAATGCTATGCTTGTGCTAGGATTGCATGATAGATTATTTATTTGATGAGCCCTACCTTGTTGTAAACTTTCACCTGCTTACCCGCTGTTATGATAGCCACCTGCTTATCTTCTATATTTATATTCCTATACTTCACTCGCTTACATTTTGATGCGACGTGATGAACCCGGGAAAGGCATGGAGGGTGCCAGGCTGGATGTGTGAGTTGGTGGATCAGATGGACATGTGAGCTGATGATGTTGTATCCGGGTTTGGGGTGGAGCTTACGGCAGGGAGTAGGGTAAGGGTTGAGTCGATCGAGCCGGGATCTACGACGAGCTTTTGGAGCAAGTCTTGCCGGGGAATGGTTCTGGACATTCCCACGAGAGGAGCCTGTGGCGGGCTAACTGAGATGTGATGGTGGTCCTTGGGTGTGATCCTCGAGAGGTGGAGCCTGGGACGAAGGTGCCGTGGTAGCACGTTAAAGATAAAACCCTGACGAAGATATCCCGGTTTGGTCAAACTTAGGAACTGCTGCGCTGGTATCCGGACCTTAGGAATCTCTTGCTTTCCACTCGCTCTCCATGGGGGGAGACGGCCAAACTGCTGGATAGGTCGATGCCACTACTGCTAGGCAAGAAGTGATAGGAAGGTATATGCATGGGATAGAGCTAACACCCTACCGAGACGATCATGGCACCCCCTTTGGGAGTGGGTACATGGCATGGCATCCTCTACGGGAGCGGATACATGCTCTCTTCACAGTTCCAGCGATCCAGTGCTGGATGGTAGAGTGGCATCGCCTATGGCAGTAGGCGCCCAGAATCTGCCTAGGTGCGCGCGTGCATCGATGATGGTTATCTGGTGGATTAGTGAAATCTCTGCAGAGTGTATGGTTGATCGATCGATACATATGCTAAATCTTCGGCTATGGACCTTTCCTATGTTCCACATGCACCGGACTAGTGAGTGGAGTGTTCTACCTTCCTCCTGAGTATAATTCCCGGCCGTGAGCTAGATTGAGAGCTGCGGGCCACTGAGGCAAGCCAAGAGGGAGTTGGCTTGTCGATCAGAATCTGAGAGGGTGTTGGAGGAGATGGGATGATGTTACAGATATGGATAGAGATAGATGATGTGAATGGGTTTGTGTTTAAAACTTGTTTATTATACTATTGTCTTATATACTTGAACAATGCATAGGAAAAACCCCAGCCTTATAGGTTCCTTTTGAGATATCCTTATTTTGCATCCACTTTCACAAAGCAATGCATAGGATGGGAGTGTGGCCAGTACAAATCGTACTGAAAATTTGGTTTCAGGTTCAAGGAGTGAGTACTCATCCGGGGAATACAGCGATTGAGGGTTTCGTGTCTATGCTCAAGTTGGAGAGAAGAAGATAGCTTCCGCACCTCAAGCTTTTACTGTTATGCTGCATAAACTCTGATTCCGCCCAGTGGCGATGTAATAAGTTATTGTAACTCCCTCTATTGCACTCTTTTGTTTGATGTATGGATTATGGTTTTCAACTGTTATCGGGTAATGTGATTTAAATGGTCATATTACACTCCAACTCTGTGGATTTTCCCTTCGCGGAAATCAAGGTCGTTTCAATAGAAGTCACCTATAATTGTTTCATTTCAATTGTGATTGTTGATATTTGAACTAACAAAGTGTTTGGTTCACTAAAATGTAATGTACCCTGATTACGTAGGGAATCAGATGGTGATACGGTTGTTTGCTTCGACCTGGCCCATTAGAGCCTCCGCAATGGGAGGGGTCTATGTTGGTTTGATGTAATAAATGTTGTTGGTCTCATACATTGTGAGGTTATTCCTATGAAGTACCAGGTCTCATGCTTAAAACCTGGTTGAATGAAATAAATGTATTTTCTCTACTAGAATCTCTCTCTTGTTTTCACAAGGTTTATGGATTCAACCCTAGTTATATACATTGTGGAGAAATTATAGTTGGTATCCCATCTCTCGTAGGGCCTAGTATAGAACCAACCCCGCATCCATACATTGCCAAACAATGATCCATTCACTCCTATTTCCGCCCATCCTCGAGTCTCATCCCATTATGTGCAACCAAACATACAACCTGACATGTTAGCGCAATCAGTTATCCGACACCACTCCTAAATTTTCACTATATTCATACCCCAATGTAAAAACCTATGCACCCACAAGTTAACTGTACTTCTCTAGAAATTGCTCTAGCTCCATCCCTGACTCTCCTCCTCAGCTTGTATACAGAAGCACACACTAGCTTTGCTATTCTGTTATACACCTTCAATTCCTAGTGGATTTTCCACATTGTACTAATCTCGCTCTCATCTATATCACTAGTTGTGGACCTTTAAAGTTCTTTTATTAATTTTTAGATGGACTAAACCTAATTAATCCAACAATCTTTAGCTCAGCCTGATAATAATAAGGTTCAGTTAAGTTCTTTTTTAAAATATAATTCCTTATTTATTTTATTGTAAACTTTTTTTATTTTATTGTGCAGAAGTGGAATCACATGATAGCGACTTGCATTAACCGCAGAATCATGTATGGAAATCTTTTATATACTTAAAGCTAACCAGTGGTCAAAGACTAAGCATGTAGGTAGTATCGATCGTCGATCCACTTCACCTAGCAGCCCATCTTGCTCACTAACCATCCACAAAAAAATGTGTAGGAGGCAGTAACACACAGACGCCAGTAACACGCCATCACAAATTAACTTCCAAGAGTAGAAATCTGTGAACACATGGTTTTTACGTAATCATTGTGGAGCGCCCTTGTTGTGTGATGAGCGATTGTCAACATGTCAACACTTTGGTGTTTGGTTGATTCGGTGGTTCTTCTAATCCCCTGGCACAGGGTTATGTGTCGAAACGGTGCCTCTTGGCTTCGTGATGTACAGGTGTGGAGTCCGGAGGCGGTGGCACCGGTCGGGAGAAGGTCAAGTAGGGCATGCCTTGCTAACGGACCGGTTGCGGTGAAGGGCGGACGCGAGGCTTGGACTGACAGACCAGACGGCCGGGTGGTCAGCCGCGGTGGCTGACACTTGGGACATCGACAAGCGCAAGTGTACACGGCGGGGGGTGCGTACGGGCTACGCTACTCGCGGACGGTTTGATAGTTTGCCCTCAAAACCATCGGCGACGGTTTGGTGGTTTGGCCTCAAAACCATCGGCAGGGGATGCGTACGCGGTACGATGCTCGCGGGCGGTTTGGTGGTTTGTCCTCAAAACCATCGGCGACAGGTTTCGCGGGTTTGGGCCTCAAAACCTGGGCCGAGGTCCCGATACGGACGGACGGCACGTGGCGGCATCAGGGAGACCGCTTCGGAGCGAGGCTACCGGTGAGGAGGCGCGGTGGCCGTCGGATCAGGAAAACTCGAATTGGACCATAATGCCCCTGGCTAGGTGGTTCTCTCTTAGAATATCTAGGGGTAGAAGTGAAATTATGTAATAAGCCTATAAATAAGAGGGACTGCCTCCACTCAGTTTCACCTCTCCCATTCCAGTTGTTCATCCTAGGGTTTCCCTGTCTCTAGTTTTTTTTGAGTGTGTGAGGTACTATTGGGGAACAACTTTGACATACAAACATCCTTTTCAAACTTTAGAGACAAACATTTCATTACAAATATTTGAGATACTAACATGTACAGCGAAGATAACGAAGATGACTTCGCGATGACTGTTTATAACTTCACTTGTATGTTTTCGTATGTTCTAAGTTGGCAGGCAAAGATAACTTCGCCGCATTTCAGGCGCTCAGCGAAGATGACATGGCAACTTTGCTGAGATTATTTCGAACCTCGCGTATATGTTTTCTACATGTCTCAAGTTCTCGGCGAAGATGACTTCGCTAGACTTTGGCCGACCAGCGAAGTCGACGCAACGGCTTCGCGTGAAGATTTTATGAAGTTGCCAACTATGTTAAGAAACCATGATCAAGACCAAACTTGCAAAATAAGACAATATGGGAGGGGAGAAGTATGCTTCACTACTTCGCCGATGTGCCTTCTAGTCGAATGTATAAGAAGTTCATGACTAATTATGTAAGATGTCTCAAATAGTGAAACCAGGGGGCCTATAAATACCCTCTGGGGTGTAAGTTCTTGAGACGAGAAGGAAATACAATCGCAACTTGAATGTTATTCCCATATTACATGTGTGTGAAACCTCCACCCAACAGGTCCACTGTAAACTTTGTAGTGATTTGTTCATGGGAAGAGCACCCCCTAGTGTGCTCGTGCCCTCTGGGCTTTTATCTTCAAGTGATTTCCGTGATGAATTCGTGTTCTTGTTGTTCTTTACTTGTTCATCCCGAGCTCCTTTCTCCCCTCTAATCTCGTGGTCGAATTTCTTCGATTTGGCACCGTTTGAGTCCATTTTTCTTGCGTTGATTCGAGCTATGACGTGAGAGGATCAATCCCACTGAAGGATTTGAGCTAATTCCTCACGAGCAAGTAGATCGGGGCGATTTTGTGTTCATAGCGAGTTCTTGGTCGTTTTTCACCCCCTTTGTGATTTATCAAGATTCTCTTGAAATTGGGTGTTGACGTCTTGAAGAAATCTTCTCAACATCCCCAGGAACCTTCCTGCCAAGTTTTAAGTCAATCGGAATAGTTTTGATTCGGTTTTGGTCTTGTATTCGTTTGTTCCAGAATTCTGCCCGCTGATATCGGACAAGTCCGACCCCAACCCGGATAAGTTCCGAGCAAGCAAAAGCAAGGAGACAGCCCGGCGTGACGACAAACATATGCACGCAGGCGAAAGCGAGCTGAGCCCTAGTCGATCGTTTGCACATCAGAACATTTGTGATTTGTCCACGCATAGCATACGAAAGAATGTGCAGCAGGACGCTCTTCGAAGTACAAGGTCACGCGAGGACCTACGACCTTGGATCAGTGACGAATTTGGCACTTCCGTGTACTCCAAGGTTACTTGGGTCGTGTCAAACAAGGAAGGTTTTTACATTCACGCCGACGAGGTAAATAATGCTCCTGCCAACGACCTTGACAACTCACTCGTATAATACCAGATGTTGGCGCTTTGCCATCACGTCATCTACTTTCAGTTGATGCTGATCCTCCGATCCGATTCAGCCCAAATCAGTTTATTACCAATACCACCTCATTTGGACATTGACCAAGTTTGATTATTCGCGTAGAGCACAATGTAATAAGGACGGTGTGATGAAGTGGGTCAGTATAATAAGGACGGTATATAGTTTGCTAAACGTCAAGTGGATTTAAATTTACGCATGTGTCATATGCGTGTGCAGTTAGTAGTAGAAAGGATATTAGCACGAGGGAATGTCCTGATGATAGTTTATTCGAGGGGAATCCGACGATTCTCTTACCGCCTTGATTCAAAGTTTGAGCTACTTATTTAGACGCCAACACTCCTCTGCACACGCATACTTCCATCATCATATCAAAGGTGAAAATAGAAGTCAGCTATAATTGTTTAATTTCAATTGTGATTGTTGATATTTGAACTAACTAAGCGTTAGGTTTGCCAAAATGTAGTGTAACCTGATTATGTAGGGAATCAGATGGTGATACGGTTGTTTGCTTCGACCTGGCCCTTTTATCGAATACCGATCCATTCACTCCTGATTGCGCCCATCCTCGAGTCCCATCTCATTCCGCACAACCAAAAATGCAACCAAACAAACTAGCGCAATCAATGATCCGAAGCCACTCCCGCCGCAATGGATTTCCTATATCGTCTTCCTTAACACTCGGTGAACAAAACAATGCCTAATATATACTATGGACATGATTCGATTCCATGTTGACCCTCGCCTTGCCTGGTAGGGTGAGTTGAAATAGTGTGTCAGGAGGAATACCCTGGTACCTACGACTAGCTGGTCAACGGTCAAAAGGGGGCACGTGCCCCGTCAGCGCTGCGAGAGGCGGCCTTTGCCTCATCCGGCCCCCGGCAGACAGGCCCCACACTCCGCGAGAGGTGGAGCTCGTGCTCACGCCCGTGAGGCGGAACACTGTGGCGAAGAGGACGGTGAGGAGCCGTGGTCGCCACGGTGGAGCTGCACCCGCGACGAACCAGTGGAACCGCGCGCCACGGAGCAAGCGCTCGCGCTTACGTCGCGGCGCCGCAGGACCACTCCACGCCCGGTGGCCTAGTTGTGGAGGCGGAGCCCTGCCCGACGACCTGCTTCCTCACCCATGAAAACACACTATCGTCCTCAACACAGGTTTCATCCAGTTTCATCTGCCTTGGTAACGCTGCCCCACTCATTTTATTTCCATCAAACGAATTCATTCTCTCTCCCCATTTCATACAAAAAGTCCAGATCTACTGATGTGACATATACTATTAAATGTGCATCACACCTCGCATGAAACCCCATTGAGACTAGCCTGATCGTAGCAAGAGAGTTTCTTCTCTCCTTGTATAAATATATTGTTGTATCATAAAAAATTCCTATGTAGCAACCTATTTAATGCAAATGAAGATAAAACTCGTACAAAGACTGGTCTAACAATTGAGTAATAATAAGGACACTCATAATGCAAGACTCGTACAAAGACTGTTCTAACAATTGAGCAATTGACCCCTTATTTATAGAATTTTGCTTATTTATGGTATTTTGCTGATGTGGTAGTATATTTATTGAAGAGAGATGGAGAAAAAACAAGACTCTAAGTCTTACTTAGACTCTAAGTGCATAATGTTTGAGGTAATAAATAAGTTTAGACTCTATGATAGAGTCTGCATTATAAGTGCCCTAATAATTGATTTTGTTTTAGCAAAAAAAAATCAGGATCCAAAATGTGTGAGAGCGAATATGGATACCGCAAGATCCTCTAAATCTTGTAGCATTTATTTAACCTATTGAACCACACACTATCTCATCTATCTATTGAAACTATTTCTTCCACTAAATTAGAAAAGTTATTACTACACCAACATATTTACTTAGCCCTATATTTTGTCAAAATGCAGAATGTATGAACGCAAAATACATACTTACATGTACACATGCATGCTTTACCTTTATGAGCATGTAAATAAAGAAGAATAGACAGACTAAATGACTAATGGACTTTGAGATGCACGGCATAATAGCTACTTTGTTCTAAACCCAAGTGTCGCCTACCACTGGGAAAAGGGAAACGGTACCCGAAATTTTGGCCTAAGAAGAAACACTGCTCGTACGTATATAGCTTCACTCATTTGTAGCCTAGCCAGAATGCACATTTCAACAGCAAAATCTTGCTACCAAAAGTCACATTGATTCAGGGGATACTTAATTGGGTGACGCTGGCCCGCACGGCACAGCAACACAACACAGCCCTAATTACGGGACTGCTAGTGCTAGCTGGTTGTTAGAGTAGCTAATGAAGATGACTAGCCGCGGCAATAAGCATGTGCTGCTGCGCTGCCCGGCTAACCACGCGACCTTCGTTTCCTAACCAACGGTGGCGCAGCACTGCAGGGATCGGAGTTAGTGTGTTTTGTCCTGTTTAGCGTGTCGGGATTGGCGAGAAAGACCCTCCTCAGCGCCTAACACTGTACCAGTATCTATGTGTGTCTCACTCGGCCGCACTGTTTCGGCCTGCACAGAAAAGGAGATCTACTTAAGAACGTATACTACTAAACAAATGCCCTCTCTTTCGTTCCGTCGTCGATCGTAACTTTACATCCTTGCCTAAACTACATACGTACACTGTACACAGCTTGGTTACTACATCATGGTTGTTAGGAAAGCGACCAAGCATACAGGGGGTTTGTTCAGTTGTAGTCTCTCCGGTCCTAAAATAAAATATACATCTCATTTGAGTCAAACCTTCCAAGTTTGATCAAATATATGAACAAAATATACTAATATTTACAATGTATAATAAATATCTTTAGTTTGTGCGTAGAATGTACTTTCATAATATATATACTTATTTGATACAAATGTGATTATTTTTCTTATATTTTTAGTCATATTTTTTAAAAAAAAATTGAGTGCCCCATAAAGCAAGAAGTGTAGTTTATTTGGACGGAGGAGGGAGTACTGACTATAAAATATAAGGGGAGGGATTCTAATTCAGAGTTTGAAGGACCTTTTTTTTCCTCAAATAAATCCATTACATACAACCAGATGATCACATGATCATTTCTCGCTGCTGGCTGCTTGATTTACTGCGCCGTAATTCGTAAATATGGATCACCCTCTCCTCGATCTCGAATCGCAAGATTTAACCTACTCCTTACTAGTTCCGCTGCTGCTACGACACTACCCAGGCTAAGCCTAAGACTAATAACAGTGCAGGTGCATTACTGTTACCGCCTTGATCCGATGTCTCGGATGCAGAAAATTACCAATATCAAACCGAAGCTGCACATCCGGATCACGTCACCGCGCCATGGCCCAACCATAAAAAGCCCAACACAGCTCTCCCCTCCCACTCCAAGCTCCAGCACTCTGACCAAGAAACGCACGGGCACACACAGCAACAGCAATGCCCAACCCCTCCGCATCCCCGCCACCGGCGCCGGCCACCGCCGCCACTCGCCGGCAGCGGCGGCGGCAGAGGCAGAGGCAGCTCCTCCCGTCGTCGTCCGCCTCTTCGTCGTCGTCGGCGGCCTCGTCGTCCTCCGCCTCCTCGGGCCTCTCCTTCTCGTTCCCGTCCTTCTCGCCGGCGCCCTCGCCGTTCCACCACCGCTTCTTCCTCTCCCCGCTGCGCGCCTCCGCGGTGCCCTTCTCCTGGGAGCACCGCCCGGGCATCCCCAAGACGCCCGCGCGCCAGCAGGTGTCGGCACGCGGCATCGGTAAGACGGCCAAGACAGCGGCGGCGCTGCCGCTGCCGCTCCCGCCCTCCCTCCTCTCCAAGAGCAAGGTCGGCGCCGCCGACGACGGCTATTTCATCGTCCCCGACGACGCCAAGGCGGGGCGGCGACGGCAGCGCGGGCGGCGGTCGCCGGCGCTGGCCGCCACGCTGACCGACTGGCTCGCCGTGCTCAGCCTCTACCGGTCGTGCACGCGGTCCCGCGACTGCCTCGCCGGCACGGCGCCGCCGCCGCCGCGGCCCCGCGCTCCGGCGAAGGCCGGCCGTCTCATCCACTAGTGAGTTGGCTCGCTCGCTGATCTCGCGCCGGCCGCCCGCGCGCGTGTTCCGGTGCTTCTGCTCCGTGGCTGCGCGCCTTGCTGCGCTTGCGTGGGTGCTCCGGATTAAGAATGTGCTTCGGACGATTAATCACCTCTTGACACTGTAATTAGTAAGGTGGTTTTCGTTTTCACCCCCATGTGCGTGTGCTTGTGTTTGTTCCAGTTGGAGCCAATAATTAATTAATCCGGACTTGGTGCTAGTGAAAGTGAAGCGGCTGCTGCTTTACATGCCGGTGAGGTGGTGAATATGTGAATGGTGATGCTGCACTGCACTGCATGCGTCGCATTCGCACGTGTCCCACCGTTAATTAGCTTGTAAGCTTGTTCGTCGATTGGTAAGACACAGTTAATGTGAATGAAAGTATGAAAAAGGCCGGAATGTGTTGTGACATGATGGATATATTGGACTACAATGGACCCATACAGTAAAGCAATTTGAGCACAATGCATGGTTTCCGTGACCACTGATGACCACTATGCGTTGTTCACTAGTACGTGAACGTGAATTATTTAAGTTTTTTGAAAAAAATAAGTGAATTATTTGAGCTTGCTATCGTGCTTTCGACTCGGTGTTATAGGAGTATGTATCTTTCTGCATCAGTTCGGCTAACACATTCTGCTTCCATTGATCTGCCGGTTAATTTCATACTATGTTTGTTTGAAAAAAAAAGAAACAAAGAGAAAAGTCATAGAGGCTGTGTCAACGAACACTGATGAAGAACACACAGCTCGATCGCTCAGGCCTGAAGTGTTGGGAAATGGAGGATCATCGTGCAGTGTGCTTTCTTCTTCGATTAGGTTCCTTTATTAATTGCTCGTCCCGGACAAGTGGTGGCGGTGGCGTAGAAGAGCGAGCACCGTCGCGGGCAGCAACCGGTGCAGGCGCGCGCGCGGACGGGACAGTGAGCGAGCAAAGTGTTGGTTGGGTCACGTCGGTCGTCTTGACCACGGAACAAGCTCTTAGGCCTTGTTTAGATTGTGGGAAAAAATAAACATGATGAATAGTATTATTTTTGTCTTATTTAATAAATATTGTCCGATCGTGGACCAATTAAGTTTAAAAGATTCATCTCATGATTTTAAATTAAACTGTGTAATTAGTTATTTTTTTATCTAAATTTAATACTCCATGCAAGCAGCTAAATATTGATGTGATAAAGAGAGAGTGAAAAAATTATAACTTTTAGATGAATCTAAACATGGCCTTAATTTGCTTCCGGCCTGCAGGTACCCTGTGCACCGGGCGCCCTCCTTCCACTATTATTTCTCTATATTAGAAAAAGTCTATTCAGGCAATAATAATAATTATGTAATTCACGCCGGGGCTGGTGTCTGTCAGATCAATCCCAGATCTGGATACATGTTTGATGGTTAGCTTGTCCGTCGAGGATCAATTAGTTTCCGTCATGGATGAGGATCAAATCGTCCAAACCGTGCCTTCCCCAAAATTGTGAGCACTCATCTCCTTCAACATAGGTTTGAGACAGAACTATGCCTCTTTAGAGGCTACATCTTAACAAGCACTAACCCAGCTGTTTCTACCACTACTGCCTCCATCGAACATGTGTCATCTGGTATATGACTGCCATGGCCGATGGTGCCCTAGTTGCCTTACCCTTCTGACTGTCCAACAAGCCACATTCCTTGGCCATCTCTACATCTAGAGTCCACCTACTTCCTAAAACCCCCAAATCATGATATGCTCATCATGGTTGGAGCCACCATCAAAGAAGCAGTTGAAGTTTAAGTGCCTTGCCTATTAATTTAAACTTTTAAGTTGAATCGATCGACACATAAAACCTGATCAATACATATAGGGTCAGCTTGGTTCCGTTGTCTCACCTCACCTCACCGAGCAACGCTAGCCTTGCGAGGACAGGAGAGCCAAATTTGGCTCACCCAAGCTAGCAAGCAAAATTCTTGCTTTCATAGCCAACGAGACAGTGGGCAAAGGATCCGAATGCATCCACTGTTTCAACTCACCCCGCTAGGCAAGGCGAGGGTCAACAGAAAATCCAACACATGCGGACATGCCCATAGTACATTAGGTAGTGTTTGGTTCACCAAGAATATGGTAAGGCAAACAATATCTGTGCGTGATGGGATGAGACTCTAGGATGGGTTCAATCAGGAGTGAATGGATTGTTATTCGGTAACGAGGCCGTCCATATCTCAAAGTCCATTAGTCATTTAGTCAGTGTATTGTCTATTCTTCTTTATGTGTTCATACGAAGAGTATGCATTCCTACTTGTGAGTATATCTTTTTTGAGTAAATATAGGGCTAACTAAATATGTAGGTGTAGTAACTTTTCTACTTTAATGGAAGATAGTATCATTATAGATAGTGTGTGGTCAAGGATCTTTCAGTATCCATTTTCGCAGAGAGGGAGAGAGAGAGAGAGAGAGTGAGAATCATATTATTCTCTTGCACACATTCCGGATCCTGATTCTCTCTAATAATGTTTTCCAAACAAAATCCCTTATTGTTCAATTATATTATTATAATATGCGGACTCAGATTTGTCTTAAAATGACTAGTGTGTAGTTGCGAAACCCTTTTTGTTTGTGTATGTGATTCCCTTTTCTAGTAAAAATTAAAACTAGAAACGTTCTGAATAAAAGAACATAGAAACATTTCGAGGCCATTCACGGTGGAATGTTTATTGTTGCGGCAGAGATTCAAATGATTCCGCCCCGAATTAGCAACCTGTGGTCCCTCCAAACGACCTCTCAAAATCTAAACCACGATGTAATTTCGGACCAAATTATTAGGGCGATTCCTCTGCTGGACTAGAAGTAGATGGTGAAGAAGACGCAGCAAGGGGCTGGCTGTTATCCATCTCTCTCGCTCAGTCGCTCTACACCGAAAACCTGCAAAAAGGCAATGTCAAAATCGAAAGCAGTGCCGCCGCACTAGCGCTACTAGCCACCAGCAGTAGTACTCAAGTAGAAGTAGTGGTGGGCTAGTAGCGTGCAGTAGGTGCCCCGTCGTCGACTGGCCCGGCCGGCATCAGTTACTGTTTGTGAATCGTGACAATCGTCACTCGCTCGGACAGACGTCACAGGTACTCGGCCGGAACGAGGTGACAGTCACCGCCACATTATTCTCGCTTCGCTACCGCCTCGGCATGATGCGTATGCGCGTGGCGTGCGCGGAGACGTTTTGTGCCGTCATTCTCCGCCAGTCCGGTCATCGGCCGCGGGATCGGCTTGGCCGCGCGTGCCCATCCGGCGGTTGGTTGGCTGCTTCGGCCCCGGCCGGCTCCGCGGATCCGTCGTCGTCGTGTAGCTAGCTTGGCGAGGAGAAAGTCGCGTCGGCCCGACCCCGACCCCTGTCGCGGCGGCATGATGATTATTTACCCAACCCGGAGCCGGCGGGACGGATCGACGGCGACGGGAGGCGGGTGCACGCGATCCCCGCGCGCGCACTACTACGCGTGTGTGTGTGCGTGTACGCAACAGCATCATCATGCATTTAGTCTGTCAGGCCATGTTTAGATTCATCTAAAAGTTACAATTTTTTCACTCTCTCTATCACATCAATATTTAGCTGCTTGCATAGAGCATTAAATATAGGTAAAAAAATAACTAATTACACAGTTTAGTTGAAAATCACGAGATAAATCTTTTAAGCCTAGTTAGTCTATGATCAGACAATATTTGTTAAATAAGACGAAAGCGGTACTATTTATCAGGTTTATTTTTTCCCACAGTCTAAACAAGGCCTTAGTGTGTGCGAGTGTGGCAATTGCCAGGACGACGCACACGCCGTTCCGGTCCGGCGGTTTTGTTGGATTGACACTGTTATTCAATATTAAATATTAATAGCAAGTAGTAGTGCCCAAGCTGCTTTGCGGTGACACTTTGCTGAATTCTAGACAGAATAGTGTTCATTTAATTATAAAGAAACAGACACTGTTTCCCCATCATACTACTAGTACGTACAGTACTGGTATCTTTGTTTATGGTTACATGCATTGTGTACTATATACGCTGACATGGCTGGATGGACGGGCAGGAGCGAGGAAACAGCGCTTGTCGCGTCCGTAAAGAACAAGCCTAGCTATTTCGCGTTTCAACGCTTTGCATACAATTGCAGCAGCAGCCTCACAATTAATTATTAACAATATATATATAGCTACCGGGCCCAAACGATTTTCAGAGAATATGTATGGGGTACGTGGTATAGCTTGCCGTTGACCCGTTGTTACACTCACTCTAGTCACAGATATATACTGCTTTTTGTAATAAATCCGATTAGTAACTGACACTTTGATATGCATAAATTAATTTGTCTCAAAATAAACATTTGTGCTCTCATAATAACTAGTAGAACTATAATTAAGATGTTTTGATATCCTTTTAACTATATATCTAGGTGTGTAGTAAAATTTACAAATGTGGAAAAGCCAAGTCTCCCAGTCCCTCACACAAGGCCAGCATGCATGATAGTGATCCGTGGTGAGGCGAGGGGCGGTCGTCGGGCTGAGCAAGAAGACAACGTCAACGGTAGTGCGAACCGTCTTGTGTTATCTTTGTCCTTCCGAATGTGACAGTGTGCGAGCTTAGCACGTAGTACTTCACCTCATGATACTTTCACCCTTTACGCTTCCATCCAGTCCCCCGGCCACTTGGGAGATTGAAGATCCTTTTTACTTGACACGGACTGGGACATGAATCCTAACACACTGCGGATTGATTCTCATTCTGACCAGCACTGAGGAACAAACAACCACACAATGCGTCAACATACGCACGCGACGCCACGGTGGTTGGGCACACACGAACACGACACGACACGGCCAGCCGGCCGGCATTATGTTCTTTCTCGACGGGAATCATGACGGGCAGGAACTTAAAAAAGAGAGTCTGTTGTTGCTTAATCCTCCTCGCTCGACAGAATCTAGCCAGTACGTAGTTCTGCTCGGATCGCCTGATGATGGCAGGCATGTTTCAGAATACGCGCGCGCACGTACGGGCGCTGTCGAGTGCGGATCAAGGCGTTGACGCGTACTGGGCTGGCTGCGCCGCTGCGGCATGATTGACGCCTACGCGTCCAACCGAACCGAACTCAGAAAATGTGCGGGCGCTGATTGATGCCAACATGTCTGCACAGAAAATGCGAAAACCATATCGTTCCTAATTCTGCACCGGGAAATTATTCCGATTTGAACACGCATCAGTCAGCAGTCATGCATGTATATATATAGTGGTGATGATGATACATATATATATACATTGATGCTTGCAGTCCACCAACCAAAGCAAAGTTGAAATAGGAGTAGATTATAATGCAATGCACTATAAGAGCTATAGTGCAACCGCATGATCGATGCTATTGGAGATGCCACAACACGATGAAATAAACATACTTGAAAGGATCCATCCATAAACGAAACAAATGAAGATCACTAGTACTGGTCCTGTACCTGAAAGCTGCTTGCATTGCACCCAGTAAGTGCTGTGGCTCCACCAGGCCATGACCCCCCAGCTTCAGCTCAAGAGTTCGTCTCGGATAATGTCCCCAGGATCCAGTTCAGGAATACCAACCAGTTAATCAATGCTCAATCATTTGGAGCACCAGGTTTTTGTATAAAGATCTCATGTGTGTGTAGAAACACAACAAAGTTTTTGTACCAAAAAATCAAAACGACTTACAATTTAGGACGTATGGAGTAGTTAAGGTGAGTGTGCTTTTCATAATTTAGTATTAAGAGATGGGTAGTTAGAGCAAGTCACATTTAGCCATACGAGTAATGTAAAGATCCCATGTGTGTGTCTAGATGCACGACAAATTCTATGTAACAAAACAAAATTAAAGTGACTTATGATTTAGAAGGAAGGGAGTAATTAGTTATGGTACTTTTCATCATAATCTAGTATCTAAGAGACGGGTAATTAGAAGCAAATCAGAGTATGAGAACATTCGACCATATGGGTTATGTTAAGATGCCAGAATATGAGAACATTTGGCTTGCCAACATTGCTTGCTCTATCTTATTTGCATGCGCCGAAACACAAAGAAAGAAACAAAAACGGTGAAATTGAGTGTTCCTGGTGCTCCGATCCAACAATAATGTGACTTGTGGACCGAATGCACAGTATACATGTCAATATTATTCCTTGCTGAAAAAAAATGGGAAGCATCGTGCATTAATATGTTTGCTACTAGCAGTGCGTTAGGTAGCAACACAACATCAAGTAATGACTAGTGAGTGTGCAAGTACACTGATGCGTGTGAGACGAGGAGCGTGTGAGCTAACATGAAGAAAGAGAGAACTTAAGGGAGAGGATTTGGAAGAGCTCCAGTTGCCAATTAATTGGAGTTCAACAAGACTCTGCTTGGAGACTAAACAGAGGGCGGGGTGGATGTTTAGTCTGTGGTCCTCTCTAATTGCTATAGCCACAGGCGGACTCAATGTCTGAAATTAACTTCTGACTTGCGTCTTAGTTTGCTCAAAGAAATAAAAGATAATAGAGAACTAGTCTTCCTCCAGTTGTGAATGAAAATGTGAATGACAGGCATCCACTCAAATCAATAATGCATATATATACACGATGTTACAGAAGGAGCTGAAATAATGGAAAACCCAAGGGTGGACAAAGTTGCCAGTATTCTCTGCTGAATCTCTTTTGGCCATTTAATTTATATACACAATGACAGAGTAGCTGGCAGAGTATTAGCATTCTTATATTATATTAGAGCTATATTTTATTAAAGCTACGTGTGTGTATATATATAGTTATAATTATAATATATATTACCCTGGGTTCTGATTAACAGTCAGCCCCCGAGCCAGCCCAACGTACCGCTTCTCGAGCCAAACCATATGCGGGCGGCGCTGTCCCGCCGTTCGGGCCTGAATCTCACGTGCCCAGCCCACACACCCACGAGCTGGAGCTGGGTATCCCACCCAGCTCCCTGCCCACGTTCTTTTGCAGTTGCTCAGATCCGTTCGCTCGTTTGCCTCCGACCCTCACCTTTCTACCTTCGCCCCGGCCCCGCCGCCGCACCTCACCCCAGCCCCGGTGCCGGCCTACACGCCACTGCCGTGCGACCCACCCCCCGGCGGGCTATGGCTGACTACCTCCACGTCCTCACCGCCGTCCCTTCTCCGCCGAGCCGCAGGCGATGGTGGAGCGTCCCCAGGAACCGTTCATCTTCCTGCGAGCAGCATCGGAGATCTGAGCGGGCTTGGGGGCTGCGATTTTTCCATCCTATTGCCCCCTCACACCGGATCTGGGGGCCTCACCGCCTGAGCCTCCACGCCGGCTACCTCTCCTGGCACCGGCCGCCCTCCACCACTTCTCTCCTACGACGTCACCTCCCCATGACGGTCACAGGCTGCAGGAGCGTTGCCGCCCGGCCGCAATGAAACTCTCGATGCTGGCGAGTACCGCCCAACACCGGCGGTGAGCTGCAGCCGGCGAGTTCACGACAAGGCGTTGACCCTGTATAGTACGAACAGAGGTGAGTTTCTCGTCCTCCTTCCGATCCAGATATTCAGCTCCTTCCCTCTCCGATTTCACCTCTTTTGTTTTTTTCCTAGTATGTCTTGATTTTTCCCTGCCGTAAGATCATGCAAGCATGCAGTATCCTGCAGTTTTTGTGCTGAGTCTTGTCCTTTCTTTATCTCCCTTGATTCAAGTTGTGATATCAATTTAATATAATCAATTTGTGCCACTGATAATTGATCTAGCTTTCGATTTTGTTTGGACCATGAGTTGTTTGCAGCAGCACTTACGCATGGAGCAGATGAGCATGGAAAAGAAGCTCGAGTTGCAATCTGCCCCTACTTATCTGGTTTGATATTGACAGATGTGGGCACCTCCGAGTCTCAAAGTTGAGGTAGATAAATCCTCCCTCTTCACTCATCAGTTCAGTTACAAAGACTTGTTGATTCATTATTTTGGAATTTGGAAGGGTTCAAACAAAAATGAAAATGAAACAGGCCCTGCTCTAATTATGGGATTTGCTAAATCCTAGCTGTTTTTTTTTGTTCACAAATGAAAATTGTAGTTACCAAATATAGACATGACATTGCTACCTTTACAAGCAGGTCGTTGGTTCTTGCATGCTTAGAGATTTAGCTATAGTAATGCAATTTTACAATGTTCTAACTGGCTAAGAAATATACCACTTGCCTGTGAAGTCTGCATCTTTGCAGTCCCATGCATGCCATGTGACATGAGACTGGCTCTCTTGTGATGTTTTTATTGATGATTAGGAGCATCATAATCATACAAAAATACACCCACATTAAATCGATGATGTGATGATAGGGTTTTATAGTCAATTATTATGATGATTGTTGGAGATTAGGAAACAACAAGAGAGTAAGATTTTTCAGATCAGATCAAAGTCAGATGCTTCCTTCTATAAAATAGTTGAAAAAATTAACTTGGTCAAATTGATCTAATACTGCAATAGCTCATTATGTTTGGCCTGTGCAAAGACCTACATCTAATTTTCTAGCCTGGATAATTCTGATTTTCTGCTAGCCCGTGAATCTCCCTATCTTAAAATATCTCTTTCCTTTCCTCTTTGCTTATGGGCACAATTCTCATCTCTTAATTTGCTTCCTTGCACCTAATAAGGTCGAGACTCAATTGATTGATTGGGATCAGTTGGTATTCTATAAATACATCTTTGCACTGACTATGGATCTTGCTTGTTTTTCTTTACTAAATCTGCATACCTAACCATTAGCCCATGTCCAATACTCATTGAAGAAAAATCTAAGGGCAACTCAAATGATTGGCATGATGGTTGCCATGTTTATACAGATTTTGATTCTCAAATTTCACCTAACTACATATATGTTGACGGAAACAAATGTCTATTTCTGTCATCCAGATTCAGTATTACACTTTGTTTGCCCTATTTATTATCTAGACTGCCAAGGTCCTACTTTGTAATTGATCTCGATAAATTATAATTCTCATGACCTTTTACATTGAACATATGTATTATCGACACCATCCACCACACACCCTTCCTGACATACCGGATTTTGAATCCACATTCAGATTTCTTCTGCTGGTTTGTTTTTTCCCTTCTCCGCTAAACATGGTCCTGCAAATGTATAAAAGGCTTTCAGGGGGTTATCATGACTGCCCGTTGTCAACCGAAACAATCAAGTTATCTTGTAAAATGAGATCTTAAGTATTTTGTGATAGGTTGGTGATGAAACTTCAACATTCAGGAACAACAATGCCATGTTAATGCAATATATGAGCGGTTAATTATGTTGTAAGCTTGACCAAGGCTTTGCTTTGTAAGGTTGCGTCTTAACTTGATGTTCTATTTATTATTGGCATGCTATATTATATCATTGGACACTTTTCCTTTCACATATATTTTAATTTCAACTGATTTTAGCATGAGTTCAGATAAGCTGCACTTCCATTTCGTTTCTCAAACACAAGCCATTATATTAAACAAAAGTAGTCCTAAATTATGCGGAATTCATGGCCAAGTTGGTCTTTTAATACATTCGGCTGCAGTTCAAATTCAACTCTATGCAATAACATCTGTTTTAGAGAATCCTAGTGTCCATTCCATGGCCTGTTGGTAGCGCCTCCCAGCTTTAGTTGCTTTTCTTTGCTTGATTTCATACTTCCTTTTATCCCCATTCAAAAATGTTGATTCATTGATGTTTATCTAGTTGTTTCGATTTTTTGCTAGTCACTAACGATGGTTTTAGATATCTAGTTGATCCATTTATATTAATACAAGTATATAAGTATAATACCTTAATTCCAAATTATTTTTTGCATATTTATTTCCCCTTTATGTCAGCTTGAAGGTCCTATGGTCATATCATATTGGAATTATTAGTGGTGGTTGTCCCCTTTGTGCACTATGTATTCAGCAATGCATTATAAGTCTGTTATTTCTATACCTATTTTGACAAATTATTTTCTAAAGCTTCTGACAGTAGCAGGCACACCAAACTAGTATGTAGTTACAATCCAAATTGATTTGATCACTTTTCTACAGCCCATATTGATCTAATGACTTTTCTGCACCCTTTCAGAATGCTATTTTTGGGTGCAGGTGCATGTGTGTGTGTGTTTGTGGGGGGGGGGTGCAAAAATGGCTGGACCTCTGCCTTTCAATTGAGAGAGAAAGGAGATAGTAACATACAGTATTAAATACAAAACATCAAGATCATCACAAGCACTGCTACTGTCAGATCAACCTCACTCTGGTATTTGAAGCTACCTTTTGTGGTGTGGAGAATGTATTATTGAAAATTCGCTGAATATTCCAAATTTGATGTTAGGAGACCTAATTTAGTTTGATTGTCTGCTCTCTGTATATATGTGACTATATTTGGATCAATATACTATGTTATTCCAAATGTTCTTGAGCTCACTGTTGAGTACTATAATAGGTTTCCTGAAGCCTTGTTTACATGTTTATGGAAAATGGTGGATTCTTGTGGTCGAATTCTTTTATATAAAGACCTATTGTTCTTCGCTAATCAACACTGGTTCTCACATTCACAGGTGATGGTCCAGAGGAAGTGAAGGATGGCTGTGGCTCTCTACTGACCTCTGACAGACATAGCAGAGTATGCATTGGTAGTTGGCCAGCTTCCAATGTACTTAAGCTTTAGCTTTGAATCTAATCTCTTTCCACTAATCTCGCATCCAAATTAAGTACAAGAAAATTTGAAAATTTTAGCAATATGAAGCTTGCTAACTAAGCATTTGCATCGATTTTGAACCTAGCAGAAATAGGATGAGTTGTATATATGCACTATATGAACTATATGAAAGCACAATTTTATAGAGAATGGCTAGAGAACTTGTAATGAAAATGTGATTTATCTTTGATTCAGCCCAAGATTAATATCCTAGATTGCCTTAACAGTTTGCATCAAGGTTATTTTCATTATAGATCTTATTCATTGGTCACCTAATTGAGATTAGAGGTATTGATTCTTTCTTATTTTCCCTGTGATCTTTGTATGCAGGAGAAGATATTCACGTCCCTTTGGATGCTGAACGTGTAGCTATTTTCTTCTACTTTAGAAGCTTGCACCAGCTGGTACTACATCTGCTCATTTTCTACAGATGTTACGATCTCTATTCCCTCCGTTTCCTTTTCGTTCTTGTTTCTGTACTTGGTTGGTTAGTTGCCTCTTTTTATGGCTTTAGATTCTGGCTGTATCCATTTGGCCAGAAAATCTACCGCTCTCGTTGTCATAGCCAATCTAAAGAAAGTAACGATGTTTTATCGAGTTCCTAATCCTATTCATGTTACTTTTGCCACTCTGGACAGATGGATAGTTTCCTCATCAAAGTTTTATAGCACATCTGACTCAAGATATTAAGATGCTTTTTATAAAGATGCAACTCTGCTCAGATAAAAGGCTATTCTCCAAGCACTTTAGTTCGTACCACCAGTTTTGGAGTTATTTTTCCCTCCCTTGTTGCATATTTTTTCGTCGCCTCTATTTATGCACTTTGTTTATAATGTGCCTGAGTCAATGCATTTTGGTGCTAATGGGCCATGACGTTCCTTTATCAAGTAGTATCTTGCTTGATGCTGGAATTTATTTTGTCTTCAAGAAAATCGGTGCATATTATCTGTAGATGAAATGCTCCGTTAGACGCCTGAAGACTACAAACCAGGACTTAAGAAGACAAAATCCCTCTTCTAGTAGGTAAAGTCAAAACCTCATCATGCCTATTGCTTGTTTTGACCTTTAATCACCTTTTGGTTCTTCTGCCACTACATATTTTATACTCCAAGAAAGTCTTGTACTTGGACAACCGAGTTACACCGGTAAGAGCTTATCTTGATTTTCCTTCCTAATGTTTTAGAGTTACACATCACATGTACTTACTGGTATGCTATCGTCCCCTTGCTTCTGTTGTTTCCGCAGCCTATATTATATTTGTAAGTATTCATTTTTTTTGAACGGGAGCACGCTCATTTCTTGCCCCATAACACTGCAGTTACAAGGTGTTGTTCAATAAGGACTTAGTCATCACCGGTGTAGGCCTATGTAATAAGGCCCTTTCAGATTAAATAAATGTTCGATAGAGAGCATATATCTAAGTTAGCTTCATGAGGTGATAGCTTAGGCTGCTAAACTGGGATGGGACAAAGATGAAAAATACTAAACTCCTGAAGTTAATTTTGCTTCTAAGATAATCCACAAAGTTGGTAATGCACTGGGTACCACAAAATTCAGTAACTTTTTCTTATGTCCAAAGTTATATGTAGCCCTAAACATTCTTTTCAAAACTACACATATTGTTTCCTTAATATGCATGGCTGACTCTGTTATTAATCATGAAAGTTCCTTTTTTTTGTTTGCTCTCGTCCTGCTTATTTTGACAGGTGAAGCAATTGGTGGCCACTAGAGAGGGATGTATTAGCTTTGTTTTCTTCGTCTTCATAAAAAAAGTAATATAATTTGGCGTGAGTTGTTGGAACACAAATGTTTATGATCCAATGAAGGTTGTTTAGCTTGCATAAATTATGCTGTGATTTTGTGGAATAACTTAGAGCTTCAAAACTGTCTATTCAAAGCGCCAAATGTATTGCAATCTTTTGGAGTTCATTTTCTTGTAAAAAAAAATATGTTTTTGGTGATAAGAAAATGATTCTGGTTTTGAGTCATGGGAACATAAAAGACATTCACCCATCCTAAAAACTAGCACGTTGAAATAAATTGGCCGCAGGAGCCGACTCTTGGACGTTCACCCATCTCGAAAAGCCACAGACAAAAAAAAACGAATCACGACTCCTCATGGCAGAAAAAGGAAACAAATCGGCAGGAGGAAAAAGAAAAAAAATGGGCCACAACCACGACTCCACGAGACACAAAAAAGGAAAAGAAAAATCGTCTGCAGAAAATGAAAAAATAAAAAACAGCCCACAGGAGCGCACCACGTGACGTACAAAGGGCTACGGAGCCGGGACCGGGGCCGGAGTCCTCGGTGCGGGAAACGTCGGGTGGGCATGGGGGGCTGGGGGCTGATTAATAACCAGTACCCAGGGGACTAAATAGCGCCTCCTATATTGTTGTGCTATGCATGTGGAAAAATAGAGGGACGGCCGGTATGGATGCTCACGTACGAGGAAAGGAGCAAAGCAGACAAGACCCAATAGTGGTGAGTATGTACCAAGTACATGAAATTATGGAGCTTGTCCAGCATCTTACGAAAGCAGCCTCTCAATAATCTCAAGCAGGGCGGCTTGCATTATAAATTCAGCTAACAGAGAACATTACTGTTCTATTAGGACACTCACAATGCAGACTTTATTATAGAGCCTAAACATATCTATTACCTTAAATATTATGGACTTGGAGTCTAAATAAAACTTGTATTCTTGTTTTTTCTCACTTTCTTTTCAATAAATAAACTGTCACATCAGCAAAATACCATAAATAGAAGATAATAAATAGTATTAGACTCTGTGATAGTCTTACATTGTGAGTGCCCTTATGAGTTATATGATGCCAAGATGAAACCAAGGAACACCGTCGTACTTGTTTGGCGTCGGCGATCGTCCTAATCTTGAATGATCAACAGTAGCTAAATATTTTTTTAGGAACAAATATATATTTGGTTTCAAATCAGATGAACACGGATAATTGATGAGGCATAGGATAGCATATGGTTAGTAGTCCTAGCCTATCACCCATTCACCCGCTCTTAATAAAGAGTAGTTGGGCGAACAGGTGTAAACACTAATGTTTCAGGACGCAGGCAAATGAGCAATAGTTCAGCAAAGCCTTCCAAGTGGCTGACACAAAAGTACAGGCACAACTAACCGCACAATCCTCCGATTTGCTAACCCTCGCGTATTTCTCAAGTATCTATAAACAAGCCACGAACTAAGCATCACACTACTGTAGTTCACTCACTGCATACAACTACTTACCGTATAGATTATGCTGACAGAATCCTATATGTATTTGGCAGATAATGGGCATACGGGCCACTGTGTACATAATGTGCTACGGAAAATCTGGGGACAAGACGGAAACTCTGGGGACTAGATGGTGCGGGAGTTGAAACGTCAGATGTGCTACCACAATGTTATAAATAACAGAAAAGAAAGCAACTTTACGCTGGGCAAATACTTGATCACTGTCATTCTTCACTCTTCAACGAGGCATGAACAGTATGAGGCAACCTAAAGAAACAAGATGAACGATATAAGAGGCAAGCTTAAGGGATTCCAGTGCCAAATCTGCTACTATGAGATGGTCGGCGAAAGACATGGTGCAATTTGTATGTACAAATATGGGTGGTTTCATCTGTACAAAGTGCAATTCTCTACATTTTCAAAGTTCCCTATTCAGCAGAAATGCTTGTTACAACGGCAATGTTGCAGGATATTCACAGCGTGAAGGCAAAGCCACTTCCTTCCACATTATGGAGAGACATGCGTGCATCTTACCGATGCAACGTTGGACCGGGGCATTGTGATAAGCACAACACCAGTACCTTCTCTCCTTGATTTGTTTCTGCGGATCCTTCATTGTTCTTTCTGTGCCACTGGAAACAGTTGCAGTACCTTTGTCCTGCAGGCACCACAGTTTCAGAAAAGTTCAAATAGTTAATGTCAGCCACCTAAACGTAACAGTGGCAGAGAAAACCCAAAACGGAAGGAATGAATTGGGGGAGGGGGTTGTTGTTGACCATATGGGGCTCGCTACTTGAATGAGGGACAGGTTGGGGTGCTTACGTCAGTCGCTTTGCGACAAAGAACACAGGTATTCTTTCTAGTTTCCCTTCATGTGCAGGTTTCAGTCCATCAATTACTTGCTCAGCTTGAGTGCCTGCAGCAATCAAGACAAACTGGAAAAGAGCAATGGTGTCAAGTTGAACTCAGAATTTGATGTATACTAAACAATTATAAAATCGATCAAACCACTCTTTTCCAAAGCATCTAGGACCTATGAGACAAAAACTTTAAATTGATCAAGGATATGTCAAATATCTCAAAAAGCTCCTGCTCCAGGGCAAGATGAGGAAAACTGAGATAGCATAACAAGTGTCCATCGGCCATGGCTTCCTCTCTTTCTTCTTCACATACATAAATCTGATATTCCATGCATTTCAGGACTAATATTCTAAAGACAGGTCCAGTGTGCAATCACCATATGCTCATACTTTCATAGTGATTACTGATTAATGAATAAAGACATGCAGACTTCTGATTTTTTTAAAAAAAATCAAAGGAAAACTGATGTCCAACAGGGAAGTAGAGGCCAAGGAGACAGGAAAAAGGGCAACTCGAACTACTGTACAAGATGATCAAGCCAACTCATATTTTGGATCTTATAAGTGCTCTCTAAGTCTTGTAGAAGTATTTCATCTTTGAATCCTAATGAATTAATTTCAATATTCTGAAATGGTATTATGAAACAGCATGTTATTGTGAAGGAGAAAACTGCAACAGCTTATGAGCATGTACCATCTTCTGTTCTTTCTACAACAAAGCAAATATACAAAATGGTGAAACTCTATCTATTTGCTAGTTCCAACCATAAGCCATCAGCTCGAAATCCAGTTATATATATGACAATAATCAAATTGTGCATGTTTCACAGAAGAGCAATAAAAACTAAATATTGAAAATTCTTAACAGTTTTTAAAATGTAATGCTCCAAAAGAAAACAAAAAATATGTACAAAAAAAGGAACAACGACTGAAATGTGCTTAAACGTACCAACGGGTAAAGTATAGCCAGAAATCCATAGCTTGTAAGAGAAGAGAAGAAGAAAATTGGAAGGACGCATGGAGCACCTAAATAGGAAAAACAGATAACATGTCAGAATAACACAAAAACCAGCGTAACTAGCATAAAGGTGACATGGCACTGATAAGTGAGCAATTTTACAAAAGCGCAATAAAAGAAAAACAACAGTGCCCAATAACAAGATGTATTTGGTTAACACCCAATATATGATGGACGTTCCCCAAATTACAGCAAGAATATGTTTTAAATGGTTCAAAACCTATTGTACAAGTGCTTCCCTATTTACATTTGGAATTTGTAATGAAATGATTTCTATATGTGCACCTATATTTTAATTTAACGTATGAAACAAACTGAACTAGCAACCAAATATTTAGTAATCTATAATCAAGGAAAGTTTGCCATATAACAAGCTGCTTCTTGCCATGAACATATCCACAAACATGTAAAATGAATCAAGTTATCTCACACAGACACAATGTGCATGAAATAGCTTTTGATAGCATGCAAAATATATAGTTGTAGATAGCCACAGCCAGAGAAAGTTAGTTAATTTTCAACATTTTCTTTGCAAAGCAATTAAAAAGAAAACTAGACGAACCTAGGACGAACTAGGTGGGGACATTTTATCATGAAGAAAATAGGCACCCAAATTCACCTGAACCTGGGTATAAATCCATAGTTCCATACCAACTGAGCTTAGCTCATCTTGCTTGCAAAGCAATTCACATGTCATTGAACGAGGGAAAAAAATCACAAGAGGTCCTTGAAACTGTAAGGTTAGGCAAGGAGTGTTATGGAGGATATGAATATATGATGTTACACATACATATAAGCCAGGATGACCAAGGGTTTATAGAAATATAGAACCAATCAACGGTGATCCTTGCTTAATAGAGATCAATCTATCTATCCTACCCATATGGGTGCTAGGCCCAGCAAGAGAACCACGCAGTAGCCATAGGGGCTGCCATACCCCTGTGTCTAATAGAAACTATAAAACGAACTTTGGTCACTCTTTCTATCAGTGAAGATCACAATAAGACCACTTGTGTGACCAAATCCTATTCAACAAAATGACCAGTGAAAAGAAGCAGTTTAATATCACAAATCTGTCTTACTCTAATAATACATGTGCCAAAACATAATAATTAGACTAAAAGGAAAACAACATAATATACGACAAAACCCATTGAGCATAAATTGTCAACATACCAAATCCAGCAAAGAATGCCCAATTTGATTCAAAGAAATCTAGTCTCTCATGCAGACTCACTGCAAAGAAGTTCCACTTGTACCTGGAGAAAAGGTTTATCAAAGTTGAAGATAACAGTTCTGCGAATGCATAACACATTGAAAAACAATAGCTAGGAGAATGACGAATAACATTTCAGGTATGCTTACTCAAAGCAGTAGTAGGCATACATCAATGACAACAGCAGGAAGTTCATTGCCTTGCCAAAGTAAGGTATGTAACCAATGACTGAAACCTACAGATGCAGCTATATAAAAATTAGTAACTGACAAGCTAAGAAGACCAGGAGAAACAAAGTTCAAATTCAAATAGATATGATCTGTGGAATTGATTATCCAGTGGTACATGTGGGAAATATAGAATCATACCTCAACAAAGAAAATGGATAAGAGAAGGATTGAATAGACCTGTTCCCCAATACCAAGTGCAACCCTAATATAAAAGTATCAGCAAACAGAGCATGCAATCAGGCACAAACAAGTTCTACATGAATACAACTACCTGTCAAATCCTTCAGGCTGCTCTTCTGTTTCAGTTGTGTTGTGATCATCCGGTGCCCGAGTCAAAACTAGGCGCTTACTTTTCACAACATCCATAGCATGCTTGGCAATGTCATTATACCTGGCATAAATGCTCCGCATCACAAAACAGATAAAAGGATGCTTCCTTGTTCGCTCTCTGAATTATACATAACTTGAGGACAATAAGATGATAATCCATACCTGCAACAACAAAAATGTTCAGCTCAGAATTTCAGCCGGTTGGTTGAAATGGCGTCAAGCTTCAGGCGTCCTCTGTGACAGAAGGGTGCCTCAGAAGTTAAAAGGTAAGTTTTATAGGACAGCGATTCGTCCGGCGATGTTATACGGTGCTGAATGTTGGCCTACAAAAAGGCGACATATCCAGCAATTGAGTGTAGCAGAGATGCGTATGTTACGATGGTGTTGTGGGCACACAAGGAGGGATAGAGTCCGGAACAACGATATTCGGGATAGGGTTGGGGTGGCACCAATTGAGGAAAAATTGATTCAACACCGGTTGAGATGATTTGGCCATGTTCAACGGAGGCCTCCTGAGGCACCGGTGCGTAGTGGGGTTCTAAAGCGGGTCGATAATGTAAAGAGAGGTAGAGGTCGACCTAAACTAACTTGGGACGAGTCGGTTAAGAGAGACCTTAAGGAGTGGAATATCCCTAAAGATTTAGCTATGAATAGGAGCGCTTGGAGACTAGCAATTAACGTGCCTGAACCGTAATCTTTTTCTTGTACCATTTATGTGTTCTTTGTTTTCATGCCTCTTTTGGGTTTCATCTCTAGCCTACCCCAACTTGCTTGGGACAAAAGGCTATGTTGTTGTTGTTGTCGTCGTCGTCGTCGTCAAATACCAGATCCAGGTTTGTTTTTATGCACTGCTAAAATCTAACTAGGTAACATTTGTTTCTTAAAAAGGATGCACCAGACGACAACACTCAGTTTTTTACTTTTTTTTTTCAGAGCAATAAGATGAGAAAACATAGACGGAACAACTTCACCCGCCTGCTGCAAACATATAACTCACTCCAACATTTGCTAAATACATATCCCAGAAAGCAAACAGAAAACTTATGCAGAGGAAAATCTATTCTAGTTATGTTACTCCAGAAATCTATATTCTACAGAAAAGTACTGGAAAACAGTAGCTCCTACCACCTATTGTGCCATGGTGCACCCAAATAGAAACTTTCAACTGGTTATGGTAAGGATCTTGTGCGGCTTGCTGGATAGAATATTGGACACATAGTTGCTAGACTCAACACACTACTGCATTAATAAGAGAAAATGTGCAGTATTTAAACTAGAAATTGTAAGCATATAACTTGAGCAATGCCTGAAAATCCCACTATTAACTGAAAGTGTACTCACAGGGAAAAAAACAAAGTCTGGCAGTATAAGAAAAGTTAAAGATCATGAGTGGAAAAGGACTAAACATACCAAATCGTATTTAATATGAAGCTGAAGACATAAAGTGGATAAAACCAAAATACCTGAAATAGATGTTCAGTTATGTAAAACAAAAATGTAAATAATAAGCAATGCATAGATATTAAAAGAAAATAATGTAATAAGAAGAACACTCAGATTCTGGTGCCAATGCCAAATGTACCATATAAAGTACTACATGGCATGCAAGCCACAGTAAGTATTATTTCTAGGGAAGATAGTAACATTAAGTTGATAGGGATTAGATAGTTTGTCCCAAGGGATCATGCAGACTAGTGGTGGAGTATTCTGTTCATCGAAAACTTTGCAACATATGGAGAGCCAAGCATCACAAGAAAAACAAGGGTTGGTAACACTTTATATATCATGTTAGATTATTATTTGTGAAGTTGTGAACCTTTATTCCTAGGGAAACAACAAGATTTCGTACATGATATCTATTCACATGTCTTATTGCAAAGATAAACAACAACCACTAGATTGTTTTAATGCAAGTATCTGTTATTCCATATTAGGTAACATCAACCATCATGTGTTGTAATGTGCCAAAGCCTTATTGGATGGATCGCAAGAGACTTGAAACTGTTGAGTTATTTTCAATGACGAAAATAGAGCAACTTCTTTTAAATAAAAAAATAGCTGCACGTAACAAGTAGCACTCACATAAAAAATCTCAACAAGGCCAGAGCGTAGGAATGAATAGATAGATATGGCTGCCGTGTGCTCACAAAGATGTCCCCCTGTTTCATTGCATTGCTCAGGTAGTATCCACAATAGAGTTGGAATGACCACCGATTTCAGGGTTAGCAAGCTGTGAAGCATAAGAAATACTTAAATGGGCATTCACGACAGAATTAAAGAACACACAAAACATCTAAGAAGGAACATTCGGAGCAAATATCGCAGAGAAGAGCTGACATGATATGCATGACATAATATCGTCAGGCTTAAGACATTGTAGTTGGACAACTGAAGTAATAGAGAACTAAGACAAATCAAAAGCCCACTATGCTCTACATGACTCCAAATAGCACATCAAACTCCATCCAGTCCACTATGATATTCCATTGGGCAAGCTACATCATCCCAGGCAAATGCATAGTGGCATTCCAAATTTCCAATCACAAAGCATTTTACTGGTGCTTGCCATGCTACCCTTATAGTTTCAGTACACATGACAACTAAGAACAACACTTGAGAGTACAAAATATGACACTCTGCTCACAAGCTCTAATAATTTTAAGTACAAAATATGACACATCAAAGTAACCAATAAAATACAAAATTCAGTCGAAGATCAAAATCAATTACGAACGACTGTACCTCCCCAGGAAGATAAGCCCGTTCAGCAGGAAGCCCTGTGCAATCCTGATGGATAGTGGCCTCGAGCTGCATCCAACCAGAAATCGACAAGGTTATACTAACGAACAAGTAATCGAAGCTTTGAGCTGGGTCAGAGGACGCTAATTTGGCCCCCAAAAAATCAAATTAAATCACTACAGTACAAAATCCAAAGGGAAGAGGGTATGGACAGAGGCGGAGGAGGACCTGGCGCAGAAGGAGACAACGCGGTGGAGGCGCGCGGCCTGGAAGAAGCCGGCGAGCCAAAGCACCGCCGCCGGCCTCGCTTGCGAGGCAAGCGACTCCATCGCCGAGGGGAAGAAGGGGAAGCGTCTCTCCTTCGGATTTGCTTCGCGAGCATGGTTTTATTTGATCGGCAATCATCCGACTCTTGGATTCGAAGTCATCTGAGAAAGAAAACGGATTTCATTGACTACGTTACCCCCAATTGAAAGTGGTTTCTTGGATAACGAAGACGTATTCTGTTCTTTGCACTCTGGGCTGGGCCTCTTCTCTGTGAACCAAGCAGGCCGATGCTGGGCCGTCCGCTCAGCGGAACCAGTGAAGCACATCGTCGACCGCAACAAATCACACACCGAGTCGTCACCCTCTCGCCCACCACCACACCACACCACCGGCGGCGGCGGCGGCGGCGAACCAGTCGAGGACACGAAGGCAAAGGCGATGGCGACGGCGCTGAACCGCGGCCTGCGCTCCGGGATCCGCCTCCTGGCCTCTGGCGCCGAGGCGTCCAAGCCAGGCAAGCACCCCTCTCATCCCGCATCCCCTCCCTTCGCCTTGACCTCTCGCCATGGCACTATTAGGGTTGCTGCGGCATGATTTCGGTTAGGGTAGGTGTAGTTTTTCCGTTGGTCGCGGGGGCGTGGTTTTGTGCGGTGGTAGATCCGTCGGTTCCTCGGATAATAGTTTTGATCGCGTGACGAAATGGTTGTGGTGGTCCCAATATTTCGGGTCCGAGATTTGTCCGCGCTCTGCTGTGATTTTTCTTCGATCGGGCTGTGAGTTCAGTCGGTATGTTTATGTTCTAGGAATCAGGAGAAGCACTGTATTTACGTTTTGTGCACTTTGGTCTTACATGTGGTCAATGGTTAGCCTTTGGTCTTAGATCGAGAATTGCTGAGTTTGCAGCGTGCCAGCGTCTGACACAGGAATCAACCATAGCCGATAAGCAATGCACAGTTGAACGACCACTCTGGATGCTCTTGTATCATTCCGACTGACCAGTGCGAAAGAGCACTATTCTTGTGGATGATGCATCACCAATGTTATAATTAGAGTTTCTTTCTCTTGTGTTTTTAAAGGAGCTTGTATCAATTTGTTTGAGGTTTTGTGTCCAGTTTCATTGTCTTGTTGAGGACATGATAGTGATAGGTCTTTGAGGACATACAATTTCTTAGAAACAATGGTTGGAAATATTAACTATGCAACTGGGGTTGGTTATTATTTTGTTGCGCTACTTTGTTGTGCCTCCTTTATAGCAGTTTACAGGCTCATACTACCTATTGTCACTGCTGGCTGTAGTTACTGCACTGACCCCATGATTTTGAGCTATACTATTAAGCAAACTGTTTCTCTCAGAAGAAGCCAATTGTCTTATCTTCTCAGCATTGTTTCTCCAATTCATTAGTTCCTATCATATCAATGCTGTAAGGTCAAAATTCCCGTGTTTCACATATCTTGTCAGTGATCTTAGAGGTGACCAAAGCAGCTTGGGTAGGTGTACATTTGGATAACCAGAGATGCTTATTGCTGGACTGAACATTAGTGTCTTGTAGTTGTTTGGCTTGTTTACTGGATTTCTGATGTCTGAAATTATTGTTGGATGAAATCGTAAAGTTTTCTCTGGTTTAGTTCACTTCTGACAAATGATTTAGCGCTATGTGTGGATGCATCAGTCTATTCATCATTTCCTACTCTTTACATGTCATGGAGTTATCTGTTCTCTGTTTTTTTTCTTTTCTTATCTGATTTTTTTGTTGTGCCTGCATCAGCTTCCCGTGGATTCCATGCCACTGGTGTGAAGAGAATGGGAGGACATGGCCATGATGAGCCATACTACCTCCATGCCAAGCACATGTATAACTTGCACAGGATGAAGCATCAAGGGTTGAAGGTGACTCTTTCCGTGCTGGGAGCCGTTAGTATTGGTGTTGGAGTCCCTGTGTACGCAGTCATATTCCAGCAGAAGAAGACTGCCTCAGGTTGAGATGATGCCTCTCGATGCCTGCATATTGGAGACTTGTTTTTCAACAACATTTTGTGAAGTTAAAAGCTTGGACTTCATTCTACCTTGGTTGTTGCCTGATACGGCATTTTCTTACCATAAGTTGTAACCTCGTTTCTTGCGATCTGGTGTAGGACACAAACTTTTCTGTTAATAATAATACCGTGGCTTGAACTTTCCAGGCTGTGAGGATTGGAGAAACCTCAGCACTGATATCGTTTGTTAAATTTCTGTTTCTTGTCACGCTACTTGTGCTGACTGCTGAACACGGGCAGCAGGTGTGTTACCTTTTGAGGTGTCACTTCCTTTTGTATCTGGATGCTTATGATGCTGCTTACGGTGTAGTGGAAAGGGGCTTGACTCAATCAGGTCCTGACGTCCTGTGGTTGTTGGTCTTATCGACAGTGGGGTGGACCAAAGCCTCGTTGGCCATGCAGGTCGTAGAAGCTGAGCTGTTCAGTTTCTTATTTTCAAAAGTTTCGTGTCATAGGTTGAATGTCTTTAACCTTCATTTCCTGGAAATTTCAAAAACTTTATTATAGTAAAATTAGTATAAAGTTGCTACGATTCAAGGACGTTCAAATCTTTCGGATGGACAGAAGAGTGTGCATATATAACCTGAAATTAACGTGGGGCTCAATTTATCGCAAAAAATGATATTTTTATGTGCTACGAGTAGAATCTATTCCATATAAAAAAAAGGTCAGGAAAATATCTCAGATTCCGCAGAAGGGTAAATGTGAACTTTTTCCGAAAAGACCCTTGGAAACTAGTCAAGTTCCGTGCCCATATTTCCGGCGCGGCGGAGATCGAATCGAGCGCCCGCCACCGGCCATGGCGACTCGAGTCCTGCCGCCGGCGCTGCCCGCTCTCATACTCCTGCTGCTGCTTCCGTTCTCAGCCCTCGACACCGTCGCCGCGGGGGAGGATTTCCCACGCAACGGGCGGGTGATCGACCTCGACGAGAGCAACTTCGAGGCGGCGCTGGGCGCCATCGACTTCCTCTTCGTCGACTTCTACGCACCATGGTGCGGCCACTGCAAGCGCCTTGCGCCCGAGGTACAAGGAACTAGCCTTTCCGCTGCCCCGCCGACCTGTCGTTTGCTGTTTGTGGTAGACCTGTGAGATGTGATGCGAATTGGGAGTTGGGATACCGTGTGCTGTTGCCGTGGATCTTGGTTTCTGTGTTAGTGCTATGGGAATGGGTTGATTGGGACTGTGGGATTCCTTTGTTTGGGTGAGTGGTCCTAAGAACTCGAGCAGATTAGAGCGAAGTAGGAGAGTACAGAACTCACTGGTTTTTTCAGAATATATTTATTCGATTTTTGATCAAAAGAGGTCGTTATTGAGTCATTAAACAAACAGGGAGGTAGTGTGTTACACCACCTGAATTTGGGTACATTAGCTCGTGGGAAAAGACTAGTTTCGGATCCCTTCCTCTAAACTTCAGCCCTCTTTTGGTTCCTCTCCTCTAAGAGCATCTCCAAAAGACTCTTTATATCTTTCCTAATTTACAGAAATAGAGATTTTGGTGATAAAAAGAACACCCTCCAAAAACCTCTTCAATTGGATATTCAAATATAGATATCTTCTATTCGGTATTTCTCGCAAGCTAAAGATGAGTGTAAAGACATAAAAACGATTTTTAGAGTAGGTTTTAGAGAGGCTCCTAAAAACTTTAGAGCACTTTAGCTCAGTTTTGAGATCTAAAGCTCCGGTGTGAGGTGGACTAAAGTTTAGAGCCAACTTTAGATCACCTGTTTGCTTACTTACACTTGCATTAAAGCTGGAACTGCCAGGGAATTGTGTTTAGAAAATGAAGTTCTGATATGATTCCGTTTTTTGCTGGGGCAGTTAGATGAAGCTGCACCAGTGTTGGCAGGGTTCAGTGAGCCTATTGTTGTTGCCAAAGTCAATGCTGATAAATACAGGAAACTTGGATCAAAATATGGAGTGGAGTAAGTCCTTGCCCCCAAAGTATTTTGGTTTCTCTGGGGAATACATATTCTTAGATTAGATGCTAATGCTTATTAGTTCCTAAATGCAGTGGGTTCCCTACCCTCATGCTTTTTATCCACGGTGTCCCAATTGAATACACTGGTTCTAGGAAAGCTGACCAGCTTGTCCGCAATCTGAAGAAGTTTGTTGCACCAGATGTTTCTATCCTCGAGTCAGACTCTGCTATAAAGACATTTGTTGAGAATGCTGGTACAAGCTTTCCTATGTTCCTTGGTTTTGGGGTGAATGACTCATTGATTGCTGAATATGGAAGGAAATACAAGAAAAGAGCATGGTTTGCTGTTGCTAAAGATTTCTCTGAGGTCATCATAACAGCCTATGAATTTGATAAGGTTCCAGCACTTGTTGCAATCCATCCAAAGTATAAGGAACAAAGTTTGTTCTATGGCCCATTTGAAGGTAATTGTGATCCTTTTCTTGTGTTCGTTCATGACTTGATTTTTTCTCTGTCAATTCTTAGTTTGTGAAATAATTTGTCGCCGTATATTGTCTTATGGCCATTTAATATACGATACATAGCCTTGTTTCTTTTCCCCCATAATGCCATAACTGATGGTGTTGTTTTTTGGACATAGAAAATTTCTTGGAAGATTTTGTACGGCAATCCCTTCTCCCTTTGGTTGTCCCAATCAATACAGAGACACTAAAAATGCTGAACGATGATCAGAGGAAAGTTGTTCTCACAATTTTGGAGGATGATTCAGATGAAAATTCTACACAGCTGGTAAAGATTTTGAGATCTGCTGCTAATGCAAACCGTGATTTGGTGTTTGGATATGTTGGAATCAAGCAATGGGACGAGTTTGTGGAGACTTTTGATGTTTCCAAGAGCTCACAGCTGCCAAAGCTACTTGTGTGGGATAGAAACGAGGAGTACGAGCTAGTAAGTAAAGCATCCTTAGTAATTAATTCTATTTTCTAATACCAGCATCGATATAAAAAGTATTGTATTACTGGCATGTTCTTACTAGACTAGATGGCATAGTTTTTCTATCAATAAAAAGTATTACTTCTATAGTTCCTGTTTGTGGACCCTCATAATTCCCTGAGAAAGATAATACTTGGTTAAGATAGAAAACCACTACAATATATCTGATAATCATCAATTAAGAACTCATTATTTTCTGGGATTAAATTAAAATGTTTCTTGGTGAAGGTGGATGGTTCAGAGAGATTAGAAGAAGGTGACCAAGCATCTCAAATAAGCCAATTTCTTGAGGGATACAGAGCAGGAAGAACAACAAAGAAGAAAATCAGCGGCCCTTCTTTCATGGGTTTCCTGAACTCTTTGGTCAGCCTGAACTCGCTGTACATCCTTCTATTTGTCATTGCCCTTCTGGCTGTCATGGTTTACTTTGCTGGGCAAGATGATACTCCTCAGCCAAGACGAATTCATGATGAGTGATGGAAGCTTGGGGAGCTTCTTGCACCTAAAGATGGCTAATCTACCAGGAGTACAGCTAAGAGGTTATAGATTTCAAACTTTCAACTGACGCAAGTCGTGAAGAGTGGTTTTGGCGACTGATGCTGAGATTCTTCAATCTCTGTTGGCAACATCAACTTTGACATCCTGCCTGTTTGCGTTTCTGCTTTGCGCCCTTCAATTTGTTGTTTAATTTATAGCTTAGAAATTAGCCTCTGCCTCTTGCTATGTATTTTAGAAACTGCCATTCCAGAGTACATTTCTGTGAAAATGTATTTGTTATCATAATCTGCTATTGAACTTGTGTACAATTAATACATGATATATAGAGTGTTCTTGTGCTACGACTATCCATGTTTAGCTGCTTGCTATCGAGCTTGACAGGATTGTACGAGAGATGCCTGTCTGCATTGGGCGTGGAACGCAAGTGCACGCAACGCAAGCACTTCTGTTGAATCGAGACGTATCCAATGCTGAATTTGAGGCATGCTGTTTTCCGCCTGCAAATCTGCCAGTGACTCGCTCGAGATAGAATGACGTACCCCGTGGTGAATCACACGGTCCCTTCTCCCTTGTCATTTTCGGCAGCGATGCAGAGATGCTTCTTCTAGTTTTTTTTTTTCCTTTTTTAGGGGAAGATGCTTCTTCTAGCTTAAACAGGCCAGTTTAAAGAAGAAGTAAAAAAAACCGGTTTCATTTTTTTTTTAGAAATCAAAAGACCAGTTGACAGAGTGGGCTAATTTTAGGCATCAAGACGAAGCCCAATTTTGATGAGCCCAACAACCTTCTCCAAGAGGTTAGCAGGTGAGAAAGTCTCCCCTCAAAAAAAAAAAGGCAGGCGAGGAAGTCGAATGTTCTTCTGGCCTCTTCTTCGCTCCGGTGAAGTTCTTCTCCGGCGTCATCGGAGAGGCGGCGGATTTTTTTTAGGTGTTGGGTGGATCTGTTTGCCGTCGGACTTGATGGCGGAGCTTGTTTTTCCTGACGTCTTCTTCGAGGCGGAGACGGCGACGGCGCAGGGGAATAACATCTTCCGCCCTCTCCTTCGCCCCGGTGACATGCGGCTCCGGCGTCAACGGCGAGGTTACGGTTTTCTTTTTTTTGTCCTGGGCCAATGGCGCATCGGTCCGCTCAGAAGCCTCTCATGCGTGGATCCACGATGGGATCGTGACGTGCCCGTCATCTACAGAATCAGTAGATTTCGATAATCTTAAGAAGAACGCGGTCTTCGGTTGTGAGTATAGTTGTAGGTTTATTTGTACCGTGAATGTGTGCTGAGTAGGTATACGTTAAAAAAAAAAAAAGCGAGGAAGTCGAATTTCTAATAAAAAAAGCAGGCGAGGAAGTCGAACAGAACAGAACTGCGCGAGCCATCCCCAATTCGAATTTCCGCTCGCATCCCCCAGTGACCCTGGCCGCGGCGACGTGCCGGCGGCAAAGCAAGCGCAGCCGTTGTCGTTGCCGCCGGCGTACATCCCCACTCCCTAACCTACGATACTGACCCGCGTCTCTCTTCACCGGCATCGGGCGCGCAGGCGAGAGAGATGGGGACTAGGGAGCTAGGGTTCCCGTCGGTGCCGGCGCAGACCAGTCTGATGGCGGCGGGCGCGGGCGAGAGCGAGAGCCAGAGCCAGGAGGTGGAAAGACTCCTCTCCTACGCCGAAGATCTCATGGGCGTCCTTCGCGTCAGCACCGACCGCGACAGCAATGCGCAGGTCGGCGCCGGAGCACGGAGGCTGCTGTCTGCCTGCCGATCCGAGTCTGACGACCTCGAGATGCAAATCAAAGGTCAGCTTGTCCCCTGTCCTGCTGGGTGTTATTTCGCCCCGTTTTGATGTCTTTGGTGTTTCTCCTGCGGTTGATATAGGCGTCTCTCTGGTTGAGACTTGGGGGGGGTGGGGGGGGGGGGGGGGCGGCGAGGGGGGGGGGGTGGATTCAGACGAGTATAATTTAGTAATTAGGTTGAATTACTTGAATCTTACATGAAAGTGTATTACCTCTGTACAGGAAGCGACACATATCATCAATTTCATAATTAACCTACTGGTTTTCGTGAGTGAACAAGTTAGAAGCTAGAACCCTGTCCAAAACCGCAAATGTAACTAAAGATCCAGCTCGTAATATAGTGCAAATGTAACTAAAGATACAATATCATATCAGCATTGTCGAATTTCTTCTCCCATACCAAGCACCGGGGCGTGTTCCTTTTCCAATAGCCAGCTAACCTCTTCTGAATGTTTCCTAACTGCTGGAAATCCAGCTCTAGATTTGTCAGTCTTGGTGATCAGTTACATGGGAAGCTTACAAGTGACAGAGGGTAGTCTGTCGAGAATTCATCGAACATGTTCTACTTCCAAGCACAGCACCTGTAGCAGTTTCACTTCTTCAACAACCCGCTACCATCTTTTGAACATTGCCAAATTTAATGCATTGTTCTCTGAATTCGATGCATTTGTGAATATACTAGCCTGGAAATTCATGGTAGTGTATCCTGTTTTGTTTGTGGTGATAGTGGCACACATTGATTCAAATATCTGCTGCGTGTATCTTTATCAAAACAGAATTAGGGCCTCAGATTACATACCTAATAAGGAGAGAATTAACAACAAACTGTTTCGTGGCACCTGAAACCTCCTGTGGGACAATGAACTCAAGAAATAGGACATTGTTGCCATCTTAATGCCTTGTTCCTTTTGCATAACAGAGTATCAGGAAAAAATAGATTCCTGCAAAGAAAAGATTGACAAAGCAAAAGCTGAAACAACTGCTGATGATGAACTTAATGAACTGCAAAGAAAGACAGAAGAACTACTCCAGGAAGAGGAGCAGCTTCGCCAAGAGTTAAGATAAGTTCTTGCTTCATAATTTGTGTTCTTCTGAAAATTGCATCTTAAGAATTAAGAATTTTTTTTTGCGGAACTTAAGAATTAAGAATTTGATGTTCTTATGTACATGATGCTATCAACACAGTGCTAGATGATGAGCTTGATGGCCTAGACCGCCAAAGAGTTTCTATAAAAGAGAGAAAGGATGCTGTCAAGAAGAAAAAGAAAGACATGCAGAAAGCACGGTAAGTTGAGTCTTGCTCACGGTGTTTCTGATGAAATATCAGGCATTTAGTTTTCATAAATGTAGTCAGTTTGATAACTGTATGGATGCTGAAATTATTGAAAAAAAAACATCCTAGAAGAACTAGATATAATAAATAATAAATAATAAATACTAGCATTCTGCTGCTTGAATTTTGGAAAAGACCACCTACTGATCTGCGCTATATCCTGCCCTGCCTCATCTTTCCTCCCCTCTGTACATTGTGATTGCTCTGACTTGGAAGTGTTGCTAAAAAAAAACAATGGGATGGTACTTGTTCAAACAAAATGGAGTGAGTTTTGTGCCTTAGCAGTATTGTCTCAATTGCTCACTCTATAACTCTATTTCTGAGTTGAAAGAAGCGACTGATTACACTTCTTGTGCAGGCGTATGCTTTCCATGTGTCTGTCAGTTACAAATATCATCCCATATTTGGAGGACCAGGATAAGATTTCAGGCTGTATCCTTTCAATCTGTTACCATTTCCCCTTTTTATAGAAAAAAAATCTGGAACGTTTCCAGAAAAAGTAAGTACATATTCTGTGGTGCTTAGTGGTTGTGTTTGCACTCAATGTCATCTTTTCCTACAAAGATATGGTTATGTAAAGTCCTTAGCTATGATCAGATATTGTCGACGAGAACAGGAAGAAGATAGAGAAGTTAGAGTTTGAGAACACGACGTCACCAGTTGAGATATGCAACAAGTTATGGAAGAAGATTTAGCATGTGCAGGGTCATTCCTGTTGTAAGGCGGTGGAAACTGTGCCGGTATATTGTTGCGGGTTGGTGGTCCTCCCACCAAGTAGGATGCCTTCACCATGTTGTTTGTATCGTTAATTTGTGATGTTGTACTGTTTCTGGTTAAGGGTCCCTTTGTGTTCCATGTACACTGTTTTCCAGACGTTTGCTGGAGCCTGTAGATGCCCATCCATGTTTGAATAAGTTCTACCAAGTACCGACGTCGGTGCCCTGGCTTTCGAAATAATTTTTTTTTTCTGAATATGCATGTGGGGTGTATATCTTTGTATTAGAAGAAGAGAGTCTTAAGTTACAAGAATGCCATGACCGGTGACACAAAATTGATTGAGGGTGACAAAAAAATCATATGTTCTCTCGGAGTAAACTCAGCATTAGATGTAATCGGGTCTCCTTAGCTCGACGAAGGGTGCTGGGTGCAATTGACATCCAAGCTATTCGATTTACTGTACACAAAGCATGCGAAGGCTTCACGATCTGATCTTCAACAGAGGGCCAAGGCTATCAGCTTCTATGTTCTGTCATTAGTCAACAGTCCAGCGAAGGCCATCAGCTTTTTTATCTTTAGCCATAGCTCAGTGGTGTTTTCGTTCTGGAATGAGAGGCTTTCGGATGGTTTGATTGTCTGAAGACCATGGCCATGGATGATTTTAATGGGTCTGAAGATGAAGCCTGCCACAATACTGAGATGACGTGCCCCAGCTAAGACAACCGATTGTACAATCTTCAGCTAATTTTGCACTAATACGTGTCGAATAGCTTCATCGGATATGGTTTAATCTCCATCCTGCAAAGAGTTGCAATACCTGGCGCAATATAAGCCAGGGGCAGGATTCAGAATAAGAAAAGGAACAACAAAGTAGTACTAGTAGCTAGTATGTGGATCAATTTGATCAAAATTTTGCCAAAAAATGTAAAACAGAAATTTGTGGCGACAGTTCATCTAATTTGCTGGTCTCTGAAAAAACATTTGCCTAAAAGGCAGGTGGCCAAGACCCAGGCCCAGGCCCAGGCCCAGCCCAAACTGACTCCTGCTATTCCTGAATGTTGAGAGGGCTTTTACACGTGGGTCCCAACGTATATCAGCAACCAGAACGGGAACTGGCTGCTCGTCACCACCGTTTCCGTACCAAATACTCCGCAGTTGCGGAATTCCGAAGGCCCGCCGTCGCCGGAGACGATCGCCCACGCTTCGCGCGGCTGTGGCCAAATGGCGCCGAAGAAGAAGCAGCTGGCCTCGAAGCAGAAGCAGAAGCCCAAGTCCTCCTCCGCCTCCTCGTCCTCTTCGTCCGCAGCCACCGCCGCGCCGCCGCGCCTCCAGATCTCGTCGGAGAACGAGCGCCGCCTCCGCCGCCTCCTCCTTAACTCCTCCGCAGCATCCGGCCCCTCCCCGGCGCCTGCCGACGGTCCGGAAGCCCGCGGCGAGTCGAGGGAGCAGAAGGCGCGGCGGCTCCGTGGCGTGTACGACAAGCTCGCTCTCGAGGGCTTCTCCTCCGCGCAAATCGAGCAGGCGCTCTCCGCGATACCCGTGCGTTTCCTCGGGCGTTCCTAGAACCTCACGGCGATGATGTGACCGTGTCCGTGTGTTTGTATTGGCTGTGAGCTGATGATTTTCCTTTTGTGTGTCTTTGTTTTTTTTTTTCTTCTGAGGTAGGATTCGGCGACGTTTGAATCGGCGTTGGACTGGCTATGCTTTAATCTTCCTGGCGATGAGCTCCCCCTCAAGTTCTCCAGCGCTGGCACCAGCACCAGCTCTCTCGCAGGTATGAAATTTGAAGGGTTTAAGGTTTATAGGCGATGAATGGTCAACATGTGTGCACACATTTCTCTGTGCGTGTGCTTGTGTTCTCATCAGTCTACTTGTGTGCACTTTAACATGAATTTGCGATGTGTGACTTTCTCCTACATGTGTACATACAATGGATTTTACATCATTGATCATTTGCGAATTTGCCTGCATTCTGCTATTTACTTTTTTTTTTAATCTGTAACTTGGCTGTCACACCAGTGGCTGGCCACCGGTGACATCGACCAGACCATGTGAGCAATCACAGGGATAATAAGAGGAAGAGGATGTCAATAGGGAGGAGGAACATTCACTTCCTTCCTCTGTTTGTCTTCTATATTTAGGTTCTGCCGATCGATGCTCCTTTCCCTGGTGTGGCTCCATCATGTAGTATATACGTTATACCCTCGTCTTCATCTTCAGATGCTATTTGGGCCAATATGCTTGATGGCCCATGAACCCACTGGTTTGTCTATTCTTTTCCAATGTCGTATAATGTCGAAGTGTTGAGTTTGTCTCTTCTTTTCCACTCATAGAGGCGCTGATTGGTCGATTAATTAGGTGTTGCACTGGGTACGCCCTTTTTTTTTTTTGCCCTTTCATGCTAGAATCATGCAATGATTACATCGTTTGTATGTGTTGTAGGAGCTGAAGGTTCTGTTAAAGTACTGTCCACAGCCAAGGACAATTGGGTGCCACAGAGTCGTGAACCTGAGGAGGTGAAGGTGAGCACTGAGGGGTTGGAAGTTAGAATCGGTGGACGGAGAGATGAGAATGTGTCACTGGATGATGGGCGATTGTCGCAAGCTGCATGGATTCGTCAATACATGGAACAGCAAGAGGAGGTATAGATGAATGAACAAGTAAACTTGTCACTTTAATTGAGCCATCTCATAGTACCCTTTGAACAGCCTTTCGATTTTGTTAATCTTATGTTTAATTGAGCCATCTCTCAGTTGTACTGAACTTCCCATGGATACTAAGAGCCTCTCTATCATGAACTTGTGCAACTTACAGTTTAGAAGACAGATAATTGATTTGCTGTGCTAATCTAAGTAGCACAATGTTTTGTACTGTTTTCTAATAAAAACACAAAATGGTTATACAAGCTAGTAGCTATTGTTCACTGAGAACTCTGTTTCGCAACAATTCAATTCCTTTCTTATCTCTTCCACTCATGGTTTATCTTTTGTTTCAATCTGTTAACTATCCTCACTGCAGTTTTAGATGTTGACATGGTCTCCAATGTGTAGTTTTTTGTAGAACGAGGTAATACCTTGCTTATAAAGAAAGCATATGAGTTTTTCCAAGTTCCAAGCTAGGGACATCAGCAAGCGATAACTCCATTGTGTAGCTTTTACTATTACTTGTAGTAACTCCATACCAGTAAACATTAAGTAATAGAATGTAAGTCCTTGTGATGACACATCTACTAATGTTATTTTCTTTTGGTTAATCTAGATGATTTTTCCACATGAATGGGAAAACCGGAAAATTATGAAAAACATGACACCTTTCACCTAGATTGTTATCAATGTATCTGAGGGATTATAGCAATAGATTATAAATATGTACAGCTGATACTGGCATTGCATGCAACCAACATTGGAATATCCTATGCACACAATTTCACAATCAATTAAATGATTCCTCTACCACTTTGTTTCTTCTTCTATAAAGTCTTTCTGTTAACTTTTATTCCTTTTCCTTTCTTTTAATATCATGCTTTCTTGGTACATTTTTTGTTTTGGGTATCACTGTTGTTAGGAGGACGATGCAAATTCCAATGATTCCTCTACATGGGAAGATCACTGCTTACAAAGTTTTGAAGTTGTTGAAGCAAAGCCAAGTAGGCGGAAGAGCAAGGGTAACTTTGTTTATTGTATTATTGCACTCATGTTATAGCTATGGCATATGTTGTCTACTAGTTTTTAATTACATGGCCCTGACAAGTTTTTGGAAGTTTACATAGTTGATAGTTAACACTGATCTATCTTATTATTCCCTCCCACACATTACAGCCTCAAAAAGGAATTTCAAGCATGGAAGCTCGAAGGAACAGATAAGCCATTCTGCCAATTCTGTATCTTCGAATTCTGAAACTGCAAATGTCGAGTGTGTTCAGAATGATTTAGAGGCAAGTGAGAAAAGTTCTGAGAGTCTAGGCAATATTGATGAAGGATCTGATTTGAAAAAGACAATTCCTAAGGATATCGATAAAAATTGTACAAAGGAGGTAGACGAAGAGGTGGTAGAGCTTGGTAACATGTTCTTTGAAGACTCATCTGCTTGGGAGGCAGTGGCTCCAGAAATCTTGAAACAGCAACAAATAGAGAAATTATCACATGATGGTTATGGCCATCTTCTTGGAAACATAGATGATATATGGAAGAAGGTACAAGTGCCTTTTTACTTTTTCTTCATATTGACAGGACATGTTTCATGTTCGATTTGTGCTTCTGCTATGCACTATTTTCTAACCGTTCTTTTCTTTTCCTCAACAACAGGGAGATTCTGGTAAAATGCCGAAAGCTGTTCTACAAAAGTTTTGTCAAAAACTTGGTTGGGAAGCTCCAAAGTATAATAAAATATCTGAGAGAGATGGTAAATTTGTATATTCTGTTAACGTGTTGCGGGGAGCTACGGGCCGTGGTAAGAGTCGGAAGGCTGGAGGCTTGACGAAAATCCAGTTACCTGAACTAGATGAGGAATATGTATCTGTTCAGGTTACAACCTTTCCTGTTACTTTGTATGATAATGGTTCTTACAAATACTTCATGTCAGATAATTTCTGTTCTGATATGGCACTTCTCTCCACGATAATAATTATCATTATATGTACATGATACACTGAGATATTTTTTCCTCGAACGAATATGTACATGACACACTGAGATATTTTTGCCTCGAACGAATACACTGATATATCACTTCATAACAAAACATAGTAGAATATTATTGTATTATTCTTATCTGAAGTACCATTATTAAACTGTATTTATGAACAGGAAGCGCAAAGTCGAGTTGCAGCTTTTGCTCTATATCAATTCTTTGCAGACCTTCCACTACGTCAACTGCTTACTGAGCCTTACTCATCACTTATTTTAAGATGGCAAGAAGGTTGGAACTATTGGTTTATAGGTTTTCGTATGTGATGGCTTGAACATCGTAAATGGTCTTTGAGCTACAAATTGCACGTTTTCATAAAACAGGTGAATTGTCGTCTACATCAAGGGTGCTGGATACTGAGGATAGCCGAAGATCTGGCTTTGTAGATATGTTATTGAATATAGATGCAGATACAATTCCTTCATCTGAAATAGAAAATTCTTCTACTGATGGCATATCTATGGATTCTGGGAATACTGAAGGCAGCAAATCTGTGAAT
>CM041640.1:11736146-11746628 GCA_023333625.1 Bothriochloa decipiens | reverse complement strand
CGGCTGCCAGCAGGGCGCACCATGCTATATTCAGGCCTTACAACCGCGTAACCCGTGGTCCCCCATCTTCACCAATGCGATGCGTACAGCAGGTCGACTCCTAGCCCAAATCAAAATTAGGCTTCGCGGTCGGAACGACTTATCCTTCCAGCTAAATGTGAGGCATAAATTCAATATGCCTTGAGGACGTACAATGGACGGGGTCCTAGTTCGACACAGACGGCATAAACCACATTGAACCTCCAGTTCATTCTCAACTCCAATCCCGCCCGGTCTCGATTTATTATCTCCACATGGTTATCCAAGATAACAATGTATTCAACCATTCCGAGTTACCACCTATAACTCGCGGATGACAGGAAATCACCCGACTTCTACCGATCTAGTTAAAGCAGGGCTAAGCAAATAATCGTACCTGAACCTAACAGGGTCGAAGTATAAACAGTGGCAAGGAATATAAGTAATGCAGCAACGGTATAAAACAACGCCTATAACTTAATGCAGCAAACAAGTAAAGGACTCAAGTTAGATATTTTGCAAACCACAGGGAGAATGCTCCGGGGCTTGCCTTTCAGGAAAGCACTTGGCTGGTGATCGGGACACTCTGGAAGATCAGCTTCGGGATCCTCTTCTGCTGCTGCTTCCCGCACCAAAGCTTCCTGCTGGCCTTCCTCTGCGTGTGCTCCGGGAATTACCGTTTCGAGCTCTGACGATCCTGTATGATGCATAGTGCGTATGAATACCGTGCATACATATAAATACAATGCTGATGGTGATGATGAATGAATGCTCAGCTAAGATAAATGATATGATATGTGAACACACGTATGATAAGCACATGTCATCTGCATTCTCCTCTACCGACAAAACTTAAATAAACCTCGCATTACAAAATACTCGCACACTATAAGGAATTATAAACAACCATTATTTCGCACACTACACTCTACTGAACCAAAACTAATAGAAGATCATACATATCATGAATAGCATAAAAAGCATTTTTACACACATGAAATGATAATTCTAAAGCATTATTTGTAAACGAAAGAAATCAGGGTACAACTACAACATGACTTTAGACTACTCAGAAAATTCTGTAAAAATTACAGAAGCATAATCATACCAAATAAAGACTACCATAAAAATTTCAAGTCAAAACAGGAAATACTTTATCCTACACAAAAATGACAAGGCAGCATAATTTCAGGGGCATAAAATACTTTGTACATAAAAGTATATCAAACAACAGATCTCAGAATATAATTAGCTCTATATTGACATAAAAACACTCTTCAAAAAGTTTCATGCACAAATTCCTTATATATTATTTATTATGAATTATTTATCATCACATGAAAATAGGCACCATAACTAGATAGAGCAAACTTTCCACATGATACAACCTCATAACATTTTTCATAGATAGAGAATGACATAAGAAGACTAACAAACTTGGTCTCACATTTTTCTGAGCAACAAAGAATTAGTTATGCATTTCCTAAGATAAAAGTAATTAATAGAGATAAATAAAGCTATACAGAAAAGTTTCACAAATTCCACATTTCATATTTTTCATGCATAGATCATCTCATAAGAAAAATACTGCAAGTTGAACCAACTCATTTGAATAAAAAATGAGCAAGTTATGAATTTTCAAAGCTTTAAACAAAATCTGAAATCTATTCTGGAAAAGAAAAAGGAAAAGGCACTTTACACCGGGGACCCTGACATTTCCAGAAACTAACCAAGCCCTAACCGGTAAATCTCTGTGTCTGGCAACTTTACACCAAGAACCCTAGTTTTTCTTGAATTCTAGGACGAAGGTCCTCATTCGGGGAAAGGCAGGGGGGGGTCGCCGGCGCGGCTTCACATGTCCAAATTCCCGGCGAAGGAACCCTAATCGGCGTCATTGACCATCGTCCTAGCAGCTATCCACCACAACGCGTCTGATTCGCACCCTAATGGCTAGAGAGGATGGCCCGAGCGACGGGACCACGGTGAAGCCGAGGTGCGGCAATGGCGGCCCGGAGAGAAGATGATGCGATTCGGTTATACCTCGAAGCAAAAGGCCGAGACGAGGGTAGAGGAAGGTGGAGCGGACTTGGGCGCACTCGATTGCGGGGTCAATCGAGAGGATGCGCGGCTGACGGCGATGAATTTTCGGGCGGCGGCGAGACGAGCTCGGGCGACGCGGCGGCGAGCAGAGAGGGAAATGTGCGCGGATGAGGGGGAGAGTGAGGGCGCGGGGCGAGTGAAGGAGCGAGCGCGTTCGGACGACGCCCCACGCGGCCAAAACAGCCCGGCCTCGGCAGTGCTTGGGCGCCACGCGGCCGATGCATGCTGCCGCGGGCGGCCACGGCGCTTTCCTGGTCGGGGATTTCCCTGACGGCCAGGAAACAACCGTCACCGAAAAGCTGTTTTCATGAATATAAAACAAACTTTGCTGCTTAATAACTCTTAAACTAAGCCGAATTAGCAAAAACTCAAAATAGATGAAATGTAGCTTTTGAAGAGTAGAACATTTCATCTTAAAGAAGTTTTACCAGATTCTGCCTAGATTTTGAAATACAAAAATCTAAATAAAATACCTTTTAAAAATTCCCAAAATGGAAAATCAGCCCCCAATTCTGCCCTTTTTCAACATTTTTGAACACCTTCCAAGCATTTTCATGAAAAGTGGTAAAAAAAACTTTTGTTCCTTATAAAATTCTCTACAAACTTCATTTAGGGTGAACACACATGCAAGCACTCTAGCTACCGCTTTTAATTCAGTCAAACAAAACTACTTTAATGGTCCACCTTGGTCAACCATGACAACAAAGCTTAATTAACCAAAACCATAAACATAAACCTAGGTTAATTTGGTGTCCTAATCATGTCTAGGTTACCTTAGAGGTCATCCAACACCAAACACTCATACCACATATGCACTTCATGTGAAAGGCAAGCAAAATTCGAATAATCAAGCATTATACATGAAATGACAATCACTCTTTTCATTAATGCCATGCATAATGATGCTTATGCTTAAGAATGCAATTGATTATGCATGCTTAACACCAGAGTGTTACAGCCCTTCCCCCCTTAAAGAAATCTCGTCCCGAGATTTGAGTAGACTAACCATTCTTTATGAAAATCGGGATATATTTCTTTTAAATAGTCCTCGGTTTTCCAAGTGGCATCGTTATCATCATGATTACTCCAAGAAACCTTGTATTGCCTGACCACACGATTCCTGGTCATTCGGTCTTTGACATCCAGGAGTCTCATAGGTTTCTCTTCATAAGTTAAATCTGAACTCAGCTTAATGTCTTTAACTTTAACGGCTTCCTCGGTTGGAACATGTAGACATTTCTTGAGTTGGGATACATGGAAAACAGGAAATACTGCACTCATCTCTTCAGGCAGTTTGAGCTTATAGGCCCACAATCCTTTTCTTTCCACTATCTGATATGGACCAACATAACGAGGTGCTAGTTTTCTTTTAACACCAAAATGTTGCACTTTCTTCATAGGAGAGACCTTCAGATACAGATAATCACCAACATCAAAAGTTAGAGGTCTTCTTCTCTTATCGGCATAACTTTTCTGTCGAGATTGTGCAGCTGCTATGTGTTGTTGAATTGTTCGAACCTGCTCTTCAGCTTCTTTAACAAAGTCAATACCATAGTATCTTCTTTCTCCAGGTCCTACCCAATTCACAGGCGTTCTACACTTTCGGCCATACAGTGCCTCAAAAGGAGCCATCTGTATACTCTATTGGTAACTATTGTTATAAGAGAATTCTGCCAAAGGTAACCATTTCTCCCATGAACCCTTGGATGATAAAACACAAGCTCTCAGAAGATCCTCAAGAACTTGATTCACTCTTTCTGTTTGGCCTGAAGTTTGAGGATGATAAGCTGTACTATGATTCAGCTTTGTCCCCAAATCCTTCTGCAAATGTTCCCAGAAATGAGCAGTAAACTGAGATCCTCGGTCAGATACAATCGTCTTGGGAATTCCATGCAAACGGATAATCTCCCTGAGGTAAATATCAGCATATTGAAGCGACCGATAGTCTGTACGAACTGGAATAAAGTGCGCACTCTTGGTAAGTCGATCAATGATTACCCAAATAGAGTCATGCCCTTTCTAAGTGGTGGGAAGTCCGGTAATGAAATCCATACTGATATCTTCCCATTTCCATTCAGGAATCGGCAACGGTTGAAGCATTCCGGCTGGCTTCGAATGAACAGCCTTTATGCGACAACAGATGTCACACCGTGCGACATAAGCAGCAATCTCCTTTCTCATTTTGGTCCACCAATAGTGAACCTTCAGATCATGAAACATTTTACTACCGCCAGGATGAATAGATAACTTTGATAAGTGAGCTTCATCCATAATTTGATTTCTGAGTTCTCTATCTTTTGGTACGACCAGACGATCATCAAACCATAAGATTCCCTTCTCATCCACTCGGAAATGCTTGAGCGGCTGTTTCAACATTTTCTTCTTGATATGACCTATACCCTTGTCAGTTTTCTGACCTTCGATAATCTTGCTTTCAAGCGAGCAACTAATTTGGATATTACGCAGCACAACAGGATGCATGAGGCTAAAATCATCTGCTAACAAAGGTTGAATAGCATGGCAATGTGATTTTTGACTCAGCGCATCTGCGACTACGTTTGCCTTGCCTGGATGATACAAGATCTCCATATTGAAGTCCTTGATAAACTCCATCCATCGATGTTGTCTCATGTTTAACTCGAGTTGAGTGAAGATATACATCAGACTTTTGTGATCAGTATAGACTTTACAGAAGTTACCCAACAAGTAATGCCTCCAGATTTTTAGAGCATGCACAACCGCTGCTAGCTCCAAATCATGGGTTGGATAATTCACTTCATGCTTCTTTAACTGACGTGAGGCATAAGCTATGACTCTTCCTTCTTGCATAAGCACACATCCCAAGCCTGTTTTTGATGCATCGCAATATACATCAAAAGATTTCCCCAAATCTGGTTGCGCAAGAACAGGAGCAGTGGTCAACAATTCCCGCAAGGTACGGAAAGCTGTTTCACACTCCTCTGTCCAGGCAAACTTCTTCTCTTTCTGCAACAGATTTGTCATAGGTTTGGCAATCTTCGAGAAATCCAGAATGAAACGACAATAATACCCGGCTAGACCAAGAAAACTCCGAACTTCATGCACAGAAGTCGGCGCTTCCCAGTTCATAACCTCTTGTACTTTGCTCGGATCTACTGAGATTCCCTCATCAGATAGGACATGGCCAAGGAATTGAACTTTCTTGAGCTAAAACTCACACTTGCTAAACTTAGCATACAGCTTATGTTCCCTAAGCCTTTCTAAAACAATCCTCAGATGCTCGGCATGATTGTCTTCGTTTTCTGAGTACACCAAAATATCATCAATAAACACCACCACAAATTTGTCTAGCTCCGGCATGAAGACCGAATTCATCAGATACATGAAGTATGCAGGAGCATTTGTTAATCCAAAGGACATAACAAGATACTCATACAATCCATATCTAGTAGAAAAAGCGGTCTTAGGCACATCTTCTGGTCTAATCTTGATATGATGGTAACCAGACCTAAGATCAATCTTGGAAAACACTCTTGCCTTGGACAACTGATCAAACAGAATGTCAATTCGGGGTAACGGATACTTGTTCTTAATGGTGACAGCATTGAGTGGACGATAATCCACGCACATCCGTAGAGATTTATCCTTCTTCTTCACAAATATAGCAGGACAACCCCATTCTGACACACTAGGGCGAATAAGACCCTTGTCCAACAATTCCTTCAACTGATCTTTTAACTCTGCCAATTCGTTTGGCGGCATCTGATATGGTCTCCTAGAAATTAGGGCAGTGCCAGGCAATAACTCAATGCGAAACTCAACATCTCTATCGGGTGGAAGACCCGGAAGCTCTTCAGGAAAAACATCCGAAAATTCACATACGATAGAAATTTCGGGAAGAGGGGTCACACGAGTAGAATAGGACACGCTCTCTAGCTTAAACTTTCGGGGTAATGGCACTAGAAAAGTACCCTCCCCAAGAGGATTTCTGATAGATAGCATCCTATTACCTGTATCGATCACAGCACCCCAGAATTTCATCCAACTCATTCCCACGATGACATCCACTCCTAAGCCAGGTAGAACTATCAAGTTCAACCGAAACCTCCACTTATCTAGGTCTAGGGTTGCACCCTGGACTATCTGCTTAGTAGTTATATCAGCCCCAGCTGAACTAACCTTGAATTCAATGCTCAATTCAAGTATCTTTTGATCATGCTTCTGTGCAAATGCTTGACTCATGAAAGAATGCGATGATCCAGAATCAAACAAAACAGCGGCAGGGATTTGATTCACAGAAGACATACCCGCAGTCACTGGTTCACCAGCAAGAATTTCCTCAATCGAGGTGTTGTGCACATGAGCTTGATATGGGCCCTGCTGCTTCCTGGGAAAAGGGCAATAACGAGCAAAGTGCCCTGTCTGGTTGCAGTTGAAGCAAGGTCCATTGACAGGAGTCTTGTTAGCACCGGTCAAGTTGCTCTGTACTGGTTTCCCTTGTCGAACAGGAACCTTGAATGCTCTGTGATGCTTCTGCAGATTCTGAGCTGGATAATTATTAGGCCTTTTCTGCTGCGGGGGCCTGAATCTCGCACCAGACATCGGTGGACGAAACAGCGTACGGAAAGCAGTTGGGGCTCTTGACTGAGAAGAACCACCTCCATCATGGGCCCTCTTGCGATTCTTGATGGCAGCATGAATGTTGTTACTATTTTCTTGCATAATACAATCATTCAAGAAATCATTGAAAGTAACACGGGCAGAAGTACTCATAGTCTTCATCAACTTGGAACTCAAGCCTCTCTTGAAGCTAGCTATCTTGTTCTCATCAGTGTTGACAAACTCAGGAGCATAGCGACTCAAAGTATTGAAGGCGTGCAGATACTCCTTCACATTGCGAGTCCCCATAGTGAGCGACAGAAACTTAGTCTTTTTCATAGCCATAAGACTGGGAGGAATGAAATTCCCCCAGAAAGCATGTGCAAAGTGGTCCCAAGTAATAGGAACACCCTGCGGAAAAATAGTGCGATGTTGCTTCCACCACGTCCCTGCTTGTCCCTCAAGCTGATGGGCTGCATACTCCGCTTTCAGCTCTTCTGTCAACCTTAGAAGACGAAATTTGTCTTCCATGGTATTGAGCCATTCATCTGCTTCAAGTGGCTCAGGAGCATCCTTAAACATAGGAGGTTTAGTGTCCTAAAACTCCTTGAAGCTGCTGTATTGATTTTGTTGAGGACCCTGACGAACATCGCGGGCCAAGTTCTCGCGAAGAAGCTGCTCCACATTGCGCTGGCTGCCCAAGAACTGAGCAAACAGCTGCTCCGCATTGGTCATAGGTGGGGGTGGCACACCACGTGCAGTGTTATCAGCACCCTCTTTAGATCCACCATTGCCATTAGCACCCGAACCACTACGTGTAACCGGCATCTGCATATTTTCAGCAATAAGCACGTATCAGGTGAATGTTGTCATAACGAGAGGTGAATGTAAAAATCATGCCAAACTAAATTTATCGAGGGAAATAAATTCGCACGATAAATAGAGGCACAATAATTCCAATTTTTCACATCACAACATCACTAATAATATTACTGCGAACCATCGCAAAGCGTCCTACAACATCCATAATACTGCCAGCATACATACACTGGACTTTTAAAAGTTGTACGGATATCACCACCTCAAACACCATGTTCCAATATTACACCAAGTCTCGATAGCGAGCAAAAGGGTTACATGAGCACCTGACAGGAACGCAAAAGAACAGCTAGAGACTAACGATCCTCAGCAAGGCTACTCTCCATTGTTGCTACTCTCACTGGAAGCACTGTTCATAGCCCTCCTAGCTGCAACTAAGGCTGCTCTCAGCCGACGGATCTCCTCCTGCTTCCTGTGCACCTCCTCGTGAAGGCTAGCATTGTAAGCACGAACCTCCTCCACGTCCTCTAGCACCTGCTGCTGGCGGATGCTAAGACGACGGAACTCGGACCAGGCTTCATCCCTAGCCTGAGCCATCTTCTGGCTCTCCAGCACAACCTTGTCTCGATGATGAGACACACGGGCTACCTCCTCTCGGGAGCGCTGAAGCTCACGTGTCAACTCACGCTTCTCCTTGCGTGCATCAGCTCGAGCCTCCGTGAACTCCTCATTTAGATGAAGTGCCTTAGTCTCCATGTTGACATAGGCCCTCATCACTGCAAACATGGCACTCATGGCAGGCGTGCTGCTGCCCTGTGTCTCCTCAGGACCTGCCTCTAATGGGTTTCCCTCGGCATGTGGCCACCTAGAATGGCGGTGAGCAATGGGGAACACTCCAGGAAAAACTTCGGCAAGCTGGTGAGGTATCTCCTCCATCAGATGCTCCACCACGTCAAAAGCTGCAAACGTGGCACCTGTCTTGGCAGTCTTGCCCGCACCAAAACAGCGCCACCCAACCCAGTGGGGGTCACCGTCCAAAGGTGGGACTACTACCTCCACACGAGCCTCTCCATAGTTCACCAAATCATCCTTGTCCCAGTAGTAGTGAGGCTCCATGCCCACTGTGTACCCAGCATTGGAGAGAATCCTCCAAAGAATGCTAGGCATAGCGTGCTCCTCCAGAAAAGTGTCCACCTCCCTTGGTGCCGACTCACGGACAGCCAAAGGACCACGAGGCGCTCTTCCTCCAGTGGACTTACGAGCAGTCTGCTTGGTTCTCGCCATCTGTTCAAAAGTTGTATATCCCATAAGTTATAATTTTAAAGAAAAGAGACAATTTAATTATAAGGGAAGGAACCATGAATGTATGAATGAGAAATGTAACCATGATGCATGCACGTACATACGTCCTCACGAACTAATAATCTACGCTCTATGCGGTGGCATACATCGTTCTCTCATTATACGTAACTACTTCGTTCTACCGTTCGCGGTTAGTGTACCTGCAGAAAATTCATTTCAGCCCATATCCCAAATGAATGCAATTCGACATAAAAATTCACGCACCTTCCGAACAAGGTGAAAACACCGATTACTTACTACCCCAACAAGTCGCGCAGAAGACGACACCGCCAGAAGACGGTCCCAACATGGGATACCTTCATATCAACATGTGTGCAACATGTGAATAATCCGGCATCAATAAGCACTCCCCTAGACTGGCATTTGCATCCAATCATGCTCTCACAACTCACACTTACCAGGGCGTAGAGGCAATTTGATCCATACATTACCACTCAAGTGAATGGCACCCATACGAATCCGCCACTGTATGGGCAACGACAAAATAACAAATATGATGCAATTTCCCCCAAGTCAGTACTTAATTAAGCCACCTGAATCCTATTGGGCATAAAGGATATGACCACTGGCACACTCTAGTTTTCAAAACCATAGATTTGAACACCTATATACACCTATACTTTTTGGTAAATACTCTTCGCAAACCAAAAACTCTTTTATTTTAAACACTTGTGAACAGTAGAACGCTAAACCTGCTCCGATGCCAGCTGTGACAGAACCGACCAATTTATTAGAGCACAAGCACATAATTTGCCATTAACTCGGCAAACTACATGATTGCGACATAATAAACCCGGTAGTCCGTGAAATCTCGAAGGATTTCAAACTTTTCTGGCACGACCAAGATCGTAATAGTTTAGCGATTCCATTCACAAGTACACAGTTCGCACATAGTTTAAAACATCATCGGAGTACGAAATAGAGTTATTACAAACCAAGTTCAATTTTCGAAATAAGCGGAAGCGATTTTAAGTTCAAATACCACACACACACATTTGAATACAGTGCCAGGTCATTAGTCCACATCCAGCAAAAGCATCAAGTAGAGAAGAGTGACCATGCCCAAGGTCTAATCATCTCCCAAGGCGGGATAGAAACAGTTCTAACAATAGCCATAAAGCATCTCACCATCTGCAAAAATATGGGAAATAAAACCCTGAGTATGAGGATGTACTCAGCTAGACTTACCCGTCATAAACTAAAATAAAGTGACTCCAAGGAGTATGCAAGGCTGTATAAGTAGGATAGCTGACTCATTTAAATTTACAGAAAAGCTTGCATTAAGAAATAATTAATAAGAACCTTCTAGCAATGTATTTTAATCTGAATTACCTTGTCATGCTACATTAGCACCTGTACTAAACAAGCATGGTAATAATTATTCAACAGAAAGTAACCATTTTCGGTTGAGTATCTTTCAGTCTCAACAGCTCAACCATCTCACCTCTTGTTCAAGTTCTTACTACGATGCCGCTGCTCAAGTCAAGTGTTCACTGTCCAGGAACGATGACGATTATAATCGATTACTAACCAGCTGGCGGGTACTCCTCACACAAATCACACTCACCCGCTAAGGTGAGCTACAGATCACCGACATTCGATTCA
>CM041640.1:11718439-11732017 GCA_023333625.1 Bothriochloa decipiens | reverse complement strand
AAGCTGAAGTGATAAAAACTTTATAAAATTAAGGAAGGGTTTAAATGCATCCGAGGCTTGCTTGTGTTGCAGCGGTGGTTTGTTCACGTCGAGATCAGGTGTTACTCTTGACACCAGCTCCAGGGATGGATGACACCAACATCATGGATCCACGTCTCCATCTCCAGAGGTGAATGGTACTTTTCGAAGATTGTGTACCACGATCCACTCCCCTCTCTCGATATGGCTACATGTATTAATGATGCATGTTTTAATATGATGAGCTCATGGCATGATGCATGATAATGCATTGGTGAGAGCATAACAATATTAATTAACAAGTAATCATAAACCATTTAATAAGCAACGAACAAGATAAATCAAAAGATAAAGCATACTACATCTAATGACCATAAAATTTTTACTACAACACACACATGGCATCAGAAACATGTCATAAAAATTTTAAGTGAAAAGGAGCTACACAGCATGATATATGAATTTCCTTCTTTTCTAGTATTAATTAAAAGACATAAAACATAACTAATTATTTTACTACTAAACATGGTATGGTTTCATATTTTTCATAAAAACTAGGTTCACCAGAAACGGAGTTACCAAACTCCAGATATGATTTTTTAAAGATTCAGAAAAGTATTCACAAACAGGTCCTTGGGGCACCATTCACCTGAGTCATAGATTCTGCACTTAGGCCCTTCACTTTTATCAAATTCCTATGTGAAGTCCCTGACGTGATTGGGAAACAGAGGAGCTCGTCGGTGCTTGCGGTTTCGGTGGTGGGATGCTCGACGGCGGTAGTTGAGCGGTGTAGGAGCATCGGAAGGTAGTCGCGCGCTCGTGGGTTGCCTTGGCCTGCCATGCAGTGACCCGTGGCGCCCTGGCCACGTGTGCCGACGGCCCAACGCGGCGGCGGCGAGGAGCAGCGGCGCCTCCTCGACAGTCGAGGCCAGGGAAGATGCATAAGAGGTGCAGAGAGACGAGAGGAAGATGGTGAAGCACTCATCCGCGACGAAAATGACTTGCAACAGCGAAAACATGGCGACCATGGAGCATATTGCACGGCCCATGGCAGCTACGGCCGATTCTAGCTGGGAGAGGCTACTTGAGCTAGCTGGGGAGACGCGCAAGGGCAAGTCAGAGCTGGTGGAAGTGAAGATGGAGACGGGGCTCGCTCGGCTGAGGCGTGGGCGAGCAGCAGAGCTCAGGCGGCGATGGCGGCCGAAAGCAGAAGAGGAAGAGAAGAAGGAAATGGCGACCTCGTTGGCTTAAATAGGAGGGGAAAAAGGACGGTGAGGTGGCCACCGTCTTCGCGAAGATGTCTAGGTGCTCCATCGGGCGCACGAACACGAGAAGACGCGCGGCGGCCACCTCGACGTCGGTGAGTAGTGAGGGAGGAAGCAGGAAGTGACGTCATCGACACTGTAGCAACCGAGGTCATTCTGAATTTTTTAAATTACTCCCAAAAATATATAGCAACCTAAAAATCTTTAAAAATAAAGTTTGCATAACTTTTCAAGAGCTACACTTTTCATTTAAAAAGTATTTTCAACTTTGGCCTACATTTTGAAATGAGAATTCAAAATCAAAAGGGGATAAAACCCTAGTTTTGGTATTTTCCAAATTACATTTAAAATTGCATTGAAACTTGAAAAACTTTGAATACCAACTTTGTAGCTTTTGTTAAGATCTAAAAACTATGTTTTTAAAGTACTTTCAAATTCCTTATAGATTTTGAATTATAAAAAAGGGGTAAAATAGAGTTTTAGGAAAAATCAAGGTTTTTGAGTTTAAAACATACTTCAAAACAAAGAGCACAAGCAACCTAGTAAAGTAAACTTATTTTAGTTGATACATATCAAGATTGTCTTACACATAAGCACTTTATAAAACATAACATAACAAGACAAGTTTCAGTTTGTTTTAAAATCTTGCAGGAACACATAAAATAACAAAGGAACTTTAAATAAACCCAAAGCATCATCATTTCATGTATAAAACTAAGCATCACATAAAAGATGTTATTAAAACATGAATGCATTTATGCCCTGATGCTCAATGATTATGCTTGATAATGCACTTGATTAATATTTTAATTGCTTATTAACATATAGGATGTTACACCAGCCAAGGACGCACCCGGCCCCGCGTTGGCGGTCCTTATGTTTCATTTTTAACTGCCAACTTATGCCTGAAAGGAGAGAAACAATCATGCTTTAACACATATACTGATGCTTAATGATTATGCTTGATAATGCACTTGATTAATATTTTAATTGCTTATTAACATATGGGATGTTACACCAGCCAAGGACGCACCCGGCCCCGCGTTGGCGGTCCTTATGGATCATTTTTAACTGCCAACTTATGCCTAAAAGGAGAGAAACAATCATGCTTTAACACATATACATATGCTATTAACGGAATTCCACTTGTACCCCTAGTGTTCACGATTTGTAAGTTTTATGGGGAAACAAGTGGACGTGCACAACACCAATTGGAAAGCGCAAAAGCAAATGACGAATTTAGAAAATGCGCAACCAAGATTAACAAAGGAGCCCACCTTCGGTGCATACCTAGGCCCGATCGTAATCACAGGGGAGGTCCAGGCCAGAGGTGAACTGACCACGCAAAGGCGGTGGCCAGGAGGGCCCACCCAAGGACCGGACGCCCCCGGGACCGGCCGCCCCCCAGGTGGGGCTTCTCGAGCCCAGCTTTCTCAGGTGGTTCGTAAGGCGGTTCTCCCACGATGGTCCCACCTATGATCGATACAGATGGAAAGTGGAAACCGCCCTTTGAGAGGTCGGTTTGGGTCCTTCCATGTGGGGATGGCCCCTTTTGCATAGAGCCCCCTCCTCTCAAGCTATAAAAGGAGGCCTCCTCTCTTCACAATCATTCATTCATCAACACAAAGAGGTCACAATGTAGAGAGGAAGAGCAAGCTCCATTCCATTAGCTTCCAAATAATTTAGTATAGGGAGCGAGAGAGGGAAAGAGCTAGAGAAAGAGCAGAGTCGAAGCAGTTCTACCTCCAGGTGGACGAAGTGCCGGGCTTGTCAGCTCTCGCTCCAACTTGTACCTCTACGATCGTCTTGCTACTTGAAGTAAGAAGTTCATGTTCAACTTTGGTTTGATTCATTAAGCATGTCTCTTTCATAAAGCTATTTGTTTGTGGGATCATCGTTCATCCTTTGGGCAGGTGCTCTAGTAGAGGACTCCTGATAGAGACGGATGTCCCTATACGACGCTAGAGTAGTAGTCGCCTTCATAGATGTGGTGTCTAGGTTGGGGTCTACCTTCGTTTGCTGTGCGCGTGGTGATGACAACCCTTTCCACTCGTACCTACATTTCCCCATGTCCGGATGCAGAGTAGAGCTTACACTGATATCGCTTGGCAGACCAGGTACGTCAGTGCCCGAAGCAAGCAAGTAGTGGGAAAGTTATCAATGCTTAGGGTTTATTTCCTTAGACGAACCTCTTTACCCATGCTACTCTTTATCTTATCATTACGGAAGAACTAGTTTAGAGACTTCTTACACCTTCATTCCCTGTGGAAATACGTTATCCTGAATACTTCCGAGTGAAGTCTACAACGGTACTTCCGTGCACTTGTGGACTTTTTTGCTAACGCAAAGAAGCACCAACACCACGAGCGGTCGGGTACACCCACCCCCTCACTGGATCTGGGGAGGAGGTCCCAGATCCGCGCTCCGGTGGCCCGGAGGAGCCACCAATGTCGCCAACCACCGGCTGTCGATGAACCTGTCGCCCTCCCCGCATGAAGGCAGCCAGGCCAAAACTAGAGAGCCCGCCACCGCCCTCCTGGGGAGCCGCACGGGCCTCCCGGCGGCTCCCTCTGACGGTGGCAAGGGGAGAGGAGGAGGGCAGGGAGGGGGCGCCAGGCGGCGGCGGGTGCCGCCCGAGTCGCCCGAGCAGGGGGCGATGCGAACGCGGGGGCTATCCCCTAGCAATCATCCGTGCATGCATGTGTGTTACGTGCATAATGTGTGTTACGTGAAAACATTAAAGGTTGTTCAGGTCACAATGCATATATGCACATGCACGACACAACTAAAGGAAACACTAATAGTTGTTTGGGTTACAACAAATGTTGACTCGATATATATCCATTTATTATAACATTACGAGGCTAACCTCAACTCAGTTAAATGATTTAACACATCTATTCTTCAATATATCTTATTTTGCATATCATTTAGGTAATCAAATTATTTCCTTAAATATTTTTGTCATTGTCTATAAATTTGATCAAGATGACACAAGGTATCAGTTGTGTAGTACTAAAAATGACAATATAGCTACCCCTTAAAATACACACATTGTCCATGTCTTCACGTTGGACAATGCTATTAGTTAAGAGTTCTAGCGCAAACAAATTTTGATCTCGTTAAATAAAGGTGAAACTAATCAAAGTGGCAAAGGAAAAGAATGATACTTTTCATTCCCTAAATCATGGTGTTTGCCAACTTCCAAAATAGTTCGGGGATGAAAAAAGTGGCTGATTCAATAGTTTTTTATTTTTAACTTTTGAAATATGTGAATTGTGGACCCACACTCACTTCATGAGCAGTTTTTATTTCATCTCGACTCAAGGTCCTGACACCACACGCCTTGCCACTATGACAATCAGAAGTCGGCGACAGACAATGCGCCCGCCCCCTACTGGTCGTCATTCCTCTTTCTTTCCTTGCCACCGAACCTTCCCAGCTGTCCGCCAGGCAGAGCAGCAAGGTTAGCCTCCCCCAACAACGTCAGCCCTGCACGGTCATGTACGATTGGGTTACCCACTGGCTGGTGGTGTGGTGCATGAGCTCCCTGATGAGGTGCTGCGCAGGGTCGCTGTCGGTCCCCGTGGTGTGAGTTCCTCCACCCGGTCCACCCATCTCCTTGTTGGTGAAGAACTCGTACAGCCCGTTAGAGGACAGCACCGTACCAGGAACTTCTGTTGTGAGTTGATGATGCGGTGGTGGCACAACGACAACGTGCAGGTCCTGCACGGTCTGTCCCGACATAGTTGATCTTGAAGGCTTCCAGCAGCCCTGATGTTCCACTTGGGTAGCTAGAGAGGGGGAAATGGCATTACTACGTCCTCACCCTCGCCTCATCCATCTCTTCTCATCTCAACTATGAGGACACCTTGAACCAATGAAACCTCATCATAAGACTCTGAAAAAAAAATAAAAACCCAGAGGCAGAGGGTTTTATTCCTCTAAAGCGCTCAGAGGCTCAAGCTTGTAGATAGAACGCTACTAGGACCCCTTCCACAACAAGTTCAGGGACAGCCTTGCTATCTACCACAGGTGGTTGATCATCATTATCCTGTGGAGCCTATTTTAGAGCCAAGCACGGAAAGCCATGCCACCCTTTAAGAAAATAAATCCTTCTCGTATTCTGCTGCTTTTTTGATTCATTTTTTCTCAATGATAGCATAGACATCCATGTTGGGCGCAGCATTCCCACTTGAATCTTCCAAAGAGAAATAGCATGACCTATGATAAAGGACACAGGTTCTCCGCTTGCTCTTATCATGTTATATCCAATAGTAAACTTCCCTTACTTGAATTCTGTAGGCTGAATGGAAAAAGGAAAGGGACAAGGGTGGTCGTCGCTTGGCGCGAAGGCTGCTGGTTCGGTACGGTACTAAAGGTCCTCGGACTTCCAGGCGGTTTTTCTTTTGGGCTGCTGTGAACCCTTGGATCTCGCCACCAAAGGTAAAGATAGAAGTTGATACTGATCCTACTTAACTTTCTTACCACTGTTTCGCATGCCTGGGACATTGCTTGCCTAGACAGATGACCTCCAAATCCATCAGGGAAGAGGTGCCAAACTATTGGAGATGCTAGCCACAAAGCTATCACAAGCCTAGCGCATCACCACGACATTCTAATCTCCCCACTCACACCGCCACCATGACCTCTGCTCCTAGCTTCACCACTGCCAAGGCCCCTAACCATCCTCCAGCCATCCCCATCGCTTGACCGGCTTTTCTCCCCCAAGCCTTCCCTTTCAAAGCCCGCCGGAGTTGGAAAAGATGATAGGGAGAGCTCACCACAATGTTATATTGAATCCCAAGTGCACTTTGGCTTCTCCCCCTCTCGCCACAACAATGACCTCCTCCCCTAGCTCTACCACCGATATGGCCCTGAATCGTCCTTTAGCCATCCCCACCACTTGGTCGGCTTTCCTCCTCCAAATTTTTCCGTTCTAAGCCTGTCATAGTAGAAAAGATAATAGGGAGAGACCATCAGTACCCTAACTAGCATAACTTGCTAGATCTGCATGGACGCCACCAGATTTGCCCTTCCATGTCCACCGACATGGGATCCACGGCCTAAAGCCACATTTTCCATGGCACGGTGAGGACAGGGAAGGTGCTCGCTAAGTAGTTTGCGCGGGCGCCAAGGAGAAAGAGAGAGGACCGTGTAGGAATGAGGGAGAAAGGGAAAGTTTGGTGGGTGTGCATGCATCTAGGCATGTGGTGTGTTCATTGCCCACATGTCTGTATTAAAGTCTTTACCTCAACCTATCTCATATTTTATTATTGAAGTTAAAACAGAACAAGAAGAATGATCAGAAATAGGAAATACACAGGTGGAAAACCCACATAATATACGCATGTGGAACAACATTTTAAACAATGTACCATGTGCACCAAGCTGGGAAAGATTAGAAACTAACCTTGTGTGGTACAATGATGTGGCTAATGCATGGCCATGTGTGCGATCACCTAATGCATGGTTGTAATCTACCGCTCACACGCTCCCTCCACCTTCTTCCTCCTCACTAGTGGCAGCCACACCCTATCCTACCATGGCACATTAGGGCTTGGCCGGAGCTCTGTGGTCACAAAGCTATAACTAAGCCCTAGCATGTCTATGGTATCCTTCTTATTCCCCTTCCCATCGCAGTCATGACATCCTCCCTTAGCCCCACCATTGCAAGGCTCCTAATCATCCACTAGCCCATCCCCACCGCTTGGCTGGCTCCCCGATGAGGTGCTACGCGGGGTCACTGTCGGGCCCTGTTTTGGTGATTGCCTCCACCTGGTCTAAAACCTCATTGTTTGTGAAGAACTGTACCGCCCGTCGGAGGATAGCACCATACAAGGAACTTGTCTTGTGACCCGATGATGCGGTGGTGGCATGACAACAACGTGTTGGTCATTCATGGGTTTGTCCTGACATAGTTGATCTTGAAGGCTTACAGAAGCCCTGAAATTCCACTTGGGCTGCCAGGGAGGAAAAAACGACACTACTGTGCACTCTTCCTCGCTTCATCCATCTCTTCTCATCTCAACTACGAGGATGCCTTGGACCACTGAAACCTCGTCATAAGACTCAAATACGCCTAGACAGACGACCTCCAAATCCATCCCTCGAAGATATCACAATGATTGAGACATCATCATGGGAAGGATACAATGTGTGGGAAGGAGAAAACCATGGGGGAAACTCCATAGGCATGGTTAAAGTCAAGCTTATAATTGTATGCAAGTGATGGTGATTCCCGAAGATAGGAAAGCAAGATGGGAAACTATTGGAGATGAGTTTTTCTCATTTTTCCAAAAACAAGTATGGGGAAGGGGTGAGAAACTATTCAAGATGCCCTATGTGCTTGCATGTGTCTTATGTGTGCCTGCCCCTGTGCACGCATATGTGCATGCGCGTACGCAACACACCCTGCCCATCGTGGCACGCAAGCGAGATAACCAAGACCTAGCGCATCACCCATGACATCCTCTTCTCCCCACTCCCGACGCCGCCATTACCTTCTCCCCTAGCTTCACCACTGCTGGGGCCCCTAAACATCCTCCAGCCATCCGCAACGTTCGGCCATCTTTCCTCCCCCAAGCCTTCCCTTTCAAAGCCCATCGGAGTTGAAAAAGATGATAGCGAGAGCTCACCAGCGTGTTATAATGAAGCCCTAGCGCGCCTTGGCTTCTTCCCCTCTCAACACAGCCATGACCTCTTCCCCTAGCTCCACCACCGCTAGGGCCCTAAATCGTCCTTTAGCCATCCCCACCACTTGGTCGGCTTTCCTCCTCGAAACATGTCCTTTCTAAGCCCGCTGGAGTTAGAAAAGATCATAGGGGGAGCCCGCCAATACCTAACTCATAGATCTAGAAATATGAAGATATAACTCACTGGATTAGCCATGGCCACCGCCAGATCCCCGTTTTCATGTCCGCCAACATGGGGTCCACCACCTAAAGACACATTGTCCATAGTGTGTTGGGGACATGAAATGATCTCGCCAAGTAGTTTGTGCGGGTGCCAAGGATAAAGAGAGAGAGGGCGGTGCAGGAATAAGGGAGATATGGCAAGTGTGGTGGGTGGGCACGCTTGTGGGCATGTGGTATGTTTATCGCACACATGCCTGTACTAAAGTCTTTGCGTCAACCTATCACATATTTGTTCTTGAAGTTAAAATAGAACTAGAAGAACGATCAGAAATAGGAAATACACGGGTGGAAAAACCCGTGCATGATATACGCATGTGGAACAAAATTGGAAACAACATACCATGTGCACCAACTAGAGAAAAATCAGAAATTAACCTTGCATGGCACAATGATGTGGCTATTGCATGGCCATGTGTGTGGTCACCTGATGCATGGTTGTATTCTACCCTCACATGCTCCCTCCACCTTCTTCCTTCTCGCCGATGACAACCTACCCTAGCATGGCATATTAGGGCTTTGTCAGAGCTCCGTGGCCATAGAGCTATAACTAAGCCATAGCATGCCTATGGCTTCCTTCTTCTTCCCCTTCCCGCAGCAGCCATGACCTCCTCCCTTAGCCCGACCATTGCAAGACTCCTAATCATCCTCTAGCCCATCCCCACCAATTGGCTAGCTTTCCTCCCCAAAAACTTCCCTTTCTAAGCCCGCTAAAGTTGGAAAACATGATAGGGAGAGCTTGTCGGAACCCTACCTCGCATATCTAGTTCTAGGAGGAGGAGAAGGACATACCTCACTGGATCCGCCATGGCCAGCCTCCATGCTTGTGTGCATGCTTATGTGCGTGCGTGTACACCACATAAGTGAAGGAAATGTTAAAGTTAAGCAGAGCAACAAGGTTAGCCTCACCCAACAACGCTGGCACTGCGTGCTCATGGACAGTCGGGTTACTCACCGGCTGGCAATGCAATGCACGAGCTCCTCAATTCGATGCTACACGGGGGCCACTATCGGGCCCTGTTTTGGTGAGTGCCTCCACCTGGTCCACTACCTCCTTGTTGGTGAAGAACTCGTACAGCCCGTCGGAGGATAGCACCATACCGGGAACTTGTCCTGCGAGTCGATGATGCAGTGGTGGCACAACAACAATGCATTGGTCATTCATGGTTTTGTCCTGACATAGTTGATCTTGAAGGCTTCCAAAAGCCCTGATGTTCCACTTGGGCTACTAGAGATCAAACAAATGGCACTATTGTGGCCTTGCCCTCGCTTCATCCATCTCTTCTCATCTCAACTATGAGGATGCCTTGGACCTCTAAAACCTCGTCATAAGACTCATACATGCCAACCTCCAAATCCATCCCTCGAATGATATGACAATGATGGAGACATCATCACGGGAAGGAGGTGATGTGTGGGAAGGAGAAGACCACTGGGGAAACTCCATAGGCGTTGTCAAAAGTCATGCGTATATTTGCATGCAAGTGATGGTGATTTGGGAATTGCCAAAGATAGGAAAGCAAGATGGGAAACTATTGGCGATGAGTTTTTTCATTTTTCAAAAAACAAGTATGGGGAATGGGTGACAAACTATTACAGATGCTTTATGTTGTCGTGTGTGTTTTTTGTATGCCTGCCCCTGTGCGCGCAATTGTGCGTGCGCGTACGCAACACACCCTGCCCATCATGGCACACAAGGGCTTTGACAGAGATCCAGAGCCACAAAACTATAACCAAGCCCTAGCGCATCACCCATGACGTCCTCTTCTCCACAATCCCGCCGCCGCCATGACCTCCTCCCCTAGCTTCACTACCGCTAGGGCCCCTAAACATCCACCATCCATCCGCGTTTCTTGGCCGGATTTCCTTCCCCATGCCTTCCCTTTCAATGCCCAACAGAGTTGGAAAATATGATAGAGAGAGCTTGTCGGAACCCTATGTTGCATATGTGGATCTAGGAGGAGGAGAAGGAGGACATACCTCGCTGGATCCGCCATGGCCACCCTCCATGTTTGTGTGCATGCTTATGTGTGTGCGCGTATACCACACAATTGAAGGAAACATTAAATTAGGCAGAACAACAAGGTTAGCCTCACCCAACAACGTCTACTCTACGTGCTCATGGACGGTTACGTTACTCACAGATTGGAAGTGTGGTACATGAGCTAACCGATGAGGTGCTACGCGGGGTCGCTATTGGGCCCTGTTTTGGTGATTGCTTCCACCTGGTCCAAAACCTCCTTGTTGGTGAAGAACTAGTACAGCCTGTCAAAGTATAGCACAGTACTAGGAACTTGTCTTACGAGCCGATGATGCAGTGGTGGCACAACGACAACGTGTTGGTCATGCATGGGTCCGTCCTGACATAGTTGATCTTGAAGGCTTGCAGAAGCCCTGAAGTTCCACTTGGGCTGCTAGGGAGGAAAAAATGGCACTACTGTGCACTCACCCTCACTTGATCCATCTCTTCTCATCTCAACTACGAGGATGCCTTGGACCTCTAAAACCTCATCATAAGACTCAGACACGCCTAGACAAATGACCTCCAAATCCATCCCTCGAAGATGTCACAGTGATGGAGACATCATCATGGGAAGGAGATGATCTGTGGGAAGAAGAAAACCATGGGGGAAACTCCCTAGGCATGGTTAAAATTCAAGTATAATTGCACGCAAGTGATGGTGATTCGGGAATTCCCGAATATAGGAAAGCAAGATGGGAAACTATTGGAGATGAGTTTTTCTCATTTTACCAAAAACAAATATGGAGAAGGGGTGGCAAACTATTGGAGATGCTCTATGTGCTCATATCTGTTTTATGTGTGCCTGCCCCTGTGCACGCATATGTGTGTGCACGTACGCAACACACCCTGCCCATCGTGGCAACACGCAAGGGCTTGGACAGAGATCTACAACCACATAACTATAACCAAGCCCTAGCGAATCACCCATGACATCCTCTTCTCCCCCCTCCCGCTGCCACCATGACCTCCTCCCCTAGCTACACCACCGCCATGGACCCTAAACATCCTCCAGCGATCCGCATCGCTTGGCCATATTTTCTCCCCCAAGCCTTCCCTTTCAAATCCCACTTGAGTTGGAAAAGATGATAGGGAGAGCTCACCACAATGTTATAATGAAGCCCTAGCGCGCCTTGACTTCTCCCCCTCCCACTGCAACCATGACCTCTTCCCCTAGCTCCACCACCGCTAGGGCCCTAAATCATCCTTTAGCCATCCCCACCACTTGGTTGGCTTTCCTCCTCGAAACCTTTCCTTTCTAAGCCCGCTGGAGTTTGAAAAGATCATAGGGAGAGCCCGCTAGTACCTAACTTGTAGATCTAGAAAGAGGAAGACATAACTTGCTGGATCAGCCATGGCCACCGCCAGATCCGCTTTTCCATGTCCGCCAACATGGGATCCACCACCTAAAGACACATTGTCCATGGTGGTGGTGGGGACATGAAAGGATCTTGCCGAGTAGTTTGTGCGGGCACCAAGGAGAAAGAGAGAGGGTAGTGCAGGAATGAGGGAGGTAGGGAAAGTGTGGTGGATGTGCACACATCATATGATAGAGTGTGTGTAGTTGTTTGGGTACTTGGTGTCCATTTGTAAGGGTGGCTCAATAGCCAACCGCCCTTACAAAGTATGGCTCAATTGCCAACCGCCCTTACATTAAGGGGCGGTTGGCAATTGAGTCACTCTTTGTAAGGGCGGTTGGCTATTGAGTCACCCTTACAAATCGAGAACTATTTGTAAGGGGTTCAATATCAAACCCCTCAGTGAAAATGGACTTTCTGATGTTCCGTATGTTTTGAACTTTGAAGTTAAATAGTAGGATAGCAAAATGAAGTGTATGTGTGCACGCGTGTGTCGTGCACACGTGTACTTCTGCGGGTGTGTGCGTGAGGTAGTGTGGTGTCGTGTGTGCCTAGAAGCGTGCTTGCATGTCGTGTGTGTGAACGTGTGCGTGTGTTGTGCGCACATACATATGTGGTGTGTGTGCCCGCGTCAGTGCATGTAGGCATGGGGCGCACATACAACACAGTAGAAGAAAGCATTAAAAGTGCTGGGGCCATTATAATTGTATTGACATGATATATCTACCTGTTATGGTAATATGAGGCTAACTTCAACTCCAATGAATGATTTGATGTATCTATGTATAATATATCTTGATTTGCACTCCATTTATGCAAACAAATTATATCTTAAGTACTATATATTTTCTGTGTATACGAGTTTGATCAAGACGACACAACGTGTGCTAATAAAATGGTGCCAAACCACCTCGTCTATTAGCAGTTTAGCACTCGCATGACCCGCGCATGCCATTGGGGTCCTCCCGTTGTGGCCATATATGGCTGTGTTGCTATGGTGACGTCCTTGTGGCTGGGTATGCCATAACTATTTTTTGACCGTTTTGGTTCGTTTTTCTTGCATTGATTTGATCTATGACGTGAGTGCAAGCTTTTCACCGAAGGAAATTGACTAATTCCTCACGAGATCAAAGATCCGAGCAATTCTTGTTCTAGGGTTGTTTATGGGCGATTTTATTTTCCCTTTTGATTTTTTGGTGATTTTCTTGGAATTTGGTGTTGATGTATTGAAGAAATCTTCTCAACACTCTCAAGAACCTTCCTGCCAAGTTTTAAGTTAATCAGAATCGATTTGATCCAGTTTTGGTCTTAGAATCGATTTCTCCAGAAATCTGCTCGCTCAAACCGGACGTGTCCGACCTCAACCCAGACATGTACGGTATTTACAACTTTGGATTTTGGGGCTGAAATTTTGTGGAGACCTTCCCTTTGGTGCAGAGAAGCTCAGGTTAAAATTTAACATTGAGTTTTTTTCGTGGTTTGTACGTTTGATCTCCGATTTTATTACCGTTTGCTCCGCTAGTCTTGTGGTGTCCCGCTATGTTCTTAGGGAACATCCATCCTCTCTGATACAACATTAAGTTCTTCCGTGGTTTGTGTGTTTGATCTTTGATTTGATCACCGTTTGTTCCGTTGGTCTTGTAGTGTCCCGCTATTTTCGTAGGAAATATCCATCCTCTCAATAGGGTCGTGGACATCACCGCTTGGGTTTTGCATCTTAGGGTCGTTTGTCAAGCCGATGACCTAAAGTTTTGAAAAAAATTTTGAGGCTCCCATTCAAACCCCCCATCTGGTCGCCATTTTCGGTCCTTCAAAAAGAAATTGGGACTCTCATAATGGATACACTCTTTGGCAAATGAGACCGGTTTGGGAACAAGAAAAACGGCGTGAAAGAAAAACTTCACTCTTTGATATTAGGTATAGAAAAGACATTTGTTTCTAATAAGTCGTTGAAAGAAAAAAAAAGTTCCTCACATGTCTTGTATCCTTCCCAAAGATCAACA
>CM041640.1:11687350-11699876 GCA_023333625.1 Bothriochloa decipiens | reverse complement strand
TGAAAAAAAATATAATTGGTGGAATATTGAATATATTGCATTGGGACTCATCGGGTTCTTCAGCCACAGCATACGCGCCGCATCGACTACTATGACTGCGAGGAGATGTTAGCTTGTCAGCTTCTTCTCCAGTCTCATCGTCTGTAGCGCTCCCACTGTGACTGCGGAGGAGTGTTAGAGTATTAGGAATAATAACATATTGTCTAACTATGAGAGTTGTTAGTCTTATATACTCTATATAATCAACCCATGAGACCCAATATAATATATCCAATATTTTACCAATTATATTCTCTTTCACTCAAGTATACTACAGCAAACGTCACGAGCACTCGTGGACATGCATTGATGTATGCACTTGAGTGGTCAAAATCAAGTTTCCTTCTTAACTCCACAATCGTGTACTTAGGAAACAAAAGATTGGAATGTTAAATTCATTTTCCCTATGAAATTGCCATCGCAAGAATCCGAATGCTTTATTTGTTGATTCCTATATTTTCTCTCTGAAATTCCTCCTATCCAGTGCCCATTGATTTTTTATTTTTGGTAATTCCTACGTCTTTCTGTGTCATTAAACTAATCCGTGTAAATTTTCTTTTTGGTTTCTATGCGCCGACGGTGATTTCTGCTGGGATCATGGCCTTGTCCCGGCAAAATCTAGATTATCTAAAAAGAAGATTATTTATCATATTAAAATGTCGACACATGAAGTCATAAATATAGATAAAATTAAAAAATAATTATATAGTTTGGTTGTCCTTTACGAGACGAACGTTTTGAATCTATTAGTTAATATTTAGATAACTTTTATCAAATACAAACAAAATACTATAATAATTTTTTTGCCAACTTTACACGTGTAAAGTTGAAAACTAAAACGAGGCCCATATCTAATATCGTGCGGATAAATACTGATGGTCTGACGCGACCCGCGCCCGCACTCAACTCCGATCACATCATCATGGCTGTCAAACCGGGTGCAACAGTCCAAGTCCGTTGCGTCTCTCTGACGAGGGCAATGCAGATGAAGGATACAACCACTTTCAAATTCAAAGAACAGCAAATTAAGACCTAGTATAGATCGTAAATTTTTACAATCTTGAGCACTATAGTACTTTTATTTATATTTGATAATTATTATCTAATCATGGACTAACTATTCTTAAAAGATTCGTCTCATGATTTACAATCGAACTGTCCAATTAGTTATTTTTTACCTACATTTAATGCTTCATACAAACGGCTAAAAATTAATATAATGAAGAGGGAGTGAAAAAACTTAAAAAAAGGCATCTAAACAAGGCAAATAACAAATTTGATGAATAACTTTACCATTTTATTCAACCCAATCACGCCTGAATGCCTAGGATGTTGTAGTTTTCCGACAGTCAACACGAAATTAACAAGCAAAACTAAGAGATTTGACTTGGGCTCCACTTGGCATCTTTTTTTCCTACGATGTTGTAGTTTTCTGAGGCACGGGTAGTATTACGATTTATCATAACTTAGCCGCTAAGACACTCGCAGAAATTCCAGTAGACTTTGCTTGACCCATGAGACTTCGATTGATCCGGAGGAGCCTCGTATGTTGGTCTATTGTGTAACAAGTATAACGCAGGCTTCACAAATTGTTAAAAAATTAGGCTAATTGGAGGGCCTAACAAGGGAGCAACGTCGCCGTCGCCGCAATAAGACGCGTCTCACAGGCCGGAGGGTCGCACGTGCGCACGCGAGGAGGGTTGGGCGCAGGGCGCACGTGCCGCACCCCGCCGTAGGGTCCGCCGGTGCCGCACAGGCCGCACTGCCGCAGGGCGCCGCGCCGGGCCGCCGGCCGCCCCTGCCCTCCATCTCCAGGTCACTGGACCGGCGGCCCCTGCCCTCCATCAGTACAACTCCATGCCTCTGGTCCCAGCCCCTGGCGGCCTGGCCGGCGGACGTCTGCCCGACTGCCCCTGCCCCTGCCCCTGGTTAGTATCTGACTGTCTGTACTGAATGATGGAAGTCTTGTTTGAGGAAGTTACTTAAGCCACCTAGTACAACTCGTTATAATGGTACGCTTCTACAAATGTATGTTCAATAATTAAACTTTTTTTGATATTTTCATTTATTTTGATCTTATTTATATGCAGAGCTTAACAAGGGGATGGAAGATATGCGAATGTACCGGCTCGCTAGACGCTAGGTATTTATTTTCATCTCACCCCTGTGTATTGTACGATATTCTTAGCTTCTTAGAGGCCTAGTCTTGAGCAAAATCTGGATCCGCCACTCGTCCAGAAAGTCATATTTGGATCCTATATGAACCAAACCATCAAGTTGTTGCACCAAGTGAGGCTTATTACAAGATGTTGGACCAATCGATCGGCAACCTATTTACATAGTTGTTGTGTTATATAAGGTGTATAAAATTTACTCTTCATACACATTTTGACCAAGTCGCGAATAATTGTGCCATGGTTCGTTTCACTGTGTGTTTCAGAAACAGTCAAACAAGGTCGCATGAACTAGTAGCCTTTTTTCTCAATAGTCACGGGGGCTAAAAAAAAGCCCACCTTAACATTTTCGTTTATTCAGAACCATATTAAAAATTCAAGCAACTGATCATGTTACTGAGAAACTTATCATGGTACAAATTTAGTAGCAAAAAGGGATAAGATGACAAATGATTAAGATCGGAAAAAACTCATACACCTTGTAGCTAGATTGCACAACACGGCACAAGGAATGGCAAGGATAGGGATGACATCAACAGCATCCTCTTTATCTGGAATAATGGGCATAGCATTGATATCCTTATCATCCTCTTTATTTGGAATGGTGGGTATAACAGTTATATCCTTGGCATCCTCTTTTTTATTGCTTGGACGCTGGAATTCAGAAAGAAGAACAATGTCACTTGACGGGCTCCCACCGTAATGTGATACACTCGTCGAAGCTTTGCCCTGTTCATTCAGCTCACTTGGGGATTGCATTTCAACCTGAATGAAAATCAAATTTATGAGTTATTGAAACGTTCAACAATTATTTTTATTTTTTCCTATTCATTTCTTTTTGCTGAAACGATTACAAGTTTGTGGATGGGAATTTGCCGTGCCTACAACTAAAATACATAACGACTTCTCTAGACTTTATTAATAAATAATAGTTTGTTGCTTGAAAACCAATAAATTAGGCCAACAATATTGCTGGTTGTTGTAGTAGCAGTATCTATCAGATAAGATGAAGTAGCACTAGTACACTACCCTCGTTCTCTTGTTGTTGATCATTTGAAAGCTACCAATTTCTATTATTTTCAAGAAATAAACCGTGGAGTTAAATGGTGTTAACAAAATAGCAGATGTATCTTAGATAATAAGTAGCAAATTAATAGAAAAAATTAATTCCGGATAATAAGCAGTAGTGAAAAGAGACAATACCCAAACCCTGCAGTTTTTGGAACTTGAGATATGTATGTCCTTTTTAACATTAACTCTGTTGAGATCTCTCCTTTGCTTATCAATCACATTGGATATAGCATTGTCGCTCCTGGCATTGAAGAAACACCGCCGATCCTTTGCATCACGAACTAGATCAGCCCAAATAGATCCACTGCTTGATAAACTTGTTGCATTTCCTAGGATCCAAAGGCAATGTCTGTAATAAAATATTCTTCAAAAGTAAGTTGTGTGCCGTAAAGATCAAAGAAAGAGAAGATTGAGCATGGATAACAAAAAAAAAAACTCCATGTTAATATTAGTTAGTAAAAATATGGAAGAAGATACCTTGCTCGTGTCAAACACACATTTGCCCGCTGTGTGTTTGAAAGAAAACCTACCATTCCATCCGAGTTTGACCTCACAGTTGATAAAATGATGATATCTTCTTCACCACCTTGAAAGCCATCAACAGAATTAATTTTTACTTGTAATGGGTCGAACTTCATTTTCCCTATTTTTCCTTGGATCGCTAGAACTTGAGCAGTGTATGGGCATATGACACCAACTGTAACTTTCTTGTTAGTTTTAAAGCAAGCTGGCAAAGGAAAAATGTTATGAGCATGCATACTGATATATATTATATAAAGAAATTATAAAAGAATTGGATGTATGTTAGACATTTATAGCATTATAGTAACCCAGAATATGAGGCAAGGTAAATTAGATAGCAGAATCTCCTTTTTTCTCTTTTCTTTTCTTGCTCCTGCAGCCCTTCCAAACTCCAATAATTTACAAGTAGATTACAATTATAGATACCTTGACAATTTTTTTTAACGCAATGACAGGAGCTCTGCCTTTCAATTAACATAAGGAAAGAGAGTTTATGTACATGCAACGACATTCTAAAGGAGTGTTAAGGCCCTTTGAAACAGGAAAAGAGGGAAACACACTCCCCAAGGGGAAAACAACACCTAAACATAAGTGAATGCTCTCTTCCTATGTTCTATGTCCTCTTTTATTCTTGCGACCACTTGCGGCACTGTTTCTACAGCGTTGTTGAAAATTCTCCTGTTTCTCTCTTTCCAAATATTCCAAAAAGTGTAGATCACCACCCCGTTTAGTCTTCTGTGTTCAGATTTGGGCACTTTTCTTGCTGCCTTTTCCCACCACACTCTGATATGGATGGGGTCAGCCTGGGGCTGTTGTTGCAGCTGAGTGTATTAATATAACAATTAAATATAAAATGGAGTGCACATACTATCTCTTTCTACTCTAAGCTTCACTAGGGTTGAAAGCGTACTAGACATGCAATTGCATAGCCCGCATAGGTAGTATTCTCCCGTTCTAAAATATACAAGGTATCCAATCAGTTTAAGACCAAATAAGACTAACCTGTCTTTCACTAATTATTTAATTCATTCAGTTACTAATCTACTAAATTTTCTTGTAATGTATAATTTGAAAGGTAGCCATCTATGTTATTGATTTCGGCTACCAATTGTATGTGCCATTTTGGAAAAGACAGCATTTAAAAGGCGTGCATGGTGTATGCATGGATGGAATTTAAAAATATCAAGCACATATGGATAGGATTAAGCAATCTGAAACTAAAATACATTATAATCTAAGATAAATTTTAAACCTTCAATATGGAGTAGCATGTAGGCCATAAAAGCTTATGAAAACCATTCCATGTTCCTCGGTACAAGCAAAATAAGCTAGAAGATAATTTCTTTTTAAAAAGAACAGAATTTGAAATGTCATATCCTAAATAACTTGTCAAAAGAGAGCACATGCCTTTTTGGAGACGGTACAATATTTCTTCAATGACAGCAACTTCCACAAAGTTTCTTTTGCTATGACCAAGTTCATCATGTTCCTCCCTTCCATCTCCAATATTTACAAAGGAGTAAGGACCAAACATATAACCTGGAAGATACGTCCTTTGCTGTTCTTTTTCCATGACACTAGGGGCATCTGAGATCCTCCCTTCATAAAAGCTATTGTTCGGGAAAATACTAATGGATGGATGCATTCTGTATTGCATATTAAGTAAATGCTTTTCATGCCCAACTGAACTCAGCCTTTCGAAAAGGCTTCTTCCAAATAGCGCATCCGTGCAAACCTAAAATGAGCTCAGAAATTAGATGGCACAATATAAATGTTAACAGACAAATGGGAAATCCGATAGTTGCCAGATCAATAGCTCTGATAAAGGATGAAAAAAAAAAAATCCATCAAGAACCAACCTTGCTTTTGACTGTTGCTGGTAATTGGCACTCATCACCAATTAGGACAGCATGCTTTAAGGTCCACAAACGCAAAGGGATCAGTGTTTCACATTCTTTCAACTGGGCAGCCTCATCAACCACAAGCAACTCTAGCTTTTTGTTAGTAATTACTTTTGTGGAGCTAGATACAGTACAGAAAACTATGGAAGCACTTTCAATGCAGAAATCACGAATGGTTTGCTTTGTGGATATTAGAGGAAGTTTCAAGCAACTTAACAGAGTGTTCAGTTTCTCAAGGCATTTTATCCTCGTTGTGCCAAGAGTGACTATTGCAGTCCAATGTTTCATTACACTCGAGTTTGTATGATCAGGTTCGTCATTACTGTACAAGAAAACTTCCTTGATTTCATCCCCAATATACCTCCACTGAAACATGCGGTTGAACTCTTCAAGCATTTCAAGAAGTGAAAGGATATTGTTGTAATTCACTTCCAGAATACTAGATTTTGGGACATGTAACAATAATTCTTTGAAACATCTTCTCATGTCCTTATAAATACTGGCAAATCTTTGTCTGCTATAAGAGAAAAAAGAAGGTGTATCACCTTCCTGATTGTCTTGTAGATGTTGGAGGTATTGTGAGTAACCATTCTCAAAAAAATCAGACAGAGAAGTTAGGTGATGTTTCCATCCACTCAATGGTGCAAGAAGCTTCCTCACACGGTCATGTAAATATATCTCTTTGAAATCACCATCAACGCACATGCGCTGTTTGTTGCCAACCAATAGAACATCTCCCAAGCACCTTGTGTCATCAGAATGCTCTTGGATCAACTTCAAGAAACGTGAAGCAACTTGTTTAATGGCAAGGTTTGTTGGAGCACATACGAGTGTACCGCGTCTCATGTCTCTCATTAACCAAAGTAGCACACTGATTGTTTTTGTCTTTCCTGTGCCAGGAGGACCCCAGATAAGGGTAAACGTGCTGCTCTTGCAATGCATTTTGGAAATAGAATTCAGGACAGCATCATTTTGAGAGGTATTAAGCCCCATTGTAGACAACTTTGTCCATATCTCCACGCTGTCAATTGAACCAGCATCCTCTATGCTGTTCTGACAAGTATCTGGAACCTGTGGGGATCAGATGATGGAACGAATCAGATTACCATGTCAATAGCCACCGGAAATCTTTCAATAAATAACCACTTGGATTATGATGTGAATACAGCTGTATTTATTGTCCATTAGAGGTAGATTTTTTTCTTCTTTCCATGATAGAATAAATAGTATAACAAAAAAAGGGAACATGGATATATAGTAAGTTCAACACTAGTTTCTCAGTTCTTCGATCTCTGTCCTATGCAAGTTTATCATCCTTCAGACATGATAACATAATGAATTCTTCATGCAAGTAGGATAGAGGGTAAACCTACCGGCCGATACTGTACCATCTTCTGTACAAGGCCTTGGTTTCTTCGGACAGCTGCTTCATAGTCAAGGCAACGCCATATTCGGATGTATGTCACAATGTTGAGCAGACAAGCTGCAAAAAGTGAGGCAGTTTTACCATCTCGACCTCCGCCATCGGCAGCATCGATTTTGCCTGACGCTATGATGGTGTACTTAGCCGCTGGTGAGTCGTCATCTTCATCCCCTCCATCTGTGACAAAGGCAACTCGGTATGGCCTTCCGTTGCGAGTAATATCAGAAATATGTCCCGGCTTCACATCGGACAAGACAATTATATCACCAACACTTGGAGCGTAGCATTCAGGGTGATTACATGGCTTAGCAGCCTGGCAATCAGAAGCCACAGAAATTTCGTATCTGCCTTTCTTTTCTTCGATCCATGGTATCCTGGTAGAAGGCACGGTTGATATGGATTCCAAGCTGGACGACATCTCAGCTCTCAGCTCCTCCAGCAATGGAGAGGTGTAGCACTCCAGGTAGCTCTTGAGGTGAGGGAATGTGGACGGTATCTTCTTCACCTGCATTCGAAGCATCACAATGTTAAGCAACCAGCTGCCGGATCATACTTAAGAACAGCTCTTTTGTTGGACTCGATATATATGTTTGAAACAACTGAAAATACCATGCTAAAGAATCGTGCTGTAAGGGAAACACAAAAGTGTGACAATTGAGATAAATTTGAACTGGTGAACAATCAAAGTATTCACTTTTAATTGAAACAATCTTAGTCAAATTCCACCGTCAACAGTCATCAAGGTATACTCCTAGATTGAATTGACGACTTTATCACCAGCAAATAACTGATGAAGCAAATAAGTGTGTGTGATGACTGATGAGTCGCACCAACCTTGTCCTTGAAGATGTCCTCGTTCATGACATCCTTGAGGCTCCAGGACAGCACCACGTCGACGAGGTTGGGCCACTCCTCCCCGGCGTCCTTCCTCTGGAACATTCGGCCGCCACCGCGGCCACCGCTACCCCGTCCTCGTCCGATCATCTCTGAGGCGCGGCGCCGTTGCAACGGCAACGCAGAAGCTTAGCTTGCCAAGCGCGCAAGAATGTGGTGGCCACGGACCAGCACGCCTGCCCGCACACTGCTCGGCCTTGATGATTAACCAAAAGAGAAGACTGAGCTTGGTCGAGAAGAAAAAGCAGGGGGCCAGTATTGGGCAAATAAAAGCCATAAGTGAGCGTAACCTGCTCTCGTACTAATAAGCACTAACAAATCCCAGAGCCCATACCTACGGGCTACAAGTCTTATTCCTCGCTTTGCTATGCCGACACGTCTTTTGCTTGGTACTCCCTCCGTCTCAAATTATAAATCATTCCAAGAATTTCAGAGAGTCAAAACATCTCAAGTTTGACCAAAACTTATACGATAAGATAATAACATTTATAAAGCTACTTAAACATCATTAGATTTTTTATTAACTATATTTTTATAGTATACTTAGTTGATGTCATAAATCTTTATAATTCTCTCTATAATTTTAATCAAACTTGAGATGTTTTGATCTTTTAAGATTTTTAAAATAACTTATAATTTAAGACGGAGAGAGTATATATAAGTTTCGGATAGTCCAAAAAGTTCATGGAACTAAACTGACCCCAAGTCACCGCATTCGACACAATAACACAGCAAACACGGGCCGAAAACAACAAATAACGATCAAATATCGAGGAAAACAACAACGAAGTCTTCGGAGTCTCCGGGGTCAAGCTAAGTCGTCGTATAGAAACTGCCAGCAGTGTGTCTTCTTAGTGGTTAAGTTATGATGCTGTCAAGGACAAGGACTAAAAGTTGCATTAAAAAAAAATGCAACGTACAAGAAAAAGATGGCAAGTGGAACATAGATCCGACCTCTTTAGCTTAGCTTTTCTTTTCCTCACTGTCATTTTCTTATCTTTTTCTGAGGGAATCCTGTCATTTTCTTATCAGTATATGAATTTTAAAAGGAGACTAGCATTGACGCCCCTGCACGCGAGATAAAATCCTTCATAATGCAAACTAGATCTGCACAGATAGAACACTGCTTCATAAACTCGTTGCATTTTTCCAATTGAGTAAATGATTATGTCTTCGTCGCAACCTTGAAAGCCGTCGACAGAATTGGCTTTTACCAGCACCGTGTCAAACTTCATTTTCACCAGTTTTTTTTCAATGACAAAACTCGAGCAGTGTACGGCATGTAACACCAACTACGGCTTTCCTTCTAGTTTTAGAGCACAAAGGTTCCCCCCCAAAAAAAAAAAAAAAAAAAAAGCAAGCTGCCAAAGCAGAAATATATACTAGAAGAAGACGCACGAGCTTTTCATCAGGATTGCGCTGATATTGGTGAAGAGGATCGCAAGGAGAATTAATCATATAAGTTAAGCTACTTAACGCTTACTACATTGCATTTTACAGCCCAACCAAACCACAAGTGACTTCTACAGTTATACTGCATCCACATGACCAAATATTGTTTCCAAACATTAACAATGATAAAACTATCAAAACGACAAACAAACAGCTAGAGTTGCTGGTGGGTTGCGGGCAACCAGTGTGCATAGAGGTAGCACTGCTAAACAAAATACTGTGCTTCACACGTTGTTTAAACAGATTAGATTAGACGGCCATTTAGGCAAACAGTGCTCACAGGTGTATTTAACCATTAGCTGAACATATAAACAAGTATTATTTAGAGCCGTAGCCCATATAGCTAGGTTTAAAAGACTAGTGAAGTTTAACTCATATTAGCCATATTCAGTGGGGTTTTAGCTAAACCTTAGCCCACCCTAAGCCCTCCTATGTAGATCCTCAAGGACTAAAAAAATTAGCAACTGGTTGCTGGCCCATGAAATCCAAACAGGCGATTCAGACAAGCTAAAACCAAACATGACAAACTAAAACCAAATGCAAACTGGCTAGCTGAAGAAAACCTACTGGATAGAGCACCCTTGGCGTCCAGCGACAACCCAAGGCATGCCGGTGATCAAATGCACAAGAACCTCCTACTGGAAGCTCTGGCCATGCATCATCATCCTTTTTCTTCGCACCCAAAATACAAGCACAAAGTAGTAGCACACATTGGTATCTCGTCTTTGAAGATCAAGACGCCCATCCGATACCACTAAACACTGATTGGGAGTTTCAGACCTTCAGTTGTAGAGCACACCACACACACTAACTGGAAATCGCCACCACATGTAACCTACCAGTAGCATCCCCAATCAAAATTCAAAAGCACCACGGGCCATGCTCCCTGATCAGCATATAGCCAAAACTAAGGTGTCTCGTGACAACCTGGCTCGAAATAAAATTATGCTGAACATGTGTGTACCATTCCATACAGCACAATACAGTCTGGCCTTTGAGGTTTGCACTGGGTGAATATCTCCGGTGGCAATGTGTGTCATAGTTTCAGGAAGTGTCTGATCATAGTCCCCTTCTTGGCCAAAGACAGGAGAATATTCAGTTCAGTTTGAGATTCCTTATGCCGGCAATGATGTCCTCGATATCCCCAGCATCAGGTGAAACACTTGCCGAAGAAGAGCCTTGTTCATTCAGTTCACTTCGGGATGGCACCTGAACCAAAGTAAATAAAAAATAAAAAACTGCAAACTTTTAGAGTTTATTTTGTTTACTAAAATAGTAACACAATCGCTGGTTAGAATATTTCTCGCTCATTACTGAGTAAATGGTCTATTTAGGTTACAGCTTACACATACCAACTCCTTGCAGAAAGAACAATTAGTCACCTCAAGCACATTGCTGGTTCTAGTTGTAACAGTAGCAGACTAGCAGCAGTGGGATAGTTGGATGTATTAATCCTACTACCATTCTTTTGTTGTTCTTTTGGAAGTCATCAATTTCCATGATTCCCCAAGAAACCGTGGAGTTTAACATAATTAACATATTTCCAGTGCAAATACCACATGCATCTTTTCTACTAAAATATTAGGTAAGCACAATACAACAATGCATCAAACCAGAAACATGAATAAAAAGAGCACGAGGATGTCAATGTATACAACTAATTTAGATAGATCAGAGGCAGCAGTGGAAAAGGTCCTGCAAGACAATACCCAAACACTGTAGTTTCTGGAACTTGCGAGAGGTGTGCTCTTTTTAGCTTCAACTCTACAAAGGTCACTCTTTTGCTTAGCAATCACATGAGGGATAGCCTTGTCGCTACTAGCATTAAAGAAACACTGCCGATCCTTTGCATTGCGAACTAAATCAGCCCAGACTGAGCCACTGCTTGATAGAGTTGTTGCATTTCCCAGGATCCATAGGCCATACCTGTAATTTATAATTCAATAAGAAGTTACTTGCTGAGGCAGATGAAAGAAAAAAAAAATAAGAATGGGTATGGATCATAAAAGATACTCAACATTAATTCACAAATCTGTAGAGTTTAGATACCTTGCTCGGGTCAACGCCACGTTTGTGCGTTCTGTTTGAAAGAAAACCTACCATACCATCCGAGTTACACCTCACAGTTGATAAAATAATTATGTCTTCCTCACCATCTTGAAAGCTATCAACAGAATTAACTTCTACTTCTATTTGATCAGACTTCATTTTCCCTATTTTTTCTCGAATTGCCAGAACTTGAGCAGTGTATGGACAGATGACACCAACTGTAACTTTCTCTTTAGTTTTTGAGCAAGCTGCCAAAAGAGAAATATTCAGAAGAAGCATGCACACTCATACCATATAAACCAAATAATGTAGGTTCCAAATTTGGTGCATGTGTTTTAGACATTTAACCTTATGATAACCCATGAGAGCAACGTAAATTGGGTAGCAGGATTTTTTTTTAAAAAAAGATATGAATATTGCAAAAGCAATTTCTCATATACATTAGAAATAAAAATATTTTTGCTCCTCCAACCTAAATAAATTTCAATTACAAGTAGAATACAAGTATAGATGGGTACCTTGATAACAAGAATATAATAAGGTTAATCGTATCATCAAACATGACTCTTTTTTACAGTCTTCATTCCTTAACCCAGTCACATTTTTCTAAAAAAATGATGCTTCAAAATTGATGCACGTTTCGCTGAAAAGCTGTTTTGGTATGTTTCAAGTTCCTCGACACAAGAAAATTAATGGAGATAAGATTTTTTAAAAAAAAAAGAATAATATGCGTGAAGCGTTGACAGAGAACACATGCCTTTTTGGAGACTGCGCAATATTTCTTCAACGACGACTACTTCAACCAAGTTTTTCCTGCTATGGCCAAGTTCATCGAATTCCTCCCTCCCTTCTTCAATATTTACAAATGAGTATGGACCAAACATAGAACCTGGAAGATACTTCTTTTGGTGTTCTCTTTGCGTAACATTAGGAGCATCTGAGATTTTCCCATCATAAAAGCTGATGTTTGGAAAACTACTAATGGAAGGATGCATTCTGTA
>CM041640.1:11644260-11655639 GCA_023333625.1 Bothriochloa decipiens | reverse complement strand
TCTAAAACATCATCTGTGATAGGTCCCTATAAATTAAATAAACAAACGAGTAAGACAATTTGAAGACTATATAATGTCTATATTTGTAAATTGAATATATGAAGGATTACCGCTAATATTTCAGTGAAGCTAAAAGTTGCATTATAAGCTGCAGCCTGTGCTTGTGCATCACTAGCAGCAGCACCTTTGTATGCTACCTAGTGATTAGCTAGAGACTTGTATGACGGTTTGTAAGTCCTATAAAAGGACATGTACCCTTATGGTCATGATGGCCATCTCCGAGAAGGAGACTAGGGGGCTTGGGATGCTATCAATGAGATGATATATAGAATATATAGTGATTGGTTGTGAAGATCAAGCAAGTGTAAGTTTATAGTGTGAAACTACTTGACATATGGTAAGAAAGAAACAAAGTGATTTTGTTTAGGCCAACATTTGGGTTGTATTGCCACACCTTATCGACAAGCTCAGTACTCTTTTTGTTCCGAAGCCCAAGAGTATTAGCATCATTTTCTCCCAGATGAAGGCATTTTCACATACGATTGTATGTCGTCATATTCATAATATACACAGCAAACAATGGCCCTTTAGGTGTTTTCATTTCCGCATCTACCTCAATGGGAGTGTCAGATGACAATTGAACAATGCAACAATTAGGTGGGAAATCATCTTCTTCTCCACTTTTGAGAACCAAACCTAACACATATGATGACTTGTTCTGTGTCAGATCAGACGCATGCTTTGGTTTTTGTGGGGACAGGACTATTATATCACATTCTGTGGGTTTATATGTCTCCCTGGAATTCTCATCCTTCACGGGCTCAGCAATCTGAAAACTGAATATTGGATTCTCAAATTTTTTGCCATCAAGCTTTTCCACCTTGATTACTTGTGTAAAGTTTGCCTGTGCGTAGCCATCCAGTGATGAGAAAATATCAACATGAACTTCTTCAGTCAGTGGGCCAGCAAATGAATCCAGATAACTTTCAAATGACACAAGTGTGTCTGGTATCCTCTTGACCTGCAAGAAGTAAATGTTAAGCAAACCCAGCCCAACACCAGGTGTGAAGTGAGCAATACGGCCATACTAGCAATATTTACAGAATGGTATAATTAACAAAGTCTAGATAGAATACTTGTGCAATGTCTGTGATTGATCGCAAACAATAGAAATTTAGAGTGCAACAGAATCCTTAAAATCAAAACAATGAGATAACCACTGTCCCGCAGACTCAACTAAGACAAACAAAAAATTCTCAAAGTCTACCATAGCAACTAACAGATTATACAAGCAATAAACCTCACGACACATGAGAAGCAAAAGAGACATGGTCCTGAATATTCTATCTGAAGCTGGTCCGGTTCAGGTAAACCAAATAATACACAATGCAACAAACGCACTTGGATCGAATGTGCGGAAGCAACGGCGGGGGCAAATGCCAACGCCGGCCTTCCTGCCCCTTCGAAAGCACCGAGGCAACGTGGCCTCCGTTGCGGATGCAGCCACGCACGCCGTCATCTGCCAGACACATCGATGGACTGGAGCTCCGGCCGCCGACCGGCAGCCGATAGCGGCGGCGGAGCAGCACTCGATGTGGGAAGGGCCGTCGGACCGAGGAGGGCGGTCGTGATCCGCGTGGTCTCAGAGGTGTCGAGATGGGCCTTAGTTCTGGCCCGTTTGTAGGACTCTGTTGGTTGGTTCGTAGGCTCTAAATGGACCACGAGCTTGATCCGGCCAGCGTGACCACTCAAATTCTGTTACTTCACTTCAAAAAAAAATATATGTTTCTCAAAAAAAACTTGTATAATAGCTAGTAAAGAATGTATTTTTTATTTATAAAAAATAAAAATCTCTTTTGAATTTGTGAAAATAATTAATTTGTCTTTATCATCAGGGAGGGCCACAAAAGAAGACCACAAAAGGAACAATTTTGTTTGTTGTAGAGAAAGATCTTGACTGCACTTGAAACTTGATCATCACCTGTCAGGGTCTACTACAATAAATAAAGGCAGATTTAGGGGGGAACTAGTGCGTTGACATACCGCGTTATACTATCCGCTTGAATGAAGAACATGATCTTTCCCATTTTAATAAATCTGAAAAACATGAAAAAGCAACCAGGTGGAAGAACCAAACTAGATCATGCAATGCAGGGACAGTAGTAGGACAAATGCACGTATATGAATCATATTAAAGCTGCAGACATGACACTACAACATCACGTTCTAAGCCAGTACATCGCAGAAACAACAAATTACGGAACCAGAGCAGGAAATAAAAATCACTAGAAGATCGAACACATTACCTGATGCCTGAGTAGGTCCCTGTTTAAGATATCCTGAATGGACCAGGAGAACACCTTCTTCTCCAAAGAGCTAGGAGCGAACCGTCAACCGATCCTTGTTGAAGGCCCAGTAGCTCGCCACGGCCTCCATCTTGTCCACTACTCTGATCACTCTATACTTATCCTTGTCACTGATCATACTGCTCTCTCCCTGTCCCTCGGTCGGTTCATCTTCCTTGGTCCTCAAGGAGGCAGGCAGGCAGCTGCCGAATTTTTTTATTTTTAATTTTTTAAAAAAAAAATTATAATTTTAATTTTTTGTTTCGAAATATGACAGAACTAGTCGTCCACAGTGGGCGTTTTTTAAAAAACGCCCAGTGGGCGTTATATGTGACGTGGCACAGGGCCGGCCGCCACCGGTGTCGGCTTTTGCGGGCGGCCCCTTGGCGCCCAAAAAACGCCCATGCAGGTGGCGAGGGGGCCGCCCGTAAAAGTACGCGCTGTTTTATGGGCGGGCCTCGAAGCAGCCAAAAAACGCCCATTGTGTGGGCGTTTTTTGGGCTCCGCCTATATATACCCAGCCTCCCTCTTCAGATTTTCATTATATTCACTAAATTTTCTAGAAAAAAGAAAGAGGAGAGGAGGGAGGGGAAGGAAGTAAACGGCGAAGCCCTGTCAGTTTGAGACCTCGGCTTTTAGGTAAGTTTCTCATACATTACAAGTCTGTTGCTATGTATTAGTAAAATATAATGTACACTAGAGTTGTTTAGTTTTTAGTTGACTCTGGGTAGATCTGTGAGTAGTATGTATATTAGATCTATAAATAATGATGTTAGAGCATTGCAGTTTATGTTACAAATAATGATGTTTCTTCTATGCTTTAAACAATGGATTGCATGATTTGAAATGTGACGAATATCGTATTTTCTCTGAATAGATATATTTAAGGTTTAGGAATAATGATGTTTATGCTATGCTGTAAACAATGGATTGCATGATTTGAAATGTGACAAATATCGTATTTTCTCTGAATAGATATGTTTAGGGTTTAGGGTGTTTATGCTATGCTTTAAACAATGGATTGCATGATTTGAAATGTGACGAATATCGTATATTCTCTGAATAGATATGCAAAACTTGTGGCGGATGGAGTTTTGGAAAAAACGAGGTTGCCCTAGAGAATTGTATCCCGACGTGTCTAGCAAGGATGCTCCTGTTCCTCCTGCAGTCCCTGTCCCAAATTGTGACTGTGGAGAACTGGCTGATATTGGCCAATCTTGCCATGAGGACACAGCTGTCCGTTGCTACTACACATGCGGTGGATTCAATGTAAGTAATTGCACCTCTGTCACTGCGTCTTTATTCAATGCTAGTAATTGCAGCTTTTGCATCTCTAACAATGTCGTTAGCAATCATATTTTGTAGGCCCATGAGCGGTGTTTTTTCTTTCAGTGGATTGACGGTCCAGACAAATTCGACCCAAGGTATCTCCAGTTTGACGAATGGTGGAAAGAAAAGCATTATCCACCCGATCAATTCGAGCGGTGGGTGGCACCTCCCCTTGAGCCCCCTAATGACAGACGAGGAGAAGAAAATAGCCCAATTGAGACGGCTTGAATCTCCGCCTCGTTGCAAATGCGGAGATTATTCTGTAATAAGTTCAGATAGGCCTAACGAGTTCGAATGTCCTAACCCCGCCGGAGTAAGTGTAAATTATATGTGGTCATGGCTTTCTTAGTATTTGTGCATGTGCTAACATTTTACATTGTAGGGTGGGTATACCTTGTTGCGGAAGTGTAACTTCAGGGAGTGGCTGTGGGGTCCAAAGAACAAATGGCCCGAGCCGAAGGTGGACAAGAAGAGAAAAGTGGTTACCCCCAAGCCTCCTGTGTTGTGCAAATGTGGTGTCAAAGCGCAGTATGGCCTACTACCATCGGAGCTTGGAATAGGCTATTGGTGCGGCCATATGGTTGATTACAATGAGGTCCTTTTGTTCCACTTGTTGCTCACTTGATATCCAAACTTTTTGTATTTGCTGACTTTAAATTGTTCCGTTCGATCATAGAGCCTTAGGAAATACAAGTGGGAGGTTTTTGCCCATGGTGAAGACCGTAGGGAATACATGGATACACTGAAGCAAAAGCAACTAATGGACCTAAAGTTCAGGTCTGGTACTCAGCTTGTGGAAAACTACATTAAGATGTGGAAGCGAGCGCAGGTTGACTATGCCCGACGATTGTGTGTCCAAACCCCAAGTGCTGCTCGGTGGAAGAAAGATTGTGATGCATGAAAAAAGAAGAGAGAAGAGGAAGCATCCTTGCATGCGAGGGAGAAGATGGAGGAGGCCGAAAAGAGGAGTGCTGATACGAAGATGAAGCAGAAGATGGCGAAGGCGGAGATGCCGATGAACGACGAAGACGAGGAGTATGATGAAGCGTTCACCCAAGCCCTTGATGACTTGGAGGCCGCTTACTACAAAAAAAAGGAAGAAGAGGAGTATGATGAAGCATTCACCCAAGTCCTCGATGACTTGGAGGCCGCTTACTACAAAAAAGGAAGAAGAGGCCAACGCAGCTAAGCGTAGCCATACCAATGAGTTTGTGGGAGAGGATACTGGTTCTGAAGATGAAGACTTGCTTCCCGGTTATGTTTCGGATTATTAGGGCCGTTTTGTTAGATGAATTCGGATTAGTAGCTCATCGCCCTAGCGGACCTATAATTTTAGAATTTATTAGTTTTGTTCGAAAGGGTACGAATAAAGAACCGACGGGGATTTCTAGATATAGTACTCAAAAGAATCGTCACAATACGCCAGGGCCCCGACGGGAAACGAAGAATATAACAAAAGGTAAATTTTGACAAAAAGAAAGTGCGTATCATACATCAAGACAGTAATTACATCGTACAGGGTACTACTGTCCCTGATCCTGTCCCTGCCCCTGCCCCCTACCCCTCTTCGGCCTCCTCGGTCGCACATGCCCCGATGAGTAGGTGTGGTGATCCGGTGGAACACCTCGAGTCGCACGGACGTGCTGCACTGGAGTCATTTGTGATAACTCCTGCGTGTAGGGCGGAGGTGCTCCTACAAGCTGTGAAGGGCAAATCTCGACCTTCTCGTCGCTGATCGGTGCGTCAGTGGGGAGGTCATTAGGTAGTCGGTAGGTCCGCGATGAGGTGCCGGCTCCCTGGGCCGACGTCGAAGCTGCTCCCTGCGCGGAGGTACCCACTCCATGGGGCGAAGGCCAAACTCCCCAGGCTGCTCCCTAAGAGGAGGTACCCACTCCATGGGGCAAAGGCCAGGCTCCCCAGGCTGCTCCCTGAGCGAAGGAACCCTCACCATGGGCCGACGCGCTGGGTGGAGCATGAGTGAAGTGCCTGGATGCCTTTGCTCCGTGCACCGAGGACCCCGCTCCGGAGAAACGAAGGTACGGCGTAGAGAACGCTGTGAAAGGTGTCATCGTAAGTCACACAGTCGTCCAGATTGAAAAACATAGGTAGACGAGGTGGGGTACACGGAGTTACCTCTGGTCTGGAGTGCAGGAGGACGTGCTGCGGGTGCCGGTGCAGGAATTCGAGGCGCTGCGTCGGAGGTCCAATAAGTCAGAGCCCTCAGCACGATCTAAGCGTCGTACGCATCCGCGTGTACGAGGTGCGCTGCTCGTCCACTGTCAACGCCAAGCCACCCTCCAAGCAACGGCAACGGAGTCAACCTCCATGTAAAGTAGTTGCGCACCGTTGACCTAATTTCAGTTTTAAGTTAGATAAAAGATATACGTAATGAACTACTGATATATATGAGAGATTCAAGTACTCACGGCGTGGAAGTAATCCTGATCATGGTGCGCAGGGTAAGCGTCACCCACAACGGTGATGTGTGGCTGCTGCTCCGGAGGAACGAAGGTGACACATGTGCGGGTACGAGGCTGGTACCACCGGAGGTAGTTCATGTACGAGTCCTCGGTGTGGGGACGGTACTCCTCAACGACGTCCTCTGTGGCAAGCAACCAGGCATCCACGTATGGCTGCAGACGTGGAACCCATAAGTTGCCGTCGACCTGTCTCCTCCGAGTCAGCCTGAACACAAATTTGAGTAAGACATGTCTATTGCGATTAATTTTTCAAAGTCAGTTGTTAGTAGTACTTACCTGTGAGCATCTGCAGGGACGGTACGGATGATAGGGGTGGGGGACGGCTGCATGAGACCGAACTGGCGTAAAACACGCCCTGGGCAGTGCAGTTCGATGAATATGTCGAACACCATCGGTCAGAGCGTCAGCCAGAAGGCCTGGTCACGTGTGCACAACGTGGACAGCCCAAGGGGAGCTCGTGTGTGGATAGCCTCCTGTCTATAAGGCTCCCAGATCATGTCAGTCAGCTGTATCCTGTCGAACTCCAGCATAAACTCGTTGTACGACCGCGTGACCTGCACATGTGCCCATCGTCGCTGAAATATAACAATCAATAGGTTAGAAGGTACGATACGAATTAACTATATACGTCAGCTAGGAACACGAACCTGACGACAGCACCAGACTGTACCCATGGTGGGGAAGTACTCGGGTGGATGCTGCAAGTACAGGTCGTCCTCGTAGGCGGTGTGATCCACCACAGGTCGACCAATCGTGAACCGTTCAGCTGCCCATAGCTGTAGAAGGAGGGGGCAACCAGTGAGCAAAGAACCTATTTCTATCTTGGTACACGCTTCGCAAAGCCCCCTGTACATCACCGCCAGTACTGCGGATCCCCAGCTCTACTGTGGCACTGCTCCCTCGTCAGCATCAGCGATCGCACGCGCGTAGAGGATCATGACCTTATCGACGGCATGTCCCGCGCTGCTGGTGAACATGACCCAGCCAAAAAGCCATAACAAGTAGGCCTCCAGGCTCCGTCGCACAGAGTACACGTCAGCCTCTGGGTGTAGCTGATCAGACTGAAAAAGATACAGTTAATAAAGTTGAATAGAACTGCAAATTGATAAAATTCTTTTCAAATAGGCCTTACGGTAAACTGCATGAGCCACTGCTGCGACGGGCCCATGGTCGTGTACGGAGGGAGGCTGCTCATAGCTGGAAGTGTAGGGTGACGCTACACGTGGCCGAAGCGGGCCATAATGTCATCTCGCCAATCATGAAGTCCGTCGACTGGTCCGACGGCATCGCCAGCGAGAGGAAGGCCAAGCAAGAACACAACGTCCTGAAGCGTCGGTGCGATCTCCCCGCACGGCAAGTGGAATGTGTGTGTCTCCGGTCTCCATCGGTCGACCAGGGCTGCTAAAAGAGACCTATCGAAACTCCACCTCCTCGTCTCATCGGCCTCAGCAGCTCGAGCCTCCATAAGGCAACACAACAGGAGGAGGCATGCCTCACGTAACCTGCACATAAAAATTATATGTTATTAACAAGTCATGTGTACTTAATTGGGAGACCTCGAAGAATCAATGGATACCTGAAACAGAACCGAGGGTCCACTGAAAGTAGACGTCTGGACGGTCGCGGTCGAAGTACGGGCAGAGTGGCGTTCTGCACCGCAATACGGTACGAACGGTGGTGCAGATCGATCCCTCGATCTAGCAGCTCTGTTGTGTCGTCCGCCATCCCTGCATGACATTATCACAGTTAACACATATGACACATGTAAACAGAAAGTGAAAAAGTATACAACAATAAATTTAAGGTACAATAAGAAATGATCGAATTTGAAACATAAAGAATGCACGTACAACATGTAACTAAAATATATTCAAATACAAGACAGAGATTAAGAACATCACAGAACATTACATCCGCAAGATAGGTTGAAACAACAAGTTTATTCACTTTAGTTACAATAAAGCAAAAACCGTACATTACATAATCTTAACTAAGCTTACTACACATCACTACACGACCGAACCACGAGGCACGCGTGCACGCCTTGGCCTGGTGGGCCTAGAAGTTGTCCCGTCCCCTGTTGGCGGGGTACCATCCAATCCGGATCCTGATGACAGGGCTTCTGCTGTTGTGGGCATGTCTGAGTCCTTCGGGCACTTCTTGTAAGTATGTCCCTCCTTGTCACATTTGCTGCAACGTTTGTACCTTCCACCTGCTTCGAACTCATCCATGGCGTTTCGAATACGTCTTGTCTTTTGACGCCCAGCCTTGTCTCTGATCTTACTTGGGTCTGGAATATAGCTAGGTTGTGGTACTGTACCTGTAAAATTCCCCGCTATGCCAAAACCATAAATTTCATGTGACCATGTATGCAATATGGCTTCCTTGGTGAAATAGGGAGATACAAAAGTACGATCAAGTATTCCACACTCCGAGCTCGCTGCAATAACATGGGAACATGGTTTGTGGTAGAGTCTTGGCTTGTGGCACGTGCATGCGCAATACCCATCCTCCTTAAGTTTGCATTCTTGCACAACTCTTGTTCTATATATTCCACGCTTGGCACTATCAGCACACAAGATTTCAAATCGGCGCTCTCTAGTACCTTGAGTTATAACTCTATGCTCCTTTGCCTTCTTACGTTTTTTCTCTAGATAATTTGTCAACGTATGTCTGAAGAAAACACCTCGCACTTGCATTGATAGGACAGTGACTTGGTACCGGTCTCTGAAATATCTGCATGTTCCATGCAGGATGAACTCAACAATGGCAACCAGGGGAAGGTCTCTAACACCACGCATCACCCAGTTGTAAACTTCGGCCAAATTAGTTGTCATAATGCCGAACCGCGCTCCGCCGACATCATGCAGCAAAGACCACTTCTCCTTAGGCTCATTCTCTATCCAATGCGAAAATTTTCTCACAGCAGATGCCGATCTCCTTCTGTTGTTTGGACCATCTGTGGGCAGCAGTCCTAAGGCCTCTGGACCATCCTCACCAACAGGTGCTGATCGACTTGAGTGCTCTTCCCTTTGCTTCGTTGTAAGCTCGTCCAACCTCCTCCAAAGTTCGTTGAATTTTTTCTCTTGATTCTGTCCGCACAGCCTCTTGAATAGATCTATCAAGCTCTTGCCCTTAAACTGCTTGTAAAAATTAGCACCCATGTGATGCATACACCATCGACTTTGAACATCTGGCCAATCTTTACCATATTCCATCTCTGCATCACCGTTCTTCAGATATTCAATTGCTCGAAGAAGGCCAGCGTGACGGTCATGAATTAGGCATACACCAGGCCTCATACCAACAATGCTAACCTTCACCTGCTTGAGAAATCAGTACCAACTATCGGTATTCTCGCTCTCCACAAAAGCGAATGCCAGTGGTAGAACTTGATTGTTCCCATCCACGGCAATTGCTGTTAGTATCTGACCTCTGTATTTACCTGTCAGAAATGTCCCGTCAATACAGAGTATTGGACGACAATGCACAAATGCCCTGATGCAAGCACCTAGTGCAAAGAAAGCACGTTGCAAGACCAATACTGCACGGTCATTCTCCATGGTTAGGTATGTTATAAGATCTGTACATGTCCCTGGATTTCTGGCGGCTATGCATTGAAGAAGAGATGGTAAATTATCATATGAGGCTTTGAATGTGCCAAATCTCATCTCGATAATCTTCTGTTTTGCCCTCCATGCCTTAGCATATGATATAGTGTATTTGAATTTATCTTTGATATGCCTTATTATTGACCTTGGCTCGTATCCCAGATTATACACAACATCTGAATACATCTCTGCAGCAATAAATGCAGATGTCATGTTTCTGTGGTACTTCTCTACACCTTCCAAGTGACAGTTGTGCTCAGTGACTATTGACACTTTCCAATAATCCTTCCACTTTCCCTTGAATGCATACACCCTCCACGGACAACCATCACTGGATCTCATGCACTTAACTTCATATACACATTTTGTGGACTTTGCTACCCAGAACTCCCTCTGCAGTGATACAGCCCAATGCTTGACTGCCTCCATCAATTCTTCCTTCTCTGCGTACATCGCTCCCTCGATTACCTCATTCTCCTTATACTCCCATGGAACATGGTATCCCTCTGAAATAGCAAGCCCAGAGAAGTCTTCATTAGACCATTGCCACGGATTCACATTGCATCCTTCCTCATCAGAAGATTCATCACCCTCCACTTCCTCATTCGTCGTATCTTCGTTTTCCATTGCCTGAACAATAGAGTTGATTCTCTCGCCCTCATCTGCCAAGCCTCTCGGCTCACTGGCTTCTCCTTCTCTTTCTGGTTCCCGCACATCCTGTCCCTGTTCTTCTCGTTGCTGAGCACGGTCGTTTCCCTCTTTCATTTCAGCATCAGTCCTAACCATGCTTGTACCCTCTACATCTTGCAAGGTTGCATTATCTTTATCGTGCACCTCCATAAAAATGCTGGGTTCTCAGCCCCGCTGCAATGCATTTTCTACGTACCATTTCTATGTTTCGGTGCAATCTACCGACATCAATTCCCAGAAGCATTCTTCGTTGCCACGGTTGACTACTATATTTACTTTTATTGTATTAACCTCTGGGTTGATATGAAATGCCCTTATTAACCAGTTACACACTGACCAAAAATTTCTTTCCGCTGGCCTATCTATCCCCTTTAGTGTTGATCCAAATTCAGACAGATCTATACCATACGAGCCATATCTGACAGTGCCACTACCATGGAACAACCGAAACATCACTTTGGTTGACATATTTATTCAGAGAAAATACGATATTTTTCACATTTCAAATCATGCAATCTATTGTTTAAAGCATAGCATAAACATCATTATTTCTAAACCCTACACCCTAAACCCTAAACCCTAAACATATCTATTCAGAGAAAATACGATATTCGTCACATTTCAAATCATGCAATCCATTGTTTAAAGCATAGCATAAACATCATTATTTCTAAACCCTAAATATATCTATTCAGAGAAAATCGATATTCGTCACATTTCAAATCATGCAATCCATTGTTTAAAGCATAGAAGAAACATCATTATTTCTAACATGAACTGCAATGCTCTAACATTATTATTTATAGATCTAATATACATACTACTCACAGATCTACCCAGAGTCAACTAAAAACTAAACAACTCTAGTGCATATTATATTTTACTAATGCATAGCAACAGACTTGTAATGTATGAGAAACTTAC
>CM041640.1:11584663-11622407 GCA_023333625.1 Bothriochloa decipiens | reverse complement strand
GGACCAGCTCCTCCCAGATGGAACCGCTGCTGCACAGGGTCGCCGCATTGCCAAGAATCCAGAGGCAGTGCCTGCACTCACCAAGAACACGCAAGAACAGCTCAATGGAAACGATAACGATGGTGTAGGGCTCAGTTGCAGTCTCGTTTGTTTTTTGCCCTGAAAATACAGCGGTTACCTTGCCCTCGTCAGAGCGACGTTGGCACGTCGGACATTGGACAGGAAGCCGATGGATCCTGCAGTGTTTGACCGGACGGTTGACAGGATGATGATGTCTTCCTCGCTGCCTTGGAATCCATCCACAGAGTCGACGCGCAGAGTCAGGGGATGCATGGCTTTGGCGTCCCCTATCTTCTGCTGAATTGCCTCCACCTGAGCAGCATACGGGCAGATCACACCAACAGAAACACCTTGTCGGCTGCTGGTACAAGCTGCAGCTGCGTATAGCCAATGGAGCAACAAGTCGTGACCATTGATCTAATCTATTTCAGCAGTAATGTTTCAAGTGTGGAAATGTAAAAAAAAATGAATTAATTTAGCAAACAAATGTGAATTTAGTTGCCTTTCCTTAGAGCATACAGTATCTCCAATATGACAGCTACCTCGGCCATGTTTCGCTTGCTCCGGCCAGGATCTTCTCTTCCGTCGACATTGATGAATGAGTACGGCCCAAACATTGCAGCTTGAAGGTACTTGCGCCTGTGGCCCTCCTGCATGACATTGGCGCCATCCAAAATCTTCTTGTCGTAGAAGCTCACGTTTGGGAAGATGCTTATAGAAGGGTGCATCCTGTACTGAATGTTCAGAAGGTGCTTCTTCTGTCCCTACACGCTTAGCCTCTCAAACAGGCTCCTGCCCAGCAATGCGGTCTCTGAAACCTGCCAAAATTAAGAGTGCCAAAGCTCAGTTTTGCCCAGCAGTACAAACCACTAGCTTAAAACATTGCCAGACAGAGAAGATAATTAGCCGCACCTTGCTTTTCACAGTTGCTGGCAGTTGGCACTCATCGCCAATAAGAACAGCATGCTTCAGTCTAGAGAGTTGCAGTGGTATGAGGGACTCGCATTCCTTCAACTGCGCAGCCTCATCGATGAGCAGCAGGTCCATCTTCAGATTGCTCACTTTGGCCGAGCCAGACACTCTGCAGAAAATAAAGGGCGCGCTTCTAAGGCAGAACTTCTTGATTCTGAAGTCGGAGCGTGTCACAGGAAGCTTCAGCTCCCTGAGGAGAGTTCTCGTGACGTCTAGGATTCGTGCCTTGCTTTGCATAAGATGTTGAGTGAACTCGGATTTGCCCGCTTCACCGTTTCCGACGACCTTCCTACCAAGCAACATGCTGAAGTCTTTGAGCATTTCCATCAGTAGGACAATGTTCTTGTAGTTCTTCTCCAAAAGGACGGCTCTAGGAACTTGAGACATGATTAGTCTGAAGCAGTTGCTCAGGGTATCAGATATCTGCTGGAGCCTCGACCTGACAAAAGATGACACAGACACTTTTGTCCCGCCGACATTCTGCAAGCAAACTCGTTGGTACTGAGACGTGACTATTCTTGGTTCTCCCATGAACACTTCTAGTGAAACAAGGCAATGCCTCCAACCCGTCGCCGGTGAGAAGCACTTCTTGAGCCTCTCTACCCGAGTGTCCAGGAAGATCTCGCTCAGATGACCATCGATGCCCATGCGTTCCCGGTTGCCGAACAGCAGCAGGTCGCCGTGGCACACTCCGTCGGCGGCGGCGTGCTGCTTCCACAGCGCCAGGAGGCGGACGCGACCTGGCTGACGGCGGTGTTGGTGGGCGCGCACGTCAGGACGCGACACTTGGTCTGGCTCGTCAGAAGCAGGAACAGCAGCACGCTGATCGTCTTGGTCTTGCCCGTTCCGGGCGGGCCCCAGATGAGGCTGAACTTGTTCGCACCGTCCTTCAGCCGCGACGCCTTGACGCAGCTCAGGATGGACTCCGTCTGGGAGTCGTTGAGCTTGAACGTGGACAGTTTTGCCGCCACGTCTGCGTCCGAGCCGCCGGTGTCTCGCCGAGCTGGAGCCGAGGAAGTTCCAGGAAACGATGTGCTCTGCTAAACAAGATGGTCGGCCGAGTAAGGAAAGACAATGCAAGCGACGAACGAGAATACGTGCGTAGTGTTGGACACGAGCGTGCGTGCGAACCTGCGCGTCGCCGGCGAGCACCTTGACGAGGGCAGGGCTTCTCTTCACGGCGGCGTCGTAGTCCAGGCACCGCCAGATGCGCGAGTAGGCTATGAAGCATAGCAGGCTGACAGCGACAGCGTAGCAGCTCGCGTCTTCGATTTTCCTGGACGCTCTGATCACAAAGCCGCCGGACCCGCCGCGGTCGACATCCAGGACGTGCGCGACACAGTACGAACCGCCGCCGTTCCACGCGAGCTCGGCGGAGTTCTGCTTCCGCACGCCCTTGCCAGTGCTGGGCACCAGGGACCGTATGGGCACGGCCGACGGGTGGTTGGGCAGCGACTCCAGGTTAGAGCTCATCTCCGCCCGCGTCTCCTCCAGCAGCGGGATCCTGAACGCGTCCAGGTAGCTCTTCAGCCCGAAGAGCCTGTCAGGTATCGTGCTTGCCTGCCACAGACCATGGGCCGCCGGCCGCGTGCTTAATCAGAGACCAGCTTCAGAGAGCGAGGTGAAGAAAAAAGAAAAAAGAAAGTTCGCGATGCAGAGCGACTAGCACCACGATCTAAGCTAGTAGATGCAAAGATCGACGAACCTTGTCCCTGAAGAGGTCCTGATTCGTGACATCTTGGAGGGACCAGGAGAAGATGAGGTCGACCAGCTCGTCGTCCGGCCGCTTCTTGCCCGCATTCGCCGCTCCCTTGCCCTTCTTCCCCGCCATCGTTCACGGCGGCCCGAGACGTTCGGATGCCCTAAGCCTTTCGCCGTGATGGTGGATCAGTCGGTTCTGCGTTAGCCGCAGTTCATCGTCTTGGTACGCCAGCAGCTACTAATAGTGCTCCGCTGCTCCAGCATTGATCGGCCACTCCTTGGCTCCGGCACCCATTGGTTGCCGAGGATACGGCGCGTATCGTCATCTCATCTCCTCTGCCACCGCGCGTCGAATACGAGGCGGCAGTGCGCTACAGTGCTCCGTTCCGTTTCATGATTTCAATCTCTTGTAGGGGGGGATCGATCATCGATGCCGGGTCGAATACGAGACTAGCGGGTGGACCCGAGGTTGGCCCGATGACAGGCCGCCATGGAGAGCCCTAGTCCTAAACGAGCCGAGCTGGGCTGTGCCGATTTCGTCAGGCCTGCTCCGCCCACTGTGGGTTTGCCCGGTCGGTCATGTTGTTGAGAATAGAGATCCATCCTCTAAATTTTTATTTTATTTTAAATTCAGAAAGTAGTATTTTCTAATAGTATATACTGAACTAAATTTTCAGATACTAGCTAGTCTTTTTACAGCTAGGTCGCACCACCGACATAATATTAGGCTTTTTGGCTAAAACACGCCATTTTGCTTAGCGTGTCCCGTATAGAAGTGACGCCACCCCATGAAGTCACAGCATGTTTCTTATCGTGACTGTGTTGGCCTCAATTGCCTATAGTTATTTCAAGCTTACAATGTTATGTTTTATTTTTATTTTGTTATCTAAAACGAAGGATCTAGGATTTCTAAACAAATTTGTAATCTTTAGTTTTTTTCCAAAACATGCTCGGCACGTGCCTTATTAAGAGAAGTTAGAAATGTTTGTTACGTCCTAATCATCCTAGTGGTGAGTTGTCAAGGAGCGGACAAGTGGCACACAACATTGGTCACTGGCTCGAACGGTGGAGTTTAGAGGTTGTACTAGCTAATAAACGAATTGTGCGACAAATAGTCCGGCAGCGGCGATGTAACTTTTAGATAGATACTAAAAACAAGGACATCATATTTTGCTTGCATTTGACATCATAGCATTTATAATTAAGACAATCCTTGAAATGTTATTATATTTGAAAACACACTCATGAGCTATCATATGTGTTCGTCAACTTCGATTTATTTCTGAAGACCAAGATTATCGTCACTTGGATTCATGGACCCACATTTACGTATCAAAGAGACAAAGACTTGTCCAAGCAACACCCACGAGACCATCCAAAACGTCCCAAGGAGCTTGCCTCGGGTTCCCAAAGAGTGTTTGGAGTATGGGTATAACGCATGTATCCTTTCCTTTGTAAGACATCGAGCTTCAATAGATTTATCTTCACTATCTGCCTTCGAATCAGTTTTATATTTTGAAATCTACTTCATCCTAGTTGCATTACCTTCTGTTTTAGGCCTTAGTGGTGTGTCCAAGTCTTTGTATAATTTATTCTATCTTGTTTATACCATAGATCTATATATGTTTGCTTTGAATGTTCTAGTTTTAGCATAGGATTATTACTTAACAGTGTAAAACACAGTGTTTATATTGTTGTTTACCTAAGATGACACAATCAGTGATGAGGCGTTCGCCGAGCCCGTATCCCCTTAGAAGTGGGAAGCGATGGACGAGATCATGCGCTGGAACGGGGCCAGCGTGGTGATGCCCTGAGCTGCCGCCATGTGTTGGGTCATCCCCTATCCTTGTCGTATAATTGGTTATTTAATTAGTACAACCTTACTTTTTCACCATCTGTTGGCAATTTATATTTAGTGTTCCTCCAAAAGGTGTGTGGTCCATCGTTGTGTCCCTCTTTAAAGTGTGTAAAAGGTATCTACTTTCACTTAATGAAACACGTGTCAATGTTTGTTTTTAAAAACAGATTACACCCTGCCCCATGGATTTTAAAGGCAACCGCCAGAAGGTGTCAGTCCTACCCAACCGTGACATATTCCACCGCGTTTTAACCTAACACAAATCTCATCTCTTTCCACGGTTTGAAAGTTTAATGCCATGAAGTCTGTTTGACTAGTTTTTTGCAAAAGACTTTATGGCCCCCCACCCCATCCCACAATCACCACGCACACAAAGTTTTATCCTGGAGTTGTCTTGTTTTAGAGAATATCATAAGAATCTGTACACTCACTCGTTGTCTGCCACTTCTGCTTAACTTTTCATTTAGTTTGTATCCCTCTGTCATACTTTATTACTTTTCGCCCTTTTACCATTAACCTGTATTGAGATACATTTAAGAATCACATTCATCAATAATCTTGGCCGTAGTTTTCAGAAGTTCTCCACCTGGGCATAAGAACTATCAACATGCTGCATCGTGTCCTAGGATTAACTGTAGAGGAACCTCTACCACACACAATTGTGAATTGCACTAGTTCAATTGGCAGTACACGAAAACGTGAAAGCAGTGAATTCCTCTAATCTGGCTGCAATGCAGCCCACAGGATATTTGCTTTATGTAATTGTTTTTTGCTATATATATGCACAAGGCTCTTATGAAGTCTAGTCGATACAGGCCTGAAAACTGCAAAGATATTATTATGTGACCGATTTTTTTTGGATATTATGTGGTCAAAAACCAAAGCAGAATTCCGCGCTCCACTTCAGGATATTATGTTTCCACCTTTTCTTTTTGGTTGGTAAAATAGGCAGCCACAACATTGCCGGCCCTACTGACCGACCTATGGCTCTCAGAAGAAGCTGGTTTTCCCTGAACAGAAGATATGCAACAGCCAGGACCATGGGTGTACCAAGATATGCAGCAGCCAGGACCATGGGTGTACCAAGACAAAACCGTTGGTTGCTTTCTAATGTCTTTCAGTCCAATTTCGCCTGACAGTTTAGATCTTTTCCCCTGCTTGCTCCGTGGCATCATAAGCAAGTTTGTTTACTGGTGGCTGTCCGCCTACGCGGACCGAGCGAGCGTCTCCAGAATCTCAAATGAGGCAGGCGGTTTTTCACCGTATTTCGCCCAAAAACCCTGCTCCTTCCACTTGCAGGGTAACTGCGACTCCACGTAACAATGGTTTTTTGAATTTCCCATGGCTCTCCTGAAGCTTTCTGTCTGAACCCACGTGGCCACACCCTACCCATGCATAAGCATAACTGAACGTGAGGGACCAGCAGAGATAAGGTGCCCCGGGCGTAAACAGAGTGGTTCTTCCGCTCCTTTCCAGCCTCTAGTTCTTCCTTCTTCCTCCAAAGTGATGGCCAAATGCTACTCAGATTGGCCCCCGATTCCACCTCTCCATCCATCGCGAAGAACGCCGCCGCAATCCTACGCATCCCCGTGCACGATCAGGCGGTCCTTCGTGTTCCACTGCTCCAGGTCCTGCGCTCCCCTCCTCGAGCCCACCAAGAACCTGCCCGCCGATGAGTTCGAGGCCGTGGCGGCGGCGACGCCGGTGTCGCCGCTGCAGGACGCCGCCCCGAAGCTGGGGATATCCAACAAGTTCATTCGAGGCCTCTGCGGCGACCCGCAGACCGAGCAGCTGGCCTTCGAGGGCTACCGGAGGGCGCTGCTGCAGCCGGAGTTCCGGCTGGAGAAGAAGACGGCCAACGTGCTGACACTGCAGCTGCTCAGGGACAAGCAGTGGGGATCGCTGGAGCTGCTTGTCGAGGACTTCAGGGGCTACGGTGTGCTTCCGGAGAAGCGGACGTGCGCGCGCCTCGTCGCCTGCTGCATCAGGGCGAGGAGGTTCGGCCTCGCCGACGCCGTGCTCGGAGCAGTCGAGGTGAAGAAGGGAACCACTGCGACCATGGCCTTCAGCGTGGCCATGCAGGCGTACAACAGGCTGCACATGTACTCGAGCACGGTGCTGCTGTACGGGCGGGCGAGGGTGGCGCGCCTGCCGCTGAACGCCGACGCCTACCGCGCCGTGATGGCGGCGTGCGGCGCGCTGGGCGAGCCGGACATGGTGGCCTCGCTGTTCAAGCTGTACAGGTCCCACAAGTGGTACCCCTCCGACGCCTGCGTGGAGACGTACGCCATCGTCTGCGACGCGCTGGGAAAGGCCGGCAGAGCCCTGGATGCGCTACGGTGCCTGCGCGAGATGGAAGCGGATGGGCTCTCGCCCAACGCCGCCATCTACTCCTCCGTCATCGGCGCGCTGGCAGATGCTCGAGAAAAGGTGGCGGCGGAGGACCTGTACCACGAAGCGTGGCACAGCAAGATGCTTGGAGACCCCGACATGTTCTTGAAGCTGACCATCATGCACGCCGAGGTTGGTCTGGTTGAGTCGACAATAGAGGTCGCCAAGGACATGAGGCAGATCGGTCTGAGGGTCACCGACTGCATCCTCTGTACAATCATCAGTGGCTTCGTCAAGAGGAGAGGCCTGAAACCAGCCATCAGAGCATATGACAAGCTGGTCTCCATAGGGTGTGAGCCTGGCCAGGTCACCTACGCATCGGTCATCAACGTGTACTGCCGGCTTGGGCGCAGCGACAGAGCAGAGGCCGTCTTCTCGGAGATGATGGAGCGAGGCTTCGACAAGTGTGTGGTCGCCTATGGCAACATGATCTCGATGTATGGCAAGATCAGGAGAGCCTCGGAGGCCATGAGGCTGCTGGCCCTGATGAAGCAGAACGGGTGCGAGCCGAACGTCTTCGTGTACAACGCCCTGCTCGACATGCACGGCAGGCTGGGGAACTCGAAGCAGGCCGAGAAGATCTGGAAGGAGATGATGCGGCGCAAGGTCCGGCCTGACCGGATCAGCTACACGGCCATCATCCTGGCGAACAACCGGGCGGGGGAGCTGAACCGGTGCATGGAGCTGTTCCAGGAGTACAGGGAGACCGGAGGAAAGGTGGACAAGGTCATGGCTGGCCTCATGGTCGGAGTGCTCTCCAAGAGCAGCCGCTTCAACGAGCTCATCGAGCTGCTCAAGGACATGAACGGGACAAAGCTGGACCGGAGGCTGTACATGAGCGTCCTGAGAAGCCTCCGGGATGCCGGGCTGGAGGTTCATGTCAAGTGGCTCCAGAGTAACTTCACCTTCATGGAAGAGAAAACTTGATGCCAGGTGCCAGGAGTTCTTGCTGTGCATATTCAGCACCCAAGTAATATCGGGCGCTTGAAAAAGTATTGCTCTGTAAATGGAAACGTAAAAAGACCAAAGGTAAATATTTGCTTGCCTCATTGCTCTCTTCCGATGCTTTATGCTATTCCTGCACATTTCCGACATTCATTGGCTCAGGTGAATAGCATGTAAATGTATTTTAAGGGATACCAACTTTGTACCAGTAATGATCTGATTCCAAAATTCTCGAACAGATTGCCCACTTCAGTAGTGCTACCATAGCTACTTTGGGCACATGTAACTTTGTATCTATAATGAAGAAAAAAAATCATATTATTTTGGTGCTACTTATTTGTATATATATGTGTCGATACTCTAGAGAACATTCACATGTTTTATATCATGAATTTCATATATACTACTCTGCCGGCTCCTCTTCCTGCTTGAAAGAACCTAAATGGCCTAAAGGGGGGTGAATAGGCCTGTTTAAAAATTCTGAAACTCACAAACTCGAAATGCGGAAGTTAAATACCAACCGGTACTTTCGGTGGGTTTGGATCGGAAGTTTCGATTTGGACCAGAACTTCCGGTGCAAGCCGATCGGAACTTCCGGTGCCCTACTGAGCTACGAAGTCAGAGTGAAATGAGTTGTGATTTTGATTTTGATTGTTACAACACCCTCCTATATGTTGTTGGTGATGATGTTAAACTCCACGGAGCTTGGTACCTCACCAAATCGTAGATCGGCTCCTCCAACCTATGAATTTCAGGGGTAGAGAGGAAGAACACAAGAACACAAGAACAAGGGTAGTCGATGCTACCTCCACAGCAAAACACACGATTTATACCGAGGTTCGGCAATCTCCACTTAGGAGTTCCTACGTCCTCGTTGTTGAGGTGACCACGAAGGTCCGACCATGAAGGTCTCCTCCCTCAAGCAAAAGCTTGAGATATCCACTAAGAATCAAGGGTAATACAAACACTTCGGGTACCCTCACAAATGAATTAACACGGGCAACCACGAAGAACGCCTAGCCGGCTAGAGTTCTAAGAACCCAAGAGTAACAAATACAAATCAAACGGCAAGACGAGAAAGACAAGTGCTCAAGTTGACAATCGATGCTTCCGCTCTCAAATCTCATGTCCCTAGCTCAAAACAATCGAGGATTGAAGCTTGAAAACAAAGGGGGAGAGAGAGTGGGCGAGTTCAGCTCACAGGAGAGTTTGGCAAAGCTTGGGCGCCGTGAATAGAATGGGCAACCTTCAGAAACGGAGGTGAGAAAATATTTATACTATCAGCTCCGAAGAGCTACCAGAACTTCTGGTGGGAACCATCGGAACTTCCGGTCTATTTGAGATCCGACCGTTGGGCTTGAGAAAGTCAACGCTCAGATTGGGCCGACCGGAACTTCCGGCCGGAGGCCAGAACCGAATACTCACACGCGTGCGCTCGCGCGCTAAAGGCTGACATGGCTGACCGAAACTTCCGGTCCAGGTGGCCGGAACTTCCGGGCGGAGGCCGGAACCGATTTCTGGCACGCGGTTGCACGCGGGCTTCCTACAACCAGAACTTTTGGTCACACGACCAACTTCCGGTGGTCACAAGAACTTCCGGTCGAAGGCCGGAACCGATTTTTGGCACGCGGTTGCATGCAGGCTTGCTACTACCGAAACTTCCGGTCACAGGACCAGAACTTTCGGTGCACCAGCTGAGAAAGCATTCTAAGTGTGTGTGTGCATGGTGTCTCTCAATCATGTAAAAAAGACCAACATGAGTACTTGAACCCTCATTTAGCTAGCCTGATTTGCATCCCTCTTGATAGTACGGCGTTTCCTATAACTCAATTATAAATATAAAAGAATAATCCAATTGAGTCGAAGCGCCTTTCATCCATAGAAAATTTAGGGGTGCTTGTATCACCAAATATCATCATTCAAATCTTTTAATGGACTAACACAACTTGTTAGTCCCTAATTTGATTGTCATTAATTATCTAAAACCATTTCGGAGGCGAATACACTTACAAACTCCCCTTTTTTGGTAATTGATGACAACCAACTTAGGCTTACAATAAATTGAAGGAATTGATGTTTTTGAATTCCAAATTTTATGGAAGCTCCCCCTAAATGTATGCATAGGATTTTGAATTTCAAATCTTGACTAAAATCAAGATTACATACATTTGGAGCAAGCTCCCCCTAAATTTTGCAATCCGTGGGGTGTCTAAAAGTGTGTGTGACAATAATAATCCATGATGCTTATGACAAGATATATTACATAGAGAAAATAAAAAGAATATGAATGGTTATGAAAGAAAGAAATGGACTTAAAAATTTACATAACCATTCTAAAAACAGTAATCATCATCACAATATCAAATATAGGCCATCACATCATGATATATTAAATAAGCATAAGTGTTTAGCCTACAATCATCCAACAATCCCATAGTTTATAGTTCACCACATAGTTCACCACAGAGATAGAATTATTATAAACCGATAAATAGCTATCCTATTACATCATAATAAAGCCTAACACTCCCCCTTTGACATCAAATGCCAAAAAGGGTAGGCAACGTGAAGCTCTAAGGACAGCAGCAATTACACTAAAATACATCATAGTCGTACTCAGGGTCGACGTAGTGGGAGTACCGGCTCCTGCTAAACAGCGCTGAAGAGAAAGTACCAACCTGATCGGGTGCAACGGAGGTATAAGTCCGAGTGATCTCATCTGCCTCATCAAAGATACCGCCAGAGGTGCCACCCTGATCTATGCCCTAAATGGAGGAGGCAAGAGAATGAGGAGGTGCGTAGGGAGCATCACCATGAGGGACAAAACCCTCCTGTGCAGCAAAGTCCGGCTCCTGTCCTGCAACATCCTCCTGTGGTACATAGCCCTGCTCTCCAGCATAGTCATATCTGTAGTGATCATAATGACCAAACTTTGAAGCACCACTAGCAGAGGTCCCCTGCATAGTATCCCACTCCTCATATGGGTTCCGAAAGGAATGGAGCGGAGACGCAGGAGAAAGAGTAGCCTTCTCCTCCAAACGGTGCATGCGGCGATCTTGCTTCCTCTGGCGGTAGCAAAAGAAGGACATGAACCTTTCAAGAGCATAGCGAGTGGAATCACCAAAGCCACGACCATGTCCATGTCCATGACCACGACCACGACCACGTCCAGTAGGAGAAGCATGGGCAAAAGGAGCATCATCATCATCATGTTCAGTGCCATCATCACCACCAAGAGCAGCAACATCATCATCACCACCATGAGCAGTCCCACTGCCTCTAGCCTCAGTTGCTTTGCCCTTTCCCTTTCCCATATGAGAGCTCAAATGTTTCACATTGTAATCTGGATGAGTGATATCATGCCAAAAAGAGAGGCTTGCTCAATGACATGCATGAGGTAGGGAGCATAGGGAAAATTCTTGTGGGAATCCATAGCAACATCTTTGATGTTGCGCCAAAGAAGATCATTCACACTGAATCTCTTATTAAGTCCAAAACATACAAGAATGGTTGGAATATGATTGTGAAGATTTGTAGAATCACCAACCTTAGGATCAATTGTAGCACGAATCAAGTTGTTTAGGACATAGAATTGGGGTAGCAAATTGTGACTCTTCCCATCTGCTAGCATTGGATCGGTGTATAGTCCAGCTTGAATGAACTCATTTCTGCCAACACTCTAAGAAAAGTGATCATATAAGCTCAATGCCTCTCTATCAAAGTGATCAAACCCAAGAAGCCTAGAGAACGGAAGATAGGAACATCGATAATGCAGTCCTTTAGTCATCCAATGAAGAACCTTGTTCTTCTCATCCATCCACAGAGTAGCCCAGAACTAGCAGATAATCTTAGTATTCCAGCTATACTTGAAGGTCATAAGTGACAGAATGCGCCACTCCTGGAGCTTTGCAATCAAATCATTAATCTTAGGATGATTGTGACTTGCCAACGAGGCAAGGGAAGGAGCCTTGTGCTGAATGATAGGGGTAGTGAGACCCCTAGGGCTATCCTTCATGCAAACAGACGCATAGTAATCTCTATGAAATTGAGACCAAAAGCGGTAGTCCATAGCTTCATATCGAGTCCATTGAAAAGGATTCTCTGCTCTCATTGTGCGAACATCCCTTGCTTGGTTCTTGTAATTAATAACCCGCATAGGAACAACATTGTCAGGATCTTGAGGCCGATGAAGGCAAGCATTCCGATTGGTTGGATGACGGGTAAGTCGACGCCTGACTATGGCCAAACCAATACGCTCAGGTGAGCGGCGAACAACCTCAGGATCAATTGCACGACCTTTCACATCAAGCGGTGACTGTGGAACTGCATCATGGACCAAGTCTCTATGAGGGAGAGGCGGACAGAGTCTAGTAGAACGATCTGGGCAGACTCTTGGACCTTCATCACTGCCATGCTGCTGCTAAGAGGATGCCTCACGCCTAGAGCCACGACGACGACCACCACGAGGACGCTCTTCCTCGCCATCCCCCAAACTTGGAGGACGAGGACGAGCACCATGGTGAGGATTGGCGCGATGGTCAGTCATACTGCAAAACAAGGGCCAAGGGGAGGTCTGCAGACATGGCAAAGGAATGCGGCAAAGGAGCGAGCTCGAGGAACCGCGCGGATGTACTGCACATGGTCCACCAGAACTTCTGGTCGGGAGCGACTGGAACTTCTGGTCGAGCCGTGCAGCGGCACATGGTCCACCGGGACTTCCGATTGGGAGTGACCGGAACTCCCAGCCGAGCCGTGTAGCAGCACATTCCACGGGGTTCCACGAAATCGACCATGGAAATTTCACAAAAACATTCACAGAGCATGTAGACACTATATCCAAGTAGCATGAACGAGGAAACAGCCTAGAACAAAGTACATTGAGAGATCGGGCAAGAACTCCAGATACCTTGCTACTCCAAGAGAAGAGGCCAATTCAAGCCCATCCAAGTGCTCCCCACGGCCACCAAGACGTTCCACGCGATCTCCACAGCATGGACAAGCTCCCCCTTTAAAGGATTTGGTGAGAGGATGGAGGAGGGAGATCGGGGTGGAGGGGCGGCGGGCGGCGGCGCTGTCGCCGGGTCGGGCGGGTCGGGCAGGTCGGGTGGGAGAGAAGGAAGAGAGGGGTGAAAGTGAAAAGATAAGAAAATTTCATTGTTTTTACTAGGTAGCCCCGTAGTTATTTGGCTAACCGAAAGTTCCAATGGGAACAACCGGAAGTTTCGGTCCGGGCGAGATAGCATAGAGTGGGGCTGAAATTTGAAATAAAGAAGATCTGGGCACAACTGGAACTTCTGGTACAGTGGACCGGAACTTCTGGTGCTGGCGGAAGTTCCGCCAAACGAACGGAACCAAATGGCGACGGGCAGTCACACGCGACGGACAACTACCTAAACTTCTAGCCAGTGCCATCGGAACTTCTGGTAGGTCAAGTTCCAGCCATTTGCAAGACTAAAATTTGGTGAACATATAGTGAACACGAACTCACTCAAAAATATGTCCAGATTTCAAGTGATCATTACAAAGCAATGGACACATAATTGAGATGCAAAAATAGATTTTAATAGGTTGCACACAAAATTTTGACAAGAAATTTTATGCAGTATACTAAATCAATCAAGGTGTGCAAAATATCATTCCACGTTATGAGAATCAACGATATTGAGCTCATGCCTCAAAGCACAAAATCTTGACTCATCTAGAGGCTTTGTGAAGATATCGGCTAATTGTTTATCAGTTCTCACATGTTGAACGACGATATCTCCTTTGGCTTGATGATCTCTAAGAAAATGATGACGGATGTCTATGTGCTTTGTACGGGAATGATTGACGGGGTTATCGGCTAGCTTGATTGCACCCTCATTGTCACATAAGAGTGGAATCTTGGATAGGTTGTAACCGAAGTCTCTCAAAGTTTGCTTCATCCAAAGTAGTTGAGCACAACAAGAGTCGGCCGCCACATACTCGGCTTCCGTGGTGGATAGGGCAATGGAGTTTTACTTCTTAGAACTCCAAGATACCAAAGACCTACCAAGAAATTGGCAAGTCCTGGATGTACTCTTTCTCTCTATTTTGCAACCGGCATAATTTGAATTAGAATAACCAAGTAGAGTGAAAGATGAGCCCTTAGGATACCATATGCCAAGATTAGGTGTGAGCACCAATCTTTCGGATTAGATTGAAATCTTGCACACATGCACACGCTAAGCATAATATCAGGCCTATATGCACAAAGATAAAGCAATGATCCTATCATGGAGCGATATACCTTTTGATTAACCGCTTTACCACCTTGGTCAAGGTCAAGATGTCCCATAGTTGGCATTGGTGTACTGATGGGTTTAGCCTTGTCCATGCCAAACTTCTTCAACATGTCATTGGTGTATTTGGTTTGGCAAATGAACGTTCCTTCCTTGAGTTGCTTGATTTGAAAACCGAGGAAGAAGGTCAACTCCCCCATCATGGACATCTCGAACCTCTTGTTCATGGTCCTACTAAATTCCTCACAAAGCTCCTTATTAGTACTACCAAATATTATGTCATCGACATATATTTGGCAAATAAAAATATCACCATTAACTTTGAGAGTAAATAAAGTAGGATCGGCCTTTCCAATCGCAAAACCTTGTTTGAGTAGGAAGTCCTTGAGACAATCATACCAAGCTCTAGGGGATTGTTTGAGCCCATAGAGCGCCTCGTGAAGCTTGTAGACGTGGTCGGGATGATGTGGATCTTCAAAACCCGGTGGTTGTTCAACATACACCACTTCGGAAAAGGGGCCATTGAGGAATGCACTTTTCACGTCCATTTGAAACAACTTGAAATCATGGTGAGCAGCAAAGGCAAGTAATATACGAATAGATTCAAGCCTAGCTACCGGTGCATAAGTTTCCCCAAAATCCAAACCTTCAATTTGGGTGTAACCTTGTGCAACCAACCGAGCCTTGTTCCTTGTGACTGCGCCATACTCATCTTATTTGTTGCGGAAGACCCACTTAGTACCTATCATATTTTGCTTGGGCCTTTCCACCAAGGACCAGACTTCATTCTGGGTGAAGTTTCCCAACTCCTCTTGCGTAGCCATCACCCAATCTTCATCTTTTAAGGCTTCCTCCACCCTAAGAATAATGCTCACAAAAAGATGTTAAACAAAAACGAGTCATCACTCCTCTTCATATGCTTCCTATCACATTTTTAACGGGGTGGTCCCGTTCAATGGTTTGGTGAACTCTTGGGTGAGGTTTCATTGTCCTTCTTTGAATTGGGTCATCATCATCACTATCAAGATCTTGATTGATTGGTGAATTTCCATCAAGGCTTCCCCCTTGATCATCATCTTGATTGCTTTCTTCAACTTGTGGTGGATCTTCATTTGCTAGTTCTCTTGAGTCATGACCATCTCTTGATAGGGAAGCATCATCATGGGTATTGGTTGACCCATGATGCATGTGTGGGTCATGAAGGACTTGCACTTGTGCATCATCATCATCATCATCTTATTCAACGAGTTTCACTTCACCAGTAGCAAGCTTATTTATCACTTTATGAGAAGGCTCTACTTTACCTACAATGTCCATATTGACTTGCTCCTTTTAAGAGTCGTCGGATTCATCAAAGGTCATGTCTACCGTTATTTCAGTAAGACCTGTGGTCTTATTGAAAACACGATATCCATGTTTGTTAGTACCATTACCAAGTAGGAAACCTTCATCTACCTTCGGTTCACTTAGAGCTTTTGGATTTCTTTCTAAGTATGAAACACTTGCATCCAAAAACTCTAAAGTAATCAACATTAGGCTTTTTCCCGGTAAGTAGTTCATAGGCAGTTTTGTTCGTGATCTTGTGGAGGTATAGTTGGTTGATTGCATGACATGCCGTGTTGACCGCCTCCGCCCAAAAATCTTTCTCCGGAATCTTGTACTCGTCCAACATTGCTCTTGCGGCTTCTATGAGTGTTCGATTTTTCCTCTCCATAACCTCATTTTGTTGGGGAGTGTAAGGAACCAAAAACTCATGCTTGATCCCTTCTTCATTAAGGAATTGTTCAATGTTGGTGTTCCTAAACTCGGTCCTGTTGTCACTTCTCACTCTCTTGATCTTCACATCAAACTCATTTTGAGCTCTTTTTGCAAACTTCTTGAAGATCCTTTGGGTCTCACTTTTATCTTTCAAAAGGAACACCCAAGTGAAGCGAGAATAATCATCAACAATTACAAAACCATATTTGTTACCTCCAATGCTTATATAGGCGTTGGGTCCGAATAAATCCATGTGTAGTAACTCAAGTGGTCTTGAAGTTGACACGACATTCTTTGCGGGATGTTTGGCTCCAACTTGTTTTCTAGCTTGACACGCACTGCAAATCCTATCTTTCTCAAAAGAAACTTTTGTTAATCTAAGAATGTGTTCACCTTTTTGAAGGTTAGCCAAGTTCCTCATCCCACATGAGCTAGTCAACGATGCCACAACCAACCCATGCTAGATTTTGCCACTAAACAAGTCTCAGACCCCACTCTACTAGCTGTGAAATCAACTAGATAGAGCTTACCCTTTAGTTGACCCATAAAGACAATAGAGGAATCCACCCTTCTAGAGACTTCCACACCCTTATCCGTAAAGAGACAATTGTAACCCATCTCACAAAGTTGTGAAACGGATAACAAGTTGTATCCCAATGAATCCACAAGTAATACATTTGAAATTGAATTGTCATTTGATATAACAATTTTACCCAAACCAAGAATGTCTCCTTTACTATTATCACCAAATGTGATTCTTTCACCCATGCCTTCATTTGGTTGAAAAGAGTCAAACATTTTCTTCACTTCGGTCATATGATTTGTGCATCCACTATCTAGCACCCAACAAGGTCCACCGGAGGAATAGGCTTACAAGATAAAATTAAGCCTTCATTTTAGGTACTGTGGGGGTATAGACCCCATATACCCTTACAGCTAGACTTTGGGCTGCTCGATACAAGACAGCCCAGACCAGAAGAAGAAGGCTGGTCCATCATCATCCTGATTGGTGGGCCGGACAGCAAGAAGGAGCCCGTGGTCCACTACTGACCGGGTCGGTGGGCCGCACGGGCTCTAAAGGCTACTTGGCATGCAAGGAGTCTTAGTCGGTTAGATCTAGTCATGTACTCCAAGGATATGGCTCAATGTAACTGACCATATCAGAAAATCCTAGATATGTAACCTTGCCTCCCACTGTATAAGGCGGGAAAGGACCCCCCTAGAACACATCTGAACTCATCGGTTCGTCATACTCCGGTACTCATCAATACAGCAACAGAGATGCAGGACGTAGGGTATTATGCCTCCGAGCGGCCTGAACCTGGATAAACCCCAGTGTTCGTCTTGTGTCTCACATCCGGATCGTAGGTCTTCGCGTGCTCTTCATCGCAATCTACACTTGGGGTATCCCATGGTAGACTGCCGGTGAGGTTTCATCGACAGTTGGCGCAACAGGTAGGGGCAGCGCGATCTGTTCTTTAGGAGATCCAGATGGTTTTGTTCCCAGCTTCCATGGACTTCGAGGTGGGTGTCTCCCTCACCATCGGTTCATTCATGTGGACCACCGACAGGATGTTGTCCCTCATGATCACGGGAGCAGTGCAACGGGTCCCAGCTCGGTTGCGACGCAGTCGACCCTAGCACTGACTGCACCGATCACTTCCCCGACAACCTAGACTTGGGGCTGCCCCCAACGTTGTTCGAGTCTCCCCTGACGAGGGCGGAGATGATGGCCACACCAGCGGCGAACTGGCGGCTTCCTCGCTACCAGAGGAGGCGCATCAACAACTCTGACCTCATCGACATGATTGACCAACATGGGGCAGGTCTGGCCAAGCTCCTCGAGTACGCGGAGTCTGCTCCTACGCTGCTCCGTGAAGAGTACTTAGGGTTCACCCTTGTTTGACCATGCCGACACAATCACACCGACCGGCCACGTCGTGCAGATCCAAATCTACCCATGGTCCATGGGCTACCACCTGTCCGCTAGGTCAACAACGCTCGACACAAGCAAGGACATACGAGCCGAGCTGGTGGCCCACGCCGACCAGATCCAAATCTGGTTTTGACCCGAGCACCACCCGCTGACCACAGAAGAGGGCCATCGGTCGATTGCCGGGGCAGGCCCACTACTGCGGTGGAACACTGACAACAACAACCCACGTTCGGCCAGGGGCGCCGCCAGCAGCACCCTACGCGCAATCAATCTCGACACCCGCGCCGACCAGATCCGACTCTGGCCGCTACTCGAGCTCCACCTCTAGTTAGGCTGGATGAGTTCATTGACATGCATCAACGTCGGCAAGCGCTTACCCACACCGCTCAACAGGCCTGAGCAGCACAGAGGCAGCAGTGCCGGGCACAGCAGGCGCAACCCGCCCCAGGGCAGACAGATCCCATCGCCCCCGACCAGAGCCGTGAAGCCGTCTTCCCGCACAGGTTGAGCAACGCAGCCACGCCCTACGCGAGGAACCTGTAGGATGCCCCCGGCAATGTGACAATCACCTGCTAGACCTAGATCCCAATCTGGTTCTCGTCATAGAAAATCTGAGGCCCATGATCGGCATGGTGTCACTACAGCAAAATCCTGCCGAATCAGGCGCGACGGTCCCTGAAGACAACGCCACATCCGACTCGCCCTCTTGGCTCAACGGGATGCCCTCCATTTCTTTCGACCTTACCGAGTACCTCCTCTCTGACGAAGAGGGTCCTGAGGTCCGAAGTCGGGAAGACGTCGAGGAGAAGTATCTGACCACGCTGGACGACCACCCCTGTTTCACCGACACGGTGCCAGGCACCCCGAGGACTCCGCCTGGTTTCGACGGTGTCGTCTTCGCCGTCAGCGTGGATGAGCCTCCTGTCCCAAATGAAGCAGACCAGGAGAGGCAAGCAAGAAAAGACCGCAACAACAATCGAGAGCATCGATGCCTCCAAGAGGCACAAGACGCAAACACCGTCGACAACGGAGGCAATGGGGGCAACGGGCCAAACCCCCCGCCACGCCACCTTCAATGCAATCTCAATGGTGAGTTCAATATTGTCGGCAACCAGATTGTCCACAAGACTCCCACAGCCAACATCGCTATGGTCATGGATCGGCTCAACAACCTTCCCTCGAACACACCCGGGGTCGAAGCAATCCGGGACTTTCTGATCGCCGCCGAAGCACAGGTGGCTCAGCTCTGCTCCGCCGGGTCACTAACCACATCGCATCGGTCACGGTGGTCCCGGTGTAGCCGTCGACGCTAATGAATAGAAAGTGGCGCCGACAATGAGTCCAATCATGGAGGCCCACCGCTCGAGCAGCCCCGATGGGCTGACGCCGATGACACTCCATGAGAGGTGCCGCGCAACGACGAGCGCCAACACGGCAATCGCCAGCATAGGCAGCAGGCCAACCGACGTGCTGAGCACAACCAGGAAGTCGAGCAACCCCAAGATCGTGACCTCTGTGATCATCTTGACGAACGGTACCGTGCTCAGCGACACCTGAACGGACCAGCCCCATTCTCGAAAGAACTTAAAGCCGTCCTTTGGCCAAAGAACTTTCGGATCAGAGACATCAAGAAGTACGATGGGCAAGATGATCCTAAGCACTGGATCATGCTGTACAAAGTAGCGGTTTGAGCGGCAGGAGGCGACCAATACGTCATGGCAAACTACCTCCCGGTAGTCCTGAGCAACATCTCTACCTCCTGGCTACTCCGTTAGTGCACCGGTAGCATCCACAGCTGGCCCCAGCTCAGGCAGATGTTCATTGACAACTTCAAGCCCACCTGCGTGCAGCCGAACACCAAGTATACCTTCACACAAGTCCAGCATCGTCCACAGGAATCGCTGCGATAGTACATCCGGCGATTCTCCAATGCATGGAACCATGTGGTCGACGTTACCCCGGTAGAAGGGATCGACCTTTTCATTGCTGATCTAGTTCAACCACATGGCCTGGACCTCAAGAAGGACTTGCTCCTTGAGCGACCGAGAACCATGGAAGATCTCCTCTCCACTGCCCACAAGTTCGCTCATCTCAACGATGGGCTGAACGAGGGGGACCCTATTCCCCCAAACCGCAGCTACTGGCGCTACAACGACCATGACCACGACAGCAACCAGGACCACCGACCGGATCGGCGGAACGATCACCACAACCATTGGGTCAACCACGAGCCCGACCACCGCAGTGACTATCGCCTGTTCAAGCGACGTGGTCGGGACAACTACAACGGTGGTCGGCGTAACCGAATGAACCCTTTATCAATGCGGTAAAGGGCCAGAAGAGAATGAACGATGACGAACTCGACAAGGTCCTTAGTTAGGACTGCCCCCACCATCTTGGCAAGGGCCACATGCTGGGCGAGTGCAGGGTCCTGAAGGAGGCGTTGGACAGGACAACCAACAAAAAGCCACATCCGGCCCCCAAAGCCAAGGGCAAAAGTCCCACCTAGCAAGAAGATGTCGATGAAGAAGAAGCTCAAGACGCCAACCCACGGCATGCCTACAGGGATCCTGTGAAGAACGTCATTGTCGTCATGTTTGGTGGCAAAGTTGGGCTAGAGAATGCCGTGAGAAGAAGCTACTGACATGAGCCATCATGGCTATCCAGGAGGCTGACGGTTCTGTTGCAGATGTGAAGGTGCTCGCCTGGTCCGAGGAGCCCATAACATTCAGTCATAATGATATGTGGGCCAAAATCCCCGATGTTGGTCGGTTCCCGCTGGTCCTTGACCCGGTGATAGACGGTGTCCGGTTTGAGAAAGTGCTCGTCGACGGTGGTAGCTCCCTGAACATCTTATTCCTCCTAGACTTCAAGGAGCTAGGGTTGGACTTCAAGGACCTCAAGCCATACAATTGTCCATTTTGGGGCATCATGCTGGGGAAACCTTCATACCCCCTCGGGCAAGTCACGCTGCCCATCAAGTTTGGGACCAAGCAGCACTTTCGCATTGACCACATTACCTTCATCATGGCCGACTTTGAGGGCATATACCACACTATCCTTGGCCAGTCCAGGATTGCCAAATTCATGGTGATCCCTCACTACGGGTACCACTAAGCAGGGTGTCTTGTCCCTATGCGGCAATGTCATCACGACACGTGCATGCGAGTCTGACGCCTACGCAGCCATGGAGGTTGAGGAGTTGAAGCACGCCATGGAACACATCGACCTGAGCATCAAGGAGACGCCCCCTGCGGTGCTCGAGGTTCCAGTCGGATCTGCGTGGTGGCCTTCCAACAAGGCCAAGCAGCACAAGTTGATCCAGCTTGATCCAAACGATCCCTCAAAGACCACCAAGATTGGGGCTACCCTTTCCCCCAAATAGGAAGACGCGCTCACCCCATTCCTTCGAGAGCACATCAGTGTGTTCGTGTGGAAACCCACTGACATGCCAGGCATCCCAAGGGAAAAGGCCGAGCACTACCTTGACGTCTCGAAGACTGCTAAACCAATCAACAAAGAAGTGTATCACCCGGAGTGGTTAGCCAACTCGGTTCTTGTACTAAAAAAGAATAAAGAATGGAGAATGTGCGTTGACTACACTGATCTCAACAAACACTGCCCTAAATAGGCTTTTAATCTCCCTCGAATCGACGAGGTCATAGATTCTACTGCAGGTTGCGAGCTGCTATCCTTCTTAGATTGCTATTCAAATAGCCCTCAAGTTGGAGGACCAGGAAATGACCGCCTTCATCACCCCCTTTGGTGCTTTCTGCTACACGACCATGTCGTGTGGACTCAAGAACACCAGAGCTACTTACCAACGAGCTATCCAAGCCTGTGTTGAGCACGAAATCGTTGCCGACCTCGTCAACGTGCATGTCGATGATGTGGTGGTGAAGACCAGAGAGTCCCACACATTGGTTGATAACCTCCAGTGGACTTTTTCAGCCCTCAACAATTTTCGGTGGAAGCTGAACCCCAACAAGTGCATCTTTGGTGTCCCTTCCAGGATCCTGCTCAGCAACATCGTCAGCTAGGATGGCATACACCCAAATCCTGAGAAGGTTTAGATCATGCTAGACCTGCAACTACCACAAAATGTCAAAGATATCCAGAAACTCAGTGGCTGCATGGCGGCCCTGAGCCGCTACATCTCCCACATGGGAGAAAAAGGGCTCCCCTTCTTCAAGCTGCTCAAAGCTAAGGAGAAATTTGAGTGGACGGAGGAGGCCAACAAGGCTTTCAGACAGCTCAAGGAGTACCTGGCAACTCCCCCAGTACTCATGGTGTCGCAAGAAGGCAAGGAGCTTCTCCTCTACACTGCTGCCACAACCAACGTGGTCAGTACCATGATGGTGGTCGAGCACCTGGAATCCGGGCACGTCTACAGGGTGCAGCGCCCAGTATACTACATTAGCGAGGTTCTTAACGAGGCCAAGCAGTGATACAACCATGTGCAGAAATTGACGCACTCTTGATCACCAAATGGAAGCCCCTTCATTACTTCCAAGCCTACAAGATCACGGTGGTTACAGAAGCTGCACTCGGCGATATACTCTGCAACAGAGATGCTAGTGGCCGTATTGTCAAATATGCATTAGAACTCTTCAAGTTCACACTGAACTTTCGCAGTCACAATACTGTGAAGTCTCAGGCCCTAGTCGATTTCATTGTGGAGTGGTCAGACCTCAGCTTGCCCTTGGTCGATACGTCTCCCGACCACTGGAAGAGGTATTTTGATGGTTCCTTGAACATCGATGGTGCCAGGGCAGGAGTGTATTTCATTTCTCCATCCAAGGACACGCTCTGCTACGTCTTGCGCATACATTTTAAGGCGTCCAACAACATGGCCGAGTATGAAGCTGCCCTACACGGCCTCCGTATCGCAGTCGAGCTAGGCATTAAACGGCTCCTGGTGTACGGAGATTCTGCTCTTGTCATCCATCAAGTCAACAAAGACTGGGATGTGTTCAACAAGAAGATGGATACTTATATTGCTGAAATTCACAAGTTGGAGAACAAGTTCTATGGATTGGAATTCACGCATATTCCACGTGGCGAGAACACAGGTGCTGACGAGCTATCTAAACTCGGATCACCCTGAGCCAAGGTACCACCTGGTGTTTTGTTCAAGACTTGCTTAAGCCTTCGATCCCTGATCAGGCTTACGAAGCACCCGCGCAAAGCACAGCTACCGACCGGCTCATAGCAACACTCAGAGGCGAAGCAGCAGAGGTAGAAGACAACTACCTCGGCCAGCAGGCATCTGACAAACCAACCGAACAGGCAGCACCTCCCTAGCCTGACTGGAGAGAGCCCTTTGTCAGATACCTGAATGACCACCTTGTTTCGGAGGACAAGATTGAAGCCCAACAGCTGGTCCGTAGAGCCCATCCCTATCTCATGGTTAATGGCGAGCTGATGCGCAAGGCCTCAAGGTCCCTGATTTACTAGAAATGCATCACCCAAGCAGAGGGTTTGAAGCTTCTGAAGGATATTCATGAGGGCACTTGTGGTAACCATGCCGCATCCCGGACGCTGGTCGACAAATCTTACCGGGCAGTGTTCTAGTGGCCGACAGCTGTCTCTGACGTAGAAGAGTACGTGCGCAAGTGCAAAAATTGCCAGATGTTAACCAAGCAGATTCATGTCCCTGCACATGAACTCCAGACCATCCCGGTCACTTGGCCATTCTCATGCTGGGGACTTGACATAATCGGTCCTTTCAAGAAGGCTCCTGGCGGACACACATGTGTTTTTGTGCTCATCGATAAGTTTTCCAAATGGATTGAGTACAAAGCCATCAAGAAAGCCTCATCCAAGAAGGCGGTACAGTTCCTCGATGAGGTTATCCATGTGGTTTGGTATACCCAACATCGTCATTACCGATTTAGGCTCTCAGTTCACCAGCGATGAGTTCTTCGACTTTTGCGATGATAATGGCATCAAAGTCAAATACGTGTCCATCGCTCATCCTCGGGCAAACGGATAGGTGGAACAAGCTAACAGTATGATTCTCGACGCTCTCCACAAATGGGTGTATCGGGATGATAAAGATCTCAAACCTGGTCAGTGGCTCAAGGAATTACCTGCCATGGTCTAGGGACTCTGTACCCAGCCCAATCGTAACATTGGAGTTTCTCCATACTTCATGGTGTTTAGATCCGAAGCTATCCTACCAGCCGAGGTTGCACTCCTCTCACCGCGTGTCCAGTTGTACAATGAAGAAGCCTCAGACGAAGCTAAGGAAGTTGACATCATTGCCAAAGAAGAGATAGCGCTCGAGTCCTGTGCTCTGACAGCTAAGTACCTAGTGTTAATGTGTCGTTACTATAACTGCAATGTCAAAGGTAAGCTATTCATGGTTAACGACATGGTGTTACGACAAATCCAGAAAACAGATGGTCTGCACAAGCTGTCATCAAGATGGGAAGGGCTGTTTAGGATTAAGGCTGTCACACGCCTGACATCCTATCGGTTGGAGACAATGGAGGGTGTCGAGGAGTCCAACTCCTGGCACATCGAGCACCCATACGCTTCTACCCATAGAATAAAGATATGTATCCGATTCTTTGTTATTAAGATATTTAATAAAGTTTCCTTTGTTGTTCTCTTTTCCTATCTCGATTCTGTTTTTGTGCACACATCTGTTATACATGCGCCCTACATAAGTCTTAGTTAAACTTTGTTCTCTGGCCGCCAAGAATGGCTTGACAAGGCACTGTCTCGAAGCCTCTTATGATGTGTTACAGCTCTGCGCTACATGGCACTAGGAAATTCAGCAGTCGCTCTCTAATGGTACTAGGTACCTGGTGAACCCAGCGGTCCTACGCGGTTCACTTGCACATCCCTAGTCACCCGACAGAGTTAACTTGCTTCGAGGGTGGGGGCAAAACTTAACTGGTGACATTTTTCGTAAAAAATGACCCATGCATAAATTGCATCTAAGAAAATAAAAAAAGGCAAAATGTTTATCATCCGCTTAAACATGCCTATTTGTCTGCATCAATAGGCTTAAAAGTTTATGAACACCTAGTGCTCAGCACAACTTATATACAATGTTTTTACACAAATACATTAGCAATGGCCTACTGCCACTACCACCATCTCCTGCAGGATCATAGATCAGCGTCATCTCTTCAACGATGGCAGCAGCGGTTGGGTCAGACGACGCCCAGAGCTCCTCGACTTCTTCATCTATGACTTCAGGAGGGATCCCATGCTCGATGGTCGCCAGATCCACGTCCCGATAATTGGCACGGACCACGGCGAGCACGGTGGAGGCCACATAATGCCTAGCTCCCGTGATGAACTCTTGCAGCACCGGCCATAGCCTCTGGCACTGGTCGGCGATGACAGTCTCCTCGCCCACAGGGTCCATAGGGTGCTCTTCTCCCGAAAAGATGGCCCTTAATACGGGCTTGATGTGGTCGGTCATGGCTCGCATCTTTCCTCAGAGGCCTGCGTTGGCATCCTCGAGCACTCGGAACTGGGCCAGGTGGTGTTCCCTCAGGTCTGCAATAACAAAGTCATGGTGGTTAGCATACCTTGGTCCGTCCAGTATGCTGCAGACTTCATACAACAATTCTACACTGATTGACTTACCAGTCAGCGCAGAGATCTGTGCCTGGTCCGCTTTGGTCTGCTCCTCAGCAGCTTTCTTTTGGCTTAGCAGATCAGCCAGCTCCTGCGCCATGGCCTCATTCTGGCTGACCAGTCCTATAAGATGCACTCATAAACAAGAAGCAAAGGTCAACATGGCAAGGGCAAGAGGAGTTTACTCACTGTCGTTGGCCTGCTCCAGGGCCTCCACCTTGTGGTGCAGAGTCTCCTCTTCATCCCTGGCTTGCTCCAGGGCTTCCACCTTGCAGTGCACAGCGGCAACCTCCTCCTCCCATCGGACCTCGCGCTCGTGGAAGGCCTGGGCCTACACCTCTAACTCAGCCTTAGCCACTCGAAGAGTCTTGCATTCCTTCCAAGTCGCCGCGAACCGGCTGATGGTCCTGCCCCATTGCGTGTTGGTTTGCTACAGCAACTGTGTACATGCAGCCCGATCAATAAGTTAATAGTCGGATGTCACAACAGCCAAATTGATTTTGGTCGGATCTTACCTTGACCCTGTCAAACAGCACCTCCATGGTGTCTTGGATACTCGCTTCCAGGTTGTTGTCTGATATTTCTTCATGTGACACGACCTTCCCATCCCCTAGCATGCGTGATATGAAGACACATTGTGTGGGCAGGTCGGTGCGCAGCATCCTCGGCACCCGCGGTACCTCCTCCACCTCCTTGGCTGGCACCGATGCAATCGGCCTCGCCTGGGCCGGTGTGCGCCTCGGCGGATGATCCGTCGTGGTGGTAACTGGCCGAAACGGCATCACCCGCCTCTTCGGCTGAGGAGTTGATGTCAGGGTTGGCTGAGCAGTTGCTGAGGCACTGCTCGTCACCTCCCCCTACTCCATGGGCTGCGCTGCGCTGCTACCTGGCACCTGCTCAGCAGACAGCACTGAGGTCTGGCTGGGCAGAGGAGTTGGCATCGCTGACGGCGGTGCTCGGCTGTAACTCACATTTTGGCCACAACAAGCAAACAATCAAAATCAAGAAGAGGCAAGATAAGTGAGCTCATTGACACTCACCAGGTCGATCGCTGGATTCCTCCTATAAATCATGGTGCTGCTCCCCTGCTTGGAGCGCCTGGGGCCCCGCTTGTCACCCCGCTACCGCGCTCGGGGACTCGGTCCGACGTCCCACCCGACCAGCTCGTTCCAGCAAGGTGCACCAGAGAGGTTGGCCCCCTTGCCTCCTCTCGGTGCCTGGCGAATGACGCCGCTCTGGTCGGTGACACGGCCGTCCTATGCGGTGCAGGCGGTGGCGATGGTGGCAGTGGTGCAGCTGCCCCGGCCTGCTCCAGCCGAGTGGTTGTTGTAGCGGTCACCCGCTGAGGTGGAGGAATCGGTGTCGGGGTGGCCTGCACGGCCCCCCTGGGTGTTGTCGCAGGTGCAGGCCTCGGGTTCCTCCCCATCGGAGGCACTGTTCCTGACGTTTCCTCTGGCACTAATTTAGCATCAAGAGGTCGTCGTCAGACGACTCCAGGGTGGCTGGGGCACCCCTCTTCTTGCTTCCCCCTCCTCTACCGTCCAGGTTCAGTTTACCCTCGGACAGCAGAGCAGAAGGCTTCTTCTTCTTGGTGGCCTCCACCATGGGCTGTTTCCCCGCTGCTGGCTCCGTGCCTGAGCAGCAGGGAGGTCATCATCTGAGCTGGAGACGTCTGTTGTCCCCTGCTCAGCTTTGGTTTAATCCTGGAGCATCTCCTCTACACTACGCCGGTAGGCCTGTGCCTCACCCTGAGGCCACGGCTCCACCAGCACAGTAGAAAAGAATACTTTCTGGTCCTGTCCAAGCAACGTCTGACAGTCAGACAATTCAGGTTATACAGACATCATCACATACCAGTGCATACTAATCCAATCAAAGTATAAAATTGGTCGGCTTACCTCTGGTGGTGGTCGGGTGAGGCTGTATGCCAGTGCGCGAGCTTCAGGGTAGCTGGTGCTCTCGAACTTCTCAAAAAGTGAGGACATACGCTGGTTTACTGCTTCTAGCATTGGCCTTTCTCGGATCTCCCATGAAGGGTCCGCCCGACCAGCATACTCGTACATGTGGTTCACCCGCTCCTTGCACGGTTGAACCCGGTGTGTCCACCATGTCCCTGCCACCAGTGCTCCATTGACTGATTTGTTGTCGATCAACGACAGCAGCTCATTCACTTGGAACATCTCCTTTGAGGTTGGCAGCTCCGACCACCTCGGGTTACATTCCGGCACCTGCGTGATGTCGTAGGACACCTGTCTCCCCTCCACATTCTAGCTCATATAGAACCAGCGGGTGTTCCATCCCTTGGTAATGGATTGGGGCTTCGATCTTAGCCAGTGCGCCCTTAGCCCATCCCTAAGCCGCACATAACACCCGCCCGCTACTTAGGGCCCCTCAGATTTGGCCCCTTTCTTCCTCAACAGAAAGAAATGGCGGAACAAATTGAAATGGGGGTCTATGCCTAGGTACATCTCACAAAAGGCAATAAAAATGGAAAGGGAGAAGAAGGAATTGGGGTTGATATTACAAATCAAGATCCCCTGGTAAATACAAAGGTCTCGGACAAACCCATTCACGGGTGCTCCGAGCCCTTGAGGCACCATATCCTCGAAAACTATAAATTCCCCATCTCGGGGGTCAGAATGTCCTCACCTCGTGGCTTGTGCCATGCCTCCATCTCATACGGTGGCAGAAATCCCTCGTCGGCCAGCGCCTGCAGTGACTCCCGGGTGGAAGTCGATTGACGCCATTGCGCCCCTGACGCCTCGGATCCGGTTGCCTTCCTCGCCTTCTTGCTTCCCTTCCTCGCCATCTCCTCTGAGATTGGTGGGTTGAGTGGATGAGTAGAGGATGGCGGTGGTGCTACCGCGCGAGTTGGCTGGATTGTCTTATGGTGGCGGTTGGATTCACGACGGCAAATTTGGGAATGGCAACGGTTGCTCGGGCAGACGACGGGCTCAAGAAGATGGAGCGACTGGAAATAGAGATGACTGCAGTGCAGAACCATTTTCCCCGGAGGCACCTAGTATTTAAAACATTCGGGTGTGCCCTTTTGACTTCTAGGGTTGGGCCTACTTGACTTATGTGGACTCAGCGTGGTGGGCCGTCCTGGTCCCCATTCTGCGCATGGGCTAGGATATTATATTCCCTCGTGCGTGTGATTGCGTGTCCGAATCCAATCATTAAGCACGTGCCCAGAAATTTCGGGATCTAATTCTAGATTTGCTTTCAATCAAATATTTTATTCTAAAATTGGTTCCCGATTTTTTTCCTTAAAATCTAAGGACTGATTTTACGGATTAATTTTTTTTACTTTCGACCCTTGGGGACTGTGTGGCAGTTTACCATCAGATGGTGCTTGCGGACTACACGTTCTTGGCATCATCGACCGCTACAACAACGTGTCTTCAAAAAACAAGCTAAGTGTTTATTTCAGTTTTTTCATTATCGTCCCTTTTTCTACACAATTTTGTATCTTTTTCACTACGAATCATACATGCGCCCTGCATAAGTCACAATTAAACTTTGGCTTTTGCCCGCCGAGAACGGCTCGATAAGGCACTGCTTCGATCCTCTTGCGATGTGTTACAACTCCGCACTACATGGCACTAGGAGATTCAACAGTCGCTCTATAACGGTACTAGGTACCTAGTGTTCCCAGCGGTCCTACGCGGTCACTAGCGCATCCCTAAGTCACCTGACAGAGTTAGCTTACTTCGAGGGTGGGAGGCAAAACTTGATTGTTGACGTCATTCATGTTCTCTACATATCAAACATTTAAAATGACATAAATGTTATCATCCAGATCAGTTATTTATACACCATGTACTACCGATTTTCATGTTTATTTTTTAGGACAAGGTCCGGTTGCCGAGTACATTTTGTACAACTGGGGACTGGATCAAGAATCATCATTCAGCTTTTTTCACATAACCTGACACAAGGACTTCACCGCTGACCAGTTGGGTTGTTCGACGCTTATCGTCCAATTGGTCCGGCTCAGTTTTATGCGCCGCATGCCTCGTTTCCGACCACCTACCGTTCGGGAACTCGCCGTTAGCAATACACGGCTCGGTGCCGCGTGTCGCACAGCTTCGTCTCTGGCTATATGCTGCTCGGGTACTTGCCACCATTACTTGGTCAGGTGTTACGCACCATACAGCTTTGTTTTCTGCTTCATGCTACTCAGGAACTCATCATTGCCACCCAGAGGCATCTTCGGATCAGTGGTTCTCGATGTCTCTTGACCTGATCGAGCCTGATTTGTCTAGGATTTACCTGGGGATTGCGCATTTGACTTATTACTCAGCAGTGTTTATGGATCAGTGGTTCTCGGCGTTCTTTGACCCGGTTGAGTCTGATTTCTGTTTCCTAAGCAGAAGGTCATAGGTTCATACCTGGGACTTTGCATCAACTTGTCAATTGGCATTGACTGTGAACCAGTTAGTGCTATGTTGAGGTTTTTCTTAAAAGCTCAATACAACATATCCTATCTTCTATCGAGCTTAGGGACTACGTGGGCCCACGTCACCTCGTGGTGACTTGGGTTTATTTTCTGTTTCCTGGTTCGGTACCCTTACCTTCATGGACAGTTCATGTTAACATACCAGTGATACTTCGTGTCACGTGTTAATGTGGGCCCATGTCTCAGGACATGGAAATATTTTTTTTCTTGAAACACCATGCATCATTCGACAGATCACCTTCCTTGATGGGAGCTGTGGTCGGGAGTAGACTTACGAACTGCTCAGGAGGAGCCCGGACGGTGCTGACTGTCAGCTTCAATGCTGGTCGGTGCCACGTGGTGGGTAGCTTCATAGCTCGGCACTTCGTGGTCGGCATCTTCACTGCTCGGCACTACGTGGTCGGCATTTTCATTGCTCGGCGCTACGTGGTCTGCATTTTCACTGCTCAACACAGGTTAATACGGTGACTTTCTCAAGATACATGGTGCTCGGGGACTAGCTGTGGGGGTATAGACCCTATATACCCTTACGACTAGACTTTGGGCTGCTCAGGACAAGACGGCCCAGACCAGAAGACGAAGGCTGGTCCATCATCATCCTGATCAGTGGGCCGGACAGCAAGAAGGAGCCCGTGGTCCGCTACCGACCGGGTCAATGGGCCGCGCGGGCTCTGAAGGCTACATGGCATGCAAGGAGTCTTAGTCAGTTAGATCTAGTCATGTACTCCAAGGATACGGCTCAATGTAACCGATCGCATCGGAAAATCCTAGATATGTAACCTTGCCTCCTACTATATAAGGCGGGCAAGGACCCCCTAGAACACATTTGAACTCATCAATTCATCGTACTCCGGTACTCATCAATACAGCAACAAAGATGCAGGACATAGGGTATTATGCCTCCGAGGCCTGAACCTGGATAAACCCTGGTGTTCGTCTTGTGTCTCACATCTAGATCGTAGGTCTTAGCGTGCTCTTCACCGCAGTCTACTACTTCGGGGTATCCCGTGGTAGACTACCGATGAGGTTTCATCAACAGGTACCCAATTTGACTTGGGTCCTAGGGGGTTAGACACTTAAGATTTGGGCACCCAAACACTCCTCAAGATTTGCCTCTTCTTGAGAGCTCCCACATATTTTACAACAATTTTACCATCCTTATCCCAACAACGTAAATAATCACAAAAGTTATTCCTTGAGATAGGCACTTGTTGCTTGGGAACCTTCACTTTCTTCTTCTTGATGTTCTTGTTGTTGGAGTAAGAGTTAGAAGAAACCTCAACATTATTCACCTTGTTGATGAGATCAACAAGAGGCACGCTCTTGTTGAACTTTACGCAAGGCACACCATTTACCATGCTTCTCCCATTGGCCTTACCATCATACCTATTATATCCTAGACCATCCTTGATGAGTGGGTGTCTTGATGCCTTGTAAATTGTGGTTGGTTGCTTCTCCTTTCTCTTGCAACTAATCTCCACAATTTTCTTCAACCTAAGAATCTCCTTTTCTTTCTTCTCTAGCTCAACAAGGTTAGTAGCATATGCATTTATATCAATATTATAGCATTTTTCACATCCTTTACTAGTTGAACCTTTGGAGTCCTTAGAAGAAGTAGAAGTGCTCTTCCAAAGAGTGTCATAGTTTATCTCAAGCTCATGAAATTTATTTGTCAAGCTTGTAAGGCTTTCTTGAGCTACACTATGATCATTCTTTAGACTAGCCAAAGAGTCATTAAATAAGGAATGTTCCTTAGTCAAGCACTCAAATGAGTCCTTGGCCAAAGACAATTCTACACTTAACTTCTCAACCTTCTCCTTTTCCTTGATGAGACATGCTTCTAGCCCTTGGTTCTTCTCCCTTTCCACTAGGAGCATTTCACTTTGTGGCTCTAAGCATGTCTCATGCTCCTCTATGGTGTACATCAATTTTAAGATTTTAGAGGCAGCTTCTTTTCCATACAGCTTAATGATTTTGATAGCATAGTTCTCATCAAGTTCATCATCATCATCATCACATTCATCATTAGAGTGTGTGGGGGGGTGTGATGATACTTTTTCCTCCTTTGCCATAAGACAAGTAGGAGTGACATCGTCGTCATCGTCGGAGAGGTTGGCGAAGAGCTTAGGTGATGAAGATGTGTTGGTGAAGAATGATGTCGATGAAGAGGATGTCTCATGTATAGCAATTGTAGCTACACTCTTCTTGTCATTGTCATTATCTTCATCACTATCATCATCGGATTACCATTCTTCATCTATATGAGCTTCACCCTTCTTCTTGCTCTTGTACTTCTTATCACCTTCCTTGTTGTATCTTGATACTTTGCCTTTGTTAGGACAATCCACAGCAAAGTGACCGATGAGACCGTACTCATAGCAAAATCTCTTCTTATATTGCTTGTTTCCACTACTACTCCTCATCTTTTGTTTCTTCTTGATCAAGAACTTTGTATAATTTTTCACCATGAGAGCTTGTTGTTCATCAAGTTCTTCATCACTATCATTATGCTTGTGCTCACAACATCCTTTGTTGCAATGACTTGATCCACTTGCTTGAGATGCCATAAGGGACATGTTTCTCTTTTGACTAAGTGTTTCCTTGACCTCATCATCTAGAACTTCATGATGCATAATCTTTGCAAGCATCTCTTGAGCTGTCATGGTGGTGTAGTTTTCTCTCTCCATTATCACAGAAGCTAGCATGTTGTTCTTTTCTCTATACACTCTACATAGATTTCTTGTTGTGGCTTGTTCATCTCATCGTGTACATCCAAGTGCTCTAACTCTATTGATCAAGGTCATGAATCTATCATACATAGCTTTAGTGGTCTCTCCTTCAAGCATGGTAAACCTCTCAATCTTTCCTTGTAGAAGCTCAATGTTTCTAATTCTCACACTTTTGTCACCTTCAAAAGATATTCTCAAGGTTTTCCAAATTTGCTTTGCATTTACCATACCATTCACCTTGTTGTTGTCTTCCGGAGCGAGGCTTTGTAAGATCAAGGTTGCAGCTGTAGCATTGAGTTAAAAATCCACCTCATCTTAGGGTGTCCATTCCTTAGGATTTTCAGGAATATTGACACCAACTTCAACGGATTTCCAACATCTTGCGGCTATAAGATGCAACTTCATCCTATGAGCCTAATCGGTGTATCTTACTCCATCAAACGGAGATGACTTGCCAGGATTGACCATTGGCCAGTGAGTGTTGATGTTCTTGCTTGTGGAGCTATACTCATACCCCACTCTAGAGTATATTTTTGGTGTCTTGCTTGCATCTTCACCTTCATTCTCACTTGTTCCTTCTTGACCTTTCTTGTCAATGATCTCTTTCATCTTGTCTAGTTGCTCTTGCATCTTGTTCATTTGCTCTTGTTGCTGCTTTTGTAATGTGACGGTGAGCTGTGCCGTTATTTGAGCAGACAACTCCTTCATTGTACTTTCATCTATTGCGGCCATTTTTACTCCTCACGCGGTGAAGCGTTGAACTGAGGGACCACGGCTCTGATACCACTGAAAGGACCTAAATGGCCTAGAGGGGGTGAATAGGCCTGTTTAAAAATCCTGAAACTCACAAACTCAAAATGCGAAAGTTAAATACCAATTGGAACTTCCGGTGGGTTTGATCGAAAGTTCCAGTCTGGACCGGAACTTCCAGTGCAAGCCGACCAAAACTTCCGGTGCCCTACTGAGCTACGAAATCAGAGTGAAATGAGTTGTGATTTTGATTTTGATTGTTACCACACCCTCCTAGATGTTGTTTGTGATGATGTTGAACTCCACGGAGCTTGGCATCTCACTAAATCGTAGATCGGCTCCTCCAACCTATGAATTTCGAGGGTAGAGAGGAAGAACAAGAAGAACACAAGAACAAGGGTAGTCGATGCTACCTCCACAGCAAGACACAAGATTTATACCGAGGTTCGGCAATCTTCACTCAGGAGTTCCTACGTCCTCGTTGTTGAAGTGACCACAAAGGTCTCCTCCCTCAAGCAAAAGCTTGAGATATCCACTAAGAATCAGGGGTAATACAAACACTTTAGGGTGCCCTCACAAATGAATCAACACGGGCAACCACGAAGAACGCCTAGCCGGCTAGAGTTCCAAGAACCCAAGAGTAACAAATGCAAACCAAACTGGCAAGACGAGGAAGACAAGTGCTCAAGTTGATAATCGATGCTCCCGCTCTCAAATCTCACGTCCCTAGCTTAAAACAATCGAGGATTGAAGCATGGAAGCAAAGGGGGAGAGAGAGTGGGCGAGTTCGGCTCACAGGAGAGTTTGGCAAAGCTTGGATGCAGTGAATAGAATGGGCAACCTTTAGAAACGAAGGTGAGAAAGTATTTATACTATCAGCTCTGAAGAGCTACCGAAACTTCCGGTGTGAACCATCGGAACTTCTGGTCTATTTGAGATCCGACCGTTGGGTTTGAGAAAGTCAACACTCAGATTGGGCCGACCAGAACTTCCGGCCGTAGGCCAAAACCGAATACTAGCATGCGCGCGCGAGCGCGCTGAAGGCTGACATGGCTGACCGAAACTTCCGATCCAGGTGGCCGGAACTTCCGGTGGTTATCGAAACTTCCAGTCGGAGGCCGGAACCGATTTCTGGCACGCGGTTGCACTCGGGATTCCTACTATCGGAACTTCCGGTCACACGACCAGAACTTCCGGTGGTCACCAGAACTTCCGGTCGGAGGCCGGAACCGATTTCTGGCATGCAGTTGCACGCGGGCTTGCTACTACCGGAACCTCCGGTCACAGGACCAGAACTTCCGGTGCACCAGCTGAGAAAGCATTCTAAGTGTGTGTGTGTGCACGGTGTCTCTCAATCGTGTAAAAAAGACCAACATGAGCACTTGAACCCTCATCTAGCTAGCCTAATTTGCATCCCTCTTGATAGTGCGGCGTTTCCTATAACTCAATTATAAATATAAAAGAATAATCCAATTGAGTCGAAGCGCCTTTCATCCATAGAAAATTTAGGGATGCTTGTATCACCAAATATCATCATTCAAATCTTTTAATGGACTAACACATGTGAACTCGCTTGAATAAACTTGTTAGTCCCTAATTTAATTGTCATTAATTATCCAAAACCCACTTCGAAGACGAATGCACTTACACTGCTGCTACTTGCCAGCAGCTTTCACTCCAGAACAAGAAGCATCGCTTCTCTGTTCTCTCTGTCTAGCGATGCTGAATGTTTTGACCAAACTTTTTTTAAGGTCAACGATGGGGTGGTCAACGAAGAGCTGACGAAGATAAAAAAATTCTATTTAGGATGTGTTTAGTTCTCCATAGAATGTAAAATGCAATCCATTACTTTAGATTGATGAAATATAAATGCCATTTTTTCCATGAGTATGTTTAGTTCTATCTAAAATGTCAAAGCACAACTTTTGGCCTTTTTTTTGCCCCTCTTGAGACCAAAATCCGAGATGAAGAATGTATCACTTTTTATAAAAAGAATAAGTGGTGTTTAGTTTCATTTTGTAAAATGATGGACTAAAACGTAAAATATTTTGAATGAAATGGGGAAACACCCCCTTAATGTCTTTTTTCCCAACATTTGATCCATAGGGAGGTCTTGGGCATTAAGGCCCTAGCGTGACCAGAGGTTTAGTGGTCACCGAAGAGTTGACAAAGATCAAAGCAAAAGCTATGGCAATGATCCCTTGAGTATCGTTTCAACTTCTAATGGAGGCATCTTTGATGTGCTTCCACGTCCTACCTTTGTTGGAATCTCGAGGTGAAAACCAAGTCTAGCTCTTGCACCTGTAATGTCAATGTCATTAGATGCTAGTGTCATGACCTCCCCAAAGGCAATATTATAATTTGGTGGTTCTTAATTAGGAGAGGGTTGTGTCATTGTGTGTTCTGAATTCTGATGAGGACACAAATCGGTATTTGAGAAGTCCGAGAGATCTGCTGTGTCTCAGGCACAGATATCCTGTTTTTGTTCTATATTTAAAAAAAAACAAAATCCGGGATGAGTCCAACAATCAACAGCCCAGTACCTCGCTTGATGGAGGGCCCACCTTGCAGCCCATCTAATTTTGCATTCTGCCTGCCCCACGTGAGGAGGCCCACGCCGCACCACTGAGACTCCAGTACTCCACGCTGAGTCACGGAGTACAAACAAGGTCTAAGAAAATCAGTTTCCCCCTCTCCAAACCTCGAACGGTGAACCGTGATGTGTGCTTCAGTTTATGTATATGCAAATTGTGTGTAAAACTGTACCAACTTATCTAATACACATACACCAACTTTGTATTGGTCCAGTGGATGTTTATTTCCGCCTTAAGTTTCCATTTTCCGTCCGTTTCCATTGAATTCCATTCTTATTAGTCCATTTCTGCACATTTTTTGACCGAATCGGTCAGGATGCCCCGGCCTACTTTTTTTTTTTAATTAAACCATTTCTGCACATTCGTGTCTCAATTCCGTTTTCGATTCCGAATTTTCTCGAACCCGATCCTATTTTCGCTTTCACCGAAAAGCAAGGATGACTCTGCACACAAGACATAAAAAGGCAGTTAAAGGATGAGTGTGAATTTAAGAAGGACTTTAGGATATGGGAGATGCCCTGAACCACGCGAAGTCTTTTTTGCCCTTTCTTCCAAAAGTTCCAGCAAAGCTCTTTGTGTCCCTTGTCTTGTTGGGGAAGAAAAATGATCTAACCTCACCTTGTCTTTCTATACTTGTCAATAATCAGCGCTCCAACACTAGAACTACTAAAACTATCAGCAGCACTGAATGTGTTCAAATAGTCCACCTTGTTCTCAACCAAACGTTTGCCGGTTTCAGAGCAAATGGGAGATCACACGAACGGAGTTGTGAAAGGACGAACAAATTTGATGCAAGCTGGATCAAATTCAGGAGAGAAAAAAAAAACCCACCTTTGTAACATGTTAGCTCTCTTGCAAAATATTTACACACGCTTTGTCGCCCTTTGAACATTTTCATTTTTCAAGTTCCACGCAAACTAAAAAGTAACAACCGTATTATGTGGCGGTGATTTTACTGGTAGGCGGGCGAATCCCCTATGCAAATAACAGGGGCTTCCCGGCCGCCGCCGGTCTCGCCGTTACAAGCGCCCGCGCTCGCACCAGTCTTCTCGTCGCCGAGCCGGCGAGCGCCGACGCCTGCTTCTTGCCAGTCGCGGAGGGAGCGCCCAGGCCGCGGTGCGCGTCCTTGAGGCCGACGCCGCAGCTCCGCGACGTCTTGAGCCGCTTCGCCGGCGGCGGCTTGGGCAGGTCCTCGAGGCCGCCCACGGCCGCCAGCGACGCGAACGACTGCGACTTGCCGTCGAAGAACTTGGACAGGCCCCTCCTGCACACACCCAAACAAAGCAGCGTGGAGTCAGATCACAGCACCATACCCGGCAAGAGCAAGATCAAATCTCTGTAAGCGGGAAGCGACGCGGCAGCAATGCCCGGCCGGCCGGCGCGCGGACTCGACTACATACTTACTTGATCGGGAGGTGCGTGATGAGGGAGGCCATCTCGAAGTGGGAGTTGGACCCGGACGAGCTGGCGTCGTCGGCGAGGTCCACCCCGTCCGACGACGATGACGTGGAACGCCCCGCGGAGGACTCGGACGGGCAGCCGATGTCCTCCTCCCGCTCCTCGAACCTGCCGATCACCTCCTCCTTCCCGCGCGCGAACAGGGCGTAGGCCTCCATTCCCCAACTCTCGTCTCAAGCTAGCAGATCACACAAACGAACGAACGAACGAGCGGTGGAACGATACGATGCTCTAAGCAGCACGACACGACGAAGACGAAGAAGGCATTGGG
>CM041640.1:11404451-11584563 GCA_023333625.1 Bothriochloa decipiens | reverse complement strand
GTGGGGGGGTGATGAAGGAAGGAAGCCAGAGCTATAAAGGTAGCGGTGGCGGAGACGGATAAGAATGACGATGAGTAGCGGGGGATGCGCATGCGCGCGGGAGAAGATAAACGAGCCGTCAGTCAGCTCGCGGGACCAACAACAAAATTAAAAAGGGGAAAAAGTATGGTATTATCTACAGCAGTCCATCTCGTTCTCATCCGTTCTACGGCGAGCGACTCTCCCTGTCGTCCTCCCTTTTCTTTTTCCTGTCGGAGTGGGAGTCGGTTAACGCGGGGCTGCGTCGTGGGAACGAAGAGGAGGACGCAGAGGATAAGACCTCCACCTGTTTGCTTGCACGGTTCCGCGAGGAGATGCGCGCGGCGCGGCTCTGCTGCTGTGCCCACTGCCCGCACGGGTTGGTTTCCTCGGTCTTCCCCTGCCCTGGCGACTGGCGTGCCGACCAACCAGCCCCGGGCCGTCCGGTGGCGCCGGGGTGGGTCGGCTCTGCACTCCTGCACGCTGCGGCAACTGACCTTGGCAATGTTTTGCCCTCAGATCTCTTGCATGTGCTAAATAAAATGTTCGTGTCAGCTGCGAATGCTCGGATTGTCACGCTGTCTTTCTTTTGTTTCTTTTTAAAAAACGCTGTACCGTATGGAGTTGCATGTAACGTGACAACCTCGGTTTTCTTTCGTATGAAAGGGATCAATCAGATCAGAGCAACAATCAGATCGTTCAAAAGATTTGAGGGTTGCTTGTGAGTAACCATCGGTGGTGTCCCCATGGGGACTTTAGGCACCGCACGGATCAGTGGCGGACCCAGCCGAAAATATGAGGTAGGGCGGACCGTAATACACGTATACGAGGGAGAGCCGTGAATTTGGCGTGCGTACGCATTCTAAAAAAATGGCGTGCGTGCGCGAATGGCCTCTAAAACCAGTCAGCTAGGCCTAAGGACGCAAATGGGCTATTGAGGACCGGCGTTGGGGTGGGCCTTGTTAATCGACAGCTCAATAGCGTTGAAAGCTTCTTCAACCTCCAGTCATCCAACCTGTGTGGCTGCGATAGGACTTGATGTTCGACGGACGCCGGCGCCGACCGGAGAACAGAGGGGTAGTAGTGGTACTTGCCGGAGGGGACCTAGGGCGGCCGCCCAAGCTCGCCCTATTGGTCCGTCCGCCTATGACACGGATGGTCGGTCGTCGGCCGAGGAGCGAGCCCCCGCCGTGCGTGCCAGATCAGCAGCGCCGCATCAAGGCACCAGCGGCAAGCTAAAAATATGGAGCCTGCCGCTACCGGGACCGGGGAGAGCCATGGATAATCGCAACGGAACGAGGAGTAGATGCGTGGCTCGCCCCGTGGCTCAGAGCCGCCCGCTTGTCCACGTCAAGCGGCAGGATGCTGATGTGGATCCAAGCGTGACTCATGGAGTACACTCTGTCATGCGACGCCCCCATATCCACATGCAAAAAATAGACAGGGAGCGGAGCAGGCACGTTGACCACAATCTTCAGGAACTGCAGGCGTATCTTGTCACGATACGTCATAATACCTCGAGTGCACGACCCACTGCTGCTCGCCTACAGAAGCGGATCTTGCTGCTGCACCATCGCCGTAGTTGACCGCAGCAGGCGACTCGGATCCATCGTCGAGATCGAAATGGCTCTCGCCGCTCGCCGGGCGGCGGCTCCATGAAATGCACCCGCACCAATGACCGCGTGCCTCTGGAGTCTGGGCCTAAAATCAGGGCCTGGATGCGCGTGTCACGGAGAATCCCCAGGGTCGCAAGGGGACAGAAACGAGAGGGCTCACACCACCTCACATGCGTACCAGTGCCGTGGCGTCCTCGGTCCTTCCATGGAAGTCCAACCTCTGTGTGTGTCCCCGCCATTATTATCGGTGGCCAAGCCAGAAGCTACCTGAAAGAAGGCAGGCGGCAGGCCCGTGGAATCAAAATGTTCCGGTGGGTCGCTGGGACAAGGAGCGCACCTTGTTCCGTCCAGTTCCGTGCCTTCCTTCCCCGGTGAGCGCCTGGTTGATACTACTCTGGTTCCTACCAGTACCGGTACTAGACCAAAGCATTAGTGAAGCGAAGGTGAAGTTTGTGTGATTGTCTCGTGTGGAATGAGATCCTCTGGCCTCTGCCGTAATTTCACCATGACTTGTCGCCGACATTAAAACACGCTAGGCAAAAACACATACACACGCTAGGCATGAGATCCACCTGTCATCTACAACGTCACTCTCTCACACCGTGCAGCCACGCAAGAGAAACTACATTTGCCTATTTGTTAGATAATTCCCGTTGACATAAACTCAAGATTTGTCAGTCTCTTAGCTGTAATAAGTTCACGACTTTGTATTGTGTTCAATCGAAGGTGGCTTCTAGGCTTACCTGTGTACTGTATGCTCAAATACGAATGCGACTGTCTAAAGGACGACAAGTAAAAATTGAAGTGGAGTTTTCCCTTAAAAACTTGAAATTGAGTTGTGTAGCACAACAAAGTCAAGTCCATGTTCAACAAAAAGGTAAACAAAATGAACAAAAGGATACAAACAGAAGTTGGGGTTATGATTTTTTTTTTTGAATTACATGTACATAGCACCGACCATTTGAAACCACGAGCTAGCCCTTGTTTAGTTGCCGGAATCGGTGCGCAAAGCTACAGTGCGCGGCATTGTAGCTTTTTTGTTTTTATTTACTAAAAATTATCCAAACATTGATTAATTAGGCTTAAAACGTTCGTCTTAGAAAGTACAACAAAACTGTGCAATTAGTTTTTGATTTTATCTATATTTAATACTTTATGTATTTGTCAGCATTTTGATATGACAGGTAATAGGAATTCTACGTAGTGAAATTTAGAGATGAATTTGGCGAACTAGCACTAGTACGTGGAATCCGGCTTTCTGAAGGCGTGGTTATGTACGTGTCTACGGTCGACGGACAATTGATGTTTCACCCCCATCAAAAAGCGTAGTACAAATCTTAGTTAAACACCATTGCTGCATTGCATTGCATCATTCCCTCCCATCCAACCTTTTGATTCCTTTCTACGTCAACTCCTTTCCACTTACTACTCAGTCTATTATTATCCACAGAAAACGAACATGCAAAGCCTAAGCACTTCAAAAGAAACTCTCCACTAAAATACCCATTAAAAATATGTATAAAAGCAGGAAGGTCCCAGAAACCTGCAAAAGGTACTCAAGCTGAAAGCACCACACTTGCAGAGTTCCTCCTCATCAGTCCACACTCACTCCAGTCCTTCCTCCCACACTCCCCAGCTTCACCGAATCACCGCCGAGGCATACCATACCGGCACCGGCAGCGAGCACCGAGCAGTCGGGAGCCATGGCTCCGCCGCTCCTGCTCTTCCTCCTCCTCCTACCGGCCCTCGCCGCCGGACACCAGCACCCGTCCTCCTACGGCTCCTCCGCGCTCTCCGAGTGGCGCCCCGCCAAGGCATCCTACTACGCCGCCGACCCCGAAGACGCCATCGGTATGCTTCCCAAACTTGCCTGCCTCATTCATTTTTCAATCCCCATCAACCGAAATTCTGCCAGCCGTCCTTGTCCATCTTTAATTCGTCGTATCAATGCTGCAAGCACGCATAAAGATTTCTCTTTCAGGGTGCCCCTGGAACGAAATTCCCCGCCGAACCGCACGTTCGGTTACCGGAATTGTGCGTCCGTACGGTTCTTGATTGATTCCGGCCCTACCCGTAGAAGCTTTTTGTTCCTAATTCTTGCTCTGCTATGCGGCGTGCAGGTGGGGCGTGCGGCTTCGGGGATCTGGGGAAGCACGGCTACGGGATGGCGACGGTGGGGCTGAGCACGGCGCTGTTCGAGCGCGGCGCGGCGTGCGGCGGCTGCTACGAGGTCAAGTGCGTCGAGGATCTCAAGTACTGCCTCCCCGGCACCTCCATCGTCGTCACGGCCACCAACTTCTGCGCCCCAAACTACGGCCTCCCCGCCGACGCCGGCGGCCACTGCAACCCGCCCAACCACCATTTCCTCCTCCCCATCCAGTCGTTTGAGAAGATTGCGCTCTGGAAGGCCGGCATCATGCCCATCCAGTACCGCCGGTACGTGCCACTGCTTCTTCTGTTGCTGCTAGATCTGAGATTTTTTTTTCCCTGTAATCCACTTTGTGTGAAACCGTGAAAGCGCTTGCTGACCTACAATTGTGTTGGTTAGCGCAATGTGGAACCCAAGAAAAGCTGAATTGCAAGTGTCCGTTGGTGCGGAAAGTGTAGAGGAGGTGGAAGTGGACCCTCTTTGTGTTGTCAACTTGTGTGAGCGTTTCAACCAGAACCAGATAGTTTCATCAGTTGTCACGACCCTTTGGGTTTTGCTATCAACAAAATCACATGGTCCCTCGAAACAAAGATTTACATGGTAGTATACTAGTACGGATCTGTTTAATTGCTCTACTTCTGATTCAGGGCTGTAAAATTTCTGGGTTGAGTTAAAATAGAGCTGACTTATATGTCACTGGTGATACCAAAATTTGTCGTAAATGGTAGTTTACTGGTTGGCATCCCAAATCCTTCTTCGTTCTTTCGTGCTATGTTTCTTGACCTGTTGAGTGGTCATTAGAACATAGAATCGGTAGAATTGGTTGTACTAACACACGCCAAATTCAAAACTAAACAAAATGCTCATAGCTGAGCCAGTCTCTGGATTTCGAGAAATATGTCAAAACTCAAAACTTCAGAATTCTGATAGCTGTGGCCTTCTGGGCAGCATCATGTGACAAATATTATTTTCCATTGGTTGCCTCTGAGGAGTAGCATAATTATCATGGTAGCCAGAAAGAAATGTGTCAACAACATCTGCACCTTTCACAGGCACTTAACAACCCATAGTTCTGTTATAGAAAAAAAAAACAACGCACAGTTCATTTGCTTCCTGGGGAGCATGACTACATGAGATGTCCCTTTAGTGCTAAGTAATTCCAAAAGCCACCCTGTGAATTATACTGTTACGCTACTTGTAGTTGTCCTTAACTTTGCGTTCTGTGTTTGTGCTAACATTTTATGATGGTTGGTACTTGGTACGTCCTTTTCAGTCCTACAAACAAACACTATTATCTATCTTTAAGATGACTGTTCGTATTAGACAACTTCAGGTAGTGACTAATTTCATATTTCCAGTGCCAGAGCCAAACAGATTACAAATACTGTACTCGGCACATGCATACATAAATTAATGAAGTACTAATCTGACATTTTCAGTGCCATTGAAAAGATAATTTTATGAATTTACTTATATGTGCTGTCCAATACATTTACAAATATTCCAGTAATGTGCAATCATCACCATGTGAATCTAAGTTGACACTCTGCAGTGTAATGTACATGTTTCTACAATTTCTTACATGACTGGTTAACAAAATGTGCTGCTATCCAATTTATTTCCTGATTGATCTATATTTCGGAGGACAATAGGCCTGGGGATATCTGGCAGAAATCATCCACACTGTTGTCTTGTGTCTTTACGCTATTTCGACTTTTATTCCAAAACTTGTTACATACTAGTTCATTAAATCACTAACAGTGTTTCCATAACAACAAATATACACTTATAGCCAACTGTTCTTTAACCCTGCAACATATGTTAATCTACGATACAGCTAACCAAACCTGTATAATGGCATGTTAAAAAGAAAGCAATAGCGACCAATCTCACAATGAGCTTACATTGACATGTTTCCTTGCTTGTTTGCAGTGTTAAGTGCCTCCGTGAAGGTGGTGTCAGGTTCTCTGTCAATGGTCGGCACTTCTTCTTTACAGTCCTAATCAGCAATGTTGGTGGCGCGGGTGATGTTAGATCTGTGAAGATAAAAGGATCAGAATTAGGATGGCTCTCGATGGGCCGCAATTGGGGCCAGGTGTGGCACATCAACTGTGACATGAGGGGGCAACCCTTGTCCTTTGAGCTCAGCTCCAGCGATGGCAAGACGCTGACCAGTTTCAACGTCGTGCCCAAGGATTGGGAGTATGGCAAGACATACACAGGGAAGCAGTTTCTTCTGTAGAGAATGAGTGCCACAACATCAGCTTACGGTTTCTCATTTTTGTTCTGATCCTACGAGTTGGGCTGTGGTGTATATTCCTCTGCAGAACAAGCAATATCGTTATTAGGAGAAAATTACTTAGTGCAGGGCCTCAGATAGTTGCTTTTGCTCATAAATGCTTTTTCATGTACCTTCATAGTTGTTCTAAAGAGGCTTGATGTATCATTCAAAATAGAAGGCCGAATTTGGATGTCTCAGGAGTATTATAATTATAAGGAATATTTTACCTGGTAAGCAATGATAAAGTGTTTCTGCATTTCTTTCTTTTTTTTAAGGAAACTGTTTCTGCATTTCTGTACTTACAATATGTCAATAGGGCAGCAACTGCATCTCTTGTTTCTCTTTCTTTTCTTAATTCCTGTTTACGGTTTTCTGGTCACAATGTCAGATTATGCTAAACTCTTGACGCTGGTCTTGAGTTGCAGAATGTAGATTCCAGGCACCCATTTTTTAGATTACAGGTTTGTGAGTCTGCAGATGGAATCATGTGGAGGAAAGTGCTAAAAGTGTATTTTAGTTTATAATGTCTTAAGATGGAATCATGTGGAAGAATTCAGTTTACCGGTCACAATCTTAAGGCATTTTGCAGATGGAATTATGCCTTAAGATTGCTTCGATTTTCATGTACTCAGAGGGCAGAGTTCAAAAGTCTGACAAGGCCAAGGAAAAACATGACAACTGACCCAGACTGAAAATCGAAGCCTCAAACAAGCAGATATCCTTCCATTATCAGTTCCAGTTTGCCGCGGCACCATAATCATTTTTTCAGATTGCCTGGACGGTTTGTTTGCTGACTCAAAAGATGTAGCAAGGCAAAGAAGCTAAAGCAAATGGCCCAAATCGAAACTGAACCTGAAACCGCAAGCAGCGATTTTAAGCAAACATTCGTCAGCCCATCAAGTCATCAATAATAATACAGGAAAGACACTTTACTTCAAGTAAATAGATCCGACCAATTCAAAATCGCGAAATATATGCATACTAACAAAGAATTATTGCAGCTTTCTCAGCATAGGAACTGAGATGCATAGAACCATAGACAGATTATCTTAAGACAGCAAAATGCAAACAGATAGAAACATAGGCTAGAACCGAGGTTTTTTTTTTTTTTTTTTTTACTTTCCATTCATCCATCCATCGATAACAGCAACGAGATTACACAAAATGCACTAGAAACTCGAACCCCTCAGGACAGAATTCCCCCTCAGCACCACCACCATCAACCGCAAGCCTTCCGCCACTGGAAGAGGAGCAGCCGACCTAGCCGCCGAAGCCGTAGAGGGTGCGGCCCTGGCGCTTGAGCGCGTAGACAACGTCCATGGCGGTGACGGTCTTGCGGCGGGCGTGCTCGGTGTAGGTGACGGCGTCGCGGATGACGTTCTCGAGGAAGATCTTGAGCACGCCGCGGGTCTCCTCGTAGATGAGCCCGGAGATGCGCTTGACGCCGCCCCTGCGCGCCAGCCTCCGGATCGCCGGCTTGGTGATGCCCTGGATGTTGTCGCGCAGCACCTTGCGGTGGCGCTTGGCACCGCCCTTGCCCAGCCCCTTGCCGCCCTTGCCGCGCCCCGACATCGCCGAAACCGAGAGCTGCGCTGCTGCTGCTGGAACTTGGAATTCGGACCGGGAGGAAGCGAGGAAGAGGATTTGTGCGGGTGATTGGGGATTTGGGGTGGGAGGGGGTATTTATATCGGTGGAGATTGGGAGGGAACGCGAAAGTTTTGAGTGCGGAGCGGGAGGTGGGTGGTTTCGGGTCGATCCGTGGGACTGTGGGGCTCGCGCGTTGGATCGGGATCGGAGGGGAGGCGATGCGGTGGCGGGTGGTGGCACGGATCGGTGACGTGGCGGGGAGCGCGTGAAATGTTGGGTTGGACTGGACTGGACCAAATGAACGTAAACAAGACAGGCTCGTGGCGGACCGACACAACTGGGCCAGCTGGCGCTAGAGACTAGGCCCTAGAGGAACTGGGCCAGCTTGTGGACCAAATGGGAATGAATTCGGCGAAATTGTCAACATGTCCGGTGGAGTGCTGGAGGAGGACGTTCATTATTACTAGTAAATTGCCATTGTTGTTGCCGTTTCTGTTCTTGTGCAGGCCGAAGTTATTGTCAGTTTATTTTTTTATCACAGTAATCTTAAGGCAGGTGCAGGTCATAGAACTAGATAAGAAGAGAAGAGTCAAGAATGGGAGTCAATTGCCAGTTTATCATCACAGCAATCTTAAGGCATTTAACGGAACTAGATAAGAAGGGCAGAATGGGAGTTAATTTGCAAATACAAACATGATGACATTTTAGTCTATAATGTGGTCGTCGACTACATGTAATATAGGAATGAAAGTTACTGATTATTCTGAATTTTCACATGTACTATATTACACTTGGTGTAGTTTCGATGCTATAGATCAGAAGAAGATGGTAGCTTTATTGTTTCATTGTCACAACTTAATGATTTGATTTGTTTGATAATAAAGCTTTGCTGCATATGCATTGCCTTTCGGAGGTACAATTAGGATGAACCTGGCTGTTAACCGTCATGATAAACATCTTTGCTTCTCATCTTTGCTGCTCATGATAAATCTCACTATTAACCGTGGTCTTTCCTTCTAGTTAGGCATTATCGATTAGTAGATCACTGGTGGATGCTAGAACTGCCCTAATAGTGTCAGGAATCATAACCAACAAATGGAAGATCAAATAGTGCTGACACTTTTTTTTTGAGAACTTTTAAGGGGATTAAGCAATCCCCACCTACTTTTCATTTCATAGATCCCGGCAAAACCGCTGGGTGCAAAGGGTGCAATGCACCTACAGGATGAGCCATAAAAGTGCTGACACTTGCTGAAGCCGGTGGTCAGTTTGACTATGTTGAGGCACGCCGCTGAAGGAAACTCAAAACGTCGTTGAAGAATCTCCTACAGCTCGTCACTTGCCTCCCGTGTCGTTAATATAGCCATCATGCTGCACCTAACTGTGCTTCATGCTTTTCTTAACTTTGGTTTGTCTAGCTGGTGGTTAGTGTAGCCGTAGTCGTCGCTTAAGCCCCCTCTAATGCAGATGCTTTGCTGTTGTGAGCGTGTTGGTCCCATCCACTGATGGTTTGCCGTGTCAGTGGTCTTCGTTGTCTGGGCGGATGCTTCGCTAACAATGTTGCTTAGGCCCCCTCTAATACAGATGCTTTGTTGTTGTGAGAGTGTTGGTCCATCCGCGGATGCTTTGTCGCGTGGTCTTCATTTATAGTGGATGCTTTAATTTGCCGTTGTGGTTCTCTTGTAGATGCTTTGCCATTGTTATTGTACCCATCACTTCTGCAATTTCACTACATTGTTGGCTACCAATCAATGTGTTAAGTTTTCATGTATTATTAGGTTCGGTTAGTTGGGGTGTGAGGTGCAGGTGCCCCCCCCCAATCCCCCGGCCGCCGCCCACTCATGGTTTTGATGTCCGTTTGTGCTAGTGGGATTTTCATGATAATCCATGTATTACTTGTGAGTCCTATGTATTTTTTTTTACTTCTACTTAACGAAGCACGTGTCAATGCACGTTTTTGAAAAAAAAAAGACTACCATAAATTAATAAGGATGAAGAAAATCTCAAAGATAATAAACATGCAATTTGCAAACCTACATCAATGCTTAGGTCATAGATATGCTCATTGTTGTGGACGATATCCTGGAGATGCATTAATAGTCAACATCAACTAGAAAAGAAGGAACACTTCTTTGTTGGAAAGGTATGTAGACTCCGAGGTGGATGCACGAAGTAGCGATGAATGAAGTCGGGGGGTGCACAAAGTAAGGTTAGTTGTGCTGAGCTATCTGATGATTCGTATGGTGGTGTTTCACCATGCTCGAGCATTTTTGGGCATTCGCGAGTTGTTCTCAAACTCAAACCTGAGGAACTCTGAAGGAGTGATGGAACCGAGCTCTGCCAGACCATCCATCTACTGCCAACGGTTATGAACCCGCCAATGCCCTATGTGAAGGAGGCCCCAAATCTTAGAATTATTATTAAAGATATAAGATCACTAGTATAGTGCCCGTGCGTTGCTGCGGTTTCATTCAAAGGGATGCACTTAAAACAATCAATTTCAAGGTATTATGCTTATACTTTTTTGTTTAGTTTTTTGAAACTCATAATCGGCTAAGGGCCTTCTATTAATAAAATTAAGTTTAGCTACATCGTGATCTACCAAATCAAATACGAACTCTATATTGGGGCCTGCAGATCCATGAGCACTAATAAAATCAGCTGAAGTGCTCTCTGTTGAAACAGATTTGGGGAAACAAAATCTTGAATGTCTTAACATAATCCATTTATTGAAATTATCTAAGCAAAAGGAAAAAAAAGAGTTGGCATCGTTTAAGGTAGGCAACGGGGGCACTTGATGCATCTCCATTCTCCCGTTTTCTCTGCCATTGCTTCAAATACCTCACTGTTCCTTCCCGTTAGCCTCCACAGAAGTGCCGGCAAGTGCAGCTCACCACCGCGCCGCTGAGTCGCTCCACACCACCGCCATGCCACACTCGCTGGTGCATGTGATGGATCTCCAATACGAATGATGAAGACGTGCAGTACGTGCGTGGTTTGAATCTGCAACAAACGGCATGTTGTTCAATCTACTCAGTTAACTAAAGCCTGAAGATTACCAACAGACAATACAGGCTGAATAACAGAATGCCAGTTAACTGAAGCATGAAGGCTACCAACATGCAAAAAAAAAAGACGTACCTAGTGTCGTAGGCTCCCGCACTGCGGGGTCTAGAAAAGGGAAAATAGCCAGCAGCCATCCCCGCACAAATGTGCAGAGGCTGGGGCTTAAATCCTGAGCCTCTTGGTCACAGGCGGTAAAGCTCTTCCGCTTGCACCAGGCCGCCCTTCGCTACCAACATGCAACATTTCACGAAATCTGAAGACTACCAAGTTCACAGAAACCTGAATGCTACCTGACAATACACTGAAATCTAAAACCTGAAGCCATGCAATGGACAGAACTGAAACTGGATTCTATAGCTTACATATTCATACTATTGAACTGGATCACTAAATGGGTGGCTTTAGATAAGTTTTTAGGTGCATTATATGTAGTAGAGATAATTTGTTATTTATTTATGGTCAAATAAAAAGAATAAAACCAACAACTCTTCCATCCTTGGTAGAATGAAAATAGTGTAAGAGGGAAGCATGCCGCATCAAATGCCTCTGTAAAATCCTTCCCGGTAAGCTCATTATCAGCAAGATCAAGAAATGCCTTGAAAGCAGACAAAGCTGAACCTTGATGACAGTGTCGTGGTTTCCTTTGCCCCAATTCTCTTGAACACGCGAATGCAGTGAGCCTATCCCTTAACTCCATGATATCCTGTGCTTTGTTCGCACTCCAAATCCACGGCACATCGGTTTTGCTCTGTAAAGAAAATACATGAGGGGGACAACTGTATCATTTCAGCACGAATTCCCCAACGACAACATAAATGGTACAGAAAATCAAGGTTTAGGCATAGTTATTCCAACCACCATTATGCCACTTCTGGTATATTAACCTTGTATTTGCCCCCATGATAAATTTTAAACCAGGTAATTATAACTAATTAATATAGGAGAAAATAATAGAAGAAATCAGCAATCTGTACAAAAACCCAGGAAATAAAGGAGATAGGTCCCAAAAGAGATTCGGTAGTACATTCATTCTATCCCATATATTAAACATATTATTTTTGCTTTAACAAAACAAAGATAAGAAGAGACATGCCCGTTTTTACATCAGAGCAAGATCATGGATATTTTTGGACTTGTGGTACCCAATTAAGATGCCTCACAAGAACCATAATTTGCAGATATCTTCCAATATATTATTTGTTTTTTCTGTAGGGAAGAGGGTTATATATGTACTCAGTGCTTACATGTTTCTTATCCCTGCAACCTCGTTTTACAAGACAGTTCAGGAAAAAAGTAAGAAGGACATAATTTATTTCACCTTTTCATCCTTCGAGATATTATTGGTTTAATTGCCTCTCGCAGTTATGAGATTTAAATGACACAAAAAAAAGGTGGAGTCAGTTTCTCTGTTTCAACAATATATCAGCACTACAGCCGTTACATCATGGGCTCAACTTATAGACATATATGCATGTGCAATCGGTACAGTCATAAAATGGGTCATACAAGATAACAGCAACACGCTTGCATCCAAGTAGTTCTGAAACATGTTACAACAAGATGCAAAGGCTAAATAGAGACTCACCAAAGCTTACACATGATTTGTTCCAGTCTCTATACAACTGAAGAGAATCTGAAAGTGAGATGTTCTCTGGTGAAATACTAAATGAACCATCTTGAGAATTCCTATTTTGGTTGGCAAGGATGTAGATATACCTTGTCTTGATTTTTTTTTTTCACTTGTAATTCCTAAGTCTCTACCTGCAGTCAAAATTAATTATTAGATCAGAGCGAGAAAAGTATGGAGCAAAGAGCAGGGATACCTATTTTCATTCAGTGCATCCCAAGCTATTCAGAAGTAAATCCTAGGAAAGCACTGCAATTTCTTGATATTTTTGCTCCTGGTCCAAAATCTCTGTGCAGGTGTTCTCAGGGTCATCAGATAACAGTAACAAAAAAAAAATACCTTTGCCCATTTCATCGAACACCTTTAGGGCATCTGTGTGGAAGCATCAATGCTGTCACCGAGAGCGATGGTGGTCGTGCTGAGTCGTGCGTGCTAGCAGGAGGCGCCGATGCGGATTCGATCAGCATGCATCGAATTTGGAGGAAGCCGAGATGCAGCTGGACGCCACATCCGTCGTAGAAGCCGCCGGGTCGCTGCTCGTCGTAGTTGACTGAGCTGTGGCTCCAGTACCGCGCAGAGGGGGCCTCCGTAGGGAATGGCCGGGCAGAACCGCGCGCCGCGCCTGCCCCTAACCCTTGCGCGACTGGAGGAAAGAATCCGGCGTCGCTCGCAACTGCACGCCGTGCCGGCACGTTTCGCGGTGGCCTCCTCCCCCCGCCGCCGCGTCCCTGGAGGCGCGCATCCGCGGCCCTGCCGGCGCGGCTGGCTGACGGCGCCCGCCTGCCAGCGCGGCTCCCTGGCGGCGCGTGTCCGCAGCCCTGCCGGCACGGCTGGCTGGCGGCGCCCCTCCTGCCAGCGCGGCTCCCTGACGGCATCCAGCCCTTGATGTGCGTGATGCTGCGGGAGAGCGTGCGAGAGGGAGAGGGACTGCGGGAGAGAGGGCGTCGAGGATAGGGAGCGTGGCCTCGGGGAGAGGGCGAGTCGTGCCTCGCGCCTCGCGCCGTCGCGCGTGGGGTGTTTGCGGGGAATCAGGATTCCGCAACTTTGCTTCATAAAGTCACGTTGCAACTTTCCATCCATCTCATGCCTCCATTCAAGATCCAACGATTCAAAACCATCTGCTCCTTCTTTACACCGAAGATTGCTGGCGGCGGGAGTGTTCGCTCGGAGTTTCCCTCGCGCACCGCTTCGCTCCCCGGCCGCGCAGCGCGGCGTCGGTCCCGCTGGCCGCGCGCCGCCTCGTCTGCTCGCCGGGAGGTACGGTTTCAGCCGTCGGGGAGCATGCCGCTTCGCTCTGCGCGGTGCGCCATCGGTCCCGCGGGCCGCGCCGTCCGCACGCGTTGCCTTGGCCCTCGGCTGCTTCGTCAGCGACGCTGGGCGGTTTGGCGCGCGGCCTCGTTTGCTCGTCGGAAGCTGCAGCGTATCCAAGACCTCCAATTCACGTCATTCTTTTAGCACAGCACCAGAACTCCAATGCGAATGGAAGACACGATGGCAAGTGTGCAAATAAGAGAAGGGAGAACCGGAATTGAAGATTTCAGGACACCAATCCCATCCCTGATTTGGTTGGATGAGTGACTACGGCAGCAGCAAGGACACATCCGCAGCAGAGGGGCTGCGACCGGCGGCAGCGGCGATCTGCAGCATCCCGATTCAGCTTTATCCGCGGGTTAGCCGAGGTGTTCCTCTGCTCCATGGCTTCCCTATGACCAAGCTTGCCACCCTCTCCTCCCGAACCAACCAGCGACGACCATCTTCGTTCTCTTCTCCGCGGCGCAGCGAAGCGTGTGCACGCGAGCCTCCGTGTGGCGGCAAAGGCTCCATCCCGCTTGCCTCACGTGATTCCTCACGTGATGTTGTCTTTGCTTTAATGTATAAGAGCCCTTGGATCTGTATTGGACGCACACGATTAAACGAAAGTTGCGTCGTGACTTTCTTAAGCAAAGTCACTGAATCCCAATCCGTTTGCGGGAGGGAAGAGGGACGAGTGACGAGGTTTGGTCCAGCCAATCTGATCCGTTGGATTTGAGTGAATAAAAGAAAACGATGATTCAAAGAAAATGATGATTAAAATCAATCTGAACCTTTTATTTTGAATGGTCAGTTTGTGGGTACGTTTCTTTGAGTGTTTGTAGGAGAGATTAGGAGAGATAATGACTGTATAGTTTGTTATGTGGCTTTAGAAATATTTTTTTGGTACATTATATGTAGTAGAGATAAACGTGTCCCAGTAAAAGAATCTTTTTTTAGCGCTCTTTTTAACGAGAGCACGGAGGAATGTAGTACTCCGATCTCTCCGTCCCTAAACACACGATTTGACTTACTACGGTCTTCAAGAACATATATTTTTAACTATAATTTCCATTATATTATATAATTAATAGTAACAGAACTTTGATCATTAGAAAATAGTTCTAAATACAAACTTAATACAACTACTATGTAAGAATTAAGACTTCTGCTATTTATCTGTCGGCAGGTTTTTTGATACTAAATCGGTTGGATTTCTATATCCGTTTGATTGTGCTTTAGGATTGCTGCAACTGTCATTATTAGGTTGCACTTTAAAAAATTCTGATAGACTTGATTATATAAAATCTGTTAGACAGATAACTAGACTCCCAACAATTAATGTTGACATTTTTATCAGCACTGAACGATCACTGATCATCGAGCTCCACTCGCCTCAAGATAATCGGATGAGAGTCCAAGTGGCCACTATACACACACATGTATGCTTGCAACACGACTGGCCGCTCCACTTGAGGCATCATAGAAGATGCTTGCCTCCCGCCTGCCTTATCGCCGGGGCGATGCACGCACATAGAGCGGGCCATCCATCTTGAGAGTGAGCATGGTCTGGTAACCCACGGTAGCATTGGCTTCCCACATCTCAAATCTGAAGAGGTACAGCAGCATGGCCGCGAAGATCTTCATCTGCCTTTCCCAAGCAGATGCGAGGCCCTGCCTGTTCACCAAGGACACTACTCTCGGGAACGAACACGCCGCCGTCGAGCCACCTCTCCGGCCTGAACTCCTCGGCATCCGCGCCCCACAGGAACTTCATCCTGCCCATCTGGTACGGCTGGTAGTTCACCATGTCGCCTTTCCTGACCGCATAGCCGTCCGGTAACGTATCATCGGAAAAGCAATACTTCACATCCTGCATTGAGATTTTTCATATTTGAATAGCAGCTTCCCCTTCCCCACAAAAAATCCACGACCGTGACGCAGACATATAACAGTGTACGTACGGTGCCATGTCTGGTAGGAAGACGCCGATGTTCGGGTCAACTTACGATGGGCACAGCCGGGTACAGCCGGGGCGTCTCCGTCAGCACGGCATGCAGGTACTGCATCCTACTGATGGCGTCCTCGGTTAAGAACGCGACGAACTCCTGCACGCCGACGTCGTCGCGGTCCCCCGTGGTGGCGACACGGACCTCCCGCGCGACCCTGTCCTGGATGTGCTGGTTCCTGCAGAGCACGTAGAGGAACCACGACAGGGTGCCCGCGGTGGTGTCACGGCCGGCGATCACGAAGTTGAGGATGATGTCCCGCAGGTACTTGTTGTCGAAGCAGCCGGGATCGCTCTCCCGCTCCAGCAGGAACCTCGACAAAGATATCCTCTTTCTTGGCCTGCCAGAAATCGAGATAAACACAAGCGTGTCAAAATATAAGAACCCGGCAGAGGAGCGCCGAGCGCCCGTGCATCCAGATGGGCAAGGCAGCTGCAGAGAGCTCACGAATTCTTGTTGATCCCTGCTCATCTGCTCGATCTTCCTATCGATGACGCCGTACACGAATCGATCAATTGTGCGGATCGACACCTTCATGGCCGCCTCCGACGAGATATTGAGGAGCCTCTTGAGCTTCCAGGACAGGTCGAAGAAGCGGTACAGGACGTGCTCGCTGGCGTCCTCGAACGCCCTCGCGAACGCCGCCGCGCTCTCATTGCTGCAGCCGGACAGCGAGCCCAGGTTGACCCCGAACCCGACCTTGAATATGGAGTCCAGCGTGGAACGCATCAGCAGGTTCCCGACATCCAGCCTCTCCCCGGCGGCGGCGACCGTGGCCACGATCCCGGCGAGCTCCGCGGCCGTGTCGCGGAACACGGCGGTGCTGTAGTCGCGCAGCACCCGCGTGGAGAACTCGTGGCTCGCGACCTTCCGCTGGTCCCGCCACATGGCGCCGTCCACGTTGAAGATGCCGTCGCCGAGGAGGTCCTCCAGCCTATCGTGGAACGGCGCCCCCTTGCCGTAGTTGGCGAAGTTGGTCTTGAGCATGTACTCCACGTTGGCGGGCTCGACGGTGAAGATGTGGCTGCGGGTCGGGGTGAGCATGCGGAAGGTGCGGTACCTGTGGGCGAGCTCCGTGTGGTACTCCATCAGCCGGCCGAAGTTGAGCAGCAGGTGGAACACGGTGCCCGCCACGGGCGTGTAGTTCCGGTTCTTGCCTCCCCCGCGTCGCCGGGGCGCGATGTAGAACGCTAGGAGGAGCAGGGACAGCGCCAGCAGAGCGGGTGGGCTCAGCAGTGGCGAGTCCATGGCCGACCTGAGCTCTGGTGTCTGTCCCGGTACAAGGTGGGCGGCCGCCGCCCGCCGTGCGTGCTTGCGTATGGACTGTGCTCTGTGTTAGAACTCCGATGTCCGAGAGAGAGGAAGCCTCGAGACACGGACAGAGTAGAAGACTCGAGGAGTAGCATTTTGTTGCTGCTAACGTGGCAGAGTTTTTATTGATTGTCATCAACTATTTATAGGGGATTACATGATTTACAAAAAATAAAGTAAATCACTGCTACAATCACGTCATGATCATAATCAATTGTTGCCATCCCAACAACCCAGGTCATGCCGTAATCTATGTCTCTAATGGTGCCAATCAACTTCTACCTTCTACAATTAGCATGCTCAGGACTTGTTCCAACACTCTGCCAGAAGGTGGCGGATGGACCTTTGGGAATGGACTGAGATTTGAGAGTACCACCGTATATATACGGAGTATATATCTAGCTGGTTGTTCCTCGGACTTGTCGGATGGCATGCACAAAACCTGTCGATGATGATCGTCACTTCGTCAGCCACGATGCAAATAAGAGGTTTCAGCAGCTGAAATCAATTCACAATCATCAATGACGTCGTTACTTTGAACACGTTGCACTCGTTCCTCGTTGAATGCATATGCATGGGATACTTCATACTTATATATAGGAGTGCTCCGTATGTAGTACATCTCAATCACACGGGTGGTGGCAAGTTCTTTTGCGCTCTCTCGTAAGAACGTGCCTTTTGCATCTGAACACCACGCGCACAAGTTCTTTCATGAGCGCCGAGGAGCTGCTGGTGACGCTGGCAGAAGGTGGATGGACCTTTTGTTTTGACCTGGGTCAGACAGATCATCACGCATGCATCAGCATGTTTGTCACATGTTTTGTTTTGATGAGGGATTGTTGCGACGATAGCAAATCCTTTTCAATGATACTGTAATATCTAGGAGTATATACTCTGCAGAAGACTGGAGCTTCTGTTTTGTTTTGATGAGGGGTTGCGACGAGACAGCAGATCCTTTTCAATGATAATATCTAGGAGTATATTACAATACTACTGTTCACAGGACTTTCTATGAGCGATTGAGTTTTCTATTATCTCATCATGCTTCTCCTTCTTACAGCTTCCATTTAGTAGTATGACGCTGCTGGATTTCCCAAAGGGCCATGCTGTTTGCATTGCTTTGACTCTTCTACGCTGTAACTGTACTGTCATATCCCAATGCATATGCTCATCTAGACTTTTTTTTTTTTACAATAGACTAGCGTACATATGTATATTAGCCTGTGAACACTTTGGTCCATAAATCTCTCCTCAGCAAGCTCGAACAGCAAGTCCCGTGAGTGGATTTCGATTGGAAATGATGGAGGTCTTGCCCAGCGGAACCGTTGAGTGATGTTTTTGAGAGGCTAAGGAAGCCATTGATGAATCAATTAATAGAATCAGAAAATGGATCCTTGGTAGCTTCTTTGTGGAAAATTTTAGCCTGTCCTCGTCTTTTTCTCCCGGTGATAAAATTTTGACCGTTTCATCCATTTTTTTGACCGTTTCATAACACTTGCAAATGGTTGCAGCAAACTACTGATGAATTTTGTGGTGGACCCACATACTACTAGCATTGAATCTTTTCATGTTTTCTCTCATCGAATTATTGCTTCAGATTCACTCTGTTAAACACACCGAATCTGAAGCTCTGTTATGCTGTCTACGAAACTTTGGACGGTTGGTCTGTTCAGAGTTCAGACTGCAGAGTTGAGCTGAGTCAGTCAAGGGAATGTATGTTGCTCTTTTTTGAGGGGAGGGAATGTATGTTGCGTCTAGCCCTTATAGAGAGAGAGAGAGAGAGAGGAGAAAGCAACACAAGGACTCTACAAGGTGGTAAAACGATACTTTACTCAGTTTTAAAGTTTAGGAAGAGAACTTTGACAAAAGTTGACGAGGTAACGCGGACTTTTTTTTTTTCTTTCATCCCTCCCCTGCGCGGCCCGACGCCTCCACCCGGCCGGTCTCCCCGACGCAACCCCAGCGCCTCCATTCCCCCGCCACTCTCGCCTCATCCCCTGCGCCTCCACTCCCCCAACCCTAACCCTCGACGAGAAGAGGAAGGCTGGCGTCCTCCTCATCGATAGCTTCACCTAGATTTTTGGAGTGGAGCTGCTCTGTCTAGAATTGGAGCCGTGCCAAACAGGCCCTTAGTGTATATGTGCAAGAGGAAAAGAGAGTAGAAAAAGAAATATAGGGGTACGATGTGTTTTGGGTAATTTGATGTAGTAGATCGTCTATATGCATATTTAGGAGCATAGAGTATAGTTAATTTGTTAGAGATGCTCTAAGAAATTTGGTATTGTAATTATGCAAGCCATTGTGAATTTGTGGTTTGATTACTTGATAGTCGTTCTACAACTTTCTTTCATAATATGCATTTTGTCATTTTTAGCGAAATTTATAGTCTAAGTTCGCCCTTCCTCAATTCTCGGGTTGGGGCCGCCACTCATATGTGCTTTCCGTTGCGCAGGTGATCAAGCAGTATGGAGCAGCTGCCAGACGATGTCATTAGAGAGATCCTCCTCCGCTTCCCACCGGCGGACCCCGCGAGCCTAGTCCACGCCGCACTCGTCTGCAAGCTCTGGTGCCGCATCGTCTGCGGCCCTAGCTTCCGCCGCCGATTTGTGGAATTCCACCACGTTGCTCCACTACTCGGCTTCCTCTGCAACCTGTCCGGCAGAGCCAAATTGGTCCCTACCTCCTCTTTTGGCCCGCCACACGCCAATAACCTGATCACGCTCCATGACTACGAGGAGAAGGAGGACTGGGACTATGTCGCGCTCGATGCTCGCCATGGCCTCGTCCTCCTCTACTTTGTCAACTTCGACGCGGAGGACAAGGATGACTTCCTCATCGTCTGGGACCCAACAACTGACGAGCGATGGGGGATATTACGAGTCCTGGACATCCGCGACATTGACAACTATGACTGGTTCGCGACTGTGCTTTGTGCGCCCACGGCTAGCATCCAACTCTACTGCCATGACATGCCTTTTGTCATAGTTCTCGTGGTCACCGAGAGCCACATCCAGCGCTGGTGCTTGCGCGTCTATTCATCAGAGGATGCCTCCTGGAGCGAGCAGACTTTGCTCCCTGAGTGCAAGGTCGACAACACTCCCACTGCCCTTGTGGGGAACAAAATCTATTCATGACTAATTTTGGGACAAGGGTTCTTAGTTTTGACTTGATCACAAGGGAAGCATTTGTGATTCACCTACCACCAAAAGCTTCCGACTGTGCTTCTGCGCTCATGGAGAAAGATGGTAAATTGGGATTTGCTAGAGTGGATATGTCCGCTAGACTCTCGCTCTGGTCAATGGAGGTGAATCCGAACGGAGACATGGGATGGACTCAAACTAGAGTCATTGAGCTTGAGAATCTACTTCTTGTCAATGCTGACTTCATCTCTGATTGATTCCTTAGCTTTGCGCATGCTGTTGGTGTATTTTTTGTGGGGGCACAAGATGGATTATTCATTTTTGATCTAGAATCTGGTCGGGTGAGGAAGGTATACAAGGAATCTGCGGTTGGTGCTATATTGGGCTACCATAGAGATTGGTGTCCCTGTGTTGTTCCCTACATGGGCTTCTGCACTCCAGGTACAACTTTGCTTGGTTTATGATTTGCCAATAACCAAGGTATTAGCAAGACTGTGCAGTGTATGTCCTGGTCGTAGGAAGCACCAAGTACAACCGATTGATTTGCCAGCCGGTACTGCAATGTGTTGGAACCGAATCCTAGCAGGTTTAGAGTGAGGGTAGAACGAGTGGTCCAGACAGTCCTTCTCTCTTTGTATTAAATAAAGAATTTACAACATGGGCCCGATGGCAGGAGATCCTGTAGCTATCGATGGACCATTCCCCCTGATTACACAGGGGGCGGGGTCATTTATAGTGACTCCTCAGCTCAAGATTGAAAGTACAAGCGTGCCCCCAACGGGAGTTTCAAAACCCTAGACACTGAATCTATTATACGCGGGCCTTCCAAGGGCAAGCTTGTTTGTCACTTTGTTGCCACAACACATGGGCCACGACCCATCATCGTCCTCGGGAGGCCCAACATGTCCGCTTGTTGGCGATCACCCTCATCTCGGCCCATCTCATCACCCTGCCGACGTTATCTTAAGACGTCTCTACCTCCGCGCCGGAGCCTCCACAGGAGCCGACGGCTAGGATGATGACCTCCGCGAGCATGGGAAGTGATGCCACCGGGCCTCCGCACCAGACCTCCGCAGGAGTCGACGGCTAGGATGATGACCTCCGCGAGCATGGGAAGCAACGCCACTGGGCCTCCACGCCAGGCCTCTGCAGGAGTCGGTGGCTAGGACGATGGACCTCCGCGACCGACCGTCTTCACGGTGCCTCCTTGGCGGAGGTCCTACCTCCGGGAGTGTCGCCTTTGGATCCTGCGAACACAGATATGAAAGGAATACTAGATTCGTAGGTTAGTCTCCACAACGGAGGTAACAAGCCTCTCCGGCCTCGGGGCGCATCCCCAACATTCCCTCTTTGAGGGTTAGGTCCAGCGGAGGCGGGTCTAGCCATCAAGACGCTCCTAGCCACGGAGGTTGTGTTTACCTCCGACCCCCCTCGGCCCGTTGAACGTTGGACCGGAGGTTTTGCATTTTTACCGTTGTCTGGTTTTTGCTCTTAGTCATTGATTTTGAGTTGGTTCGTTTTTCTGCCATTTGATTCGTGGGTCGTTGTGACCATTGGGCTGAGAAGTTGAGGCGCCGCTTCACCGCCTATATAAAGGGGTGGGCGGTGAAAACAACCCATACTCCTCTTGCCACCGTGTAGTTTTTCGGCTAGCTGCTGCCTCCGCTCTAGTTTTGCCTTGGCACTCTTTCATCGTGGCACCTAAACGCCCCAGCTACGCTCGTCGTCGTCCGTTCTTCGGCCCCTATTCTCAGTTCTAAGGTGTCGGAGTTGGAGGTTTTCTTGATCTTTTCGAGTAGTGCATGCTGGCTGCCGCGGAGGCCAAGGATATTGAAGAGTCCCTGTCGGACGTTGAGGCCTCTCCAAGTGAGTTGATGGCTCCTAAGGTTGATGTGAGTGATACGGAGGTCACCTATTCTTTTGGCCGGAGCCGAATGACCCAGGATATGATTACCGAGCTCGAAGTCAAGGGATTTATTTCTGCTGGTCGCGGACGCTCTCCTCGTGGGGAGATTGTTCCAAAACCCAAAAAGGATGAGGCTGTTGTTTTCCTGATTTCTTCACCTGCGGCCTCCACATCCCGAGCTGCAACTTCCTTCGGTATATTCTTGAATGGTTTGATGTGCAGCTCCATCACATGACCCCCCATGCTTTCCTGAACCTGAGCAAGTTCTTGTGGGTTGTTGAGTCTTACGGTGGAGAACTTAGTGTGAACACCTTCGCTGAGTACTATGAGCTGCAGAAGCAACCATGGTATGTTGGCGGTAAGCTGGCTCAGTTTGTTTCTTGCAATTTTATGGCCAAGAGAAACTTGGATAAGGGTAAGGAGAAGGTTGCGATTTCTTGGTGTCAGAGGGGGAAGTATGAGCCCGCTGACTGGCTGGATTTTTGGTTTTATGTGAAGACTGGCAACGTTACTCCGCCTGAAGATGATGGGAGGCAGGTCACCCACTTTCCTTACGCCTCCGTGATGACACGGATGAATCCGTTAACCAGTGTCAAGCCTGATTCTGTCGAATTCGACAAACGAAGGTCATGCACGGAGGCCTTCAGAGCAGCTTGTCGCTACTCAGGTGGTAGGGACCTTGTGGAGGAGATGATTGCCTCCGACTTCTGGCCACTCCTTGGTGGCAAAGACAGGAAGAAATTTGCCCTGCAGAAACTAGATCTTCCTATTTTTGGTGTGGATGGCGGGATCCCGTGTCCGCATTTTGGGCTGCAGCTTCCTGAGGGTCAGAGCAGCGAAGACTTTGTTCGTGCTATAGAACAGAAGGCCGTTGAAATACTTGGTGAAGTTTCTGAGAAAGAATATCTTGCCCGGAGGTCTGAAGCTGGTACTATGCCTCGCCTCAATAGGGTTTTTGAGGAGCTTGGCATTCATTATATTGAGCGTGAGCTTCCTGAGAAGCTGAAGAAAAAGAGCGAGAAAAAGGAATTTGCCGCTGGCGGCGCTGCTACGAAAGCCGCCGAGGGAAAGAAAAGGAAGGCTGGCACTTTAACGCGTGGGGGTTCAAAAAGGCAGAAAGATGCCTCCGCTGATCCTGCGGAGATGGAAGATGTCTTTGAGGATCTTCACGATGAAGGGATCACTGCTAACCCGGAGGTGGTAACTGAGACTGTGTCGAAGGTTGACGTTTTGGCGCTGCTTGGTTCCGAAGGTCCGTCTCGGCGTTCTCCGTCGCCTGTTGCTTCTCCGGAGGCGTCTCCTACCTTAGCAGCTGAGACCTCCGATTCACCGTCGGTTAGGCCTGTTTTGCCGCCTGCTGAAGCTGTGTCAGCGCACGCCAAAACGGCGTCCGCTGAGCTTTCTGTAAAGCCTTTCGCCAGTGCATATCTAGACGCCAGCTCCGATGAAGATGAGTTGGAGGCGATTGGTGTTGCGGCTCATCTTGCTGAGAGGCCTGCGGAGGCTGCCCCACTCAGAGCGGAGGATATTGAGGTCCCTAAGGATATGTACACTTCAAGTCAAGGTAACGTTCTTATTCGAAGCATGACCTATGTGGATTTCCTGAATTTGAAGGTTTCTTGTGGTTATGCCTCTAACGGGGAAGTTTCCTTGCTCAGTGAGCATGTGTATGATATATATTTTTTTCCCTCAGATTTGTTGTTCTTTTGTTTTGTTGCTTGACTTGTGTCTGCTTTCAGATATGCTTACTGCTGAGGCTGCTCAACCTGCTCCTCCTCCTCCGCCTCCGGCGTCAGGTGTTCCTTTTCCTGGAGGAGCCATTGCTGAGGCAATGCCTACAGCTTCGCGACCTCCGGTGGGCATGGTTGGCGTTAGGTCTCTCCCATCCGGCGGTTGTCCCGATGAGGGCATAGGTGCTCTCCTTGGCTGGGCTCAAGGTATCGACCAGCTGACTGATTCAATGAGCGGAGACTTGTACCGGCGTCTGGCTGGGCTGCCGTTTTAGACTTTGATGGACGCCAATATTAACCATCATGTTATTGTAAGTTTGGTTTCATTCTTTGTGGTTTTATATAGCCTTTGTCAAGTATCTAATTTGGGCGTTGCTATCTCTAGAGCGCCGCCTTATCCATGGCCGTTGAGACTAGTAGCTGTGCTGAACTGGTCAAGAAGGATGAGGCTATCAAAGTCTTGAAGGCGGAGGTCGATTCTCAGACCCAAGAGAAGGGACGAATGGCTCGGAAGGCCTCCGCCCAGGAGAAACAGCTATCAGCTTTTGGGGCTGAGTCTGATGAGCTAAAGAGGTCTCTTGCTGTTGCTGGAGAAGCAGAGATTGCTACCAAAGAAGCGGAGGCCACCGCCATCCAGTGGGCGAACAAAGCCGTTGAGATTTCCAATCTCCTACGGCAAGAAGTGGATGCTGAACGGCGATTGGCGGCGGCTCTTAAGTATAAGGTCGAAGAGCTTGAGAAGGAGCTGGCTGCCACTAGGTTGATTGGGCTAGAAGTGGCTGAATCTTATGTCTCCGCCGTCCGGGCATTTTGTGGTGCAGTGACTCCGGTCGATCATGAGGCTTCTAACTCCGGTGTCTTTTCCTAGATCAAGGGAAACCTCGCCAATCTTATTGAGTTTATGACTGGAGTTTCTGACGTCAGCGTGAAGACCTCCGCCACCTATCTGTGCAAGCTCTTTCTGTCTAAGGACATTGCCGAAATTGGAAATTTTGATTGCCCTGAGCTAGGAGATCCCGCTGAACTTGGCAGAACGGATTGTTTTGTTAAGACTATCGTGCGTAGCTTTATGGAGAGGTTCTGGTCCAAGTTTGGTTGGTCGGAGACTGTTGCCATGGCTAATGTTACCCGTGAAATGGTATGCATGGTTGGCTTTTGGTGCTTTATTTTGCTTGCGAGAGCTGCATTGGCGATTCCCCTCTTATTTCCTGTCTTTTTCCGCAACTGAAGTATGGCAAGCGCAGCGGTCATGGCCTGGCGACCTCTGGCGGCACATTTGCATGCACCTGGGGATCTGCTGATGCTGGCGCCTCCGCTACTCAAGTTCCTCCTGCGAGTGCTGAGACTGATGCCGTGGTGGAGCGAGCGGTGGCCTCTCCGGGAGCTCGAATGGAGCCTCAAGACCTGACCGGAGCGGAGGTGTAGAAATTAATCTTAATTTTTGTATATTTTATCTTTTGCTGACTTGGTGCCGTTGCACACGTGTAAAGAATAACTTGAGATGCTCTTGTTGAATTATTAATGGTCGAATCGTCCTATGCAGGTCTGCAGTTTGGGGCCTGTGCAGGAGGTCGAGCCTATTACCTTTATGCGCGATGATGTTTACGTTAGCGGCGAGCTGTGGACTTATTGGAAGTTGGTGTTTCCTAGACTTTCGGTGGACGACATGTTTGATTTTGTTCTTAGCGACTTAGATGGTGCACGCCCTAGATTTATTTGCTCTCTTGCGTGGCGTGATCCATCTAGGCCTTTGTAATTATCTTTGTTTGTGCAGAGGTTGAGTGTTGTGATGGATATGTCAACTGCGAGGTTGCTTATTTCGACCTCCGCTGTGCTGCGGAGGCCTGCTTTAATTAGTCGGAGGCCTTCGTGCCCTATTGTAAGTGTTACTTCCGGAGGTGATTTCTGTTTTCCTCCTTGGAGGTTGTAACCACTTTGAGACACATTTGTGTATTAATAACTTTATTGCTAGCATACGGTGGATATCACAACCATTCTTTCTCTTGGACCAGTGCTGGTGTCGGTCTTGCCGTGTTCGCTTTGCAGTCTTCAGCAATTTCTCTGCGCGTCCCAACGCTTATTCTGCGGAGGTAAGCTGTGGTTGATTTCAGCGGAGATGGGAGGACGTTATGAGTTCTTACGAGGTATCCCCCCTTGTCTCTGTTCAGACGATGATCCTGACTGGCTTGCTCTGCTGGCTTCTCTCTTTGGCATTGTCCCGGAGACCACAGTTGTCTCCGGAATATTTCTTTTGCCAACCTCATTACGAATTCTAGTGCGGTATCTCGTTATTTTTGGTTGTCCATATGCGGACATCTGCCTCCATCTTCCTTAAGTGGGCTTTGGTTATGTGGAGTTGGTTGTGGGCGGCGCTTTTCTAATGCTCATGCATGCAGAGGTTGAGCTCTACTTTTATAGTACCCCTTGTGTACTTTGTGTATCCTTGGTATTTATTTGTTTAATACCATCGCTTATAGAGGCTAGATTACACAGGTACTAGTTTAGTACTTATTTATTTTAATGATGGGTAGCTGTAGCTGGTTTAATGATGTTTTGGAGGTCCTTATAAAAGGATCTATTCCCCCCTGATCATTTGGGCTGCTTTGTTGTGTACATTATACTGATGGTGCTTACTAGGAGCTTTTTTGAGTTGGTACTGTGTAAGGACTCGTAATGGAACAACCTCAAAGATGGCGGCTGGCTGCATTCTTATTTAGCATTGCTAATGTAAGGATTTTGGATGCGGTGGTTGCTTGCGACTAGAAGTTGCAAAGTGGTGTGCTGACAGATGATCTTGGAATTTGCCATGCACACCGTGGCGTTGGAGGTTCGCCTCCTTCTCTTCGTATCAAGTGTGCGTTGGACTTGATTGAAATGACCTGGTTTTCGGAGGCACAGGGTGGTATGTAGCCAGGAGGTGATAGGGGATATTCTGCAGTTTCTCAGGGTTTGCCTCCGTCATTGCTAGTGCCGGAGGTTTAAGCGTCGGCAACCTCCGGTCCACTTCCATGTCTTGTGGTAGCAGGTTAGCTGGTGGGAGTGGCTGGATATTTTGACCCGGAGGTTGTGTATTTTGGTCTAGCAGCTAGATACGTGCATTTTCCACATTGTCTGTTATGAGCAAGGCGCAATGTTCCCTGACTATTGTATGCATGAAATCGAATGAATATACTTGTTTTGCGTATTGCCTCCATTCCGGAGTGCGGAATATCTATTTCTTGTGATTGTATTGCTTTTGGAAAGTGTATGACGTGGAGGTTGCTTGGTTCTGCGAACTTGTACTTGCGTGAGTGTTACCTCTGCTTGTTTTAATATTGCGTTCCGGAGGTTGCTTTTGGTGATTGTAATGTTACCCATTTTTTGAGCTACCGGTGCCTGAACTAGTTGACAGGTCTTTTTTTGGTTCGCTTCGCAACTTATGGTTGTGATTGCCTGCCTCGATGCCTGATAAGATAGGACTTTTTTGAGGTTTTTTGGTATTTAGCGGAGGTTGGTTCATGCCTTTTTTGTTCATTCGGGATCTATAGTTGTTGTTGCCTGCCTCGATGCCTGATAGGACAGGGCTTTTTCGAGGGATTTTGGCATTCAACGGAGGCTATTTCATGCCTTCTTTGTTCGCAACCTATGGTTGCTATTGCCTGCCTCGATGCCTGATAGGACAGGGCTTTTTCGAGGGCTTTTGGCATTTTAGAAGAGTCTATTTTGAAGGTTGCTTCATGTCTTGTCATTTTTCTTAATGGTGGCATGAAGTAACCTTGTGAGATCGTGAACAGTTGTCGAATATTGCAGCCGTGTTGATGGCTGCTTTCGACTATTTTTGTGTATCGCTTTTTGGGTCCTCTTTATACATTCAGAGGTTAATTACATACGGTCTTGCCTCATTAAAAACCTCACCTCCGATTTGGAGCCCCTTTTGTGAGGAAAAGAGTGCAAGCTCTTTTTGTAGGAAAAGTAAATTGCAGGAATTTAAATCTAGGGACCTCCGCTTATAATTCTACGGAGTCCTTATATTCTATGTGTAGTATTTCTGGAGGCTATCAATGTTCCAAGAGTGGGTTGATGTTCTTCCTTCTGTGTCTTGCAGATAGAATGATCCTTTCCTCCCTCCTTGCCTGGCTATGAATGGTCCTTCCCATTTTGGCTGTAGCTTTCCAATGTTCTGAGCGTTTGGCCTCCGCCTCATTACCCAGTCGCCATCCTTGATGTTCTTAGTGACCACTTTTCCATTCCTCTATTTTCTGGTTTGGTCTTGGTATTTCTCGATGTTGTCAATTGCCTCTAGCCTGTATGCTTCGGTCATTTCCTTGGTGTACTCTTCATCCTTTGCAAGGTTTTGTTTTATTGTGCGAAGGCTCTGGTATTTGATCTCCTCTAGCATCATTGCTTCCTCTCCGTACAGTAGCTTGAATGGAGTGAACCCGGTGGCTCTCGATACGTTTGTGTTGTGAGACCACACAACCTTCGGCAGCTCTTCTACCCATTTGCCCTTTTTGTGATCTAGCAATGTCTTGGAGATTGCTGAGAATATGATCCTATTTGACCTTTCCACTGCTCCGTTACTCTCTGGGTGGTAGACTGAGGCGAAGGCTACTTGTATGCCGATGCTATTGCAGAATTCTTTGAACTTGTCTGAATCGAATTGCTTTCCATTGTCGACTGTGAGCGTCCTTGGAACCCTGAATCTATAAATTATATTTTGCCAGAAGAATTTCTTGACTGTTTTGGAGGTGATTGTTGTGAGCGGTTTGGCTTCTATCCATCTTGTGAAGTATTCTACTGCTACCACTGCATATTTGCTTCCACCCTGAGCTGGAGGTAATGGGCCTACGAGGTCCATCCCCCATCGCTGAAGCGGCCAGACCGGAGGTATTAGCTGTGTTTGTGCTCCCGGTGATGCCTGGTGTGGTGCAAAACTCTGGCATGCTTTGCAAGTTCTTACTATATGCAATGCGTCCTTGATATGCGTTGGCCAGTAGAACCCTTGCCTAATTGCCTTTGCTGAAAGTGCTCTAGGGCCAATGTGTGATCCACATGTTTCTGAGTGGATATCTTGTAAGAGGTCTCTGCCTTCTGATTCTGTGACGCACTTGAGCAGTGGTTGGACTATTCCTTTCTTGTATAGAACTCCGTCTATTATCGTGTAATTCCTTGCCCGTACGGCGAGCCTTGATGCAACTGTTTCATCTGATGTCACATGGACTCCGTTGATAAAATTAGTTATAGGTTTCCTCCAGTCCTCTGTGTCTACTAGGAGTACCTGCGCAAATGCTTTTGTTGCTTTTGCGTTAGCTGGTAATGTCAATTCTTGGTAGAAGGTTCCTTCAGGTACCTCCGTTTGATTTGCTGCTGCTTTGGCTAAGTCATCTGCCACCGAGTTGTCCCCCCTTGGGATGTGCTTTAGGGTAAAACCTTGGAATCTCTTTTCCATACCTCTGATTACTTCTAGGTATGCAGCCAATTCTGGGTTTCTTGCGACATAGTCTTTCTCGACTTGTCCTGTTACTATCTTTGAATCAGGTCTGACCATGATGTATTTCGCAGCAAGTGCCTTGGCCTTGCTGAGCCCTAGGATTACTGCTTCGTACTCGGCTACATTGTTGGTTGCTTTGAAGCACAGTCTTGCTGCATATTTTGTTTTGGTGCCTGATGGTGATATTAATACCGCGGAGGCTCCTGCACCTTGGATGCCCCACGCGCCATCTGTGTACAATGTCCATATTGAAGCCTCCTCTTTGTCTTCTGCGTGCTACAGAGATGTCCATTCTACCAAAAAATCTGCTAGCAATTACGACTTGACTGCTGTTCTTGAGATGAACTTGATGCTAAACTGGGATATTTCTATTGCCCATTTACTGATTCTGCCTGATGCTTCCTTGTTGCCTAGGATATCGGCTAGCGGTTGTGCTGTTGGCACCAGGATTTCATGCTCTTGAAAATAGTGTTTGAGCTTCCTTGATGCTGTTACTACTGCATATGCTATTTTTTCCTCCTCCGAATAATTCAGTTTTGCTCCTTGTAGCACTTCTGATACATAGTACACTGGGTACTGTACGCTTTTGTTGTCAACTTCCTTTTCTTGAACTAGCACCGCCCCAATTGCTCCTGCGGAGGCCGCAACATATAGTAGCAAGGTTGCCTCCGCATCTGGTGCTATAACCATGAGGTCTTTGTGATGTAGTTTTTGAGTTGCCGGAATGCCTCCGACTGCTCTGTGCCCCATTCAAATTTGTCCGAGGCCTTGAGCATTTTGAAGAATGGTAGACTTCGTTTTGCTGACTTTGAGATGAATCTGCTGAGCGCTGCTATTCTACCTATCAGTCGCTGTATTTCTTTCTTGTTTTCCGGTTCTCTCATTGTTAGCACTACTTTTTGTTTTATCTGGGTTTGCTCTTAGCCCTTATGGACCAACAATGTAACCGAGCATTATTCCTGTGCTTACTCCGAAGATACACTTTTCTAGGTTCAGTTTTAACCCTGCTTCTCTGAGACTAGCGAAAGTTTCCCAGAGGTCGTCCAAATGATCTCTGGCCTGCTTGCTGACTACTGCTAGATCATCAACATAGGCTATGATGTTTCTTCGGAGCTGAGCTTGCAATACCATTTGAATCATTATTGAGAACGTTGATCCTGCGTTTTTAAGCCCTTCCGACATTCTAACAAAACAGTAGGTGCCGAAGGGGGTTGTGAAGCTTGTTTTCTCTTCATCTTCCTTTCTTAGCCATATCTGGTGGTATCCTGAGAAGCAATCCAACAGACAGAAGTGCTTGCATCCTGCTGCCTTATCAACTGATGCATCTATTCTGGGTAATGGGAAAGGATCTTTTTTGCAGGCCTTGTTGAGATCTATGAAGTTTATGCACATTCTCATTTTTCTATTCTTTTTTGGCACCAAGACAACATTTGCTAGCCAGTCTGAGTACTTGACTTCTCTAATGACCTTGGCATCTAATAACTTTTGCACCTCCGCTTTCGCTGCAGTTATGCTCTCGTTGGACATTTTCCTCTGTTTTTGCTTCTTGGGTTTGACATTTGGATTGAGGTTGAGGGTGTGTTCAATCACATCCTAACTGATTCCTTGCAGATCTGATGCTGACCATGCGAACACGTCCTTGTTTTTTGCTAGCAATTTTAACAAGTCTTGTCTTTCTACCTCCGATAGATTGGCACCTATGGTAACTTTCCTGTTCGAGACTGCTTCTTCCAATGGTAGTGTTATTGTGTTCTCTTGGTCTGCCATGTTAGTTTTTCCCGCAGGCATGTCCGGAGGTTCCTCTGCTTCTACGGTGTTGATGTTTCTGTGTGCTTTGTAGATTTCTTTCTCTATGTTCCTTGCTTCTTTTTGACTTCCCCGCATTATGATGATTCCATGTAATGCTGGCATCTTCATGAAGAGGTAGCCCATGTGTATTGCCACATTGAACTTGTTTGCGAATCCTCTTTCCAGTATCGCATTGTACTGGTAGTAGATGTCGACTACATCAAAGGTGATGTATTCTGTCCTGGCACAGTCCCCATCTTTGAATGATACTGGTAGTGATATATTGCATAGGGCATTGATCTTCTTTCCACCGAATCCGATCAGTGGGGTGTCCGGTGGCTGTAGCTGGCTTCTGCTTAGCTTCATTTGGTCAAACACATTGGCGAAGATGATATCTGCTGAACTCCTGGAGTCAACAAGTATTCTGCTTACCTCCCAAGCAGCTATATTTTCCTTTATAACCATGGCATCTGCATGCGGATAGTTTTCAACTTAGAGGTCTTGTTCTGTAAATTCTATTGGCATCTTGGACCATTCTATTGATCTGTAGGCACCCTGAACTGCCACATTATTTACCAACCGGGGGTGGTCCTTCTTTTGTTTTTTGGTTTCGAACTCTAATGCTGAGCCTCCGGCTATAGGTAGTATCATGCCAATGGTTGGTAGTGCTGAATGCGGGTTTAGCTGGTTTTCTGCCGGAGGCTCCACCTTCGCAGTTGTTGTTGTGGTTAAAGCATACTGTGGAGGTGCTGGTAATGCCTCATACTATCTCTGTTGTGCTGCCGGAGGCGTCTGCATATGTGTTGGTTCAACGAGCGCTATGTGCGGAGGTCTTTGGTTGATGTAAATTAGACCATTTTCTGCTCTGTTCTGGGTGTAGCCCTGGTGCTGCGATGTCTGTTGATAGACTGGTCTCCAGGCCGGTAGTGTCGCCGGATAGTACTGTTGAGCCAAGTTGTGCTGCAGTAATGGCTCTGGTGCGTATCCTGGGAAACTTGGGTCGTACTGCTGATAGGCCTACGCACTGTGAGAGTGATTAACCTCCCTGCTACCTTGTTGTTGGGGCTGTAGCTGTGACTGTTTGGTTTTCATCCTGTCAAGTGTCTCTTGGGCCTCCGGGCAGTCCCGTGTGATGTGCCCTTTGTCCTCTCCGTGGAAGTGGCAGTTTGCTTCCTTGGTTTCTGATTCTTGCTCCAGTTCCTGGACTTGTTGCCTTTGCTATAGCCTTGTCTCCCTTGATTTCTCTGGTCATAACTTTCTTTTTTGTCCCGTGAATCCAGAGGCTAGCTAGCCTGCAAATTGAAAACTTATTTTTGCTGGTTCTGGTATTGTTGTCTTTGCTGATTCCTGCTTTCCCTTCTGTTGCTATTTCTTAAAGACTGTTTACTTTGACCGTCTGCTTCCTCCAATCTTTTACGGAGGTCATTGTCAGACCTGCAGTATTTTTTGAATTCCTCGTGCAGTTGAGCCATTGTGGCTAGCTTTTTTCTTGCTAAGTGACTGGCGAATGGGCCGATTCTGAGTCCTTTGATTGCCCTTGAGGTGCTTGTTGCTAAACAGGTCTGACGATGTTAGCGACTCGCTTGTGTAAGCTTTAAAGTTTGCCAATATCTGGTCTCGTAGGTTCTCCCATGAATATACCGTGCTTGGTTTCAATATTGAGTACCATGCTAGTGCATCTCCTTCTGCTGCAATCACGAATGACTTGACCATTACGTGATCGTTGCCTCCGACGGAGGCTACTGCAGCTTCAAAACTCATTATAAACTGCCTCGGATCTGAATTACCATTGAATCTTGGCAGAGATACAGGTTTGTAGCTCGGAGGCCATGGTGAGCTTTGTAAGCCTTCAGACAGTGGTGATTTTGGGTCAAAGACTCTTAACGGTGTGGGTAGGCTTGGAATTATGGTGTGCGTAGGATGCGCGTTCATAGTTGGGGGTCGACCTGCCATGACTGGTTGAGCGACTTTCGCTGGACCTGCTGCCGGAGGTTGCATGCTCTGTATTTCTGCTTGCAGAATGGCCACTTGCTGCCTTATCTCGTCTGCTTGACGCGATGATTGTATCGTTCTTTGTGTGGCAGCTTGCTGCGCCCTTAACCTGTCTCTTTCAGCTTCCATGCGGTGCATCTCATCTCTTAGCCTGGTCAACTCGTCCTCTTGGTTCTGGGCTGTCGGATGCTGCTCAGACGGGTCCCCCCTTTGCACAGTGTTGTTGTTCTCTTCATCACCTCCACCCTCTGGTGCGGAGGCATAAGTGCTCCGAATATTTCTCCTTGGCCTCTCACGAGGAGAGGGCTGCGGTACCTCCGCCTCAGCGGCGGTATGTCTCTTCGCGGTGGTTTTTTTCTAGGTGGCATTTGTGGGTGTTATCTCCGGCCAAACACAAGCGGTGGGCGCCAACTGTTGGAACCGAGTCCCAGCAGGTTTAGAGTGAGGGTAGAACAAGTGGTCCAGACAGTCCTTCTCTCTTTGTATTAAATAAAGAATTTACAACATGGGCCTGATAGCAGGAGATCCTGTAGCTATCGATGGACCATCCTCCCTGATTACACAGGGGGCGGGGTCATTTATAGTGACTCCTCAGCTCAAGATTGAAAGTACAAGCGTGCCCCCAACGGGAGTTTCAAAATCCTAGATACTGAATATATTACACGCGGGCCTTCAAGGGCAAGCTTGTCTGTCACTTTGTCGCCACAACACATGGGCCACAGCCCATCATCGCCCTCGGGAGGCCCAACATGTCCGCTTGTTGGCGATCAGCCTCATCTCGGCCCATCTCATCACCCTGCCGACGTTATCTTGAGACGTCCCCACCTCCGCGCTGGAGCCTCCGCAGGAGCCGACGGCTAGGATGATAACCTCCGTGAGCATGGGAAGCGACGCCACCGGGCCTCCGCGCCGGACCTCCGCAGGAGTCGACGGCTAGGATGATGACCTCCGCGAGCATGGGAAGCAACGCCATCGGGCCTCCGCGCCGGACCTCCGTAGGAGTCGGTGGCTAGGGCGATGGACCTCGCGGCCGACCGTCTTCACGGTGCCTCCTTGGCGGAGGTCCTACCTCCGGGAGTGTCGCCTTTGGATCCTGCGAACACAGATATGAAAGGAATACTAGATTCGTAGGTTAGTCTCCACAACGGAGGTAACAAGCCTCTCCGGCCTCGTGGCACATCCCCAACACAATGCCCATTGTTTGTCATAGCACTTGCTTCTAAGCAGCGTCTAGTTTGTTGTGGTCAGAAGAACAAAATCAATCGATAATGTAGCCGGACAAATTCACTCTTGTCAAAGCTTTCAGTACAGGATATTTATGTTCTGAATAGACTGCTTGCAAACTGGGTTCCTCTCTCTTTTCGTGTACTTTTCCTTTTGCTAAAATGTTTGAAAACAATACTTGAGGTAGAACATAGATTGAATGACTCCCCTGTGTGGTCAGATTTGCTAAAAGTCAAAGATATTTACTTACTCGGTGTAGGGGTGTTTCAAATGGTAAAGGTGACTTAGTTAGATTCTGGTTGGGTGCAAGTTGTTCCCCAGGTTGTTTGAGGTAGCTGAAAACAAAAATATTACAATGGAGAGGATCAGAATTCAGAAATGGAACTCAAATCACTTTTAGAAGATGGTTAGTAAGTGACGTGAGATTTGAGTGGGTTTCTGTTGTGAATGATTTGAAGAAGTTTCAATTGCAAAACAAAAATGATGCGGTGTACTGGACTTTAGGTGGAAAGAACAAATTTACTGTTAAGTCTATGTATGATGCTCTTACTCTTTCTTGTTCTGGACTTTATCATAAAAGGATTTGGAAAAGTAAGATTCCTAAAAAATCAAAATGTTTCTTTGGCTCTTGACTAATAATGCAATATTATCTAAGGAGAATTTTGCTAAAAGAAACTGGAAAGGTGATTATTGCTGTGTTTTCTGTAACGAGTTTGAGACAACTTCTCATTTATTTTTTTAATGTCCTATGACAAAGGTTGTTTGGTCAGTTGTTGCTAAGTGTTTGGGTGCTTCTAATATTCCACAAAATTTAGAACAATGTTGGAGATGGTGTGAATATTGGCTACCTTTGGCTTGGGGGAATAGTATCACACATGGGGGGTTGCTGCCATATGTTGGGCTATTTGGAAATGCCGGAATAGAGCTGTTTTTGAGAAAAGATTAATCAAGAATCCTCTGTCAATTATGTGTCATGCTCATTCATTTATGATATATTTGTCAGGTTTGTATACAAAGATCAGTAAAGAACAAATGGTGGAAGGTGCTAATGATATGTTGAGAATTGCCAAAGATATCCTAGCAACTCAAACTGCTTGACAGGTGAATCATATCCTGCTGCAAGATGGAGAAGCTTCGGATCAAGAGGAGGACAGAGGATGAAGAACGGTGGTTGTGCCAAGCTCTGCCAAGTTGTTAGAGACTGATGTGGGAAGGCTTGGAGCGCGACATGGAACTGTTTTTGCTGTGTCAAGTTTGTATAGTCCGTTTGATGTATGGAGGTTTATGTGGGTGTTTCTGGCGATGCCAATGTTGGCGCTTTTGGGTTACAGTAGCTGACGCTTCCTTTTGGGGTAGATTGTTGCACTAGCTGGTAATTTGCGTGATGGTTGGTTGGTCAAGCACTTTGTTTACCCTGGTTGATGGATGTATCATCAGGGTGGTTCGTTAGCTGTTTTGAGTCCTATGTTTCAGCGTCTCTGTAAACAGTCCCCATTTGTCTTCATGGAAATGGGTTTGCCCGTTTGGGAAAAAAAAAAGGTCTGTCAATAATGTGTTCATAATCTACATATATCCATTTCAATTGTTAGTGGATACTGTGTCTAATTACTGTTTGATGTCTTCCTCCTGATTTGTTGGTGGATCACAGTTATATTATTTGTCTGATTGCAATTACTGTGATGAACAATTGAACAACAACAACAAAGTACATTTTAGTCGCAAAGCAAGTTGGGCTGGTCTATATGATGAATGATCGAAACATTGTAGAAATCTCTTGGTCTCTATAGCTTCATAAATTCTAAATTTCATTTGAAATTAGTCAAGATAGCTCCATGAAGTTAGACTTTCCCTCGATACTCGACACTTTCAGATTCTGAATTATGTTTGTCTATCTCTTGGTAACCTCATCTCGTAGCACCTTTGCACAGTAGTTTATATTTCAAAAATATGCACTGATTTCAGTTTCTTCAGTCCAGGACACAAGAAGTCGCTCTCTGATCTGCTACGCGAGCACAACCTCCCTCCAGGCCTAAGAACAAGGTGGTGGTATGGGTGAAGGTGGCCAGCGTGAGCATCGAGTCTGACGAGATATGCTTCATCGCCGACGTGAGGCAGAAGGATGCTTATGAGGTCCCTCGCGAAGCTGTCTCTGTTGAGTTCTGAGCTCGATTGGTTTGCCTTAACAGTAAAATCATTCATCCCTAGCATTTTTTTGGATCCCATGTGATCGGCGATTGATGTGCTGTGATTTTTTAGATTTGTACATTAGAAGCATACGTATCTGTTCTGCCTGGTGAAGACAACCCGTGCATACCATCTGACGAGTCCTTCACATGTGTTATGTTTCAGTACGGTGAACATTTAGCATGCGGTCTGGTTCTGCACTGGTTGCTGCTAGAGTTCATGTCTTCCTGTTTTATTTTAGAACAATGCACCAATGACATCTAAACTTGACAGAGGGCATCTAGGTCCCCAAACTCTCAAAATACACATTAAGGTCCTTAAATTTGGCATACCATATCATCTAGGTCTCTAAACTTGTCGGAGAGTGTCATATAGGTCCATAAACCTCCAAAATGTACATCTAGATCACTTAACTTGGCAGAGTGTGTATGTAGGTCCTAAACTTAACAGCGTGTGTCACCTAGATCCCTAAATTAAAACATGACAAAATACCAACATTATCCATATCCACAAATAACAAAATACCCTATAAAACCGTATAAAACTTATACCTATGACTAAATTTTTTGACAAGGATATCTATGACTAATTGGTAATATAAATTTAACTTTAACATAATAAAAAACATTCCTCACTTAAACTGTTAAAACTTATCTCTATGGCTAGTAATATTATTATTAATGATATATAAAGATTAGTTTTGATATGGCTAATCATATTAGTTTTATGTACATTAATTATTTATATATTGGTGATATATTTTAAATCATATTAAATTATATATAAGAACTAACCTTTAAAGTACATATTTTTAATTATTTTAGAATATATAATGTAGAAATAATTACCGATATGCATTTTAAAGTATGTATTGGTAATTATTTGAAAGTACATATAAACTAACCTTTATATATCATTAATAATAATATTAATAGTCAAGGAGATAAGTTTTAAACAGTTTAAATGAGGAATATTTTTATTATATTGAAGTTGGTATTATTTATATTACTAATTAATCATTGATATAAGTTTTAGATGGTTTACAGGGTACTTTGTTATTTGTGATACAAACAATTCTGGTATTCGACATTTTTTTGGAATGTGAATGACCTAGATGATACACTCGGCTAAATTTAGGGACTTAGATGGCACGCTCTGTCAAGTTAAATGATCTAAATGTGCATTTTGAGAATTTGAGGACCTGGATGACACACTTTACCAAGTTCAATGACCTAGATATACATTTTAAGAGTTTGGAGACCCAGATGACACCCCCTGCTAAGTTCAGGGACCGCCGGTGCATTTTACACTCTTTATTTTAATATATATGGTATTGCATTGCATGTGGTTTTTTTTAAGATCATTTTGTTGGTTGCTGGCTGAGTTGCACTGTTTGTTCCAATAGGCAATTTTTTGTTGTAGGTAATATGCATTGGCCTTAATTTTTGGCTACCCCGTTACCCAGTTTGTTTTCGGCCATGCAACTATGAAACTGCAAATATTGGAACATCAAATTTCAATACTTGATAAATTATTTAAATTTGAAAAATTCTTATAAATTCATAACTAATTTAAAATCAGAAAAATCCATCGCAGAACATTTGGAACACGGTGCTAACATTGACGGTGTCATGCTGAACCTTATAAATATTTAGGTGTCGTATCTAGTATGCCATTGCTAGTCCTCGGAAAGTAATTGGGTTAATTTGACCCCAAAACATGGTGCTCTAATTGGATCCCTATTATATTGTATGCGTTATGATGGTCAAACTCGCTTTAGTGTAGCACAAATTGATGACTTAAAAATAACGAGTATGACTACAAATAGTAAAACACTAAAACCAATTACAAATAAGATCCAATTGAATCTGACTATAGCAGTTATATATGTTATTTTTAGGAAAAAAATTTATTGATTTCATATTTTTCCGAACAAGAATAACTATATATGATTTTTCTAGAAAATATACTAGTTATTATCATCAGAAATGCAAAGCCCATCTTTGAAACTAATCTAGGCCGAATATGTGTGCACTGACGGCAGGGCCGTCGATTAGCATGTGCAAGGTGGGCACATGTTCAGGGCCTCCAAATTTGAAGGGCCTCCAAATTTTGTAATAAGTACCGAATAATAGTATCTAATATTTAAATAGAAAATAAAATATAGCATATCATGCAAGTTGTAATTTCTGGTTTGTTAGGCCATGTTTACTTGTCTGCTTGGCAACTTGACTTCTCTGATCTATTTATATTTCTTCTTGCAATTTTGCTTTCTCATGCGACATATATTGCTATGCTAACTGTTAGAGTACTAGTTTATTATCTGAGTACTACTTTTTATTCTTCTAGCATTAAAATTGACTTGCTCTTAGTAATGTAAAACACATATAATTTTAGAGCTTTATAACTAAGTAAAAATATGCTTTGATTTTCTCAAATTTTAGGATCCGTCATGTATTTTGTTCAGGGGCCTTTAAATTCTAGGACGGCCCTGCTAACTGATACAGGGAGGAAACATGGTCTAGAACAGTGATCCAACTTGGGAACCACCACCTGCAAATGAGTACGTACATGACCTTGGAGCCGTGTGGCTGTGTGCGTGCACGCACCAACAGCGGTGCAAAGTATGTACAGGACACATGAGAAAGCATCCAAAAACCTCCATATGCCATCCCACGATCGAGCACGGCCCATGTGGTCACCTACTCTCAGCTCTGTATTTGTTGGAACCAACCGGTGCACGAGTGGCCGCCCTTGCCTGATTGTCACCCACAAATCTGGCCTGATCCGATCCCCGCTCGAGGAGTAGGAAGCACCTAAGCAGTACTACGTAAAGTAGGTAGCAGACTAGCAGCGACGTAGCACTTGCGTGTGTGGTGGACTCATGGTGGATGGTAGTGCGCGTGATGGTGCTCGCGGCAGGTGTGGGCTACAGACAGCCTACAGCACTCGCGGGCGTTGGTGTTCGGCTCGGGTCTTGTTTAGAGCGCTAAATGGACGCTGGAGTTCCCGTAGCGAAATTTTTATAATATTTTATTTATATTTAGTAAAAATTATCTAAACTTTAACTAATTAAGTTTAAAATATTTATCTTATAATATATAATAAAATTATGTAATTAATTTTTTATTTTATCTATATTTAGTACTCTATTTAGTACTCTATGTATATGCTAGTATTTTAATGTGATAAAAAATAAAAATTTTACTTAATAAATTTGGTGGCCAAATTTGCTGTGACGCGCGCGGTTGCGTGTAGTCCGCTCCACCTCCAGACCTCCATCCCAATTCCGGCAGATAATCAGCAGCCGCGGCAGTATGGGTGGATGACTGGATGGGCGCCAGCCAGCCCAGCCGCCGGACCGGTGAAGAACGGTACACAGTACGCACTCGAGCGCTGAATTCTGTAGCACACCGTTCTGCCCGCCAGTCCTCCAGGGCTGTACAGTACTCCGTACGGCACAAGCTCAGGTGATTGAAACGAAGTGGTTAAATTCCCGCGTTGGGTCCATGAAGTCAGAAACGAACCCTCTGCTCTGATCGAGTACGTACACGCCTGGTGGAAGGCTAGAAGCCTGGAACGCGGCGGATCATGTGTACAGTTCCAGGGTAGAATCGTTGCACATGGCTATACCAACGGCTCCGTGTAAATGCCGGCATGGTCAGACCCCAGCCTCCGGCCCCTGTACGTGCGTCGGATGCATGGCCTCCCGTTATTTATTTAAATTAGATTAGATAGATAGATATAAATATAATCCGGTGCCCTTCCACAACAGACGCAAATGGGAATATTATGCTCGTCTCTTCAACGAACTCTGGATTCGGCCTCACATGGAGTGGACGCGTCGGCGTCGCGCTTTGCTACCTCCATGCTTCTTGCGTGTGTCCTCTACAACACTCCAATACTCCCATCAGAGTCAGAGAGAATACACAATGCAGCTCTCACCAGTTGCTTTGCTCTTGCTCCATCCCCATCGATAACGCTAATTTGAGGCGGCATATATGCGTGCACCGATACGTGCACGAGAGCATGAATAGGTTAATTGCTTGCGGCAGCCAGCCAGAGCCAGCCAACGCAGGCAACTTGCGCAAAGCTAAGTGACGGTGGTGATCGATGGTTGGCTCTCACGCGGAAAAGCCGACGACGCCTCATGCGTTTTGCTTGAGCCTGGCCAGTGCTCCGGCCGGCGACCCGGATTTTTTCCGACGCATGGCCCATGGGGCATCATGCTGCGCCCCGGCATGAGCACCGCTCGCTCGTCTTTTCAGCTGCCGCGAGGTCAGCAAGCGCGTGCGTGTGAGAGAATAGAATGCTGCGTCTGCGTGCCCGCCGCCGCCGCCAACCGGGCGGCTTTACGCTCGACACATGACACGACGCGCCACCGCCGCGCGCCGGCCATGCCTGTCCATCCACCTACGGGCTACGGCGGCCTTCAATTGCCGCTCGCGAATCGTACGCGAGATCCTCACGGAAAAGCGCTTTATCTCCAGTCCGTTCGCTCTGCAGTGCTCCACCTCAAGCGAGGAACACAAAAGGCAACGAAAGGTCACCTAAATGTAGAATCTTGGTGCCCCAACACACAGAAACGAACACACCTAAAAACGATCGCGTAGAGCCTAGAGTGGTAAGCATGTAACCTTCCTCGCATATACTACTCCTATCCTATCCTATCCTATATATAAATAAAAGCAAGCAAGTAACCGTTAAATAAGCCAGAGTCTTCCTTCCTTGCCGCTCGTTTTCGCCACAAAACAACGGCGGACACATGCGTGCTTCGGTGTCCGATACGCGAACTCGTGAGACATTGGAGACCTAAAACAAAGCTGAGCTCCATATCGGCTTCTTGGACACCATTATTGCCGTAGCCTCTACTTGCCACACCTAGAGAGAGGCCACATCTCCAAGAGCAAAGAACCCACAGACGCGGACACGGATGAAATCCAAGATTTTCCATAGGTGAGGACGACGAGCACGGAGCAACCCACAAACATTTTTCAAACCCCCTCCTCGCTGGCACCCGTACCGCTACTACTACTGTTCACACACGCTAACCGAAGAGCGCACAGGCGTCGTAGGACTGGCCTAGGAGTATGGTTGTTTGGTAGCTAGACAAGATTTAATAATAGAATTAATAGGGGGAGAGGGATGGTAGATGCTGCGCAAGGCGCAAAGGCCGGAGCACCCAGCGCTGCGAGCTGTTCCGTTGGCTTTGGCTCACCGTGCGCCGTGCGCGCGAGCAAGAGCCGAAGAGCGAGGCCGTCTGCTCTCCGCCACTGTTCCGTCTTCAACCAGGCACAGGTGACACGGCCACCTGTTCACCTTTTGGCTTTTGCAGGGCCCTGAGACGGCCTGACCCCTGCGGACTGCTCTGCCTGAAGCCCTGAACTGCCCCACAGGCTTGCAGTTGCAGCTCATTTGCGAGACACGGACGAGCTCTCTCCTTTTCTTGCTCCTTTTGCTTCCTTTTCTTTCAGTCGCTTCACTCCACCTCCACAGCCAGCCTCGAGCTTTGGCTTTGTGGCACCTGTGATTCTGTGAACAAAGGACTGAAAGGAGGGTGGGAAGAGAGGGAGAGGGAGAGGGCTGATCCGATCCAAGTAGTTTCGGCCACCTGCTGCTTGGTTCTCCATTTGGCCTGCAATGGCGGGGAGCTTCGATGGGAGGACGCCAACCAGAGGCGTTGAGCAGGCGAGTCAAAATCTCCTTCCCCTCTTACCCATTTACAGTTCATTTCTTGGAGGATTTCACGGTCGCTTTTTAGTAGGCTGGAGCGGGAAGACTTGATGCTTCTTCCTCGTTTCCTAATCATTTTTGGGGATTCTACACCTGTATTTTTTGGGGAAATGAAATGCAGTGGATTGGAATATACCGACTGATTTCTTCAGTTCGTTGCTTTTGTTCAGGCTATCGTTGCTCTGAAGAAGGGCGCACATCTCCTGAAATGTGGCAAGAGGGGGAAGCCCAAGTTCTGTGCCTTCAGGCTATCATCTGTGAGTAATCTAGTGCCTGCGATTTCCCTTCAATATATCCTAGAACCTGTCTCCTTTGATACAGGGGTACTCTCCCTTGTTGTCAATGATTTCAGTTTCTTGTTATTTATTTCCTTTTTATTTACACACGACTCCTAGTTTATTAAGGGGAGCTTTAATACCTGGGGTGGTAATTCTGAATTTATAGAGACCTAACGGTAACCAAAAAAAAATGTGGACAGTGGATTTCTACCTACTATTTCAATACTTTTTTTTTATTCCAGCTCATTCTGCTATATTGCGCTCTTTGGAGAGTCTGGCATGAGGTTTAAATAGATTGGATAGTGAATAATGTTATTGGTCTCAATCATTAAACTACAGAAGATTCCTATGACTGACTTATACAGTTCCATTTTCTGAAATGTCACAGAACTGCAAATACCCCTGTCGATATCATACAATTCAATAATACAGTTCAAACTTTTGAAACTAGGACCACCATTCCAAGCTTTCATTCTTCAGCAGCCCAACTTTTGAACCGTGAGCACTAATAGTCATACAAGTATTTAGGTTTGTCACATGATAATGATATTAGTATATTGGTGGTAGAAATTCAGAAGTGCCTCCAGTTTTAATTAATTTTATAACTTCTATGTAAATATGATCAGAAGAAGTAGAAGTCAAATGTTTATTTTGGACATGAATATATCCAAAACAGCACCATTCTGGAGGGGAAGTCATAAATTTTTGTCCAATTGAACTATGAGGTCTTGGCCGGTTTCCTGTCCGCTATTGTATTATAGTTGAATTGCAGCTTGTTATGTTAGTTATATCAAAATCCACCTTCCAGTCATCGGGAAATATTTTTTTCTTCTATTTTCAGGACGAGACAACATTAATATGGTACTCAAAAGGGAGGGAAAAACACTTGAGCTTAAGCTCTGTGTCAGCTGTGGTTCTTGGCCAGAAGACGGTACACGATTCATTTTGTGCTGCAGAAAAGTCATGGTATTCGTTATTCATATTATGCCTCAACTCTTTCTAAAGATTTCAGAATTTTACAGATCAAATTTCTGCAACAGCGTTGTCCAGAGAAGGGATCCCATTCCTTTTCCCTTATATTCAAAAACAGAGAGCGCTCACTTGACTTGGTATGTGCATTGCAATGTGCAAGTCATTTTGGTTTGCAAGTCTGTAGTGTCCAATTTTTTTTCTCACCAGCACATATCTTTCAAAAAACAATGACCAGATCTGCAGTGACAGAGATCAAGCTGAATACTGGTATCTGGGCTTGAGGGCCTTATTACCAACTCCTTGCAGCCCATGTTCATCAATTGGATCAAGGAGCAGTAGACGGATGGACAGTTGTACAAATACTCCCAGCAGCTATGTTCAGCTTAAGAGTAGGTTACCAAGCGCGCATGGCACACCAAGGCACATACAGGTTAGTTCAAGAAGTTACATTGTAGCATCTGAATGGTAACTCTTATAGCGCTTGCTTTACATTTTCTTCTCTGGTACTTCATGTGGCAATGTTTGTTTTTGTTGGGAAAGGGGCTTCACATGGCAACTACCAGGGCATGGACTGTCTGAATTTGAATTCAGGAGGCCAATTGACAAAAACAATATTCTTAGGTTGTACAACTTATATCAATCCCAACAAACCACACACCTATGAGTTATGACTGCAAGACTATTTAATGAGATCCACAACGAAATGATTTTGACTTTATGAACCCAACAATTTTCTTGTTTTAATCCTGTCCATATCACCATATGTAAGTAGATGTGCCTTACTGATACGCCTTTTTATTTCTACACACCTAGTGCTCTTGGTTAAATTACAGTCTTCTGTTTGGGTCTAACGATTCGTCTAATGTGTTTCATGTTAAGGTATATTCATCACACAGGAACCCCAAGAAGACACACGGAACATTTTTTGGTGGTAGTGCTGATTGTTCAGAAGCATTATTTTACCCAAGGCAGCGAACACTCTCTGACATAGATACCTACCTCGAAAAGTTTACACGCAAGATGTCAACTCCAGAAATACATGGTTTCAAGGATATTATGGTTGGTAACAAAGAAAAGGAGCAGAAAATTATCCAAACACCTAAATTGAAAACCTTTGAAGGACCCCGTGCAGCATGCAGGTTGGATTCTCTGAAGGATGTTTTTTTCTGGGGTGATGCTTTTGGAAGTATTTTAGACTATGATGATACCTCAAAATCCCTTCCAATGTTAGTGGACTCAACCAACATGCTTGATGTACAAAGCATTGCTTGCGGGGAGATTCATGCAGCTATAATCACTAAGCAAGGGGAGGTCTACTCCTGGGGCAATGAGAGCAATGGTAGAATTGGAAATCAAGTAAATATCCAAGTCTCCCGACCCAAGCTTGTTGAGTCTCTTGCCTCTTTACATGTGAAGGCTGTGGCATATGGCTCAAAGCACGCTTGTGCAGTAACTGTTTCTGGTGAACTTTTTGAATGGGGCGAAGGGCCTCACATGGGTCAGTTGGACTGCTATGCCAAGAACCAGTGGTTTCCGCATAAATTGTTTAGTCCACTGGATGGCATATCTGTTGTGAAGATTGCTTGTGGTCCTTGGCATACAGCAATAATAACATCGTCTGGTCAGTTATACACATATGGGGATGGAACATTTGGTGTTCTTGGTCATGGAGATACACAAGGAACTACTCGACCAAAAGAAGTAGAATATTTCAAAGGCTCAAGAGTGAAATGTGTGGCATGTGGGCCATGGCACACAGCTGCCATTGTGGAAGTAATCAGTGATTTCAAGAGCAATTCACCAAGAAGCAAGCTGTTCACATGGGGTGATGCGGATCGGGGGAAGTTGGGCCATGCTGACAAAAAGACGAAGCTGATACCAACTTGCGTTGATTCACTCACAGACTATGATTTTATTCAGGTCTCCTGCGGGATGGCACTCACTGTCGTTCTTTCTATTACTGGTGTGGTCTTTACTATTGGCAGTTCCATGCATGGGCAATTGGGGAACCCCCATGCAGATGGTAGAACTGTTTGTGCTGTTGAAGGACTACTTAAGACTGAGTTTGTCAGACATATATCATCAGGTTCTTCCCATGTAGCAGTGCTGACTACAAATGGGAAAGTGTTTACATGGGGTAAAGGCAAGGAAGGGCAGCTCGGTTTAGGTGACTACCTTAATAGGAGCACTCCAACTTTAGTAGATGCATTGGAAGGTAGGCAAGTGGAAAGCATATCTTGTGGTTACAATTACACTGCAGCAGTATGTTTGCATAAGATTATCTCAAGGAAGGACCTCTCTGTATGTAGTGGTTGCAAGATGGCTTTTGGTTTCACTAGAAAGAAGCACAACTGTTACCATTGTGGTTCCATGTTCTGCAATTCCTGTAGTAGTAACAAGGTTGCCAGGGCAGCACTTGCACCAGACAAGAGCAGAAGGTATCGTGTATGTGATGGGTGTTTCAGTCAGCTACTGAAAGTTGTGGACTCTGTTAAGATGAAGTCTGAACTAAAGACCAGCAAAGGAGCTGAAATTATAAGGTCATACACACCAAAGTTGTCTCGTATATTCAGGGACGCAAACTTACCTGTAGAAAATGTGGCTTCAGTACAACGCCCCAGTCAGAGAAATGAGGTCCTGGCCACTCTAGTCCAAGCAAAATCTCAGAGATGGGGGCAAGTTGAGTGCCCAGCTCAATTTTTACCTGGAGAAGATAGTTTTCGGTATCAATCTATATCGAAGAATCATATGTGTAGTGCCTCTGTTTCTGAGAGAATGCATGACCCCATAGTGCTGAAGTCTGGCAGATGTTTGCAACAACCTAATGATAACCAGAGGAAAGATCTGAACAACACAGAAACCTTGCTCACAGAAGAAGTAAAGCAGCTTCGTTCACAGGTAACTTTATGCTGTTATGTCACTTATAAGCAAATAATTTTGTTTCCCTTTCCAGAAATACTGAGATGATAGTATTTCTGATTTTCTGGTGTTTCAATAGGTGACGCTTCTTGTGGAGCAATACCATCAAAAAGCTCTTCAGGTTGAACTGTATAAACAAAAACTTGATGAGACATGGCTAATTGTTAGGGATGAGGCTGCAAAATGCAAAGCTGCGAAAGACATCATAAAGGTTTTAACTGATCAGGTATGGGCATGACACGTACTCTGATTCCAAAGTATTGTAAGTACACTGTTTCAGTTACAGTTTTAGTTTCAGTAGGAAAGAAAGTACCATGCATCACTTTGCCTTGATTGGCATGTTTGCCTGTTGTGAACTGTGCAGTGTACGGCCTTGTCAGAGAAATTTTTGGTTGGTCAGCAATATGAGTACCTTGAGACAAAATCTAATATCAGACAAGGACAAACATTGTCAGCAGATTTGCCGCATTATCCCAGTGAAAAGCTTGCCACTGGCAAATTCGGACAACTCAATAACACCAAAAAACACCAGACCAGCAGCCAAGGAGATGAAGAATATACACCTTCGAATTCTGATGTGCAGGTAGAAGGATGGTGCAGTGACCTGAATGGTTCAAGAACATTTGACGGCAATGGCTATATTACAGAAGCTGATTCCCTTGTTGCTCGAGTCACTTCCAATGGTGTGATTGAGCAAATCGAGCGTGGGGTGTATGTCACATTTGCTGAGTCACCTAGCGGCAAGAAAGACATAAAACGTGTACGATTCAGGTGGGTCCTAGGATGACTTACTGGTGCTTGATTTTACCTTTCACATTTGCAGTAACCTAACTAGGCATTCTTGGTGGTGTAGTCGGAAGCATTTTGGCGAGAAGGAAGCTCAGCACTGGTGGGAAGAGAATAAGGGCAGTGTCTATGCAAAGTACAGTACCGAGAAAATACAACATCAGCTAGATATCACAATCAAGAGTGTACAAGAGTAACCACAAGGTAGATTGGGTTGTCTACTGTTAAGCAAGAAGACAAATGACATGGAGCAGAAGATGATATTAGCAGAACAGACAGCTGACCATCCTTTTTGCCAATGAAAATCGGCAGTTTAACTTACTGAAATATGAATGTACAGATAAGATCGAGTGAATGACGGCTGGATGCCTCCTCTATCTTCTCCATTTCCTCCTAATTCAGTTACCATGATCTAGTCTGATGAACAATGCAGTGCTGAATGTTTTTTTGCAGTGCTGAATGTTCCTCAAAAAACAATGCAGTGCTGAATCGAACTAGTATCAGTTGTAATTTCCTGATAGAAAGTAGAATTTGTTCAGTGTTAGTTGTTTCCCTTGATTCTTCTGGGCAACTAAGCTGCAGCAATGGAAGTTTCAGGCATAAGGCTAATAAGTTGTCAGGTTTCATGTTCTGACGGATAAAGCATCCAACTCAAAACAGTTCAGACATAAGCAAGGCCAAGGCTTATCCTTCCGAGACTCCACACCACCAACAATGGCGAGCGCTCACGCCGGCTTTGCCCCCACCATCGCTGCTCCCAGAAGCTTCAGCTTCACTATCGTGGCACGCCCCTCACCCTCGCCCACGCATCGTCCGGCCGCCGCCTCCATTGGGGTCCGCAACCAGCAGCGTGCGTCCACTGCCACCGCCTGTCTCCAGCCGCCGAGTGCCTCCCATGGCGCCGCCACCAGGTTGTACATCAGCGGTAGGCGCCCCGATCTCAGCGCACTCACTTCGCTCTAATATATTTCGATATCCCATGTCGTGAATTTTAGGGCTTCGACACATCGATTTCCCGAGAAAATTCGAATTTTCCACAGCGGAAATCACATATTTGCGTGTTCTTCCTCGAGCAGGTCTTTCGTTCCGCACAACCGAACGGAGCCTCCGGGGCGCGTTCGAGAAGTTTGGTGACCTCAAGGAAGGTGACAGTCCGAGATGAGAAATGTGATGAGAAACTGCACCCATTTTGCTTCAGAATTATTCAGATTTGCTTCATACTATTTGCTCTCCAGTTTCTCTCGTGATGAATAGAGTTGCGAAGCGACCGAGAGGTTTTGCTTTCCTTTCATACTTGGAAGAGGAGGAAGCCAGATGCGCCATGGAAGGAATGCACGGGAAGGTGAAAGATGTTCAGATCGTCAGATACTCAGATGTTTGTGTATCTGTTGATCTATTATTATCTGCTGAAACTTGTATGCTTCGTTTGTAGCTCACACACTATCTTCTGCAGTTCCTCGATGGCAGAGTAATCTTTGTTGAGGCTGCGAAACGAAGGCCTGGAGCCTGAAGGATCGTGTCAGGTGCCAAGCGAAATGTCATCGAGTTTCCTTCAGGCTTGTTCGATGAACCTGACAAGTCTTTCTACATTACTTCAACTCTGTGTGTAAACTAAATTCATTCATTGCAGATTTCAGTAGCATGGGCGTACTGCATCACCAGTGTTACGATTTTTAAGGTACTGAACATGTTCAAACACTTGATTGTACTGCACCACCAGTTTTACAACTTTTAGTTTACTGAACATCGTTCAAAATCTTCATTGTAGATTCCGGCAAAGTCAAAATCTTCATTGCAGGCAAAGCTCGTGAAGTTCATGTCAATAGAGTAACTGAAGAAACCTTAGCAGCGTTCTGTCGTGTAGCTGCCATCTCATTGTTTTACAAACAACATTCTTATTTTACATATATAGGTCGTACAATATGGTATCCTACTACAACTATTACATTACTTGCTGCATGACAACCATTGACCTCTGAACCTCCACCACCGCGGGAAAATTAGAAACACTCCGAGGGGAAAATGGAAACATTAGTCTTGAACTAAACAATGGCAGACAGGAACCACAGTCAGCCACCTCCATTTGTGGAAGGCTGATTCGCCAGTTTCAAGCTGCCTCTCATAAGTAACAGCAGAACGCCAGAATGGTCATCCTGCAAAACATCAGTACTGATGTACTGTACTAGTCATTCGTATTGAATATCAGAAAAAATATCCAGTGTAGCGGTGGCGAGGGCCCAAACTTTTACAGGCACAGCCTTGTCATCTCTCTATCTGCCTCCTCCCCAGCTGCCTTTGACTGCAGCATCTTGCTTTGAGCTGTGCACTTCTTGTATGGTACAAAACCTCGAAGGCAGGCTGGAACTGTGCTCACACATTTCCTTGAACCTGTAACAGGTATCGCTTTGTCTTCATCATTGTTTACTTTTGTAGATTCTATGTAGTCTGAATTCTGAGTTGTTTCAGCCACACTGCTGGAGGTTGTGTTCGACTCCGTCGATGATCCTTCTGCTCTCGTGACCTTGCAGTCTGCAGATTGAGATGGTTGGTTCTGCTCATTGTTTGAGGTAATTGTCTGTGCGTTCAACACTGTGTAAGATATGCTTCCATTACCATAGTTGAGGAACTGGCAAGAAGAATGCATAGAGAATACCTCTCCCTGAGGAAGATAGTACATAAACTGCTGTGTACCGGTCAGCCACGGGAACCATGTCTTTGCTTCTTCTGTAACTTGGGAAGACAACTTCCCAGCTCCACTAGTTGGTGTCTCAGCTAAAGCATCCAGTTCCATGTCTGCCACATGTTGTAGGCTCCCAGTATTGGAGCTTGGCTGCTGATCTAAATTATTAACCACAACCCGCTTGCCAAATAGCCTGAGAACTGGACCTTCAGGTATTTCACATGCCACATCATTGGAAGTGGTGTCATCCTGCAGCATATTCAAGGCGCTTGTTAGAACTCAGAATTTAGGTGTTACCAACTGTGCCATGCCATTAGATGCTATTCTCAAAGGAAACGAATTTTAGGTTCCATGCCACCTAGAATTATTGGAAAATGGAGCCAGGAACCACTAGAGTGCTGATATATATGGTGATGAATTATGGACTTTATTTGGATGCCTAATATTCTTAGGAGTGAAAGAACATATGCTTTGCAAGGTATATATTATGGCTTAACAATGTTCAGTACCTTGGAAAGTGCTACTGATGTGCTTGGTGTGAGGCATTTGTCCTCCATGTAAACCGAGGAAGCTGGTGATCCACTACCTTCAGTTTGCAGGGTCTCGGAGCCTATCTGTGCTGTGGATAACACAGATTTTGGTGAGCAATTCTCCTGCTCAGAAAGAGACTGTGTCTGCAACAGGGGCTTCTGGAGCTGTTTGATCGCAGAGGCGCCCTTGCCGACTGAATTACCCAGCTTGCGAGGGTATGGGTGTGTTGGCCTCCTCTTGGGCCGCGGCGGCGGAATCTGAATTTGCGGTGGAGCAGCTATGCTGTTGCTATCCCCAGAGGATTCTCGGATGACCTGCGGCGTGCAATGCAAAAAGCAATCAGAAGCACATCTTGGATGGCACAGCATGGATAGCATCTGCTGTCCATGATTGAGCTGACTTACATCACCTTGCAAGCAACACAATCCATGGATTTTTCAGGCAGAGGGGATTTGATGTGTGTGTTTTCTATGCAAAAGGCAACGAGACCTTGGAGAAGAACTTCTGAGCGTGGCTCCTGATTTGCACGGCAGTCTTGCTGCCTATGTGCTCTGCAGATTGTACCAGTCATCAGCGAGGTTCTGTGCAGTTAAGTTTGTAGCACATGGCCATGATAAAGGTGCAAAGGCAGTCTTCTCACCTTGTATACGGCGCCAGGCACGGCCATGCTGCTGCAGGGCTTCCAAGAAGAGCTTGTGCTCGTCCTCGGTCCATTTCTCCCTCTGCTTGGATATGGTGTATGGCTTGCGTGCCTAAACGGCAAGTGCCAAAAGTGTGACCTTGGTGAGAGGAAAACATCTCCAGCTCCATCAGATTTGGAATTCGGTGCTAAAAAAAAGCTGCTCTGCAGATCGCAAGAGAAGAAGTTTCAGGTGTACCTTAGGGGCCCGCGCTCCGCCTGGCAAGTCCATGTCACCGGAGCTCAGTGTGTTCTTCAGATGATGATCCGTGAAGTTCCCACGGCCAGCGTGATCTGCACCTGGCCTCTGATCGTTCCTCGCCTTCAGAAACAGAGAGGAATTCAGGATCTTCTCAGGGGAAAAAAAATCTCAGCATCCTTTCTTTATTTAGGAGCATACAAATATGGCAGGGAAAGTAACAGACTTCCAGGAACATGCTTTACCCCCAAACTAACCAAAACGATCGGGAGGAATGACGACAGATCAAGAAAGTAAGAGTAGTTAGTTACCTGAAAACGAGCCATCTGGAGATTTCTGCACCAGCAGAGCCACCGAGGCCGACAGCAGCTCAGGCCACCGGCTGCTCTCCACCACGAGCACGAATCAAGCAGCAGCAGAAAACAAGAGAAGGCGAGAGCATGCACCGAGACCAAGCCGCCGCCGGCTGAACACCCTTCCGAGGGCTGCCGGGCCTGGAGCTGGAGGCGAGGAGGACAAGAGAGGAGGCAGGCAGGCAATGAAATGGAGTCTGCTGAATGGTGCAGGCGGCAGGGGAGGGCGGAGAAAAAGGGTGAGGCGAGGGCGCCACGTCGGACAGGATTTTTCCGCTGCTTTCCCTTTTCCGTCCGCGCTTTTCCGTCCGTCCCCGGGACCGGATGAATAATCTATCCGCCTTTGCGGGCTCCGTGGGGCCCGAGCCGGAGGACGCCGGGGCACCGCTCGATTCCTGTGGCCGTCGCTGCTCCGCCGGTCGGGGCGCCTCCAGCTGCTCGTCCGGCCGCCACCGCAGCTCGCCGCAATTATGCTGGGGGCTGGGGCTGCCGGTTAGTCCTCTGTCTGGGCGCGAGTAAAACCATGCGCTGTCGTGGGGTTGCACGACAGTCCTGGGGCGTTCGGTGTTCCGATCGGCCTGCTGGCTTGCCTTCCCGTCGTCGCCGTTGGTGTGCCGCCCCCTGCGGTGTGGCTCGTGGATATGTGTCGTCGTGTCGAGGCGCGACACACGACACGCTGTTAGGCTGTTTTGGTCAGACGATAAAGCTCGGCAAAAGCAACGGCCAAACTTACCCAAAAATTTCAAGAAATCATTTGCTATTTGCATACACATACGCCTCAAATATCTTTGGATATCAGTTTGGCAAAAATATCTTGCATACTATACTACTACAGTACTATATAGTATATAAAAGTTAGGCATGGTATGCACAGGCGATAACAGCTTACCAATCCGAAAATGAGCCGTATCATACCATCGGTGTATGTATCTCAAATAATTATAGTTTATTTTAATTTTTTTATATATATATTTTAATATGTATTTAAATATATTATTTATCTAGATATAGTAAAATATATGTATAAAAAAATTAAAGTGAACTAAAATTTAAGACGAAGGGAGTACTACGTACCTCCGGAGCTTGCTTGACTTTGCGGTACTGCTCCAGTGCTCCTACAGAAATATCCAGTGCTCCTACAGAAATATCTTCTGTCGACAAATATGTTGAACCTCAGATTTTCCTGCGAGACCTTATCCTATCCGCTCCCGCCTTTGGTGCTGTCATGCGACGAAACGTAACTTGCTTGCCTTCTGATATTGGCTGGGTCCACACCCGGGCGCGCCGGGCCGTCCGTCCGCCGTGACGCCGTCGCGCCCGCTCGGCACGGCGACGGCGGCCTCGGATCGGATAGAGCAGAAAAGCGCAGGTGGGCTGGGTCCCGCTGCGAGGGCCGGCGCTGTCGGCTGGCCCACCGTCGCCTCGCTTTTTGACACGTCAAAGCCACCACCACGATGCCCCAAAACACCGGTCCTGTCGCCTCACAGCCGGACACGTGCCTCCCGACTAGATAAGCACAGCGGGGAGACCATCTTGTCGGTGTTCCGAAACCAGGCACGGCGATTTATCTCGGTTCGGGCAAAAAAGGCCCTACATCCAGCGAGGGGAGGATAGTTCGTGTTATCTTGCACCGAAGTGCTAGTACAGGGAAGAATACAAGCAGATGTGAGGAGCGTGAGCTGAAGCTTGGGCGTTCGAGCGCCTTGCTTTCTGTTTCACTCTGCCTCACGGTGTTGTTTGGTGATCTAATGCCCTAGCCTTTTTATGTTCAAAGCGTCCCCTTCTTGCGAACGTCCTAGCGTCTCTTTTTATAGGCGAAGGAGCGGCACAGGGGTACATATATCCAGAGTCCTTGTGGCTGGTGACGCATGGCGTGGAGGCCGATCACGTCGGTGCTGTTGTAGAGATGTACGTCGGTATGGGAGGTCCTGCAGCCGTCGCGTCGGGAGTTGTTGAAGTGCAGCCCGGAGTCGTTGGAGTCCCGCTCGAGGGTTCGTCCGACGAAGTCGAGGGGCGGCGGTCGAGGTCCTGGCTCGAGTCGAGGGGGTCGAGTCGAGAGGGTCGAGCCTCACCGGATAAGGTCGAATCCCAGAAAATGCGGGAAACGTACTGATTTACGCGTCTCGAGGGGGTGCCGGACGGGGCACAGTGCTCGGCATGGCGCAACAGCGAAGTACGACCCGCGGGATTCTGGGGCATGGGCGGTAAAAGCAACATTTGACCGCCATTCCCACAACTGTTACCGTAACTGTGGCCATACGGTTAGGTGGGGGTAGGTAAAACGCATTAAATGCGCCCGGATCCGTACGGGAGAGTCGGTAGCCGAGGGGTGCATTGTCCTCGAGGACTGCCCATTCGCACGAACGAAGTTCCGTCCTCGAGGGCAGGCTCGTTCGCCGGGCGAAGTTCCGTCCTCGAGGGGTCGCCCGGATTGTACCCTCGAGTGTACAGTCCCAGTCCGCGCGGTAGCCCCTCGAGCAGGCTTTGGCTCTGGGCCGTCGTAGCCTATTCGTGGGTCAGCCCAATATGCTTTAGCCTACGGGCCTTCGAACGTTAATGAGGGAGGTCATTAGAGGGTTCGTGTTGCTAATTTACAGGGATTAGTCCGGTAAACCAAGAGTTTGAGGTACCCATTTCATGGGTATCAACACATCTTTTTTCTGGAGAGAGAGCAACGGGTCTTTGATCCCGCTAGCCACGAGCTCCGGCGGTCCGGCGGCCTCCATGGGTTGCACTAGGAGTCAGTGGGAAATCCTCGTCCACATGTTTTGCAGGCATTGTTTCCACTCCACTTTGTGAAGTTTTTGGTCTTTGGTTTTCCGTAAAAGAAAAGGTGTTTTGGGCTTTTAGCGATGTGATGAGATGAGATGACTCGTGACTGCGTGGGAGGGCCATCTGTCAGAGACATGGGTCCGGTAGCTGGCGCGGCGCTTGGGTTCCTTGCAGAGTTGCAGGGGCATCGACGGTGCAACCCAGCGGGGTCTGGTCACGGTGGCCCGTGGCCCCACGTCCAGGCGTTTGACATCGTGGCCTGTCGTTGGCGGCATCACCCACCCATCACGTGCTCGTGGCAGCAACGCCCAAGTTTTAAGATCTGGCTGGGATTTTTGGAGACCGACCGCGACTTGAATTTATTCTACCAGCAGTACGTGTCCTGTGTCCAGATATCGACGACAGGCCATCAGAAAACCGGCACGGCAATTCAGCTGGATCTCATGGTCAGACAGGGTACTCCTGATTTTATCATCATTAACGTGCTATAATAACCAGCTTATCTGACACAGCGATGTCACGAAAGAGTATATATAGAAGCAAATAAGTGATTCGTGTAGTTCGGCTTCGGCTGCTTCTGCGTGACGTGTCGCTATCCTCTTTGTAATTGCAGTACACGACCGGACAGTTGGAGCGCGCGTCACTCATCCGACGCAGCGTGCGCATTGGTAGCTCCAATAATTCAGGAAAAAAAACCCTGCCGCCTTTAGGTTTCAGACGCAGACTGATGATGCCCATGCCCCCGATTATATGCATAATTGGATGAAGCTGTTGTGGCGGTTATCCTGTGCTTTCTTGGCCATATTATTAGTACAGAGTCGACAGATCAGCGCTACGATGTGGAGGATCAGAGATCTAACCAGTCATCTCGCGAAAACACAAAGTAATGTATAAAAATGCCTCTGCGCAATCACTAATCTGGAGGTTTGTGGCTTTGGAACAAAGTTAAGCAAAAAGGTTAGCTGATTTCAGTCATGGTCGTTCGCTTTATTAGGGCCTGCAAAAAATTAGTGGTTGAGAAGAGACGACGCTAGCTTTTAGCTTTGGTAGTTGCTGCTGATCATAAAACTCGGAGATGTGCCGAGTGTCCCGTCATCAGCATATTCATGGGTTATATTATGCATGTCTGTATTTTGTTTAAGTGTTCTTGGCGATTAATAGGGCTCCATCTCTGCATCTGCTAACCGGCGGCAAGAAAGAGTGCTTCTGGCCAAACGTTTGAAGTGGCTAGCTTAGTCAACACAATGCGTTTGCCTTTACCAGAGGGCTGAGGCAACTGTAGCATCGATTGTGGTCTTATATATGGAGCTGGAACCAAACTACGTGCACGTGCCGTGAACATTTTACCCCATCTATTCGTAGCTGCTATACTATACTGGTTCCCCGTGAAGGCGTGAAGCTGTGAACCGTGCCATTTGTTGGCTAGCGTGCTAGGCCGTGCAGGAAGGTCTCGTTCTAGCCCATGCTGTATCCGGCCTTCTTCGGTTTGTTCAGAGGATGGGCCAACTTTTTCCATAGCGTCCGGTGTTCCAGTTTAACCGAACCCCACGCGCCCACCTGCCGCTCCTTCCGCCAACCTCTACACGTCGGCAAGCCTTCCGACATTTTATGGGTTTTTGGTTGCTCTTGATCGGTTAGTCGGATGGTGCTGCATTAGACTGCGTTTGGTTTTGATAATCCTATTGCTCGGTTTGGGCCTGCCAGTCTGCCACCGTGCATGGACCGAGCTACCTCAAGACTGTGGGACCAATCAATCCCTAATCACGTGTATTAAGTTATTATAATTGATAATTTAGTTAAACCCTTAAATTTTGTATCTAAATTACCACTTCTTTTAGTGTTATAAAAAGTAAAACATCACTTCATATTTTTTACGTCTAAAATATCAATATGTTATGTTAAAAAATTCATTTAAATAACTATGAAGTGTATATATGTACATTATACGCTTATATTAACATTAATATTTTAGAATGTGATTAAAGTAAACATGCATGGTTAATTAATTAGTGACAAATATATATTTTTTGTCTCAACAATCATGAAAATACACGTTTTTATATTAATAAATATGCCATACAATCTATACATGTAGTTATTTTTATATTATATATATGTAATTATGTATATAAAAATGTTATATAACCACTTTTGCACAAATAATTTCTTAAAAATAGAATTTGATCATCTTGGGACGTGGGGAGGTTGTTATAATCCACATCTGACCATACCTTGAGGATAAAATCAAAATTTAAGAGTTATAATGGTTGTTTACTTGGAAAAATATTTAGCAACCAATGATATTAAAATTTGGAAAAATCAAAATTAGATTCATGGTGCCATATATATATCTGGGCCAACTACAACAACTACCATAGTCTGAGCCCACAAAAAAATAGTTCGCTATTTTCGCGCTATAGCTGCCCAAACAACATGACGCGAAGCTATTGCTTTTTTTCACTATCAGCGCTATTGCCGCTATAGTGCGCTATTTCGTCGCTAAATAGAAATAGCGTCATAGCGCCGCTATTGTTGCGCTATCACTTGTTCCCTGGGTGGCCCAGAAAAAATCCCGGCCCAGTTGATTTGAGGCCACGAATGTTGTTTCCTGTGTATTAGAAATATTTTTGTGTCATCACATGTTGTATCCTATGTAGCAAAATGAAAGTAACTTATGATTATCAATTTATCATGAAAATATTTAGCATGGGAATTGATGCGCTATAGCGGCACATAGCTGCCAAGACAGGCTGCCGCTATTTTTTATAGCCCACCATTTAAAACGTGGGTCGAAGCTAAAGTTTTAACTATATGCACACTCTAGATACATGGATGTCTTATGAAAAGGGGAAAAAGTATGGATATGAGTAAAAAAGATTATATATAGACTGTAATTCATAAGTTTATCACAACCAAATAGATGCTACTCTCTTCTAAATTATAAGTTGTTTTGATTTTTTGGTACATATATTTTCTAAGCATTAGTAATCCATAATTTTATTATAACTAAATAAATGTTACTCTCCCTATTCCAAATTATAAGTGATTTTGATTTTTTGGTACATCTGTTTTGCTATGCATCTAGATATAATATTATGTCTAGATACATAGCAAAATGGATAAATAAAAAATATCAAAACAACTAATAATTTGGAACGGATGATATGCCTATTGTGCTAGAAAATGAACATAAAAAAGTGCACAATTTAATATAAGTAAAATGTTAGTTTGAGGTATTTAACAAGAAATAATGCTATCTTTTAAGATTCTAAGCCGTGTTTACAAATTACAAATACAATAACTGTCAACATTGTTAGTGACGGTCGTTATTATTTTTCATATACTGGCTGGAGTATCACAAGAAATTAAACAAAATGTTGAGTAATTATTGGTGGTCAGGAGACACAGACATGCCAGTTTTGTTTTACCTCCTATATAAATTCATCAAGTCCCAGCTTCAGCTGATCAGCATCTCACCAAAAATATTAGTCGGTAATATCCTATATTTATTTACCGATCTGAAACTTATTCTTTAGGAGACTAGGGGAAAACGAGAAACAACATAGCTAGTCATCCGAAACGGATCGTGATTCCGATGTGGCCAGATGTTAATAGAAGCAAAGTTGTTGTGCTATGCAGAAACAGAATAAGAAAACTACAGAATGACAGTTTGATCTAATGTTACATCAAAATGATAGGTATTTAGACAACACAAGGTTACTGTATCAAGTAATGTCATTTAACCCTGAAAAGCTTGAGTGCCCCCCTGCGTCAACAAACCCACGAACTGAGAGTTCAGGAATAGAGGTTGAAGCAGAATCCTCCGACTGCAGTTCATGATCGACGAAGACTACAACAACGGTTATATCATCGTGGATGTAGCGCCGGACGCCTTTATCGAGCTTCTTAATATCACCATACCTCATTTCCCTCTTCCTTGCAGCTTCTTTTAGAGCTGCTTGTACCAATCTCCTTGCAATACCCTACAAAAACAACGAAATCGTATCATCAGAGCAATATGACAAGAGTTGCCAGTTCAAGACAATGCAGAGAGAAAGCAGTAAGGCATACTTCTCGTGGATTATTGTGGACAATTTCAACAGCTTGCTGGTTTGAGAGGTGCTCCCATAATCCATCCGATGCAAAGATCAAAAAACGGTCTTGTGAACTAAGAACTCTTGAACATACAGATGGCTCTGATGTCAGAACCGGCCGGCGGAGAGGTTCGGAGAGGTGGAAACGAGCTGTGGATGGATCAGCAGCGAATTCTCGCTTCTTCAAATATGCATCACCTATAGACCTTGAAACCTAAGTAGATCAGAAAGAAAGAAACATGTTCGAAGGAGTTTTCAGCATAGTGATCGAGTGTTAGATGGCATCATACATAAGTATTATTGAACACAGTGCTATAATTCTGAAGATTTATCATTGCTTTTTTGTTTTCATATTTAGCAATCCTATTAACTGATTTTCTGTTACCATCACCACTATTTCATCAAGCATACCCACAAGCATTATAAATACAGCAATGTCACAAAAAGAAATGCTGCCTACCTGTATGATGCCTTTGATGCGCCAAACACCATTCTTAAGGACAACGATTTGCGAATCATCAGGATGAAGAGTCCTAAGCTCCTGCCTAATCTCTTCCATGCTAGCATTGTGGTCTCTTGTTAGCTGCTCAGCAACAATCCTGTTTGATCCATTCAAAGAGCCAACAACCGCCCTAGAATCACCAAGATTGGCCAGGTAGAGTGTCCCTCTCCATATGATACCAACCAGACAGCAAGATCCAATAGTAGCCATGGCAGGTTTTATCAAATGCGTCCTGCGCACGAGCGACAGGAAGCCTTCCTCTGTAGCAGAAAAGGCCTTTCGAACAACATCCTCAGACATTGTTCCATGTTCCTGTGCAAGACCTGTAAAGTTAATACTACATGTTAGCATCAGAACATTTTCTTTCGGCTGAAAAACAGAACAAGTGGACTGTCCTAAATGGGAATAGAAATTGTAAGTGGGTTTATGTGTGACGTGGTGATCCCATCGACAAACTATTATTGGCGCTAATAAAGTCAGAGACATGACACAAGCATGGAACTGGAGACATGAACGACAATACTTCCTATACTGCGACCAAATCAATACTGCAGCGTAGACAGGATGTACAAGCCCTCTGTTCGCGGTCATGGCATCCCAAAAAGGGGGGAAAAAAAAAACTTAGCCCATTTCATTCCCCCAATTAGATGGGCAAAGCAGGTCACTGAAGACGTAGCCCGCGGACAAAATAGTCATTCCACTATTTGACACCTACATCAAGATTCTTTTTGTTTTGGTTTCTCAAAAAAAAAAGTCAAGATTCTTTTAAAGAAACATACAGTTTATCGATGAGATTGCACATGCAGCTCTTAAAAAATAACAGGAATAAAGGCATCAATCTAACTGAACCAAGCAATTCAACGCTAATACTGCCCAATCGAATCAAACAACCATTCTAAGCTAGCGAGCAGCATTTCGCGAAGCCCAAAAGAGTAAAATTTGTTGGAACCATATTCAGAGAAGGTGCCACGTACGGACGATGTGCGCAGAGAGGTGGTTAGAGATGAAGCGGGACGCCTCGGCGCCCCCGTGGCCGTCGTAGACGCCGACGAAGGTGGCGGCGGCGGCCGTCTCCACCTGGCTTTGGTCCTCCAGCACGTCGTTGGCCTGCACGACGGCGAAGGAGAACTCGCCCGCCGCGTGCCGCGCGAGGTCCCGCGACCACAGCAGCTCGTCGACGCCGCCGGCGTCGCCGTCGCCGTCCGCGTCCGCGGTGTCGTCCTCACCCTTCCTCGTAAGCGTGTACCTCCGGACCCGGTCCCAGCACGCGGACGCAATCCTCTCCAGCCACGGCCACATCCTTCATCTCCCTCCGGGGCTCGCTCCCGTGATTCGTCCTCTCTTCTCCTCCGCGCCGAGCGCGACACAAGAATCCAAAATGGCCCGAGCACGCAGTGCACGAAGATGTGGTTGCCCTGTTGTTGCCTACCACTGCACACCAAGAATCACCCAATTCCCACCTGCAAATTAGCAGCCAAACAAAGATTTTGACTTTTGCTTGTTTGCTTGCTTAGATACAGCAATGCGGAGCGGGGAACCGTACGGTAGACGCAACAAGATTGCCTCCTCTTGTCTCGTCAGTCTTGGCGCACCTAAACAAGTCCAATTTGCACGGGAGAGACGGGAGGGCAATCACCACCAACCAAGATCAAGATGCTTCAAGAGGCGAATCCCCTGCCGGTAGCAGGAAGCACCGCCGGATTCTCTGGGCATACCAAAGCCACCGGAGATGCGAGACGCCTTGAGGACCGGACGACCGGTGGTCGGAGTCGGATCGCGCGATTCGCTAGGCAGCAGGGTCCAGGAGGTGAGAAGGAACGGGATGCTGTTCTTGATGGAGCGGCAGTGGGAGAGGCGGCGCTCGTACGCTCCGCAGAGTGTGCATTAGTGGGGGGTCCGAACCGATTTTATACAAAGCGTTTGTCAGAAATCTCCCTGGATTTGCAGGTATTTTTCGTGTACGAGACAGGCTTGTGAAGCGAGTAGAAAAAGCGCAAAAGGGGATAGAAAAAGCAGGTAAAGCGCGGGGCTGATCGTGATTGGCTCCTTTGACCTCGCTTATCCTTTATTTTCCCCACTTATATGAAACAGTAGTGTTATTTTCTTTTTTTTTATTGGTAGATAGATTGATGAAACGGGCCTTTCAGTTTCAGGCGCTGTGAATTGAAATGCAACGCCAAATGCCTTATCACAGACACGGGTCTCCGTCCCTTTGAATAAAGGCGTGCCTTTTTTAGAATAAAAACCATGGGAGCAGGTCTCTTTATCCTTTGGCGGAAGGTCAGATGATTCCACTCCTGTACAGCTGCTGCAGGCGATGTAAAGTGTAAAAGCGCCAGGAGAAAAGCTTGGGCCTGACAGCAACAGTAACCGTCCCACTCCACTCTCTTGGATGAATCATGCAGTAATAACAAAGAGAAAAACGGCATGGGGCATCAGCTCATCAGCTCATAAAAAAAAAAAAAAACAGACAAGAGGATCGATTTGCAGACCAAGAACGCAGCGTCACCGCGGATGCATCAGATAAGAGCGTCGAGCGATGGATAGCGTCTCCCGCTTTACATTACAGATACAGATGGAAAAAAAAAAGCAAGAAATGGGAAAGAAGAAGGAGAACAAAAAGGCAGCCCGGCGGGGCCGCTGAAAGATGAGTCAAACAGTTCGCGTCACTGGGAACCTGTGACACCACGCCGTGCGCCCGCCCCGATCCATCGCTACCTCCCGGGCTTTTTCTCGCCGGCCGGAGCTCACCCATCCATCTATCGCCTTTGTCCTTTAATGCGTGCGTGCCTTCCAGAGCGTCGCTGATGTTTACGGTCACCACGGCGCCATTGCGTTGCGACGATGGGTACGTATACCGCATACGTGGTGTGGACAGCAGAGGAGCAGCACCACCTGACGAATGAACTTCTCAGTCGTCGTCGCTCGGTATAGAAGTGTGATTTCGATCTCGATGCCACTTGTATGCACAGCAGACGTGGCAACTGGCAACACATGGAGCATGAACATGGATCCGATCAATCTGCCCATTTGCTCGTGCGATCGATGAGATTACATGTGGGTAGATCAACACCACACCCTGTCAGGCACAGCCAGCCACCCCAGCTTGACTCGTTCGTTCCGGTCCCCAGATGAGATGAGATCGGTAGATGGCCGCGTGCAGGCAAGCCGTGCCTGCGCCATCTTTTTAGGTGAGGATGGCTGCGTTTCCCCCCCTGTCGAGTGCCGACTGGCGACGGAGAGAGCTGCAAGCACAACCCACTGATGTGAATGACGAGATGCATCCTGCTGATAAGGGTGGATGATGGAGCTCGAAGCCGGTCTATTTCTCATCAGTAGTAGCACGTACAGTAAGTGCGATCGCTGGTGATGTCCGAGTCTGATTGAGCTACTGTTCTGCTAATTACGGCCAGCCAGCAGTTTACAAGTTCTTTGTGAGTGCTGACTGCTGACAGACAGACACTGGGAAAATGGGATTCGAAAGTGCGAAAAGGGAGGTGAGTTGAGTCAGACGTCACCAGCCTCGATCTCGTAGGCTTTTCACGTTACGTACGTTGTTTCCGCAGGAGGAAAAGCACCTGCAAGTCATGCGTCAACACTCAACAGGTACCGATCGGCACATATAGATCCGTGGAAGAAGTAGATACTGTAACATATACAGGAGTTTTCTTTTTCTTTTTTTTCATTTATAAAATGAAAAGAGGAGCACTCGGACATTGGAACGTTGGAAGGGCCGCGCGTTGGCGGGCTGGCTTAGGTGGGCCGTCGCAGGCCTGTATTGGACTCTTAACCACCATCAAGCCTGGCGCAAATCACCTGATTAGCAGTTGAATAGTGCCACATCGGCTAATCAAGACCGGGGAGCTTAGCGGGGGAGCAATATAGATACAAGGAGGGGCAAGCTTGGAACATACTTACCTGGATGGGGTCTATGGCTGATCATTAAGAGTCATGACCTAAGTTAATGGCCTACATTGTACTTGAGGAGGAGCACTAGCTTACCATCTTCCTAAATGAGAGAGTGGATGCCATAATTTGTGGTACAGGGGTACGTGTTCTCGCGGCCCCTACCAAATAAATTTAGAATGTTTTTATCTTTTTACAATTACAATTTACAATATGAATGAAAGTGTAAATTAATTTATACTTTGGGCAGACGAGTGCTGATCGACACTGAAAAATATGATTCAATTCCAAAAGTGTAAAATCGGAGGTGAGTTACGCGTCAACACTCATCAGATACTAATCAGCAGAGGTTGATCCGGGGAGAAAGAAAACAATAACGCGATGATTTCTATATTTTTTTATAAAATATAAATAGAATAAATAATAAAAGAAGAAGAAAAAGGGTTGTCTTGTGCACACCCATCTTGAAACATTGCAAGGACCGAGCGTTGGCAGCTGGCCTAGGTGGGCCGGGGCAGGCCTATATTGAACCACCATCAAGCCCATAGCTAATCAAGACCTAGGAGCTGCCCCTGGCGCAAATCACCTGATTAGCAGTTGAATAGTGCCACATCGGCTAATCAAGATGAGGAGCTTAGCGGGGAAGCAATAAAGATAGATGGAGGGGTAACCTTGAAACATACTTATCTAGACGGGGTCTATAGCTGATCATGAATAGTCATGGTTTAGGTTGGTGGCCTCCATTGCACTTTGAAGGTGCACTAGCTTACCATCTCTCATTGGGAGAGTGGACGTCATAATTTATGGCAGAGGGGGTATGCGTTCGCGCGGTCCTTATAAATTAATTTGTAATTTGTGCTGAGGAGTGCTGATCAACACTGGAAATATATTCATTCCTAAGTGCAAAATAGAATAAAAATAAAAGGAGAAAAAGGGATGTGCACTCCGATCTTGAAACGTTGGAAGGTCCGAGCGTTGGCAGCTGGGGTGGGCCGGGTATATTGAACCACCATCAAGCCCATAGCTAATCAAGAGTTCAAAGACCGAGGAGCTGCACCTGGCGCAAATCACCTGATTAGCGGCTGAATAGTGCCGCATCGGCTAATCAAGACCGAGGAGCTTAGGGGGAAGCAATAAAGATAGATGGAGGGGCAACTTTGAAACATACTCATGAAGAATCATGGCCTAAGTTAGTGGCCTCCATTGCACTTAGGAGGAGCACTAGCTTACTATCTTTCTAAATGGGAGAGTGGACATATTAATTAATTTATAACTTTTTTCATTATTACAATTTATAGTACCACAGTACAATAAAACTACAAAACTAATACTAAGAAAAAATTGCAAAATTAAAATGTAGATAAAGTTAATCTACAATGGTACTCTTTCAATAAAAGCATTTATAAACAGCAAAAAAAAAACTTGAAGAGTTGTAAAATAATAAAATGTAGAATGTGGAACGCAACATACTTTATGATAAATTCCATCGGTTTGATAGTAGGATCGCTCATAGTCCAATATACAAGATTTTGACGGTACAAACTCGGTGTGTGCTGGGCTGCGGTCATGAGTGTGCCACTCTCGAAGGAGAGCATCTATATCTACTTGGTCAATCCGAAATCTAGCGATCCTAACTTGTTAGATAAATCTTTAAAAGACTACGCAGTGAACCCTATCGACCTTCCTTAGCAGTGGGTCAAGAGCGGCGCGACTAATTCACATGCGCGCCAGAATTGCACCTGGCGGACGATCTCCGACGGGAAGCGTTTCCATTTTTTGAAACAAATGAATCCTGCATTTTACTAAATATGGATGGGCCATAGGCAAAACACGCCAGCGAAGTGCATGCACCCACTCGGTCACGCACCCACACCACTTCTTCCTTGGCAGTCAAAAAAAACTGCAGGCGGTGACATGCATAAAACTTTCTTTTATAAAAACTCCGTAATTTTTTTTTCTAAAAGTTTTTTATTTATAGCAAGAAAAGGTAAAGTTATAAATTCAAATACATAGCTTTCATTCTCTAACTTATATTTCTAACTTAGAATACATAACTTAAATGATCTTACACGTTATAACGTTAGAATTCTGACTTAGAACATATAACTGGGTTGCATGTTAGAAATCTAACTTATACGTATAACTTAAATAATCTAACATGTTACGAAATTAAAAATCTAACTTATACGTATAACTTACGTGATCTAACACATTGTAAAGTTACAAATCTAACTTATACATCTAACTTATCACGTCAAAACACATATCTTACAATGTTGCAAATTTAGAATTTAACTACTTATAACTTTTACCTGTAACATAGGTACCAGAATATAAAAAAAAAATTATACACACAATGGCTGCACTATAGAAAAAGTGAAAAAAAATCAAAACGTATCCAAATGGGATCTAGTTTTATTCGTCTCGTCGCGTAAAACATACCGGTGAAAACGAAATTAAAAATAGATACAAATTTTAGAAATTAAAGCAAGTTAAAATAAATATTTTTTTCTTTCATGCTTGCCTCAGCGTTGACACATCATGCAATGCATCACCAGCTGCATCACACACATGCACATACGCGGTAGCGTTGACACAACATGCAAACCGCAGTGTGCATGCATCACCAGCTGCATCACGCACATGCACATACGCTGATGCGCGGTCAGAGCGTTCGCTCGGAACGCAACCAAGCGGTAGATCGTGAAAATGAAATTTCGGGTGAAGAGCCTGATCACCACGATAAAAGGGTAAATCACGGCTCGAGATTATTAATCCCAACTCAAGTAGTCCATTCAACCTTCCCACAATCACAAATCTTCACGTTTCCAGTTGATAATTACATGGATAATAATTGTTTTAGTTAGCAATGACTACTAGTGGCAAATGACACGAAGCTATAAAAAGGCACATCGGCTGAGCAGTGTGGTCACTCAGTGTAGAAAATGAGTGGGGTCTTGTTTAGTTTCCAAATTTTGGTTTCAGGATTCAGTAAAAAAAGATTTTTTATTACATCAAAATATCGGCACATGCATAGAGTGTTAAATATAGAAGAAATTAAATACACAGTTTGGTTTTACTTTATGAGACGAACGTTTTAAGCCTAATTAATTAATATTTGAATAATTTATATGAAATACAAACGAAATGCTACAATGCGTTATAGTATTAGAACAGTAATTTAGCCATTTCCAACTTAGAGAACTAAACGAGGCCTGGGCCTGAACAAGGGCCTTTTTCTATGATTAGACCGATCAGGCCGTCTAGTTAAAAAAGCCCTTGGCAGTCTGAACCCATGTGATGAGTGTGATGAGAGCATGAAAGGCCGATGGACCCGCGAACCAGAAGCAAATGCCCACCTCGGTACTTTGGAATGCATAATTTTTTCTAGTTTACCTGATTTTTTAATAAAAATATCCTATTTAAAATTGCGGGCTATATAATTTAGCGGGAGCTTGGCCAAAACGCTATAACGGCGCTATTAGGACGTTATAGCGCTAATGAGCATTGCGATAACTACTTCTGGACGCTATAGCGCGCTATTTTTTATATAAAAATGCATTATTTTTTTATAAAATTCTTGCATAGTTTTTGTGAAAATATCCTGGTACTCCAAAGAAGCTCTTAGTTGCGAGCCAAGCAAAACTTGTCTGAATCATATCTCCATCCTCCAAAGGGGCTCTTAGTTGTGAGCCAAGCAAACTTTTCTGAATCATATCTCAATCCCAGATGATCGATTTTAGTAGATGTCTAAGGTCAATATACATTTGGCTGACAGACAAAGATCGACAAGTGGAAGGCTTCCATTGATCCATTCAAACAGGCTCTAAGTTACCAAAATTTGACTCGGTAGATGGTCTAGTGTAGATGCCATGGTTCCTAGTCCTGCCAACATCAAAATCTTTGGATACTGATGAACCGGCGTCAGTATACACTCCGTACCATCCATCCTATGTAACAGAGAGAAAGCACGCATGTTCGTGCCAATTGGTCCACAATGCAAGATGTCCCGAGCGGCAGAGACCCATTCTCCTGCGAGTACATTTCGGTACGTGAGCATGGAGCTCAGCATGACCGCTGTCGCAGTAAAAAAGGAAAGGGAGATTAACAATAATTTTGGCCCCATCGCAGTTTGTCAAGCTCGATACTCCAAACCTGAAACCTGCATCATAAATTCTGAATCTAGATCTTGTAGGTATCACCATCCGTGCTCGGATCATTCCAGTCTAGTCCCTGGATTATTCGACGGGCATTATCCAATCACCAAAGTTTCCAATATTCCACATCATCTTTCACAAGATACCCTTCCATCAGACCACGCTAACTACCGACTAGCGTTGCCTGAAAAAAGCAACTACTACATAATACTTATCTGTGAGTGTGAACGCCATTGGGATAGGGACGGTGATGATAATCTGATCCGAGACGTGACAGACTGACGGCCACTGACGCACAAACACTTTGACGCAGCAACCTTGATAGGGTCAGAAAATCGTAAAACTCTGCCGGCTGGAGAGCCGGAGGCCGGAGCGACGCGCTGCCAGCCAGGCAGGCAGCCAAAACCCCCATTTGGCACACTCTGTCCCGCGAGACCATTTCCCGGTGTCCCCTTCGTGCATTTCACCACGTCGCCATGTCACGTATGATGAGAACAAGCGAGGATCCTGCTGCTACCCCGCTGCCACCACAAGGCGTAGCGGAGCCAACTCCTCGTCGATTCGGTCACGTCACCCGCTACATCCACGCCAATGGCGCCGCCTCCATCGTCCTTGCTCCGAGAGCTCCTCGCAGCTGACGGCTTCAAGAACCGTCACAAGCCGCCCGACAACAGCTCCGCACCGGCGGCCTCAAGAGCCGCGAGCATGCCGCTCCAGCACCGGCGCCCGGGCAAGCCGCCCTCGCGGTCACAGTCCGACGTGCTCACCCGCAGCCGCCTGAGGCAGATGAACGTCGACGCAGCCGGTGGCAGCATGGACGCCGGTGCCGAGCGGCGGCGGGCCGCGACCGCGACGCGCGGGTCGTCGGCGTCGCTGAAGGGAGACGGCGACAACAGAGGCTCGGGCGCCGGTGCCAGGAGAGTCTCCGCGTCTGATCCTGCCGCGGTGCCGGCGCTCGACGAGTCCGCGCTCACCGCGCTCATCTCCCTGGCCGCGGGGCCCCTGAAGCGGTTCGCCAAGGACGAGGCGTTCCGCGGCTCGCTGCGCGCCGGATGCGCGTCGTGCCTCGGCGACTCTAACCACCGCGCCGTGCTGGACCTCCGCGTGCACGCGCAGACCGTCGAGCGCGCCGCGACAGAGGGCCTGGACCCGCGCGACCTGAAGCGTGCGTCGCTGAAGCTCCACCAGATGGCGTCGCTCAAGGGCAAGGACGCGGACGCGGTGACCGCGGAAGCGGGCGTTCCCTACTCGCGCCTCGCCGCATGCGCGCACCTCTACATGTCCGCCGTCTCCAAGTTGCAGAAGCGGGACCACTCAGCCGCGGTGCACGCCCTGGAGGTCTTCTGCCTGGCGCCGCGGGAGGCGCGGACGGCCCTGCTGCCGGCGCTCTGGGACAGGCTCTTCCGATCGGGCCTCTCGCACCTCAGGACGTGGCGCGACCGCGAGTCGGCGGCGGCCAGCGCGGACGAAAGGGTTAAGGAGGTGGAGAAGGTGTTCGTGGACGTACTGGACGAAGGGACGCGCACGCTCGCCTGCTACTATAGGGACTGGCTGCTGGGGCGGACAGACGCCATGGCTCTCCCGGACGTTCCTGCTCCTCCGAGCACGGTCCATGCTAGCGCGCCGAGGGGCTCAGCGTCGACGTCGTACGACATCAGCTCGGATGTCAGATTCGGCTCCGGGAGTTCGAGTCCGGCGAAGTTCGCGTACGACGACACAATGCGGGCATCGGATGAGGTCGAGGAGGACGAAGCGGTGTACTTCGAGGCCGCCGCGGACGCGGTGACCGTGCTCCCGGACCAGGAGAGCGATGGAGCTGGAGGCGAGGAAAGGAGCCACATTCCCGCTGTGTTGGCCGAAGAAGACGTGCCCGTGCCTGACAATTTAGACAGAGAGACGTCTCAACCACATGTAAGCATTTTCCCCGGTAACATTCCAGCATTTTATTCACACGAAGTACACCAAAGTTTATGACAAATTACATCTCACGATCATATTCAAAGGCCGAAGAAGAACCGAACAAGGAATCAGATGCATCAGCAAGTTACCCGACGATTTTTGACAACTCTGCTTTTGACCTTCTCACACTCTGGTACGGGCACCATTCCCTTCCCTTCGACTACCATCCAATCTTCCAGTGCATACAATACAATTCTGTACTGATCGCTGTGATTTCTTGTAAGTTCCTCAGTGAAGTGCCACTCCAGAGTGACACAGATGGCAGCGACGAGTTATCCATTTTCGCCACGGTTCCCAGCGACTTCCTGTGTCCACTGACGCGCCAGATCTTCAGCAATCCCGTGACGATCGAGACAGGCCAGACGTTCGAGCGGCACGCTATAGTTCAGTGGCTAGACAGAGGCTTCAGGGTGTGCCCGGTTACAGGCCAAGAGCTCTCGAGCCTGACGGTGCCAGACACGAACCGTGTGCTCAAACGCCTGATCGATAGCTGGAAATCTGAACACTTCAAGCATCTGGTATCCGAAAGCACTGGGCTTGGTGTGAAACTAAGTGTACCAGCAATAGACAAGGCTCTGGATTCAGCTGAAGACATGTCTGAAAAACTTGACAAAGCAAGGCACCTAATGGCGATCGGTGGGATAGACTTCCTTCTGCACAAGTTTCAGGAAGGAGGGGGAGACGAGCTGCCACGGGTAGCTGAGCATCTGCTGTTTTGCATCAGGGCTGAAGGCAGCTGCAGGAATTACGTGGCTATAAAGATCGATGGCTCAAGTCTTCTGCAGCTTCTCCACAGTGAAGTGCCTTCAGTACGGAGAACTGCAGCGGGGTTGCTCACTGAACTAATCTGCCTAAGAAGGTGCAATTTCCTGAAGATAGAGTTTTTTTTTTTAAAAAAAGATGTTTTTGGGGAAATTTTAAAACAGATGTCTTAAAACATATTTTGTACATGTTTGTGCTGCCATCTTACCTCCCAGTTACCAACATACTTATTTCGAACAGGAGAGAAATGTTTGAATTGCTCCTGCATGGATTGAGAGCAGAGTCGATCATGGAGGCAATGGATGTGCTACTGGAGTATCTCCGGAGCTTGCCGGTAGAAGAACAAGCCCCAGTTGCCGTTCTACTGTTGCGTTTCGATGCATTGGTATGCAGCTTTAAACCATGCACCTCTTGCTGTCGTACGCTTACATCTCCACTTTCATGAAATGGCATTTCGATCGCTAGCCTCAGTAATCGCCTGCAATTTAGTCCGCACAAATCTGTAACCTGAATGCATTGCAGTTGCAGGTGGAGCCGAACGTAAACAGCGCGTACAGAGAAGAGGCGGCCAAGATCATCACACATTCTCTGAGATGCTGCCTGTCAGAGGACAATGCCATGCCCAGCACCCGGAGAGCTCTGCTGCTATTGGGAGGGCATTTCACCTTCTCAGGCGACCTTCTCGCGGAGGACTGGATGCTGAAACAGGCCGGCTTCATCGACCACTCTCCTGCCAGTTCTGACGCTGTCATACATGTACTGCACACCTGACCACCTTATCCACACAGAACACTACCAATGAATAGTTTCTGAAGTTAGCTTTGCGGTGCTCAGGACAACGAAGCCGCCGAAAACGATGCGTGGCTGAGACACGTGGCCGCGGCGCTCCTCGGCGGCGCCATCGGGATCAGGAGACCGTTCCTGGAGGCGCTGTCCAAGTGCCTGGGCTCCCCCGACGACGGCCTGGTGAGCGCGTGCCTGACGACGGCAGGGTGGCTGTGCCGCGCGCTGCAGGCGTCGCTGGACCTGGAGGTCCTGGACGACGCCGCCGCCACGGACACGTCCCTGGCCGCGTTCTCGGCGCTCGTCCCGCGGCTGAAGCAGTGCCTGGCGCCCGGCCGGCCCGCCCGGCACAGGGTCCTCGCGGCAGTGTCGCTGCACAACTTTAGCAGAATCCCAGGTATACACGCCCGTGTGCCTGTCTCTCTGCTTTCTGTCACGTCGGCGTCTCGTTCTTGCTTGCCCGAAGCCATCGGCAACCTGATCGCGCGTAGTGGTGTGGAGTGGACCATCCTTCCATTAAGCTAGCCACGAGATTGCTTTGCTGGTGGCAAGTGACTGACGGGAATGACTGCCGTGCAGACTGCAGGGAGCTGCTGATGCTGCTGGCTGACGGCCTGCGCGACCACCTCGCGGAGCTCGCGCACCTGACATGGACGGCCGGTCAGCTATCCGCCGAACTCCGCGGCCACGAATGACGTTTGACTTTCGCGCGCTCGCCGGGTTGCCCTAGGAGGGCCGCCGGCGCCGGGGCCATATCTCATCATCTATCGCGGCGGGAGATTCAGCGGAAATGTGTGACGATTGAAGAATCCCCGCTGCTTTTCTTGACCCGTTCGTCGGAACGAGCCCTTTGACGCGAACTCCCAACTGTTTCGCCGAGAGCGATAGGCGCTGTACACTACTTTATCTCTTTTTCCCTTCTGCAAAGCTTTGTGATGGATGAGGCGCCGGCTGTGAATACCACACGATGATTTTGAGTTTTACAGAGCGATTCAGACTTTTTTTTTTTTGGTTGTGGTCATGGATATTCAGCGTCGGAATGATCTTCTCCACTTGGGAATTTGGGTGGTACCGTGGTGGATCAGGACGTTTAGCAACTTGTAGAAGGAGGCTACGAGTCCATTGTAGTACTTGACCTACTACAGGATATACTGTGGGCTCCATGGATTTCTATACTTTACATGTCTCTTGTCACAATCTGGTGCAGCCGTGTACGTCAGCTTGTAGACTTTTCAGTGGACATGGTTCTGATCCCATTCGTTGGGTAGGAGACGTGTGCTTGAGAACGCCTCGTCATCGTGATTCACATGCATGGCGTCGTTACAATTACAACCGGTCCACGCTTCTTCCATTCCAATTCCCATCAGGGGAACACAGTGTTCCTATTCGTTTGTTCGTATCAATGTTATCAGACAGTCATTCAATGATATTTTTCTCTCACACAACAAATCAACGTTAGCTAAAATTAGTCCGTTAGAGACGATTCAGCGAATACACGACACGAGCAACGCTGCCTCAGCTTCAGGGGCACGCGTGAGCGTTGCTACGACCGCGACTTGTCAGTTGCGATTGCAGTTTCTGTTGGCGCCCATCTCTTTCTCCTGTGCCGTGCATCAGTGCATGGGCACGCAGACTTGAGCCGCTTCACGCACATGCGATGCTATCGACTCTACAACCCACCTACTGCTACTGGAGTCTGGACAAAACATTTCGCAACTTGGGGCCGGGTACATCAGCCTAGCTAGCTGGACCGGCCGCCCGCGCCCGGGGCCCCGGCCGGATTCCACAGCCTGACGCCCTGGGCACAGTTTCGCAAGCCGCCGCCCATGCATCATTTTCGGCTAACCGCTGGTTGACGGCCTGACGACGCCTCATCATATATGCTCGCCGCAAGCATTGTTTAATCCATGTGATGTGCTCGTCGTCGACCACGATCCCAGCAGCATCAGAGTCAGGGCGGACGGTCCGGGCATCCCTGACCCTGATCAATCAGCGATGAGCCGCGCCACTTGCCGCGTTCGGTTGCGCTTGCGCATGTGCCAAGGATCGTTGTCGATCCAGCGGAGCCCGAGCGAGCGGGATGAACGTCCTGGCAGATTTTCCAAGTCAACGTCTTGTATCATCTCTACTAACGTCCTTCCTTTCTTTTAGCTTCCACCTTCCAGCGTCGCGGTTTCGTGACCGCGAAGCGTTTCCAGGACGAGGGGGGCCGCCCTTGTTCCCTTCACGCGCTGGCATCGCATATACCGGTGGATCCGGAGGGATCACCCGCGTATTCGTGTGATGAGTGCGCCAAAGTGACGAGACGTCTGGGTTCGAAACGAATCTGGCAAGGGCCACTGCACGAGCAGGTTCTCCCAGTTGGGTGCTTGTGGTGTGGTGGTGCCAGGTGCGCACGGAGAAGCTGTGTCGGCCAGTGCAGGGCATCAAGATTAGCTAGTATGCAGTACTGCAGTGTCACCCAACAAATTTCTTTTGGCGTAGTGACTCGGTAATCATGGAAAGATCTGAAGCAGCCGAAAGCACCATGGGGGAGGAAGGCTAGGCACGGCTAGACTTTTCCTCCTACGACGAAACAAGGCGGCGGGAAAGCTGAGTACGACGAGTTGGGTGGAGATGGATTAATAATAAATCATCTGAATTCATATCCATAAAAATTAAAATTATGCTTCTGAAGCATCATATTATTTTCTCGAGCATTCTAACGACTTTAAATCTAAAAACTCAAAACTATAAAATTATATATCTCATTGAGAGCTATAATTTTGATATAAAAAGTACTTTTATTTGAATCCATACAAAAAAAGTATTATTCTTATGATTTGAGATGCGCTAATACACGATTATTTTGATGTTAAAACATTACATATTTTTTTGGAACCTTTTAACCTGTTCAAATGGAAAAACTCAGAACTAGAGAGTTGTAGACTTCATCGAGACCTACAATATTTATATAGAAATTATCTTCATCCGACGTAGTATTGAGGAGTTATGATTTTTTTAAAAATTCAGTCTTGTCGCGCCAATGCATGGCGCGACAAGCTTTTCCATGTCGAAAACGGCGTCCAGAGTGACGTATCTTGTCGCACTAACACATGGCACGACAATGTGGTTTGGTCGTGCCATAGGAATTGGCGCGACCAAAAGGGATATGAGGTGCAAATATTCTTTGAGTGATGTTATTTTTCAAATGTTGATTAAAAAGAGTTAAAATTAAAAAAATCCATCCTCAGCTGCCCCCATCTAAAACTATTTGTCAAGAACACTAACTCAGCTCCGATCCCTTGTTGGCCCCGTACCGTTCTTAGCAGTCCCACCCTCAGGGTTTTAGATGGACACAAAAAATGACATTATTAGGTTAGTTGCTATCTGTTTGATGGACAATACTCCCAATGTACAATGTGGATCAACACAACAAATACAATATACTAAATGCTACTTGGGGGCCAGCCATCTTCACCCCTTTAGTAATCTCCAATAATCTACTCTTTAGTTGATGCAGACAAGAGCATATAAAAAAGCAAAGAGACATCAAATGTCTAAGTGGAGATGAGATAGTCTCCCACCTGATGCGACTCATGGGAGCCTCCCTCTCCACTTCTCATGTTTCCATGCCCTAATAGAATGACAAGTGCTCCATTCTCTATTTTCCTTTTGTGTCACAATCATGGTAGCCAGTGATTTCTACATCTTGTTGGACATACCATAAGGAGGACCTCATGTGACTTTTGCCTTTTGAGCGGAATCAAAATCTCACCGATATAGAATAACACCTTTAAATGTGCATAAAAGTCCATCTAAGAATGTTACTCTATAGAACGTAGAACCATTATGTGCATGCAAATCGGATGTTTGGACGATGAGATGTGCAGAAAGGAAACATAGGCCATGTTGGGCACCGATTAAAATCGGATTCTCGCTCGTCTACCGTGAGAATCAAGCAAAAGCCCGCCAAATGTTCTGCGGCGGCCTTGATTCTTTCTACCGTCCCCCTCTCACCCACCGCGAGAATGAACTACAACCTCGCTTCTATGTATCACGGCTCCCCCACGGGGTGATCGCCCACCTCGGTTCCAAACAAGGAAAAAACATTTGTATGATTCGACTGCGGATCCAGACATTTACGACCTTTAATTCGTTCCTTTTGTTTTCCTCTTCTTGGATAATGTCTTGGTTCGAAGTCGATTTTCTTGATTGATATATTCTTATGCCAAATCATTTTGTATGCTTGGAACTGGAATGAATCTTTTTATCCCGGCAGCCACACTACAAACATTCTCCTAGAAATGGTGCCGTCACGGAGCTCACAGCTACTCACCGCCGCATTCCAGCCTGCACAATGGGAAAACGCTGGCCGACAGTCAACGTACAAGTGTACAAGTCAGGCTAGCACACTGACGTTCGTGTGAGGCAGTACATCTATGTACAGATTTTCTTTGGACTACTAGTACTCTAGTAAATGCCTGGATCCTTAGATGCGATGACGCAACGAATGAATCGGATGACTCGTCAACTCTGAATCCTCCCACAAGATAAACTCCTGCAGAAGCTTCCTCCCACCCGGGACGATGGCGAGTCAGAGTCAGACGCTCAATTTCGTGCACACGAAACAGCTCTTCCTCGTGCCATCGTGTATTATTAGTAAACTCTTTCTCCATCTACTTTGCTGTTGTACTTTGATCCGCGGTTGCTTTCCCCAGTCACTTTTATTTATCCTTTTATCCTCCACAGTACTATCTAGCTACGCTCAGTCGCTCACCTTCGATTCGTATCGTTCCCAACGATGGGGGCAAAGGAAAAGGAGGAACCTGCATCACGACAGGTAGGACACTTATCCTAGACTGTGCCAGCGAGCGGCGAAAAGAGGATTAGAATTAGACCCAGGCCCGGGGGCGACGGCGCAGCCATGGGACCCACCGCAGCCGAGCAGCGCACGCCCGTTCCCCTCAACGCCACGCGCGTGCACGGTGCACGCAGACACGACGCCGGCGGTTGGCCGCTTTCCGCGGCTCGCGAACGGCGGTCTCACCCCGCGCGCGGGTCCGTCAGCCGGCATCAAGAACTCAGCGCGGACACGGAGGACGGGAGGAGCCCCACACCACGCACGCACGCAGCTGGGTCGCCCCGACCCCGCTCGAGTTCAGTTCAGTGTACCTGACCGCTCCCTCGCCGTCGCCGAAACCAAGGCAACGCGGGCAGGGAAGGAACAGGAAGGCCGCTGCCGACCTTCGTCTCACCCTCGCCTCACCTTCCCCACACCGGCCCACCCGCAAAAATCCAAACACCACGCCGCGATTAATTAAGCGCGCCCGCGCGCACCGGACCGGACGGATCCACGGCTGCTCCTTTGCCCCGCGGCCGCACGCATCTCTCGCTCGCTCGCTCGGCGTTGCGGGGTGTCGCCGTCGCCAGCTCGCCACTCGCACGCACGCACTGACCAACCGCCAGCCTGCTGAGCCCAATCCAAACCGGGACCAATCCAACGCACGGAACTGCTGCGTGCGTTCGCTTTCCCCGTAAACGTGACCAGAGAGAGAGAAAGGACAAGGGAGGAGAAGCCGCCATGAAGCAGCAGCGGCGGTTGCTGGAGCTGCCCTTCTAGTCGTCCCCCGTTAAATCCCTGCTCGCCCAGTCACGAGCACCCGCCCGCCCCAGTTTCTCTCCCCACGCCCGCCCGGCCGCCCCCGGTCCCCGACCCAACCCAGATCAGAGATTCCGTGTGTGGCGTTGGCGTTTGCGCTGGCGTATCCTCCCGTGACCGAGCGAGCGACCCGAGCTAGCTTCATGCGCCAGGGGCGGCGGCCTGGGCTTCACCCCGTCGTTTGATGGGCAACGCATGCGGCGGCTCCCTTAGATCCAAGTACCTGCACAGCTTCAAGCACGCCGCGTCGCAGCGCCACGACTCCGAGTACAGCGCCAGCGCCACCACCACCACCACCACCACAGCCGCCGACGACGACTCGCCCAGGAAGCAGCAGCAGTCCACGCCGCCCGCCACCACGGACGCCCACAACGCGCCGGCGCCGCCCGCGCCCGCCATGAGACGCGGCGCGGCGGGCGCGGCGCCCGACCTCGGGTCCGTGCTGGGCCACCCGACGCCGAACCTCCGGGACCTCTACGCCCTCGGCAGGAAGCTCGGGCAGGGGCAGTTCGGCACCACCTACCTCTGCACGGAGCTGGCCACGGGGGTGGACTACGCGTGCAAGTCCATCTCCAAGCGCAAGCTCATCACCAGGGAGGACGTCGACGACGTGCGGCGCGAGATCCAGATCATGCACCACCTCTCGGGGCATAAGAACGTCGTTGCCATCAAGGGCGCGTACGAGGACCAGGTCTACGTCCACATCGTCATGGAGCTCTGCGCGGGCGGGGAGCTCTTCGACCGGATCATTCAGCGCGGGCACTACAGCGAGCGCAAGGCCGCCGAGCTCACCAGGATCATCGTCGGGGTCGTCGAGGCGTGCCACTCGCTCGGGGTCATGCACCGGGACCTCAAGCCCGAGAACTTCCTGCTCGCCAACAAGGACGATGACCTTTCGCTCAAGGCAATCGATTTCGGACTCTCGGTCTTCTTCAAGCCTGGTAAGCTACTGGCCTGCTCCTGCTGCAGAATCGCAAACTTCTCCCCCAATCCATTGTCACATACTTGCAGTACTGTTTTAGTCAACGGCTGGAATTTGTGCATTGCTTGTTGTGTTACTACTCGGTTCAGTTGTGCTCTGTTTTATTCATGTTCCTAGTCGTAGGAGATGAAATGGATGATTGCAGGTGAAATTCTGTAACAGCAGCTTTTGTGGAGTCATCATGCAACTGAAATTTTGCAACAGCATGGGTTGAAAAGTACACTGCTAGTAATAGTCGGTATTGATTGTTATGTGATGAAAGCTAGCGTTGCAATAGCTTAGTTTGACACGAAATAAATGCAGCTAGCTACTTGCCATTCAAGATTTGGTAGTGGCAAACACTAATTAATGAATTTAGTGCCCTAACCTGCTAATGCAAGTTAAGCAGGGAGCATTTCTTAGCTGAGTGGCAGTTGAGATAATTGGATTTGATGGAAGCTGTCTATTATTATTCTAATACTGAAAAATATACACAGAACCTTTTTCGCTCCAACTTGTAATCAGTTAGGCATCCTATCTGCATCCTTGACACTTTTCCCTTTTCTTGCTCTCTTCTTTCAGGTCAAGTTTTCACCGATGTTGTTGGTAGCCCATATTATGTGGCTCCAGAAGTTCTGTTGAAAAATTATGGACCAGCAGCTGATGTATGGACAGCCGGTGTCATTCTTTACATTCTACTAAGTGGTGTGCCTCCATTTTGGGCAGGTATGTAGTATTTTCATATGTTTGCCTTAAGTTCTTAAGGATGTTTGACTTTATCCCTTTTGACAGCAGGCTAAGATTTTCGATGTATACAATGCAGAAACACAACAAGGAATATTTGATGCTGTATTGAAAGGTGTCATTGATTTTGATTCTGATCCGTGGCCTGTCATATCTGATAGTGCAAAAGATCTTATAAGACGAATGCTGAATCCTCGCGCTGCTGAGCGCTTAACAGCACACGAAGTTCTATGTTAGTTTCTTTCACCAATTTATAATGTTGATTTGTTATTTTTCCAACACTGCAATGCATCCATTCACCTGATGTAATAGCAATTGTTGGATAAAAAGATGACACTTGAACTTGTGCACAGGCCATCCATGGATTCGTGATCATGGAGTAGCTCCTGACCGTCCACTGGATCCAGCTGTCTTATCTCGCATTAAGCAATTCTCTGCAATGAATAAGTTGAAAAAAATGGCTTTACGAGTAAGTGCAGTTCTTTTAGGCATGATTTGTATGAACTTTGATCCGCATAGTACCCCAATAGTTCTGAACTAATATTCCTTATTTGATAGGACCCTTATTACCTAGTATCGGCCTGGAGAGTTGTGTTACATTTTAGATTGCTTGCTTGTGCAACGCTGAACTAATGGACTATTGTGTTCATTCTAATAGGTAATAGCTGAGAGCTTATCAGAAGAGGAAATTGCGGGGTTGAAGGAAATGTTCCAGACCATGGACACTGACAACAGTGGCGCAATTACTTATGATGAGCTAAAAGAAGGATTGAGAAAATATGGGTCCACACTAAAGGACACTGAGATTCGTGATCTTATGGATGCAGTAAGTTAACTGAAACCTTTCGGTATGCTTGTTTGTATTTTTAGCTTGAATGATCTTTGGTCCTGGAATATCAAGTTGCCCTAGAGCCAAACCCCTAAGATGCAAACACAAGCTCATAATTCTATATGTGGCTTCGTTAAGAATCTAGGCAACAGAGTCAATCAATTGTTGCAATTTCAACTTATGTATAACCAGTTCTCATTACATATTTATGATTAGGATGGAGTGCAGTAGAAAGCATGGGGTACAACTAATATTTCCTCATCTTAAAGCGGACACCATTTATGTCTTATAAGTCTGTGCTTATGTGCTATGTAACGTGTATATGTGTTTTTACATAAGTGGTCTAGCAACTACGCATATTTAATTTAGAGAATGATAAATTGAGCATCACACTTGGCTCGCTTCTTATGCCAGAGGCTTTGTGAAAGAGAAGTTATAACATATTGTACCAAAAAACTTACATGTTTCTTTTGTATGTTTCATATAGGCTGATATTGACAACAGTGGAACAATTGACTACATAGAATTCATTGCTGCAACTTTGCATCTCAATAAGCTGGAGCGTGAGGAACATCTCGTGGCAGCCTTTTCATATTTCGACAAAGATGGTAGCGGCTATATCACAGTGGATGAACTACAGCAAGCTTGCAAAGAGCATAACATGCCAGATGCTTTTCTTGATGATGTCATCAACGAAGCTGATCAGGACAATGTAAGTCTTACTTTAATTAAGCCACATGCAAAAAAGTTATAGAATGACATATCTTGTTTATTTCTTGCTCACCTTCGTTACCTAAATGAAATGTGCAACTAATGCAAGTAGTGTGATGCAATGAAAACACATAAAACTTGCCAATAAGGACAGAAACATTTTATTGATCAACATAGTTCATTTGATGCTCAATCTATCAATGTGGCCAATGCTTTCAAGTGTAAGCTTAGCTCCCTAAGTGTGGGAGGAGCCGGCCAGAGATCAAACACTGGTGGCACCCAAAAGAATGACCCTCTTTGGTGACACAAAGAAATAGTAGCAAAGCACCAACCAGTGGTAAAGATGCAGCCCTATAGGGGTAGTGGCAGTGGTCGTTGGCCCACATAGATGCAGTCCTATAGGTGTGAAACTGGAGCTCGTTGCTTTCTCTCAATCAGTTCGCTGAGAGCTTAGTGCAATACCATCGGGCGGTCTTCCCCCACCTGCAAAAATTTAATTAATCAATGGTTATGGTTCTGTTAGTAATGAAGCAAAGTTAATGCCGTTGACAAATGACAAGTGTAGTCTAACCTTGCTTTTTTTTTGGCCAGGATGGCCGCATTGACTATGGAGAGTTTGTTGCCATGATGACCAAGGGCAACATGGGAGTGGGTCGAAGAACAATGAGAAACAGCTTGAATATCAGCATGAGGGACGCACCTGGTGCATTCTGAGACTTTAACACAATGTACAGCTTGTGCCTTAGCTACTTCCTCTGTCTTGCTGCCCTACGAAACCTTCTGCAATTTTTCAAGAATGTTGTCAAGTGTCTGTGTGGATGTGTTTTTCTGGGGATTCTGATTGAACTCTTGTGATTGATTCCATGAAATGCATAACAAGATGTCCATGTCACGCATGAAGCTAGATTGTAAATGCTGCTGCTGCCCCTTGACTCTCAGAAACACTAATGTTCAGAGTCTCCCTTGATTGATGACATCCATTCTTGGATGCACTCTGTATCTCAATGCAATGCGTGCTGTGTTTGTATGAACCAGTAGTTAATGCACTGTTTTGCAATGATGTAAGTATGATCTGGCAGTCTGGCCACCTTTGTTTAGGCTGGGGCGAATCTATGGATTATGGATAAGGAATGACGAAAAAAAGATAGTATTATATGATGCTCTCCTCAACCAATGTCAACAAAAAGAACTATGCAAGAATCCATGGACCATGGTCAGTGGTCACCACTCACCAGTAATCCCCGCAAGAGCAGGAACCACCAGTGAAGTGGTGGAATCGCATGGCATCTCGAATCACGAACTCTCGACCAGTCACCGAGGATACCAGTTTGATCACAGTGTGGCAGTCGCTGCAAATGCGCAGATTCTTCATGATGTGGATAGGCATCCAGGCGGGCAAGCTCATGAGCCCGAAGGCTACAGCTAGCTTCTCGCTGTGGTGAATCTCGGAGCGCGGAGAGTAAGTCCTCACGTACCCGAGGCATGCGATCTTCTCCATGAGCTCATCCAGCTTCTTCCGAATCGCGATCACCTGGGGATGGCTCACGTCATCCGCTTTAAAGACGTGGACCTTGTTGTTAACCTCCATCCAGCTACATCCAGGGTTCTTTTTTATCCCCTTGTCCCTCATCAGCTTCCTTATCTGAGCAGAATCATCAGATTTCCCAGCATCGGCATAGATCTTCGCCATAAGCATGTAGCTCCCAGAATCGGGCGAGTTCAGCTCAAACACATGTTTTGCTGCAAGTTCAGCGAGCTCATTGTTGCCATGTGTCTTGCACGCGCTAAGAAGAGCTCCCCAAACCTCAGCGGTTGGTTTCATGGGCATCTGGTCAATGAGATCTTTGGCTTCCGTCAGGTGCCCAGCACGGCCAAGAAGGTCTACCATGCATGAGAAATGCTCCAAGCCTGGAGATATGTTATGGACCCTCTTCATCATATCAAAATAAGTTTTCCCCTCCTGCACGAGCCCAGAGTGGCTACAGCCTGACAGAACTGCAACATAGCTTATGTAGTCTGGCTTTGCGCCTCTTTTCAGTATATCTTCAAAGATCTCTATGGCTTGCTTTCCCATGCCGTGCTGTGAATAACCAGTGATCATGGCATTCCAAGATACAATATCCTTCACGTTCAGGAAGTCAAATACTTTTCGAGCTTCTAAAATCCTTCCGCACTTGGAATACATTGTTATAACTGCATTTGCAACAGATGTGTCTAAAATGAGACCAACCTTTACGGTACGACCAATAATCTGATCTCCAAGTTTGTTTGCACCTAAATCTGCACAACCTTTGAACAATGTGACATAGGTAACCCAGTCAGGTCTAACTTCCTTCTCACTTAGCATAGCCTTATACATGCTGAGGCCATCTTCCTCAGCTCCATGCTGTATATATGCTCCCAACATAGCATTCCATGTAATGACATTCTTCGTCGACATGCCATCAAAGAACTCACGAGCTTTTGTAATGTTCCCTACTTGAGAATATGCAGTAATCATGCTTGTCCATGATACAATGTCCTTTTCATTCATAAATCTGAATATAGATTCAGCACTCTGGAGATTGTCACACTTTGCATACATGGAGATGAGAGAATTGGAGACGACGACAGCTTGAATCTGCCCACTTTTCAGACAAAGTGAATGTAGTTGCCTCCCAAGACACAAATCCATCCTGCTGCAGCAGCCACTTATAAGAGTTGCCAATGCGAACTGATCAAGTGTCATCAACTCAGCTCTCATCTGGTTGAACAATTCAACAGATTCAGTGAAACACCCATACTGCAAGAATCCCGAGATGAGAACTGTCCAAGCCACATTGTTACGGTCATGTAAAGAGTTGAACACCCCCTTAGCTTCCTTGAAACAGCCACATTTTGCATACAGTTCAACAAGAGCACTAGCAACATATGGATCAATGTGGGGTAGGTTCCGAACCACCTGAGCATGAAGTTGCTTACCCCATCCTAAAGATGATAATCTAGCACACGCAGTAAGTGAACTTGTGTATGTTGTTGAATCAAGGCGCACACCTTTGCTTTGCATGTCCACGACCATATCAAGGGCTTCCCTGACTCGGCCACTCTGAGATAATGCTGATACCATCATGTTCCATGAAACAACATCACGTTCAGGCATGCTATCAAAAAGCTCAAAAGCATGGTCGACACCATATGTCTTGACATATCCCACTAGCATACTGTTCCGACAAAACATAGTGGGTTCTTGAATGCGAACAAACAACCTTGAAGCTAAATCCACAGCGCCACATCTCACAAACATGTCAACAAGGGCAGCTGCTACCTCACTATCATCCTGGGAACCGAACTTCTGAACCATCCCAAGCAGCTGCAGCGCCAAACTGTGTTGTCCAAGGGCACCACAAGACTTCATGGCACAAGCTAACGTGAATGCATTTGGAGACAAACCAGCACTTCGGTGCATGGACACGAAGGTCTCCAAAGAAGCCAAGTACTGCCGGCTCTGAAAGTACCCGGACATGAGCGTGTTCCAGGAGGCCACGTCTCTCGCGGGCATTCTACCGAACAGCTCCACGGCATCGCTCAGTCGGCCGAGCTTGGCGTACCCATTCAGCATGACGTTGTGGGTGATGACGTTGGGGTGGGTGACGTCCGTCAGAAGCAGGCGGCGGGCGTCGGAGAGGGCTCCGCAGGAGAGGTAGGCGTGGAGGAGCGTGTTCTGTAGGAAGACGGCGGACGCGAGGCCCACGGCGACGAGGCGGCCGTGCAGCGCGCGGGCACCGGCGAGCGCGCTGCGCGAACCGCACGAACGCAGCGCGTCTGCGAACGCCTGCGTGACCGCCATGTGGGAGGGAACCGCCGGAGAAGGAGGCGGCGGCGGTGGCGGCCATGGGGACGCCACCATTCAAACGATTGGTCGATTGCGGCCTTGCGGTATGCTATGCGTGCTCGCAGACGAAGCAAAATGGCATGGTCCAATTCGGCCCATGAAGTTTGTTTGCCGGTTGCTGGGTTGGAGAAACACAAGCACTAGCGCAAACTGAAAATACGCCATCGCAAAATGGAAGCGTAAACTTTACGTTAACGTCTTGTACTGTCTTCCTCGTCGTCTCTTGTACTCGCGCGTGGAGTCTCCGAAGTTCCCATTCGGCAGCGAGGAAACCAAAGCCGGGGAACTTCTGATCCGGTTTAGGGTAAAAGTGGTTTGGCGCGAGGCCATGGAGGGATCCTTGGAGGCGCGGCCCGGTGTCCTCCTCGTCGGCGCCCCGGGCGTAGGCAAGCGAACCATCCTCTCCCGTGAGATCTCGCTGTCCTCCTTTCCTTGTGTTTTTTTTGGGTTTCCTTCTCCCGATTTGAATGCGAAACATCGAGCGTGTGGAGTAGTTGAGCTATTTAGGATTTGAATCCGATGTGTTCGCGTCGTGAGCAGGAGGAGAAGATCCGTGGTTCACCTGCCTGTGATTTGATTTTTGAGTGGACACGGTAAAGTGGATGTTGATTCGGAGTAGATACTAGACAGAGTAGTGAAGAAACAAGATGACAAGTTTGTACCTGTTTTAGCTGACAAATTAACGCTTCTTTTTTCAATCATTTCCTTGATAATTGATGAATTCTTTAGGCTGTGGAGCAGATATTAAGTTTATATGCTTTGCTAAAATAAGATATCATCTGATATTGCAAAATTGACTATTATGTTATTTATTGGTGCTTGTGTTTATTATTTCCTGACCATTTTCGTTTCACCTTGAACTTCAGGATTGCTTGGAGCAAAAATACGTGATGTGCATGACTTATCATCCGGTGTGCTGTGTCAGGGGTATGTAATAGCATCCTGTCAAATACTCCTACTTATATAGAAGTATAAAACATTATATAGAAGTATAAAACATTGTTTTTCAGCTAAATCTTCTAATACGTGATATAAATTATTTTGCTACTGATTGCCATGCAGGTGGACAATTGAAACCAAGTATTATTCAGCTGATCTTTCCATTTGGACAGCAAATCTTGGTGAAGAATTTTCTCTTGGTTCCCTCCCTCATCTAGACCGGCTGGCTGCCCTCGTTATGGTCTTTGATATGAATGATGTTCGTACTGAACCTGTGTTCTCATTCAACCTTTATTGTATTTTCTGTCTTAGCGTTTAAAGATTCTGAACCTTATAATTTTCAAAGTTCAATTTTTTATCCTCAGTGCTACAGTAGGGTAACAACCATAACTAATTCTGCAGGAATCCACCTTGCTTGCTCTGCAAAGCTGGGCTGCCAATGTTGATATCCAGAGGTTTGAGGTCTTGTTATGCATTGGAAATAAATCAGATCTTGTTCCTGGTCATAGCGCACATATAGAATATAGGAGGCGTATGCAAAAGCTTGGGGAGTCAAGTTCTGATCCACACCCTGATTATTTCGATTTTGGGATAAATGAAAGTGAGGGTTGTAGCTTGTTATCTGAGGAAGAGCCATTCATAGAGATCAGAAACTCTACTGCACAGTGGTGCATTGAGCAGAACATAGAATATATTGAGGCCTGTGCTTCCATTGCTGACTTTGATAAGTGTAAGTTGTCTCCTTGGTTGTAAACCTGTAACTGTTAAGTTTTTTTTTTTTTCTCTCCTCAAGTTTCTACTCTTTGCCATTAAGCTTTTCTTATTTCCAGTAATCAGTCCATTACCATGAGCTCTAAATTGAGCATCAATTAATTATTTTATTCCCAATGAAAACTTATATATTTTATGGACTCTTATAGAAGAAGGATTATATCCTATAGGAGCTGTGGTTGTTTCTATCTTAATTTATTGTTTATTCAAACTTTCAGGTCTATCAGTGGATGGTGATAGCCAAGGCTTAGAGCGACTCTTGGGAGCTCTTTCTGCACATATGTGGCCTGGAATGATTCTGAAATCTGGAAACAGAATAACTGCGCCATCCTTGGTTGAAAAAGAAGGTAGTTAAATGCCATAAATGAGTAAATTGGCGCTGATGATTGTTGATTTCCTTGCTTATTCTGCATGGAAAAAGTATCGGACAGCATGGCATGCTTAGAAAGTTTCTCTACTAAGTAATTTCAGCTATTAGAAGTTGTTGTCCCTCTTGTACATAAAATGTGTTCATAAGTCTTTGCATCCTTAAACTACTTTAAATTATTGAATTTAAAATAATGCATTACATGTCATGTCTCTGATTATTCATATTCACTGTGACAGAATCTACGGATGATGAATCCAACTATGACTTTGAGTACGAGGTCCTGTCTCATGGATCTGATGATCAGTGGGAATTTGTTGGCGAGACAAGTACATCCAGAAGCTTTGAGAGATCAAATGAGGCTGATGGTACACAGGATCACACACATCAAGCTGTGAAGGTCAGTACTGACTCTTCAGCATCCAACCCTCTCCCAAGTAACATGTCCACAGAAACTGCTGAAGAGAGTACTATAACTCAGAGCAACAAAACCGACAATAGTGATCATGTGGACATGACCACAGCACATAGCACTGAGGATAATCAAAGTGATCGTCCAGAGGCTAATCATCTTTTTGAGGACGAGCATTATGGTCTGGATGACCTGGAGAAAATCATGTCGGAGATTGGTAACATGCGATCCAACCTAAGGCTCATGCCTGACTTCCAAAGGAGGGAGATGGCTGCAAAGCTAGCCATGAAAATGGCAGCCATGTTTGGTGATGAAGAAGAAGAGGCATTTGAAGATATCTAAAGCAATTCATGTAATTCCACCTTACTACTGATTCCCAGACAGGGTTGCAGTTGATGGAAAGATGGTTTTGTATCAGCGGATGAGCCTCTCAGCATGAAGGCACCTAGGGCCTCTCATGATAATGTCTTTTTCTATAGCGAAAATTTTGTGCCTATTGGGCGTTCCTTGTAAGATGTGTTATGATGAACTTTAACCCCCTTGAATCCTCCAGGGGAAAACTTTCTGAACTATGTTATGGTGCATTAGGAAAATGATGGTATTGTAGAACCACAGACAAAAAAGACAAACTTTAAAATCCAAACTTCAGGAGATGAAAAACATTGTAGAACCACAGACAAAAAAAAATATAACTTTACAAGTTATTGTATTTCCAAACTTAAGCGGATGAAAAACAGAGTGCATAGTTTGCATCTTAAATACCTCTGATAGAGGGAATATGTCAGGCGGGGTGGACTACATCCAGTGAATAAGGAGTATTTGAATTTCTTATTATGCACCGAGTGCCCAGTTCGATGTCAAGTAGAGGGGAGGAAATGTTCTTTGTCCCCGATCAAAGTTTGAGGGGCTGTTCGCCTGATGGTTCTGTGGCTGATAAGTTCGAGTGCACAGGTCGCAAGTTTCAGATTCCGGGTATGGTTACAATTATGCAGCCCCTGACAATCAACGAAAGTGTTGCTTTGCCATTTACAATCAAATCCGACTGACGGGTTCACTGTCCTGTGCTGGAACCTGGGCTTTTCCCGTGCAAATGGCCGTGCAGCACAGCACACCGAGTAACACCTCAGTCGTGTTTGTCCTCGGCCAATCGGCCCAGCCTACCCTAGTGAAGCTACCCAGTACCCATGTACTCGTCAGAATAAATATCCATTGACAACACGTCAAGCGACTTAGGCCTCAAAAAAAAAAAAAAAACACGTCAAGCGACTTCCATATTAACTGCTCACTATGTAAACCGGTAAGCCCACTGTTCCAAAACTTCTCTATCTACAGCTACAGCCTAAAAGCTGATAACACTATGCAACAAAGCAAATATCATCAAAGAGCTGAAGTACACAAATCTTATTGCCCTTCGGGCACATCTGATTGTAAACTTCCATCAGAGCTTTGTTTACCAGACTCAATAGACACTTTGCTTTGTTTACCAGACTCAATAGACACTTTATCTTGGTTATCAAACTTCGAAGTCTGCAGATTTTCAGATGGATTGCCTGATGATCTCATTGGTCTCTCGTTATGCTGCATACTCCTTGGGTCCGAAGGGAGTTTGGAAACCTGCGAAGCATCGTTGGGATTCAGAATCATTATTGTGGAAGGCTGGTCATTAACAAAAGTACACAATGTGATTGTTTCTTTTGTCAGACTAGGCTTTGAGCTTTATCAATATAATCAATTTTGATTTGACAGAAGGGAGGATCTAATTGACATATTGTTGTCATTTTAAATGTCAAGAAGATCATGTTCATCGGCAAAGCACTCACTGCATTTGAAGCCTCTAGCCTTGCCTGCAAAGCTTCATGCTCAGCCTTAACACGGGATGGGACACCATCCTTTTGATAAACATTCTGTTTGGCCGTCTCCTCATCTACTTCACTTGAAGCAGCAGCAAAAGGATGGTTTGCTGGGATCCATCTAACTGTATCTGGATCAACATCTGGAGGTAAGGAATCACCTTCCCTGAGAAACACAGTTGGCCTTTTCCACTGATATGCATGTGATCTCCTCTTCTGATGCATTTCTTGTTGCTCTTTCGTAAGCCTAACAGGAGCCAAACGGTACTCCTTGCCAAACATTTGTGCAGTAGATGTACCCTCATCAATCTTGACTAATGGATTATTGAAAGGATCATCGTATGTGCGGAGCTTTGCACTGCAGGAAAAAAATTACTTCAGTCATGATTATTGCACAATTCAAAGGTTTATAAGTTCACAGAAAAGCTTCATTTAACCATTTATACTGCATTGAAACGAACACTGCAATTAGTTTCTGAAAGTTTAATTGACAACATGTGAAAACTATGGTGAGGCTTTGCAATGGCATGGAACAAGTAACGAGGGACAGTAACTCCTCACAAGCATAAGCACAATGATATGATCACTTAACAGAAAATTAATTAGTATATAATGGGACATGACCAAGTCACATGTCTAGTTTCAAGTCTTATGTTAAAACATGATCATTAAAACAGAGGCTATAGTCCATAAACCTAGCAATGTCAGTGAGAATACAAAATGCAACTTCAAGGAAATGAAGGAATTAGTGGCGTACCTCCCACGTTGCCCTGATTTTAACTGTCCACGCCTTACTAGAGCAGCAACAGAACCTCTATTATCATGCTCTCGACTTCTAATGATGACCTGCCTTGCAGCAGCAGCCAAAATTGCAATGCCAACACAGAAACCAGCAACAAAATTTGGGCTAATGTTCTTATGGATCTGCATGAAAAGAGAAAGTAAGAACACGAAGTACACAGCATGGCACTGGTACAACCCAAGGATGAGCATGTTAAAGCAGAAAAGGTTATTGCTTAGAATCAATTGTCTGCATTGTTTAGAACCAATTCCTTGATGTTCTGAAACTTGTTGATGACATTTATGGTTTGCTGGATGAGGATCACGAACAGAGAAACAAGGAATGTCTAATCACATATGATAGTATTCTGCATTCCGTGTCTTCAGACTATCTATTGTGCGGCCACGAGTTTCCTACCACTGTGTACTAATCAATTCAATTCAACAGATCGTCCGTTCAAATTAATATCAATTTGCCATTTAGTTCTTCAATAGACAATCATAGGGAACACAACCATGTTTTGATTTTTGCACTCGTTCACAATTTATCTGCAATTACCGTCTCGTGCTGACACTAACCAATCCCGCAATCCAAATGTACAAAAACAAAATACCCAGGGAGGGAGAGGTAAGGGGAGTCCTTACCGAAGCAACAGCAGGAGGCACGGAGGCGACGAGCGCCCTTAGATCTCCCACCCTGCTCTCCAGAGCCCCAAACTTCCGCTCTCCGCCTCCGACGTCACTGGCGCTGCTGGACGCCGAAGCCCTAATCGGCCGCGGCCACCTCGCCGCCTTCCTCCCGCGGAACAGCCGCGGAGGGAGGAGGCGGAGGGGGATGGAGACGGCGACGGCGACGGAGGCGGTCACCATTGCCGCCCTCGCATGGATGGAGAAGCAGAAGCTAACCGAGGTCAGGACTCGGGAGGCTTTGGGGCTTGGACTCGGTGTGCTCAAGGCCCGAGGATGGGGATGGAGAGGGACGGAGCCATGGGCGTTCACTCTCACTGCTCTGTCCAGTGAGGGAACGTCACATATCGGGCCGTAATACCGAGCGGGCTAGAGAAAGCCCAAGGGTTCCTTCCTTACTTTCCTTACGTTTTTTTTTTAGAGGGAACCTTTCCTTACGTTGATGCGGCGATGTCCAAGAATTCAGGCCAAGCGGCGGCAGCAGCGGTGCCCCGTGATGAAGATGGAAATTAGCTAGGGGCGTCTGTCCTGTCCTGGTGGTGGCAGGGCAGTCGGACCCAGGCAGTCGCATGCCGTGAAGGTCTTGCGCTGGCCAGTGACCTCGATTTGCACTCTTTCAGAGTTGGGAGCGATCGTGCCAACATGGTGAGGAGTTTACTGACGAGGGGTTTGGCCGGTATGAACCAATTATCCGGGAGATAAATATAAGGAGTTTCACTAGAGCAGATTTCGTTTTTGAAGGACGTAAATCAAATATCGATACCTATATATTAGCTAGAAGCTTTGTTAATTTATCGATAGGTAGACATGTTTGGTTTTTAGAGCCTCTAGATGGAGTATGTAATTCTTATCCTACTGAATAAATAAAGCCAGTGCTCCCCTCAAAAAAAATATAAGTGTTGTTTTGTTGCTCAAAAAAGTAGATAAGTGTTATTTTTTTTCTGACTATATTTATAAAAAATACGTGTAATATTTTGTATCTTTAAATAAATATACTATGTAAGTAGTAGATTCAACGAACCTATCCAATCAAATGTACCAATAGTATTTAAATTTATTCCTTTTTATACTCTATGAATTTAGTTAAAATTATTCTTTTGAAAAACAAAAAAACAATTATTTAGAGACCGAGAAAGTACACATCAAGTTTTCGGTTACACCTTCTGATCTGCTAAAAAGAGTATTTATTTGGTACTCATGTATTACAAGATGAGCCAATACCTAAATTTAGTAACCATTGCATTGGCATCTAACGGTGGGCATTAAAATATACAGACAAAGATACATCACATTGATAGTAGGACAATCAAATAAAGAAACAACAACTTTGTATAAAAGAGTTAAAAGACATCATAGAACACCGTATATACATTATATGAATATCACAAAAATATATTATAGACATTACTTATATACCACGTAAACGTCACATGTATATTAATGAACATCGTACAATTCGCATACCAAAGGCAACACAAATGATACACCAATGTGTATCATCAGTGGCAAATCTACATGGGGCTAGAGCCACCCAGCCTCCTACAGCGGCTAATCACCACTAAATTACTATAACAAAAACATCAAATTAATCACTAAATCTTCACTCAAATTAACATCTCTATTGTATTAGCCCTCCTTGTCCCTTATACCACATCCGCCACTAAGTATCATAAAATAACGGTAAATCTATAAATCACTCGAGTGATTTTTAAGCTCCCGTCACTCGATTCTTGAGCCGTTGGATGTTGTGCGTTCTGATACTCTGGTCGTTCGATGCATGCACAGATGATCGGCCCTGCACGCGGTCAGTGCATGCGTTCAGCAGGTGTGCATGACTGCAGGTGTCAGGTGCATGTAGCTATATCGGCGTGCACGTGGGCAGGTTTTAGTGCTAACTTCATTAATAATGTATTAACTTAATTCTATGTACTGAAATTTAGAACTCTTTTTTGTTTTACAGCTTGTTTATACTGTTTTTACATTGGTTTTGTAGATGTAAATTTCTCATTCTAGCGGTGTAAATTTTTTTGGTTCATCTTCCTTCATTAGCTTCCATTTTTCCCTTTTAGCCTTAATCTTCAAAAATATGATTGACTTGATTAATATTTTTATATTTCTGTATTTTTTATCCTTTGATTATCTTCTAAATTTCCTTTCATAAAAAATCTGAGTGTTCTGATATTTTTTATTTTTCTATTTTTCCCCTTTGATTATCTTTTTATTTTCATTACATAGAAAAAGATCTGTCAAATTTTCATTTTATCTTTTTTTTATTTTCTGACTAATTTGATTTATAGTTTGTATTTTGGTCCTACGGTGTCAGCTTGGCAGAGAATCAGGTGTATATGGCATATATTCACTCGGTAGTGTTTGTTTCAAAAATTCGAGTAAAATCTTATCCTTGTCACTCGAGTGACACGAAGGCACAAATCACTCCAGTATCTCATAGGATACGCTTGCTGGCATCACGTCTAGCATCACGTTGCTGGCCTCGTACTCGCCGTCCAGCATCACGTTGCTGGCCTTCACGTCACGGTGAAGGATGCGCTTGCTGCTCCCGTGGTGCAGGTAGTCCAGCGCCGACGCCACGCCACGGATGATCCTGTACCGCCGCTCCCATGTCAGCTCAGCTGTCGCTGACGACGACGTCGTCTCCGATGCCGATGCCGACGCGTTACTTGCTCTGCTGGCATCGGCATACAGGTGCCTGTCCAGGCTGCCCATGGGGAAGTACTCGTAGACGAGCAGCAGCTCGCCTCTCTCATGGCAACACCCCATGAGCTTGACGAGGTTGCGGTGCAGACAGCTTGCTGATCGAGTTCACCTCCGCCACGAACTCCTGCTCCCCGCGATTGGAGTTGCCGCTCGTCATCACCCGCTTCACGGCCACCTGCACGCCCATCCTCTTCAGGTAGCCAAGGTATACGGTGCCAAAGCCGCCCCTGCCGAGCTTGCGGTCGGAGCTGAAGTTGGCCGTTGCATTCCTCAGCTCCCTCAACCTGAACTTGACCGGGCCTTGCGCGTCAATAATCCTCTCGATGTTGCGATAGGCTTGCCTTCTCGGCCGCGTCAGCCTTCTCCACACCCAGAACGCCAGGAACGATCCGGTTATGGCGAATGGGATCAGGTAGGCGAGAAGCAATCTCATCTTCTTTCTGTGTCGCCATCTGCTGTATGCATCGTCGCTTAGCGTGGTGAAATTCCAAGACTTGATCTGATTCAACTCGGTGAAGTCGCCTGTCGAAGCTGCGAAGCCGACGGTGATGTCGTCCGTCAGATACTGCGACAGGTCAAGGGGCCAGCCAAAATTGAGGATGTCCGTCTGCACCAAGAATATGTTCAGCGTTGCACCGTCGTACTCTATGGTGACCCACACATCAGCACCGCTTGACAGCACGATGGAGAGATGACTGATGTTACTGATACTGAGAGGAAACGAGGCATTAGCAGACTCGACGCTGTTGACTTCGAGGCCGACATGGTTGTCGTCCGGGTCGAATTTGCCGCTCTTCCTCGTGTCGAACTCCACGGCCACGATCCGGTTCCCCGGCGAGCCGTCCGACTGGCTGTTTACTAGTCCCAGCCACTGGCCGCTGCTGTTGTGGGGCAGCTCTGGGTTGTTTGTGAGGATGAACGCCATACCTTCTCCGGTCCCGTTCCTCGGCAGGATGTTGAGCACGAACTCCGTCCTGAAGGACGTCAACGCCGGCCGCCTGCGGTTCCACAGCTTGAGGGTTTCCCGCGCATAGCACACTCTCCCCGACCGGTAGCTCAGGTCTCCGGTGCTCGGCGTGATCTGCAGGGCTCCATCTGCGATGCCAGCGCCGGGACTGAAGCTGAAATCGGCCTCATTGGAGGTGCCGAAGGAGGGGTAACTGAACTGCAAGCAGCTGCAGGTGCCGCTGTGGATCACGATGGCAAGAGCTGCCGAAGCGAGCAGAGCGAAGCACCGCCTGATGCCGCCAGGATGGGACGGGGACGCCATGGCTACTGTTCCAGGCAATCTCTCTCTAACTCATTTTTTCTTGGCAACGAATCTCTCTCTTATTCGTTTGGGCCACAAATTCGCGGCGAACACGTAAAAGTCTTACTTTCGTTGCCCATCATCAGGAAACATGTGTGCATTGAATCGTGTTGCTCGGCATTGTGAATTGAAGGAGCAGGCGTATTTTGACTGAACGCGTGGCACAAACTTCACTCACAGCAATGCAACCCAACGCCAGATGAGACTTTGACTATGCAAACGTCTTATGTGTTGTAAACAAGGAGGTTGTTTAGCATCTTCTAGTACAGTGAAGTCATCGCATAGACAACTGTACATACAAAAGGTTTTTTTACTGTAGATGTGCAAACTTTTCTAATGAAAACCTCATTATTTGAAAGAAGATAATGACGAGAACGTTTACTTTTGTACGAATCATTAATCCACCTAGATGACTTGATAAAATTGTCACCACTCTTTAGCCAAAGTCAAATATTGCATCTCCAGCCCGACCCACCTTCTCCACCAGACGACGGCGGAGGTGCTCCAGCCGCCGATCGGCCGATCTCCCTTCTCAGCCCCTCCGTCTGCAATCCAACCTCAGATCCGCGATCCCCGGCTCCCGAACTATCCCTCCATGGGTGTTTCTCAGGGAGTTCGAACCCCATCCCGCCGGTGCCTTCTCCAGCCCCGTCGGCCATCACTGGCGCCCATGGGAGTCTCGCCGGCGCCGCTCACCACTCCCTATCGGCGACCTCCTCCAAGCTTGTTGTTCTTGCTGCATGTGGAGAAGACGAGCTGACCCCAGCCGGGTCCATGGCTGCTGCGGCACGCTCACTGCCGCCAGCAGCCATGTCCGCTTCGGGTGGAGTCGATGCAGGGACCCTGGTTGCCGGCGCGCGCCAGTCGTCGGCCTCCTCCTCCTCCCCCCTCTCCCTCGCTGCCCCCGCGATGACCTCCTCGACGTCAAGGATGAGGTCCTTGTCGAGGACGTCGTCGATGAGGAGGATGAAGACGAAGATGAAGACGACGATGACGCCGCCCCAGCGTCCACCACCGCCGGCCCCTGTGTCATGCACGCGACGCGGGCTACGCCGCTAGCGCCGCCGGCGCTGCAGCAGGCTGGCGGCTCCTCTCCGAGGTCGTCATCCCTCTCCCCCCATGCTGCCCCCTTCCATCCTAGAGGCAACTCGGTGGGGCGTACGAAGGCTAGGCGATGGGCGGACTTCGCGGGGAGCTCTAACGATGAGTCCACTCTTGCTGCTTCACGCCCGTCATACCTTGACGTTGCTCGCAAAACTCTCATGGCCACACCTACGCCGTCGGCAGGGCTGCGACCGTGACACAGGGTGCCGTCACTGAGGCGGGTGCCCCCGGATGCCTGCAGGAGGAAAGCGGCCCCTTCGGCAGCGACAACGATGGCATCGAAGGCGCAGGCACAACATGCCTGCTGGCCATGAGGATATTCCACTGCAGCCAGCGCGGGTGTCCGTGCAGCGTCGCCTGGGTACGCAGCAGGCAACGAGGCGCCCTGATTGGTGCCTTGGTTTGCAGCGCCAGGCGGTGGCAACTGGTGTGCCCCAGCAACCTTGCCATAGGCCCATCGTCGATGCTGATGGGTTCCAGAAGGTCGCCCGGGCAAACCGACTCCCAAGTGCCGCCGACGATGGCTGGGCAAACCGACTCCCAAGTGCCGCCGTCCGGTCTCGCCGGAGTTGGTGGGCCGCTGCTTCAACTGCTTTGCACGTGACCACATCGCTGCTCGGTGTCACTCCTCGTCGTGTTGCTTCCGGGGCGTTGGACATTGGGCTGGGGCGTGCACGAGTAGTCGTGTGCCGCCCCGCAAGCGAGTGGCTTCAGGGGAGCGAGGCCCCAACTGGGATGCCTCTACTTAGGTGTCGATGAGGTCCCCGACTCATCTGGTGTAGAGGCCGACCGCATCGTCTTCGTCGCCAAAGTAGCCGCCGGCCTCCCAACTGCTGGATGACGTCGACAACTGTCCCAGGATTTAGACCGCCACTGTCCGCAGGAACGTCGGCATGGCTGGTGAGGCCCCCTCCTTTGTTCTTGTCACACTTCCTGGTGCTACTACGCTAGATGAGCTCTTGGCGCACCTTTCTTTGAAGTTCGATGTGTCTCTGGTTGTGGTCGGAGGTTCCATGGGTCAGAAGGAAGGACCCTCTTGCGCCACTCTGTAGGATGACGTTCCATTCAGGGAGTTTGATCCGATGGCGGTCGAGGTGGACGCTTGCCAGACAGTGTTGGCAGCGACTCCGGCGCTACCGGAGATGGAGGCAGGCCTCGCGGTGGAGGACTTGTTTCTCTCTGGCCCTGACATGGGCGGCCATGGCCTAAGCTCACCTGGGCCCCTCGAGCCTTCCACGATCCAGACTGTTGTGGTCAAGGAGGAGGACATGGGCGTCGCCCCACCGACCTCTGATGACGTTCATGGTGTCCGTTCCATTCAGGAGGAGCTGGAAGCTGCAGTCTGCCTACCACTGCAGACGCCGATTCTCCGCACCAGGCCGCGGTTGCGTTGGGCAAGGACTCCTCTCTCTTTGCTGAGGAGGATTCATCGCATTGCGGCTAGGCCGCGTGCAGCGAACGCGACCCGGCAGTCGCAAAACATCCTCCTCAAGAAACTCGGGGAGGTAGTGCAGGAGAGTGCGCCTGATGCGGAGGTGGCAAGCAAGTTCAAGGCGGCTTTTGGGAGGAACCTGACGGAGAGGAAGAAGCAGGTAATGCAGATCGTGTTTAATGGAGAGTTCGACCTGTCATCCATGGATTTGGACCTAACTGGGTTGGAGGACGAGTTGGCGCACACCTAGAGCGCGGTTTTGGCTCGCTCCAGTAGTTCAATCTGTAGCGATGTAATCCATCGATGGTTTTCAGAGGGGTTGGTGTGAGTTTTAAGATTTGGTAACCTCGGTTACTGCCCTGCCTTTATTGTATTTGCTTAAAACTCCCGTCTTCTTGATGAAATGCGCGTTGTTAGCGTGTTCTAAAAAAAGAATTATTCTAATTTGTTGGTGACCTGTTTCTTTAATGCTCCAACAAATATACTTGGGCCAAGGGCCACACGCGTCCGCTAGCCAGGCAAGCACGGTGAGAGAAAACAATTTTGCTTATGTCATCACATATCTACTACAAATTTAGAACCTTATAAAACATGAATGCTTTGGGAAAAATCATAAATACTATGAGAAAAATCAATAGTATGGTATGAAACATTTCATGGATATTAAGAGAGTAGTTTTATTATATTGCTGGGTTGTTCATCTGATGGTTTCTACGGATGATAAGTCAACTAATGTTATTTTGTTGTGAGATAAAAATATTATACCATGGTTGATAAACCGGACTAATAAGTTTAAGTCAACAAAATGATAGAAGATATATTTCAAGTGAATCACCTCAAGGTCAAAGATGCAGATGCAGAAAATAATCTATAAAAAATAAATGAGAAATACATGGCAAAAAAATAATAACAATTAACTAGAAAATAAAGTTAATTAAAAATAAAATAACTAAAGGAATAGAAAAATAAGAAACGTCTATCCACGTAAAAAATAAAAACATCCAATGGATACTACGAAACAAAACACCTCAGAGATATTGTGTGCACGATCAAAAATATGTCATGAAACATGTTATAATACTATAAGAGTTCACATTTTGGGAAAGGTCCATTTATTTATCTACACCTTTATACCAACTTAAGGATCAACTTAAGGACAGCGATGCTCGACACGCGGCTCGGCAAGCAATCGGCTAACGACACGGTGGATACGTCGAAGGCGGAATTTACGCAGCACCAACACAAGAATCAAGCCTTATTTGTGCAAGTTATAATAGATATGCAGGTATGTAACCTAAGCATGTTATCTCATATCACTATGACATAAAAGTTTATCAGCAATGCCACCTTTTTTTAACAAAGACGGTTTAAATAGCACACTTCCTCTAACCGCATCAGGAAACACCGTAGCTCCGTGACCGTCTCTGAAGATCGACTTTCAGAGACGGTCTTGTTGTGAGAACCGGCCTTGAAAATAGATTTATAGAGGCATCCCTCTTTATAGAACTGTCTCTGTCTCTGGTAGAGATCTATTTTAAGGGATCATTGCAGTTCGCCTTTAATATTTGATTTCTAAAGACGGTTGCATTGAAAAAAATCACATGTACATGGAAACTTCTTCCCGCCATCCTAGTTTGAATGCATATGGCGATTCCACTTCCATGTGCATGGGACCCATGTTCTAACTGCTTCTGCCAAGCGGGTCCCGCGTACCAGCAACTAGGCTTGATTGAGCGTCGAGGCCTGCCATTCTCTTCTGGCCCAACCGCAGTTTCCAGCCCATCTTGACTAGGTGCTTTCAAACATATTCTGGCGGCTTTGTTTCCCGCCTTCTGGTTGCCGCCTGACTTGCTCTTGGTGCTCCCCAGCTTGACTCTGTTGCTTGTCGGCGCCATGACTGGTCCTGACATTCCTCCCCCCAACCGGCTTGTCCCCAAGCTGGGGCAGCTGAAAACTGTAAGCGCAGTTCGCCCCTGCTTAGCAAATGAGCACTTGGAGAGTTTGACCTGAAACTTGTTTTCACCGAGAAGCTGAAACACTTGTTGCAAATGAGATGGATGGTCTTGCTAAGTTTTACTATAGATAAGTATACCATCAATTAAAACAACAACAAACTTCCTCGGCATTGAATTAACACAATATTCATTACATGCTGAAAAGTGGCAAGACCACCAGACTCCGTAGGGCATTACATTATACTCATAATGGTCATGCCTTGTTTGAAAAGCAGTCTTATGGACATCTTCAGGTGCTACTAGAATCCGATGAAAACCTGAAGATATATCCAATATAGAAAACCAGTGTGCTCCCACTAATTCATCCAGAAGTTCATCTATAACTGGCAAATGAAATTTATTCTTGACAATTAAAACATTCAACCTCCTGTAATCCACACACATTCTTAAACGTGGCTCGAAGGTAGAGGAGGTGATCAGAGGAGATTTTGTCAGGTCATGGTGACAAAGGTCGCCATTGCCTCCCAAGCGTGCCAGCGCGACCAGAGGAGATCGCCGTGGCCGTACCAAAGTCCAAACTCTAGCACGCGTCAGTGAACGTTTTGTCAGGTCATGGTGATGAACCACCGACCGATCCCCTGTGGGACAGAGCACATATTCACGTTTCAAACCGCCGGCGCATGTTCCTGGTGTAGGGACTAGGGAGGAGGCGGCGGAAGGGGAGGTAGGCGGTGACAGAGGCGGTCGCCATTGCCGCCCTCGCATGGATGGAGAAGCAGAAGCTGACCGTGGTCAGGAGGCTTTGGGGCTGAGACTCTTGTGCTCAGGGGCAGGGCCCGAGGTTTGGGATGGATGTGAGATGCCATGGCAAGGGCGTTCACTTTCACTGCCCTGTGCCCCACATATCGGGTGACTGCCTACACATCTTCCAGGAGATTTTTGGGCCTGTTGTCTTCCACTTTTAGGCAGTCCCTAACCTTTTTATTTAATTTGGGCTTTACACCGGGCTTCTTTTGGCATGATAATCGGGCCAATCTGAGTAACGAGGACAGGGTCTGCTAAAAAAAGAGTAATGAGGACAGGGTCTAATGGAATGTTCCAATCGTCGATCCCCGCTTTACTCTGATGGCAATTAGTTTTATCCCACGAAGGTCACAAAAAAGTGGAAGATAAAAGAAACGAAAATCTGCTGGAAGATATAAATAGGAATTCTGATATACATCAAGTTTTCAGTTACAACTTCTCGGCTTTTTTAAACAAACTGGCACTAGTTGTGCCAATTTCTATCTAAATACTGTAGAGCAGTAGACAGCTTCGACCGGTTATCAATTGACAAAAGTTGCAGACTTGCAGTCAAGGTACTGTAAGATGATACGGAACCTAGAAACATTTTGATTTTTTGATTTGATCGTCCTTTTCCTCTGCTGTGTGGGTGTGTGTTTTTACGATAATTCAGCTCTGTAGTTTGCCGTTTGACCAATCTAAAGCCATTGGCACTTTTGGTTTGCAGGACCAAACAGTCTCTGAGTGATTCTTCTAAACCTATATGTCCGAACGTATGTAACTGTTTAACTTATAACCTCATTCGTCATTGTTCACTCTCTATAGCAATAATTACAGGCTGACATGCATAACTGTTTAGTTCCGTGAAAATTCGCCGGGTCAAGAGATCTCGAACCAACCCATGTCGTATGGACCCAACCATTAAAGCAAACACGCTGTACGGCTCCGATGACTTTGTATGTATAAATAGTCTATGCGACGACTTACTGTACTAACAACCTCCTTGTTTACAACATTGTCAAAGTTCAGGAGAAGTTTGCGTAGTCAAAGTCTTTTCTGGGCTTCTGGCGTTGGGTTGCATTGCTGTGAAGTTTCTGCCACGCAAAAGTCTAAATACGCCTGCTCATCCAGTTCACAACGCCAAGCAACACGATTCAATGCGCAAATGTTTCCAGATGATGGGCTGCAAAAGTAAGACTTCTAGGTGTTCTTCGCTGATTTTGTGGCCCTCAATCATCAAGTACATGAGGCACAACCAAAGAATTAGGGAGAGGTCGCCGGAAACAGTAGGTAGCCATGGCGTCCCAGTCCCATACTAGCATCAGGCGGCGCTTCGCTCTGTTCATTTCTGCAACTCTTGGCATCCTGATCCTCTGCGGCACCTGCAGCTGCTTGCATTTCAGCTACCCCACCTTCGGCACCGCCAATGAGGCAGATTTCAGCTTCAGCCCCGGTGCCGGCATCGCAGACGGAGCCCTGCAGATCACGCCGAGCACCGGAGACCTGAGCCACCGGTCGGGGAGAGTCTGTTACGCGCGGGAAACCCTCAAGCTGTGGAACCGCAGGCGGACGGCACTTACGTCCTTCCGGACGGAGTTCGTGCTCAACATCCTCCCGCGGAACGGGACCGGAGAAGGTATGGCATTCATCCTCACAAACAACCCGGAGCTGCCCCGCAACAGCAGCGGGCAGTGGCTGGGGCTAGTGAACAGCCAGACGGACGGGTCGCCGGCGAACCGGATCGTGGCCGTGGAGTTCGACACGAGGAAGAGCGGCGAGCACGACCGCGACGACAACCACATCGGCCTCGACGTCAACGGCATCGATTCTGTCGGGGCGTATCCTCTCAGCAACCTCTCCATCGTGCTGGCAAGCGGGTCTGATGTATCGGTCACCATACAGTACGACGGTGCAGTGTTGAGCTTAGTCGCGGTGCAGACGTACAGCTTCTTGTATTCTTGGGCCGGTGACCTGTCGCAGTATCTCACGGACGACATCACCGTCGGCTTCGCGGCTTCGACCGGCGACTTCACCGAGCTGAACCAGATCAAGTCTTGGAACTTCACCACGCTAGGCGACGATGCAGACGGCAGATGGCGACATAGGAAGAAGATGAGATTGCTTCTCGCCTACCTGATCCCGTTCGCCGTAGCCGGATCGTTCCTGGCGTTCTGTGTGTGGAGAAGGCTGACGCGGCCGAGAAGGCTAGCCTACCGCAACCTCGAGAAGATGATCGACGCGCAAGGCCCGGTCAGGTTTAAGTTCAGGGAGCTGAGGAATGCCACGGCCAACTTCAGCTCCGACCGCAAACTCGGCAGGGGCGGCTTCGGCACCGTGTATCTTGGCTACCTGAAAAGGTTGGGCGTGGAGGTGGCCGTGAAGCGGGTGATGACGAGCGGCAACTCCAATCGCGGCGAGCAGGAGTTCGTGGCGGAGGTGAACTCGATCAGCAAGCTGTCGCACCGCAACCTCGTGAAGCTCTTGGGATGGTGCCACGAGCGTGGCGAGCTGCTGCTCGTCTACGAGTACTTCCCCATGGGCAGCCTGGACAGGCACCTGTATGCCGATGCCAGCAGAGCAAGTAACGCGTCGGCATCGGCATCGGAGACGACGTCGTCGTCAGCGACAGCTGAGCTGACATGGGAGCGGCGGTACAGGATCATCCGTGGCGTGGCGTCGGCGCTGGACTACCTGCACCACGGGAGCAGCAAGCGCATCCTTCACCGTGACGTGAAGGCCAGCAACGTGATGCTGGACGGCGAGTACGAGGCGCGGCTGGGCGACTTCGGCCTGGCGCGCGTCATCCAGCGCGACGGCGCGACGCACCACTCGACGCAGGCGGTGGCGGGAACGCGCGGGTACATGGCGTACGAGAGCTTCTTCACCGGCCGCGCCAGCCTCGACACGGACGTGTTCGCGTTCGGGGTGTTCGTGCTGGAGGTGGTCAGCGGGAGGCGGCCGACGAGCCCCGTGGCGGCACGCTCGTCCCGCGACGGCGACGGCGACGACGAGGCGAGCTTCGGGCGAGGCCGGCGGCAGCCGCCCATGCACATCGTGGACTGGGCGTGGCGACTCTACGGCGATGGCAGGGCGCAGGACGCCGCCGACGCGGCGCTGGGCGGCGAGTTTGACCCGACGGAGGTGGACCGCGCGGTGAGGCTGGCCCTGGCGTGCTGCCACCCGAACCCGAGGGCGAGGCTGTCCATGCGGACGGCGGTGCAGGTGCTGGTCGGTGGAGCCGAGGCGCCGGAGCCCCCGCTCCTTAAGCCTGCGTTCGTTTGGCCGCCGTTCGGTGAGCGGCAGGAGATCGAGCTGGCGCATGTCGGGGTGCTCTTCACCGGAGGCGGAGGGCACTCCAGTTTCTGTTCTCTGTCTTCCTCCTCCTTCACGGGAAGGTGACGAATTAGCGAGGGTTATTTGCACATCTACGTAGATGTTCACAGAAATTGTTTGGTCTTTCAAAATGGATCATGAATTGTTTCTGTTGTTTCAAATATTTTTTTTCATAACGACAAAGATTCATCAGAGAGATAACGATAGTGTAGGAAGGATGGGCCTCCTCTCGGCCCGTTAGGGCGACGCCCCCGGCGGCCACCACCTCGCCGCCGCCGGCTGCTGCCCCGGGGCCGACGGCTCCCTCCTTCCCTCTCCTTCTTTCCTCCACCACGCCCCTCTCAGATCCCGCCTCTCCTGGCCATGTGCCCACCCCAGACGTGCTCAAAGAGGCCCGGGATGAGGATCCGCAGCCGTCGTGCGCCTCCGCTGGCCATGGCGGGCAGGCCTCGCAGGAGGCGGTTATGATGGGAGATGTCGCACCGGCTCCAGACCTCGCATCCCCTCCACCGAGCTCCTCCCTTCCTCGCTTGGAACGCTCGGCGGCTCATACTTCGTCCCCTGCTCGCTGCAAGCTGGAGGTCGGCCATGTCGACCAGGGACCGACGTCCACACCGTGGCTACCGTGTTACTCACCCTGCACGTGTGCCGCCGGCGGGTCTGTCGACTATGGGCCTCCACGCCCCCCTCCCCGGCTGCGCCGTCGACGAGGTCGGTGGACGCGACTCTGGTGGTCGTCAAGGACATCCCAGAAGGCGAGGATGAGGACGCGGATGAGGATGTGGGTGCCCTCGGCATCGACGCCTTCCTCATCAACCCGTTCGCGCCTGATCTGAGCGCGTCGTCCACCTTGTCTCTCTATGCCGCCCCTTTCCAACCAGGAGGCTGCACCGACGGGCGCCCCAAGGCTCGTCACTAGGCAGACTCCGACTCCAATGCGGAGATGATGCCAGCCTCTGCTGCCACCCCCTACCTGGACGCGGTTCTTCGTGAGCCGCGGTCGTCGCGAGCATCGACGCGGCCTGTGATATCCCTGCCACACACCGTCCGTCGGGGCGTGACGGTACGGTGGCAGGACGATAGGATGCCGGGCGGAGGCGGGGGAGATGCGGACGACCGTGGCCATAACTGGTGCACGGTATCCCAGCTCAGCCGGCGGAGGGTCGCATACCGGCGCGTCAGCGCATCGGCCATCGCGGACGTGTCTCTGACCCCAACGCTGAGGTATGGCGGGACATTCTCCACCGGTAGGAGATGCGACCCGTGGCTGCCCCGATTGCGTCACGGGGACCTGCCGTCGCGGGCCAACCGGTGTGCCATCGGCCGCCGAGGCACCTCTCGGCCGATCTATTCGGCAAGTGCCTGAATTGCCTCTCCTCCGCACATCGGGTGGCAACCTGCAAGCTACCCCAACGATGTCTATGGTGCAAGGGCTTTTGTCACATTGCGCGCAAGTGTAAGCAGTCAAGGCCTGTGGGCATTTGGGAGGCACACAAGCTTCGGTCCGCTCTGTTGGCCCGCAGCCTCGCGTCTCCTTGCTTCGGGCTCGAGCGAAGGAGTTTTGGCGGACTCTGGCGAGGCTGTGCCGAGCGTGGATGCGCACTGCGGCGAAGGAGGAGGACGACGACGACACCGACGGAGGCGCTCGGTCATTCGACTGAGGCCGACTTATCCAGCGGGACGGGTATCGCCCAGATCGACCCGTTGACACTGTCGTTCTTCCCTGGTGCCGCACATGTTCACGACACCATGGAGGACCTGATGTTTGGGGAGTTCGCAGCCTCGATCACTAGCACGCAGTTTGACATGGGGCCTTCCTTTGAGCGTACCTCTGCTCCAGGATGTGGCCCTGACAATGGCGGCCGACCTGTTGGCGGACGCGGACCCAACGACCACGGACTCCTGCACAGTGAGGGCGCCCCCTCCGAGCCCCATCCAACCGGCGGGGGCCTCACCAACGGTGGCTGACCCACCCAGCCAGGAGCCGTCGGGGACCCCCTCTAGTGAGGTCAGTGACAACACCTTCCAGCGCCGCCTTAACTGCTTCATCAGCGAAGTGACGACTATGAGGGACTTTCCTCTTATTCGTGAACCTCCAAAGCAGCCCCCGATTAAGCCTATACTGCCAAAGCGGAGCAGGCGGTTGGCGGCTCAGGCCCTCTCTCAGCATCCTGCCTCCAAGCGAGGAGAGGTTTTGATCATGCAGTATGAAAGGCTCTTTGGCGGCGACATGACTGCGGAAGAGGCCGAGGCGCTGGACGCGATCGCCCCAGCTGCTCAGCCGCGAAGGCGAAGACGCAAGGCCACCAACTAGGTCGTGCTATAGCGTCAACTTCGGTTGTTTCTTTACGTAATATCGACCTAGAGATTCTCCATTAGGATGGTCCAGCTACGGCTGTATTAACCACCGGTGCTCTCACAAGCGCGTTGTATGTTTATCAAACTTTTCTTCTTAATACAATGATACGTAAATCTTTTGTGTATTCGAAAAAAAGATTCATCAGAAGAAGAACTGGAACGATATACCAATTCCAGGATGTTTATGCTGGTTTGTCTTGAAAATTACTCCGTAGAACAAAGAATGGATTTAGACAGGGCACTTGACTTATTAGTGAATGTGGCGCGCAGACTTAGAGCGCATGAGATGAGATTATGCGGGAAGATCGATTTGGACGGAGAAGTGGAGTCGGAACCAACGCGAATAATGTCGATAAACGTAATGGACAAAAGAAATTATCTAATAACTTTAATTTTATAAGATTGAGAACATATTTTTTAGTGGAAGATGATTGAGAAAGATTAGGATCAGGATTATCATGAAATCCCTGACTATCACATTATCACTGAATCAGGCTTTTTAGTATATACAACGACTCTTTGGCCCCCTCCAAGCCTAGGCGATTCCAGTCCAGCCCATTTATCCCTTTGGATCACAGCCCAGTCCACCAGGTGCGGAGCAGCACACGAGTGAGAGTGACATGACAGCATGGCACAAACAAAGCACGTCCGCACCGCACCAGCGCTGATGGCCGCACAGCATGGCACAAACGCGCACGCCCATGAACGGAATGGCGCCGCCCCGGGGCCCGGAGCCCGGAGCCCGCAGGACTCGCGGCCGTCTTGTCCTCCCACGGGCCGCGGCGACCAGGAACCCGTTAACGCGACGGGCCGACGGCGCACCACGCTCTCACACGTGAAGCGCGGGTCTACGCGGCCGCGGCCGCTTTTCTGAGTTGCCTCAGGCTGCCAGCGCCGGCCGGACCAAGACCAACCTTGTCCACGCAACCCTCTACTCCCGGCCGACTGGAATTCGTTGCCTAGATCACTTGCGTCCCAGCCAGTAAGTTCTAGTACTTAACAGCCAGGTAAGGTAACCTCTGCAGTTCAGTTCTGCCCGAGAAGATTTTCCGGTTCGATGTTGGGTCTTGACTCTTGAATGTCCGATCATGCTGGTAGGAAAGTAGGTAGGACGAGCATGGCAGACAGGCAGAGTTGGCATCCACTTCCGCTGTATTCCGCAAGTTTGCGGTAACGTGTAAAAATTCGTGTTGTTATAATTACGAAAAGCATAGAGGGAAATAGCACCATCGCAGAGTCATTTAGGCATCATAGTCAGGTAAACTAGACGAGACAGAAAGGTGACTCTTGTGTGTAAACCATGGCGACCATTGCGGTGGTCAGTGGACAGTGCCCAGGTCAGCATGGCAAACTGTTCCTTTCCGGCTTTTCCGGTTCCTAGGCTTCCACAGCGTGTTCCGTTGACCCGTGGATGCAAAGTCGGCATGGGATCGTGCACATGCTACCTGTTTGCAGATCGATTGCCACCCGGATCACTGGAACAAAGTTGCCTGCCCCCATTCCACCGATGAGCAACGTGTCCGACTTATTCCATCCAATGATACTGGACTACTTGAGGCCTGAATTCCAGAAAGTGCCAGGTGGATAATGTTCTTTTTCCCTACAACTTAGATATGATCCCCATTTCGACATCCACCAGTGAAATCCAAATTCTGAATCTTTCTTTATAACAAGCAGGAAAGAAGAGAAGGGGAAGGCGGCTTTGAACTTTTCAGCTACTCTACTACTAGTAGTAGTTCGTACCAATCAACACCAACAAAGGCCAGCGTGCCACTCCCATCCCAGCAAATAAAGCAACCGATTGCATTAAAAAAAATCAGAACTAAACTCTTATCTCATCCCATATTCCTGCCATAAAACATTTAAACTACTGTCCATTGGACCTTTGTCGCATTGCTCAGCGTATCTCATTCCAGGGATTAGATTGACCTGTGCTGTGCGTGTGTGAGTGCTCCATCCAGCAACCTGCAAGATGGAGTTCCTTTTTCGCTTCTTTTTGCCCTTTGGTGCCGACTTGGCACGCTGCACTTTTTGCGCTTTCAACTCAACTCCTAAACAAGTAAACAAGGTATGGTACACCGTACAGAGTGCGCGTTGTGTGTGCTTGGGGCGTTGAACTCCTTCAACCAATGGCAAGGGATTTGTTGACTGGGCTAAACTGATCCGCGTCCACCCGACCCAACCACCGTCGTCAGCGTTTAACTTGAACCCCAGGGGTGTTGCTTTGCTTCCTTCATCCACACTAGCCATACCACTTCTCCATCAAATTGGTGTTTGTAGTAGCACAAGTAGTCCAAGCTCAAAAGGAAGGGAATGGAACCAACAATGTAGTACCATGCTGCCTAGCTAGTACCAACCAAATGACAATTCTAGACTAGTCAAATTAGTCTAAATAATCCATTATTATAATATATTTAATAACAATAATAACTTGATAGCATAAGTATAGCATTTTTTAAATTTGAAAATGATTAAATTGAAGACGTTTTGATTTAGCACTTTATCCAGAATGTTTTGAATTTTTGATCCAGGCGAGGATTGGGACGCATATCCAAATGACACCCGGTCACGTGACGAATGACACTCTCACGTGAGCACCTCGGAGCAAAGCAACTGTATGGTGTTTGATTTTTAGAGAAGGTGGCATGGAATTGACATCTTACCTCGGGTTTTAGGGTGTGTCAAGTGTGAACTGTGAATCAAGTACAAAAATAGCGTCTTCTCTGATGTGGTTTTCCTACGTTTTGGATATCTTTCCATGCTGGATTTTGTGATTTTTTGCTTTAAAATTGTTCATATATACGAGGGATATGCTCCGAATATATATGTCTGTACTCTTCCAGCCTTGTGGTATTGCCTACGACGAAGCTCGATGCAAAGCATATTTGAGGTAGCGTGGAGTATGTGTTTATCCATTCATTTAGAACAGAAAAAAAATAGACTTTTGTGGCTTTAAGGTGTCAAGCGTATGTAGCGTGAGACAACACGTTATTTGGACACACTTCATTCATTCAAATTTAGAAACTATTGCGTGCACAAGATCAAAGGGAGGCTCGGGTCCTTTCGTTTATAATCTTAGGGCCAGGTTTCAAAAGTCCAGCAATATAGCAATATGTTGTAATCCCAAAGATATGGTTAAATCATAAAAAAACAAAATGAGGGATATGAGACTCATGAAGACGGAGGACCGCCTGTCCATTAGTCCGTCAACCCGTTAACCGGCTCTATAAATAGAGGGTTGTTGCCTCCCCTTGTAATCTCTCTTGTAAGCTTTCACCACAATAAATAAAAGAAGATCCCTCCCTCTCATCTCTTTGTGCTCCAGTTTTTCTATGTTCTTGTGCTTGCGATCTTGATTGTGAGTGAGCTGATTTCAAACACTATAAGGTGACATAAACTGAGCAAAAGAATACTATATCTCGCCAATTCTGGTTAAGAAGATAACCATCACACTGAAACAATCCTACTAACACAGGAAATTCCTACTATCAGGTCCCTTTAAATTATATTGTACCATATCTAATACTGGAAATAGGGGAATTCCTAATCATTTTGGATATATTTAATGTAATATAGGAACCAACCATCACATTCACATGAAAACAATCGCGAAAATTGAGATCTGAATGAATTCTATATAGTTCAGATTCAATACTATCAGGTGCGATACTTGCCGACTCAAAGTAGCCATGAAATTTATACTATAAATAAACAAATCATAATGTAAAATTTAGTGAGTAGGAGGAAATTTGAAAGTAAAATTAAAAGTAATTGTTGAGCAGTAAAACAATTTACAACTAAGTAAGGTTGAATTATGAATTTCTTCAAATTCGAATGACATTCAACAACATCCAAATATGAAGAGTTGAAAAGCTGGGTGAAAATGACCATGAACTCATCATAGATAAATACATACCTACATAAAATGGTAACAAACTATGCAATAAATGGCAAATGATTCGAATGTAAAAAATACAATTAAGAATTACAATGAAGTAGAATGTAAAAATCACATACGACTTATCCGGATGGTGTTGCTAAAGGTTGTTGGAGTCATATGTTTTATATATAATATGCTCAGCATCATCACTTATGCTCAACTTTGTAGATGTGGATTGATCATATATATGTGTGCCTCTCCTAGCCTTATAAGCTTTTAAAAAATATGCTATTCTTTTTCTTTCCTGATAAGAAATATAAATAATTCAATAGCACAATTTGGGAGTGCATACATTCATATAAGTTGCAAATAGAATATGAGAGCTTACAAGGTGGTTGTTTTGACGACTTGAAACTGCATTCGCAATTGATTTGTAAAGTGTTTGTGAGATATGAAGGAACTAAAAAAACAAGATTGTGGAAAACATATATTAGTAGTGAAGCAAAACTTGTCTACAAGAACTTGCACAAATACAATAATGCGTATAACATTTAACAAAGCAGAACAAGTCATTTTTTGTATGATACCATTGGAAAAATAGAAAAACAGAACCACTTGTCGCAAAAAAATATTCATGTGCTACTCAAAAAACAAATATATACAACTTTTGATAATCCTTAGACTTCATGTTGTTGGCCTGCTTGATTTCGGTCAATATACAAGATTAGATTAAAATCTTCCGTTGCAACATAAGAAGCTCGAGGAATATCATAGGGAAGCTGAAAACCAACATCACTTATATTGATTTGTAAGAAATCCATGTACACAGTCTAAAAAGGGCGGAAAAATAATTAGCAAATACATATTTCTGGAAGTTAAAAACTAAAAGTTATGTAAAACAGTGACTTGCAAATATGAATAATTAAAACTTAAAGAGAAAGTTACTTACTCCTAAAACAACAATGCATCCAAAAATATTGAATTTTGTATGAATTAAAAATCCTTCGCCATATGAATCTATACAGGCCTGGAATTTTAGAATTTCTAAACCCAAATAATCTAGTATATGAGAATTCCAATTGAATTTTGAAAACATCAACAACACAACTAAGGTATTTCAGAAAGTTTCATGTGGATAAAGTTCTTTTTTCCCTGCAGTACAACTTAGATGTGACCATAGACCACAATTCTACTACTCCATCCTTCCTAAATTGTAAGTCATTCTAAAAATTTTAGAGAGTCGAAGTATATCAAGTTGACCAAATTTATAAGATAAAATAATAATATTTAGAATGCTAAATAAGTATCATTAGATTCTTTGTTAATTATACCTTTATAGTATACCTATTTTATGTTACAAATCTGTGTATATTTTCTGTAGAATTTTGGTCAAACTTGAGATACTTTGATTTTTCAAGATTCTTAGAATAACTTACAATTTGTAATGGAGAGAGTACATCCACGAGTGGAACCCGAATTCTGAAACTCTTTTTTTTTAATGACACAAGCAGGAAAGAAGAGAAGGGGAAGGGGAAGGCTTTGAGCTTTTAGCTATTACTAGCAAATTTGCCCGTGCGTTGCAACGGAAGAAAACCTATCAAATATCAATAAAAAACAATAATAAATAATACAAATCTACGATGTTTTATACCATTGTCATAAAATTCAAAATGTGTATTCTATTTTATAATATGGACACCTATAAATAAGTTATTGTTGGTAGCAATATAATAATATCCTACCGAGCCTATGTTAGAATCTTTACATATCTTCGTCTCTTTGATGACCTAATAATTTGTCATTAACTTTACCTATATTTTTGTTTTGTACATGATCTCTTGTGTTCCGATTATTGATATATGCCCATATGTTGGATCGAGCCGTAGAGCCAGCGGGAACGAGATGATGAATTGGCGCTTAGCTTTTTTATAGGTCCGTATACATGGCAAATACGATTTTATTTCGTCAGTTGTTGCAAGCAATTGAAAAATGAGGCAATGTAGTGTCACAATGACATCACATATCCTCACATCGGCGTGGACATGCATGGACGTCTGCATTTTGCATTGATGAGGCGTGACGAGTGAGCTGTTGGCCTGTCATTAAGCACGCCGTGGGAGAGCATGAACTCGGGTACCCGGATGTGATTATTTAGATTCGAGATTTTTAAAAAGTAACTTATATGACATACATCCCACAGCCGGCAGGCCGTAAGCGGGCACTGACTTGGCTGCCGGCGAGGCCCATATATATGTCCGCTGGGCAGCCATTGTTGCTGTCGCAATGAGGCCTGGCCTCTGGGCTAGCCACCGGCCCACCGCCATCGATGGGTCTCCAAGATCGGGAGCCTGGCGCATCGCCGCCATCTCTGACCGAGGGAATCTTAAGCCCCAGCTATTGCCGCCGCCTCGTCGGTGTCACGACCCCGGAGGCCTAACACCGACGAGTAACTACGTGCTGCGTGCTCCATAATCCGGATGATGATGCAAGAAGAACACACGATTTATCCTAGTTCGGGTAAGAGAAGGTCCTACGTCCAGCGGAGGGAGGATGTCTTGTATTATCTTGCACCGAAGTGCTCATACAGGGGAGATATAAGCGAGCGCGTACGAAATGGGGTGAAGAATGAGGCCTAAGTCTAGAAGAGCCAGCCCTAAGCCTTGCAATGTGCGTGGTGAGGCTCTGTGAGTTTGAATCAGTTTCCCCCTTTTCAACTATCCCAACGCCCCCTTTTATAGGCCAAGGAGGGGCGTGGGTGTACAAAAAACCCTAATGGTGCTGTGAGGGCTGTCGTAAGCAATGACGTCGAGGGGTGATGCCGATCATGTCGTGGATACTGTAGGTGTGTGCGCTGAAGCGAGGTCGAGCCCTGTAGCGGCGTGCCTCATGATGAGGTTCGCCCTTCTGAGTTGTCATGGAGAAGTCGGTGATTGACCGGTCCTGATGTTGATGCTGGCGTGCCTCAGTGACACGGTGAAAGACATGACCTCCTGTTAAGGGCGTACGACTCGCAGTAGATGACGTGCGGGGGCGGTTGGATCACTGACCAGGGCCACTGAGAGCTTGAGTCGAGGGGTACCTAGGGGGCCTCGAGGACGTGCGGATAAGAACGAGCCCCGGGATTCCCGGTACGGATGTTGACATTTGCGTCTCGAGGGGGCACCTGACGGGGAATAGTGTTTAGTACGGAGGAATAGTGGTCTGTATGAGACGACGCTTTCCCGGGGATGGGCGGTAAAAGGTACACCAGACCTCTGCACTGCCCATCATTATAGTCGCTGTAGCCATGGGGGTTGGCAGAAGTAGGCGGGACATTTTAATTGCTCCGAGCGCCGTAGTAGAAGTAGGTGGGTCGAGGGGTATGGTACTCGCGTGGGGTCGTCCGCCCGCGCGGACTTCCACCACTCGAGTGGGGGTCATTCGCTTGGGCGGGGTCTTGTCGCTCGAGGCCCCCTGTCGAGTAATCGAAGGTTGCCTACCTTAGTCCATTCGTGGGCCGGCCTTGTTGGGCTTTGTCTTTGATCGTTGGGCCTTATCCTTTCAATAGTAGCAGGCTTGGATTAAGGAGGGCCGTTGGGAGGTTTTGGCTTGAGTTGTCTGGGGATTACCTCACCTGGATTGAGGTTTAGGGTACCTCTTATCCAGGTACCCGACAGTAGCCCCTAATTCTCTACACGAGTGCTGGCACTCATGCAGAGGCTCATGAACTGGAGTCATAGCGTCTGTCGTTCTCTGAAGGGTGCGCGCGAGCATACCCTTTGGGGATAGCCCCCGAGGTCTCAGAGGAGTAGGATACTCCTCTGAGGGCTTTATGCGTTTTTTATCGAGGGGTGCTCGAGTGGTTAAGCCCCCGGGCATGTATGATCTTTCTTCGTTGAGGCCCACTTCGTGGTGGTTGGGTGCTGTATGTTCTTTCCTTGGGGACTAGGCATAAGTGAACTGGAGTTGTAGCATCGGCACTTTTCGATGGGTGCACGCGAGTGCACCCTTCGGGTGTAGCCCACTCCGTGGTGGTTGGGTGCTGTAGGTTCTTTTTATACGTGCAATCGGGGGAGCTCAAGTCTTCTAGCCCCCGAGCGCGTTTTCTCCTCTCTTGTCGAGGGGTTCCGTACGTTGTTGATCACCCGGGTGGTTGGTTCCTCCTTCATCAAGGCCATCCGGTTACGAGCGAGCCCCTGAGCCTCTTTCATCGAGGTTGATCAGGAACAAGCCCGTCTTTTTCTTTCGACCCTCACGCTCCTTTTTGACAGGAGGAGGGGTGAGGAGCACCGTGCTACCCTCATTTGGGTGAGCTCTGACGTCCTCCGATGAGCTGTTATCAGGAAATTTAAGTGAGAGCTCGTGCCTCGTTTGATAGGGGTCGACAGGTGGCCACGGAGGCGCTCTCATTGAAGCTACAAATGGATAGATGGATTTCGATCCCATTCAATAGGGTTCGGTGGCTCGATGCCTCCCTCCGAGGGGATTCTGTAGTTTTTCTTTTTGTTTCACCTTGAATATGTCCGAGGGGGCTTTGATAGTTCGTTCTTGAGCAAGGGACTCATGTCGGCTCCCCCCAGATACTCGAGGGCCAGCCTTCGCTCCCTTGAGATTTTTATGTGGGGCCTAGACCCGCGTTCCTTACCGTGGAAGGAATCGCCCATGAATAAACTCCTCCCATCCGTTGGGCGTGCCTTTTGAGGCAGGAGACATAACGACACAGTCGTGGGGGCTGGGACAACGGCTAGAGACCAAGAATTCGACGTGTGTCCCTGCACCCTAAAATCGAGGGAGTGGTTAGGTGTGGGCATTAAATGCGAGGTTTTACCTACCTTTTTGCCAGATCCACCCGTTTCTCTTTGGCCTGCTTATAAATTCAAGGGGTAGGGTTCTACCCGTTCCCCATCTTGCCTTCCTGCTTTCATTGCCACCGCCATCGGAGAGTAGAGTCTTCCTGTTCATTAGCGCAAGAGAGAGAAGAGAGAGAGAGAGATCGGGAATCTTCCCTCCCATCCATCCGCTGAGCAGATCCGCGTTGTCGCCACGGCGCTGGAACTTCTCCCTCCGGAGGATTGGCTCCTTGTGGCCATGATAGAATGAGAGCTTGAGGAGCTGGTGGATGATGGGCTCCTTCGCCCCATTGTCTTGGCTCATCAGCTGAAGTGGAAGGTGCCGCCGAGGGAGGATCTGGAGCTGAACCTGTCGGAGGGGTACGTGGTGAGCTTCGTCAAGTACCACCGGATGGGGCTTGGGTCACCTCCGAGCTGGTTCATGCGGGCGCTGACCAACCACTACGAGGTCGAGCTCTAACACTTCTCCCCCAACACCATCTCAAACGCGGGGATTTATGCCACCGTCTGTGAGGGATACTGGGGATGGAGCCACACTGGGAGTTGCGGCTCCATCTCTTCAAGGGAGATCACTTCACCAAGCTGGTGCCGCAGGGGGTCAGGAGCGTTGTCCGAGTCAGCTGCTGCAACTTGTCATTGAAGCGGGCGGAGCAGTACATCCTGACAGGGTTGATTTCCAACCATGGCGGGTGGCACGCCGGGTGGTTCTACCTCTGGAATGATGGCGGCCTACTGCCGCACTACACCGGGCGCGTCATCACGAGGCGCCGGAGCATTGGCCGCACGACGTGGCGAGGGACCTCCAGGCGAGGTTGAACTCCCTCCTCAATGTGTTGAGGACTCTGCGCGAGCAACGGCTGACCACCGAGATTGTTGTCTCAGTGTTTCATAGTCAGAGGGTGCAGCGCCTGCTACGCTTGGACCAGATGGTGCCCGGGGCGTCGCTCGAGGGGTGCCGGAAGTCGACTGAGGTGCTGTCCCTCAAGGAAACCGCGAGGCGGGTGAGGGGAGTGATCACCAGCGCCTTCGTGCCAGAAGATGTGAACAACATCCCGATGCTGCACGACGACAGCCACATCCATCTGGTAAGTGCGCCGAAATATTTCCCTCGAGTTCCCTTTCTTCCTCGACTTACCCTTGCGTTTTTTGTCATGGGTTTGTGCACAGGGGGCCATAAATTTCAGGGTGTCGACACCCCCGGTCAAGGAGGACACCCCCGACCGCCAGGTGAGATGCTTCACTGCTCAACAGCAGAATAAGAGTAAGGATAAAGAAAAGGAGCAGAAGAAGAAGAGCCTCGAGCGCCTGGCGCGTGAGCAATGCTGGGCGAAGCAAAGGCACGAGGGGGTTCCTGAAGTGGAATCTCCCTTGGAAGAGGAGGAGGAGGAGGAAGACGAGGGCAACGATGACAAAGGGGTGCAGGTGTGTCTTGACGCCTTGGTGCCTTGTATGGCCTGAACTGACACCCGCTTCATGCAGGAAATGGTCGAGGCGGGGTCATCTTTTCAGGCCTTGAGGGTGGCCTCGGCGCCTATCAAAGGTTAAGAAACGAGGGCCTCAGAGCAGTCCCGGGAGCAGAGGATGAGTGACCCCTCGACTCGGGGGAGGTCATCGATGCATTGCACGCACGGCGTGATGCCGCCAGCCCCTTCACGAGGTAGGTCCAGCACACCGCCGCCACTGGCCAAGTCCTCGAAACTCAGTACGCGGACCCAGGGCCAGTCGGCCTCAGAGAAGCAAGGGACGCCGAAAACATCATCGGCGGCAGCTCCGAGCGGCTCTAGTTTTGACAAGGGCCTGTTGACGAAGGGGGCTCAAAAGCCCCCGAGCAGTTCGAAGGCGGCCAGGAGGGCACCCCTCATCCTGGCGGGGTAAGTATTTGGCGTCTTGCAGCTTCCCTTCCCTTATTTGATGTTTTATGGGATCCTTAATGTCTCTCACTTGTGTATGCTTCAGGGTCAAGCGTGAGCCAGAGACAGCGACTCCCTCCCCCGCCAAGCGGCTCAAGATCGATGCCGCGGTGAGGATGGGGATGTCAACACCAGGTGCAACTTCGTTGTCGTGGGCGGCGGCGGTGCTTTCATTGTAGGCTCGGGCACCTCGGGGACCATGGTGAGTAGGGACGCAGCCCGGAGCCGGGAGTAGACCGAGGTGTCTCCCGGCACCGCTGGGCTTGGGGACACAGCCTACGGCCGGGAGCCGAGGTTGACAGAGGAGGCCTCGATTACCATCGAGGATGAGAGGGTGGATTCCTTTGCCTGTGATGCGGGGGAGATGGCAGGGCTCCCTTAGCAGCAGCAGCCATGGCCAGCATGGCCACAAGGGCTGCATAAGCTGGAGGAGCGACTGAAGCAGGAGCGGCTACAGAAGTAGCAGGAGGGGGAGCGGCAGGCGTCGGGACAGCCGTAACAGCAGCTGCAGCAACAATATGAGCAGCAGCAGCAAGAAAAGCAGGAGATGGCATCTTCGGCCCTGCCGCAGTGGTAGGAGGAGGCATCAGCCACGGTCGAGCCTGCCACAGTAGCCGCTGCCGGATGAGACAGTGGCCTTGAGCCCGTCGTGTTAGCGACAGCGAGAGAAGGAGGTGGAGGCCCTGCTGATCGCAGTGCAGGAGGACAGGCGGTCGAAACCGCCGACCTCGAGGCAGCCGGAGGGGGCCTCGCTAAACACGGGTCAAGATGACATGGGGCCGGAGCCGCCGATCTTGAGTCATCCGAAGGAGCTGGCGGCCGAGGTCGTCCCGGTGTGGAGGAGGGTCGGGCAGCCAATTGCGCAGGCAGTCCCGACAGTGGCATCGGAGTCTAGGGTGGTTGCGATGGCACTGATGCCACACTCACCGCCCGTTGGGGCGTTGGCCGCCCGGGGGTCCTTATACGGCCCCGGCTTGCACGTCTCTGGTTATATCACCCAGGGGAAGCGCAAGTCCGAAGAAGCCGAGTCGTCAGGGGCTAAGAGGGAGGTCGAGCCGCTGTTCCCCACCTTGGCTGACCATGTGGTCCGTCACGGTGGCTCAGCTGAGATGGTGGAACGCATTATTGTGGCTATTCGGGAGAGGGTCGAGGGAGACCTCCCCTACTGGGGTCAGGAGGCCCTTCGACTCCGGGACCCGACAAACCCCGACGCGCCCATCTTCGAGATGGATGACCCGGCAAAGGTTGAGCACTGGGAGAACGTCGAAGAGTTTCAGGTGTGGTTGCAGCATGGCTTGTAGCTGGCCGTCGTGATTGCCATTGAGGACATGCCTCGAGCCTTTGCGGTACATGACCCGCTCCTTGTTATGTTGGGATTGGGTTGTTTTCCTCCTGGTTTCTTAGTCTTTTGTGCTTCTTCATTTTCAGGACCTTAGGATGCACTCTCAGGCCAAGTCCTGGTTCATCCACATGACGCAAGGTGGATGGGGGCAGGTCCCTGAGCTGCAAGACCAGCTCAAAGCTGCCCGGGCCAAGATGGTGAAAGCGAAGGATGACCTGGCCAGGGCCCCGGAAGAGGCAGAGAAAGCCAAGGAGGATGCCTCAGCGGCTCAAGGGGAGGTGGCCCAGGCCAAGGAAGATGCCACCAAGGCCCGGGGGGAGACACAGAAGGCCCTTGAGGACCTCTCCCTGTCAGCGGAGCACGTTCGGGGCCTCGAGAGGGAGGTCAGGGACTCCTCAGGGCATATTAAGGGGCTCGAGGAAGACGTCGCCCAGACCTCCCAAGCTCGCAACACCCTCAACATCTCAGTTGGGGAGGAATGGCGCCGTGCCCAGGCCCTGTCCGCCGAGGTTGCCACGCTAAAGGAGACCCTCCAGAAGAAGGAGGAGGCCATCGCGTTGGCTGACAAGGCGATCGAGGACCTGAGGGTGGAGAAGACGAAGGCGGCCCGCGCCCTGGAGGTGGCCAAGAAGGAGTACGCCGAGCAAAAGGATGGGTACACGACCCTTGATACCCATGCCAGTGATGAGTCTTCCTCTTTAGCTTTTAGATTTTCACCTCTGCCGCTCTTGTCGTGGGCTGATCCTTGTCTTCTATTTCAGAACTCAACGAGGAGCTGACCAAAGCTTGGGACAATGCCAAGATGCTCCAGGACGCCTACTAAGCTAAGACGAGGTTGACCAACACACTCCACACCACAATCACCTCGGTCTATGACAACTTAGGTGTTGATCCCGAAGCAGAGGTCGAGGATGAAGTGCGTGGGACCTCCCTCGCCAACCAGTTGTACGAGCTCAGTCGGGTCACGAGGGGGCAAGTCCAGTGCGCGCTCCATGTCGGTGTGAAGTGGGTCGTCTACTCTGGCTTCACCTATGACATGGGGGTGGTCTCCCACGGCTTTGTCTGCAACCCCAATAGGACTGATGCCGAGAACGAGGAGAGGCATAGGGCCTTGATCGAGGCTATTGAGGAGCCCGGCGGTCGGCTGGTATTGGCGGTCCTTATGGATCATTTCTAAACCGCCAATTTAGACTAAAAAGAAGAAAGACAAACATATTCTAGCACATATGCCTTTACTACTAACAAGTTCCACTTGTACCTCTAGTATTCATGTTTTACAGGTTTAAGGTGCAACAAGTGGAAATATGCAACATAATGGAGAAAGCACAAAAAGCAAAAGTCGAATTCAGTAAATGCGCAAACAAGAAATACAAAGGAGCCCACCTTTGGTACATACCTGGGCCTGATCATAACCACAGGAGAGGTCCAGGCCCAGGGAGGAACTGACCACCCGAAGGTGGTGGCCAGATGGCCCCACCAGGGGGCGACCGGTCCCGGGGGCGGTGGCACCCCCAGTGGGCCCTCCCAGCCCCAACCTTTTGTGGTGATTCATAGGACAGTTTTCCCACGATGGTCCCACCTACGATCAGCCCTTTGGAGGTCAGTTTGGGTCCTTCCATGTGGTGATAGCCCTTTTTCATAGAGCCTCCTTCTCTCAAGCTATAAAAGGAGGCCTCCTCTCTTCACAATGAAGGAATCCACCAACACAAAGAGGTCACAATGTAGAGAGGAAGAGCAAGCTCCATTCCATTAGCTTCTAGCTAAATTAGTATAGGGAGTGAGAGAGGGAAAGAGTTGGAGAAAGAGCAGATTCGAAGTAGTTCTGCCTCCAGGTGGACGAAGTGCCGGGCTTGTCGGCTCTCGCTCCAACTTGTACCTCTACGATCGTCTAGCTACTTGAAGTAAGAAGTTTGTGTTCAACTTTGGTTTGATTCATTAAGCATGTTTCTTTCATAAAGCAACTTGTTTGTGGGATCATCGTTCATCCTTTGGACGGATGCTCTAGTAAGAGGACTCCCGATAGAGACGGATGTTCCTGATCACCGCTAGAGTAGTAGTCGCCTTCGTAGACGAGGTGTCTAGGTTGGGGTCTACCTTCGTATGTTGCACGCGCCCACAGGCAGAGGGGTAGGTGGCAGGTGGTGACAGCCCTGTCCACTCGTACCAACATTCCCCCACGTTTGGCCGTGGAATAGCGTTGATGCTGATATCGCTTGGCAGACTAAGTGCGTCAGTGGGCCTGAAGCAAGCAAGTAGTGGGAAAGTTACCATCACTTATATGCGTTTGATCTTAGAAGAACCTTTCTACCCAAGCTACTCTTCATCTTATCATTCTAGGAGAACTAGTTTAAAGATCTCTTACACTTCTGTTCCATGTGGAAATAAGATACCCAGAATACTTCTGGGAGAAGGCTACAATGGTACTTCCATGCGCTTATAGACTTTTCTGCTAATGCTAAGAAGCGCCAACAGCTGGTGAAGCTATTCGAGCCTGAGGACCTTCCTCCAGGTGTTGACAAAGACGACGAAGAAGAAGAAGCCGGCCTGTGAGCCAATCTGGGCAAGAAGGCCCATGTAATAGGTTAGCTTTTGTGACTCATGATATCGTGGCCCCGGGGGCCTTTGAAAACGTTATGCATTGATGTATATGTTTTGTGAGTTTTATGTCCTTTTCTTTCCTGCCAGCCTAATTGTGTTTTTACTTAGTAAACTCGGTGCATGGTCGTGCCCCTCGAAAAAAGGGGGAGTGAGTGGAGGTACCATAGCGCAAATATGTAGGTGACCTCGTGGCTCAGTAGCCCTCGACCCTTGGGACACTCTCGTGGCATTTTTGACTAAGTGACGACACGTATCGAGGCGTGTAAGGAAGAATAGACGTTGAGTTTTGAAAAAATGTACGAATTTTTTAGGAACTTCGGGGGTTCCCCCCTTGTAGCCCCTGAGGGAGGCTCAACTCTGATGAAGCAGATTCAAAGCTACCTTATGCATATGAACTTGTTATTCATTCATGACATGAGAAAATATCATTCATGACATGAGAAAATGTACAAGGCCTCGAAGCCCTAGAGGTAAAAGCGACATAGCTGTTCAATGTTCCATGCGTTGGTGAATGTTTCGCCTTTCCCGTTGGATAGCTTGTAGGTTCTGGGCTTCAACACTTCTACAACGATGATGGGGCCCTCCCATGGTGGAGTTAGTTTGTGGCGTCCCTTGTTGTTCTGCCATTGGCGGAGGACTAGGTCGCTGACTTGGAGGTCCCGCTTGCGTACGTGCTTCTCGTGGTAGCGTCGAAGCTTCTGCTGGTATCGAGCTGAGTTGAGGAGGGCCATGTCTTGAGCTTCCTTGAGCTAGTCAATGGCATTCACGAGGGCCTTCTTGTTCGTTTGCTCATTGTAGGCTTTCAGTCGAGGGGCCCGTACTTGAGGTCTGTGGGGAGGACGGCCTCGGACCCATAAACCATGAAGAATGGAGTGAACCCCATGGCATGGCTTGGCATCGTCCTTAGGCTCCATAGGACCGAGGGTAGCTTGGTGGCCCACTTCTTCCCATATTTCTTAAGGCAATTGAAGGTCCTCGGCTTGAGATCCTGCAAAATCATGCCATTGGCGTGCTCGACCTAACCGTTAGTTCGAGGGTGGGCAACTATAGACCAGTTCACACGTATGTGGTGGTGGTTGCAAAAGTCCAAAAACTTCTTGCCAGTGAACTATGTGCCATTGTCGGTGATGATGAAGTTGGGGACCCTGAAGCGGTGGATGATGTCAATGAAGAACAAAACCGCCTATTCAGATCAAATGTTGGTGATGGGTCGAGCTTTGATCCATTTGGTGAACTTGTCGACAGCAACTTGCAGATGTGTGAAGCCCCTGGTTGTTTTCTTCAAGGGTTCGACGAGGTCGAGCTCCCACCGACGAACGGCCAAGTGATCAGGATCATCTACAGAGCGTGGGTAGGGAGATGCATTTGCTTCACGTAGAATTGGCATCCCTCACATGAGCGGATGAGGTTGATGGTGTCGGAGACGACGATCGGCCAATAGAAGCCTTACTGAAAAGCATTCCTGACTAGAGTTCTCGGTGCGGCGTTGTGACCGCAAGCCCCCGAGTGTAGATCACTAAGTAGCTTCCTGCCCTCCTTGATGGTGATGCAGCGCTAGAGGACGCTAGTGGGGCTGCGTCGATAGAGTTCCTTGTTGTCGTCGAAGAGGACGTAGGTTTTCACCCGTCGAGTGATTCATCGAGCATTGGTTCAAGCTTCTGGGAGCTCCCCTCAAATAAGATAGTCGAGGAAGGGAGCGCACCAGTCTAGCTCGGGACCCGAAGGTGGGGGCGACCCCTCAATCTCCTGACCTCGGCCGTGGTCGAGGGGGCCTTGGATGAAGAGGGTGGCTTGGTGGCCTGAGGCATGGACTCAGCCCCCGTGCCCCAGTCGACAGAGGGCTTGGATAGGTCTCTCGAGAAGACGTCAGGCGGGACGGTGCCTCGAGTTGATCTGGTCTTTTCCAGCTCGTCCGCGGCTTCGTTGTATCTTTGTGCGATATGGTTGAGCTCGAGGCCGTAGAACCTGTCCTCCAGCTTGTGAATTTCCTTACAGTAAGCCTCCATCTTGGGGTCATGGCAGCTCGAGGCCTTCATGACTTGGTCGATCATGAGCTGTGAGTCCCCACGAACGTCGAGGCGTCAGACCCCTAGCTCGATGGCGATGCACAGGCCGTTGACAAGGGCCTCATATTCCGTGACGTTGTTGGAGGCGGGGAAGTAGAGCCAGATGATGCACCACATGTGGACTCCCTGGGGTGAGATGAACAGCAGGCCCGCACCCACCCCGTCTTCATCAGCGACCCATCGAAGTACATGGTCCACAACTCTGCCTGAATCTGCGTCGGGGGAAGCTGGGTGTCGGTCCACTCGACGATAAAATCTGCCATCACCTGAGACTTGATGGCCTTGCGCAGTGTATAAGTGAGGGTCTCCCCCATGAGCTCGACTGACCACTTGGCGATTCTCCCCATGGCCTCCTAGTTCTGGACAATCTGTCCGAGAGGGAAAGATGAGACCACAGTTATCGGGTGACCGAGGAAGTAGTGCTGGAGCTTGCATCGTGTGATGATGATGGCGTAGAGCAGTTTCTGGATCTACAGGTAGCAGACCTTTGAAATGACCTTAATTTCCATGACAAAAAATCCATAGAGTCGGAGTGTAATATGACTATTTAAATCACATTACCTGATAACAGTTGAATACCATAATCCATACATCAAACAAAACAGTGCTATAGAGAGGTTTACAATAACTTATTACATCACCACTTGGCAGAATTAGAGTTCATACAACATAACAATAAAAGCTTGAGGTGTGTAAGCTATCATCTTTGATCCAACTTGAGCGTAGGCATGAAACCCTCACTTGCTGTACTCCCCAGACGAGTACTCACTCATTGAACCTGAAACTAAATTTTTAGTATGATTTGTACTGGCCACACTCTCACCCTATGCATTGCTTTATAGAAATTAGATGCAAAGTGGATATATCAAAAGGAACCTATAAAGCTGGGGTTTCCTATGTAGCAATCAGGTATGTAAATAATATGGTCAAGTTTTATACACATTCCCAAACCCACACCATCCATCTCCGAAACACCATCTCAACTCCTCCAACACCATCTCAGACTCAAGTCGACAAGCCAACTCCCTCTCAGCTTGTCTCAGTGGCCCGCAGCCCTCAACCTAGCTCACGGCCAGAAATCATACTCAGGGGAAGGTAGAACACTCCACTCACTAGTTCGGTGCATGCGGAACACAGGAAAGGTCCATAGCCAAAGAATTGGCTTATGTATCGATCGATCAACCATACACTCTGTAGAGGTTTCACTAATCCACTAGATAACCATCATCGGTGTTGATCATCACCTAGGCAGATTCCAGGCGCCTACTGCCATAGAACTATGCCACTCTACCATCCAACTCTAGATCACTGAAACTATGAAGAGAGCATGTATCCACTCCCGAAGAGGATGACATGCCATCAACCCACTCCCGAAGGGGGTGCCATGATCGTCTCAGTCGGGTGTTAGCTCCATCTCATGCATATACCTCCCTAGCACTACTCACCTAGTAGTAGTGGCATCGATCTATCCAGCGGTTTGGCCGTCTCCCCCCCATGGAGAGCGAGTGGAAAGCAAGAGATTCCTAAGGTTTGGATACCAGCGCAACAGTTCCTCGGTGTGACCAAACCGGGATATCTTCATCATGGTTTATCTTTAACGTGCTACCACGACACCTTCGTCCCGGGCTCCACCTCTCAGAGGATCTCACCGAAGGACCACCATCACATCTCAGTTAGCCCGCCATAGGCTCCTCTCCTGGGAATATCCAGATCCATTCCCTGGCAATACTTGCTCCAAAAGCTCATCATATATCCCGGCTCGATCGACTCAACCCTCACCCTACTCCCTGCCGTAAGCTCCACCCCAAACCCAGATATAGCATCATCAGCTCACATGCCTATCTGATCCATCAACTCGCACATCACCAGCCTGGCACACTCCAGGCCTTCCCAGGGTTCAACACGTCGCATCAAAATGTAAGCGAGTGAAGTATATATATAAATATAGAAGATAAGCAATTGGCTAACATAACGACGGGTAAGTAGGTGTAAGTTTACAACAAGGTAGGGCTCATCAAGTAATAATCTATCATGCAATCCTAACATAGGCAATTCATTATAGCAACAAGAATTAAAGCACTAGCCATACTATATTTGCCATGTGTAATGGGATCTACGAGGTTGGGTGAGGTATGGAACCTTCAGTGACATAGCTGTCGAACTTCTCCTGGTAGTCACTGTCGTCAAACTTGTCCTTGCTCGAGCCTGTAACGAGAATTAATGGTCGCGGGAGCGACCCCTATAGATTAGCACAAAGAATGAATGCCAAATAAAAGATCCAAATGCACTCAATCATAGCAAAAATAGATAGAGCTCGATTTATAGAAAATTTGGATATGTGGATCATAATTTTCGGAGCTCGAATGAATTAGTTATGATTTTTTAAAGATTTAACTATTTTCTAAAAAAGAAAAAGGGCCGGATTAACCAGGTGCTGACACATGGCAGCCTGTGATTGGCCACGTGTCACGGGCGGTTTACACAGCGGCTGATTAGGTGCTGATGTGGCAGATGACGTCATGCTGACATCAGCATTGACCGGGTCAACGGTGGCCTGACAGGTGGGTCCGGGATGACGTCACTGCTGACGCCAGCAGTCAACGGTCAACAGTCAATGACAACTGATAGGTGGGCCCCACTGGGCCGTTAACGGGCTGTTATTAGGCCGTTAATGGGCTGTGTGGGCCGGATCTGGGCCGAGCCCGCCATGTGGCACGCTCTGGTGCTGCCATGTCATCACGCTGGATTCAAAACGGGCTCGGTCCAAGGCTCTCGGTCTACGGTGCCCCGACGTCTACTGGGTCCACTATCAGTGACTCTAGCTCACGTGAACCGCGTCCACCGCATTGCCTTCTGGTCCACGTAGTCCACTGGCCGATCCATGGTGCACCGAATCCACTTGGCCCCACTTGCAGCGACTCAGTCCATGAACAGCGAGTCCATCTTCCTGTGGCCAGACTCATTCCCTTCCTCTGTCTTCTTTCGCCCGACGCCGAGGCTCGACGGCGGCGATTCTTCCCTAAAATTCCGACGCTCCGGTGGTTCTCCGGTGTCATCATCTTGTCCATCGGTTCTAGGACGCTACGGCGAACACGATGATGGGCTTCAATGCGGCAGCTTGGCTTTCGGTGACGAGCTCCACGACGAACGGTGGTTCGGCAGTGGCAGTGTTCGACTGCAACCTCATGGGTGGCTCAATCCGGGTCCAAGTAGTGCACAGAAGCGCAATTGAGGGCACGCAGCACCTCCCCGATGCACCGGCTACGACCAAAACCCATAGCGGAGTCCGCGTGGGTAGCAACTCCCATGGCGGAGCTTCGACGAGGGCTTGGGTGCATGGCATGGCACTCAGAGAGGTTCTCCTGCCTCCATCTTCTTATCCAGCTGATGCAGCTCGTCATGATGGAGACGCTCATCATCTTCTTGCTCCCGGCGGCGGTCGGAGATGGTGGGAACACGGCGATGTAAGGCGGCGCTCCAGAGTGATGGTGCACTGGCATGGTGGCTCACGCCAAGGTGTTTGAGGCATCATCTAAGGGGCTAGCGTGCGCATCGGGTCCATCTCATCAAGGCGAGCACAGATCTGAGGTCAAAGCAGCTCAGGGCTTAATGACAAGGCAGCAAGGTGGCCTCGCCACGGCGGCGTGCAGCACGGTGGCAGACATGGCGGCTTTCGATCCAGCATCCGCCTGATGCCATGGTCCAAAGGGCTTGGCCTATCTCGGGTGTGTGTGCGTGTGTCAAAAAGGAGGCCTGCGGTGGTCTCGGCCTGCATGTCCACAATGTGGGACGCCATGGCTGGCAGCAAAGGTCGGGGCAGAAGAGGGGAGATGGCGGCGGTGCTCACCGATGCGGATGAGATGTAGGTGCGGTACAAGTCCAAGCGGGTCCAGCTTTGTCTCGCGCTCCAGTCCTTGCTCCTCGACCTGACGGCTCTGCAGCAGCAGAAGCTCCGTAGTGGCACTCCTCCTTCTTTTCCAACTCCGGCGGTGGTGGCTTTCTTCTTCCCCGCCTCCTTCTTCCCCAATTCTTCTTCTCTTCTCCAAATTGTGGCTGGCAAGATGAAATGGAACACCACCAGAGCAGTGGCAGCGGCCTGGGAACCCTAGAGGACCGGGGCTTGCTCTTATAGGGCAGGCAGCAAGGGCAGAGGGGTATGGCAACTGGAGTTGGTTGCAGGGGCAATTCCATCCACGGGGAAGCTTCCAGGCGGCTCCCTCAGGTCCGGTGGGCTCCAACGGGTAGAGAGACGAGGTGAGGCGGCTTTGCGGTGAAGGATGAGAGGGGACAGGCAGGGGATAGTCAGGCACGACTGTTGTGAGCGTGCCCGGGGGAGCAAGATGCTTGCGGCCGTGGGTACCTTGTGGCGTCAGCTTTTCGGCCGATGTGGCACGCGAGCGGTTGGACGCGGATAGGTGCGGTACGGTGGCCAGGAGTGCGGGTCGCGTGGTCAGGCGGGCGTGTGCGGCGCGCGGGGGAAAAAGCAGAGTGGCCGGGTGACTTCAGCCGGCATGATGACATGTGGGTCCCGCTGTGGAACCCACTCGTCAGCGGCTGTAGGTGGCGATGGCGTGGCGCGGACGCGGGCGAGCACGGGCGCATGGTGCTGGGCCGGTTGGGCATGCTGGGCTAGCTCGCGCGGAGAGAAAAGAGAGGGGACGAGCGGGCGAGCGAACGGGCCGGCGGCTTGCTGGGCCGTTCGGCGCAGCGGGAAGGAGAGAAAGGGAGTGGGCCAGGCTGGCTGCGCTGATCAGGCAGAAAGGCTTTTCTTTTTCTTTTTTATTTTCTTTTCTCTTTTTCTTTTTCAAATACTTTTATATATATACCTATATATATATTTATGATGTGCCAACTTTGTATGCTAGGCCCTTATATTTATTTGTGAAAATAAATATTGTGGTCACATTTTTAATTAAACATCACATAAATTAAATAAAATCCAAATCACCTTTGTATGCAAAATGTCATGGCAACTATTGAAACATGTAGATAAAGCCATTGCCACATTTGAAAATAATATATGAAACATTGATCAAAATTACTTTGAAACATTTTAATTATGATATGATGACATGGGATATTATGCATGTCATGTTAAGGGTTAGATGCAAGGTTAGGGTAGATGATGACATGTCACACTCATCACTCATAGGTTTTCAAAAAAAAATTTATAGGTCGAATTTTTGGGTTGTTACAGTCCTCCCCCCTCATTGGGATTTCGTCCTCGAGATTTAAGAAGTGACATACCCTTCAAAAAGGTAAGGATACTGCAGCAGCAGTTGGTTCTCATCTTCTCATGTTGCTTCACGTTCAGTGTGATTGCTCCGTTGAACCTTGCACATAGGGATAGACTTGCTTCGGGTCTCTTTGGTGTCATAACCCAAAATCTTGATGGGGTGCTCTTTGTACTCTAGAGTATCTTGGATATCAAGCACATCAGTGGTGATTGTTTCTTCCTTGGGTACCCTTAAGCACTTATGTAACTGTGAGACATAGAATATGGGATGTACTCCTGCTAACTCGGGAGGTAGTTCAAGCTTGTATGCGAGCTTTCCAACTCTCTGAAGGATGCGATAAGGACCAACATATCTTGGCACTAACTTCCCTTTCACATACGGTTAGGACCAACATATCTTGGGGCTAACTTCCCTTTCACATGGAATCTGACGGTACAATGAAGTGGAGACACTTTGAGATAGACAAAGTCCCCAACCATGAATTCAAGGTCTCGACGCCTTTTATCAGCGTAGCTATTCTACCAGCTTTGAGCGATCCTCAAGTTCTCTCTAATTTGAGCTACTCCTTCTTTGGCTTCCTTGATCTTGGCGGGGCTAAAGACTGCTCTCTCACCTGGGTGGTCCCACATCAATGGGGTTCTGCATGGCTTGCCATAAAGAGCCTGGAAGGGTGACATCTTGATACTTGCCTGGTAGATGTTGTAAGAGAACTCAGCAAAAGACAAACATTTCTCCCAATCTGTTCCATATTTGAGAACACTGGCACGAAGCATATCCTCAAGAATCTGATTCAACCTCTTTGTCTGACCATCTGTTTGAGGGTGGTAAGCAGTGCTATAGTCAAGGTCAGTCCCAATAGACTCGTGAAGAGCTTGCTAGAATCAGGACATGAATTGAGGTCCATGATCCGACACAATACTCTTAGGAGCTCCATGAAGCCTCAGTATCTCCTTGATGTACAAGTCCACCAATTGTTTGGCACGTATCGAAGTCTTGACTGGTATAAAGTGTGCTACCTTCGTCAGACGATCAACTAATACCCAGATGGAGTCATGGCCTTGCGGGGATCGAGGCAATCACACGATAAAGTCCATGGATATGCTCTCCCACTTTCATTCAGGAACATCGAGTGGTTTGAGTAATCCAGCAGGTCTTTTGTGCTCGACCGTGACTCTGTTGCAGATGTCACATTCGACCACATGTCTGGCAATGTTTGTCTTCATGCCTTTCCACCAGAAGTGCTTCTTCACATCTTAATACATTTTTGCACCACCAAGATGGATAAAATACTTAGAGTCATGTGCTTCTGACAGAATCTCTTTACGCAATGCAGTATCATTGGGTACACAGATTCTGTTCTTAAACCAGATGGTTCCATGCTCATCTTCCCTGAATTCTAGGCTGTGGCCTAGCTTCATCAACCCACGTATGTACTCCATCCCCTCGCAACTCTTCTGAGCTTCATGAATTCGCTCGGTGAGATTATACTCAATGCGAAGTTCATGCAACAGACCATGAGGTACTATCTCAAGCTGGAGATCTTCAATCTCTTTCTTCAATTCAGGTGGCAGGGTTGAGGTGAACAGAGCATGACAATAGGTCTTGCGGCTAAGAGCATCTATGACTACATTCACTTTTCCTGGATGATAGTGAATCTCCATGTCATAGTCCTTGATTAGCTCTAGCCATCTACGTTGTCTCATGTTCAGATCCTCCTGAGTAAAGAAGTACTTCAAGCTCTTGTGATCGGTGTATATTTCACACTTGTTGCCAATGAGATAATGCCTCCAGATCTTAAGAGCGTGCACAACAGCAGCTAACTCAAGATCATGAGTGGGGTATCGTTGCTCATGCTCCTTCAGCTGTTGAGAAACATAAGCAATAACTTTCTCATTTTGCATCAACACACAACCTAGTCCTTGGCGCAAAGCATCACAATAGATGACAAAGTCTTTAGTGATATCAGGTAAGGCTAGGACAGGTGTGGTAGTGAGCTTTTCCTTTAGAGTTTAGAAACTTTGTTCACACTCTGGTGTCCATTCAAACTCGTTGGTCTTCTTCAAGAGATTTGTCATAGGACGAGCTATCTTCGAAAAGTTCTCAATGAATCGACGATAGTAACCCGGCAATCCCAAGAAACTCCTAATCTCGGACACATTGCGAGGCTGCTCCCATTCTTTCACTGCCTCTATCTTTGCAGGATCTACAACAACACCATCAGCTGAGAGTATATGACCAAGGAAAGTAACTTCTTCAAGTCAGAACTCACATTTGCTAAACTTGGCATATAGTTGGTGTTGGGATAGCTTCTCGAGCACTATCCTCAGATGTGCTTCATGTTCTTCGACAGTGGATGAATAAATTAGAATGTCATCAATGAAGACTACCACAAACCAATCAAGATCATCCATAAACACCTTGTTCATCATGTTCATGAAGTAGGCAGGGGTATTCATGAGACCGAAGGATACAACGGTGAACTCATACTGCCCATAGCGAGTGACAAAGGCTGTCTTGGGAATGTCTTCTTCTCGAATCTTCATTTGATGATAACTAGATCTGAGATCAATCTTTGAGAAATACTTAGCACCACGAAGTTGATCAAGCAAGTCATCTATCCTTGGCAGAGGATACTTGTTCTTGATGGTGACAGCGTTGAGATTGCGGTAGTCAACACACATCCTCATGGAGCCATTCTTCTTTTTCACAAACAGAATAGGCAATCCCCAGGGCGAGGCACTAGGCCTAATAAAGCCCTTATCGGAGAGCTCTTTCAACTGCATCTTGAGCTCCTCTAGTTTATTGACTGACATGCAGTACGATCACTTAGCAATGGGACCAGTTCCCAGCACGAGGTCAATGATGAACTCAACATCATGATCAGGTGGCATGACTGGCAACTCTTCTAGAAACATTGTTCTCATATTCTCTGACAATGAGAACATCAGCGAGAGTCTTTTCCTTTTTATGAGATTCAGCCTGAGTCTTGAGTGCATTCAAGGCACATAGAACAGATACTGATTTATCCCTCTGAGGTGCACACCTAACTGCTTGGCCAGAAGGGTGAGTTATCTGAACATATCTGGGTGAACAAGAGATCAAACCCTTTGCTTTGTAAGCCAATCCATGCCTAGGATGACATCTAAAACATTTGAAGGTAGAAGGGTAAGGTTAGCTCGGAAGGTTAGACCCTCGATAGAAAGCTTCACTCCCTTATAGATATGGGTGCTTCTCATCTCACCTAGAGGAGAGATGGTGACTATAGGGTCCAAACGTGGAGTGGTAGGTATGTTATTCTCTCATGCAAAATTGGATGAGATGTATGAACATGTAGCTCTAGAATCAAACAGAACAGATGCTTTAATGCCATTAACTAAAAACATACTGTACACAACATCTGGGGAAGCTTGAGCTTCTTCTGCGTTCATGTGCATGAGGCGACTGTGGCTTGCAGATCCACGGTACTGAGACTTGGGTGCAGAAGGTGCGGGCATCTTCTCAGAACAATCATACACCTTGTGACCAGGTTTGCCACAACCAAAGCAAGTGATCGGCACACTGCCTATGGGGGTTGGCACAGCGGCCTTCCAGTTGCCTGAGTTTGGCGCAACACGAGCAGGTGTAGAGTGATCAGTCCTGTAACGAGGTTGCGAAGAGTGCTCACGGGGGTAGCGATCCTTCCCAGAGCAGTCACGAGAGCGATGGTCACGAGAATGACGGTCGTGGAAGCGATGGTCATGGGAAGAGCAGAAGTGGTCAACAGAGTAGGCACCACTACTCTTACCCGAGCCATAGGTAGAGTCCTTGCTGTAATGAGGACGACTAGATGACCTATCCTGATAGAACCACTTATGCTCATGGTCACGGTAGGAGCCCTCGGACTTCTTCTTCTCCTTCCTGGATAATTCTCCTGCCTCCTTCTGGTCCTTCTCGATCTGTATGCAGTGATCGATCATGTCACGAAGGGTGTGACTCTTGATGCCTCCCAGGGCCACCTTGATCTTGGGGTTCAGACCCTTCCTGTACTGAGTGACCTTCTCCTTGTCAGATGCTACAACATGCAAAGGTGCATAGCACAGCAAGCTGGTGAAGGTGTTGGTGTACTCGCAGATGTCACACCCCTTCTAAGTGAGATTGTGGAATTCCTCCTCCTTCTACTCCATGACTCCCTCAGGAACATGGTACTCGATGAACTCGTCAGCGAACTCATCCTAGGTGATGTGATCGGGGTCCTCATGAGCTTGGCGGTAGCTATCCCACCAGGAGCATGTGGCTCTAGTGAGATGGTGAGCAGCGATCCCAACTCATTCCTCGGGGGTACAAGTGGTAAGCTCCAGCTTCTTCTTGATCTCCCAAAGCCAATCATCAGCTTCCAACGGTTCCTTGTAGGTGCCATCGAAGGTGGGTGGCCAAAGCTTCAGAAAACCCTCGAGTTTCCTCTGGAAGTCATTCGGGTTGCCTCCGTAGCGGTGGTTGGCCCCATTGACCAAAGGGGCAAGCAGCTGCGTCTGTTGCACCATCACTTCCGCCAGGTTTGGTGGTGGCGGTGGTGGTAGAATTGGCTACGGTGGAGGGTTCGGCTGAGGCGGAGGCCCATTGCCATTGGCATCACCTCCTCTAGCAGCACCTCCAGCTGGCAGGGTCTGCTCATGATCGTTCCCACCCTGGTTGAGGTCGATGGGTGGAACACGACCACCCCTTCGTCCATAGCATCTTCCACGCCCAAGCTCGGGCTTGGGTGGAGGTGAACGGTTGCCTAGACGTGCGGAGCGACGTGCAGACATCTGTGACATGGGTCGGCAACGGTTAGTACTTTATTGATTCAATATAATTAAATGATTTCAACGATTTAAGGAAAACCATTTAATCTATCCAACACTCATATAAAGAAGCAATAAGAGCCATAAAATGCAATAAGATCGAACATTCATTACATGGTTTGCATTACATAGCATCATCTCTAGCAGCTACGCTAGATGACGTGCGAGACTCGCACTACAAGAAGGTAACTCATGGAGGGTACATTAGGGATGATACATCATAACTCATAGATAACAACTAGCTTAACTCTAACTCATAACGTGGCCATGTAGGGTCCACACTACTCTGACTCGTACATCGGTGTGTTGTACACTGCTAGGTGAAAACGGCTGCCAAGAACCATCAGCTCCTCCTGTGACATGTGAAGGCGCCTCATGTAAGCCTGAGCCTCTCTGAACTCCTTGGTAAGCGGCAGGTTGGTGGGAGCTGGACAGTGGTTGTGCCTCAAGAGAGTCTGGCCAATCTAGAAAGTTTCCTTAAAGGGGTCCTTGCGTCTGGCTGACAACAGAAGTCGGTCCTACAAGTCAGCATACTCCTGGCAGCGTCTCTCGTCGGTGTTCTTCCATGCTGTCTTGAGCCTCTTGTACCTGTCCACCAAGGTCTCATTCTGAATCATCAAGGAAATCAGATGACCTTGGTTGCACTGTGCTTTGGCCTCTCAAGGCTTCGACGAGCATTGTCTTCTCACACTGCATGGTGAAGTTGCTCTAGCCATCTTCTCGTCTCCTCTTCTGAAGTTATCTGGTCTCCTTTTCCTTATCAATCTTCTCTCCTTCCAACTGAAGAACTCTTGCATCGAGGTAGTAGTTCCGTAGCCCAATGTCCTCCACCTTGTCTCGCAAGTCAGCGACTTTGGCTTTGTGGGTTCTTGCCTGATGTGCGAGCTTGTCCTGCAACTGGGCGACAGTTGCCTTGAGACTTTCTTTCTCCTCAGCTTCCTTCTTGCGAAACTCTTGGTACTCCATCAGAGTGTTGCGATCAAGGCACCTCTTCTTCTCTAAGTGCTCTATGTAGCAGTTCTGCTCGAAGAGGTGAGCGGCGGAGGCATGGTTGCAAGGACTTGTCTCAGCTAGGATGACTGGCCTGACCTGGTCGTCCTACTGCTCTGGTGTGAGAAGAGAGTTCAGGGCCTGAGGAAGAAGGCGAAACTCTATGTTGTGAAGGTGCTCGTAAGCGATCTTTATCACTTCACGCAGAGCCTAGAGAGACTGAATTCCTTCCTCGATTGAGTCCTCGACTGTCATCTCTAGGAGAGCTGGTACTAAAGGCAGAGTCTGACTTGCAGGGATCTCCAGGTGAGTGACCATGTTACCCTTAATTCCTCCTTCTAGATCAGGTGCTCTAGTGCAGGTGTACTTGATCTCCTCAACAGGCACTCTGAGCACTCCCAGAACACGGCGTAGGGTGTATGAAAACCCTGGAAACTCCTATCCCTGGTTGGTGAACTCAGCCTTGGGCATGCGGCTCAACGGTGCAAGTGGGGGTCCAAAGCTTGTCATCTACATGTTTTAAAGGGAAAGAGGTCAGCAAGTCAGTAATAATAGAGAAGCCTTGCATAAGAAGAAATGCAGGGTCGGTATATAACCGAAAGAAAAGCTAGTTTGTCCTGTTCTATCGTCCATTTCTAGGGTTTCATCCTAGGGTCAAGTATGGCTCTGATACTGTCGGCGTTAGGAACCCGGGGGCGTCCTAAGCCAACGAGTAATCGTATGTGTGTGTAACCCGTCCAGATGGGTGATGCAAGAAGAACACAGCGATTTATCCTGGTTCGGGCAAAGAAGGGCCCTACGTCCAGCGGGGGGAGGAGATTTGTATTATCTTGCACCTAAGTGCTTGTACAGGGGCGGATACAAGCGAAGAAGAGGATTCGAGGGGGGGTCGAGTACAGAGCGAAGGAGTTATTCGGAGTCTAGGAGTCTGCCTAGGCGTATGTTCGGTTGTCGTGAGATCGTTGTCTGGAATCGTTCTCTTCTCCGTTGTGCCATTGGGTCTCCTGGCGTCCCCTTTTATAGGCCAAGGGGAGGCACAGGGGTACAGATGTCCTGGCTCGATGACGTGGTGGTGACGTCGCGGGTCATGGTGGTCAACTCGAAGCCTCTGCAGGGACGTGCGCTGAGCATGGCTCATTCTGTAGCGGCGTGGCTCGAAGTTGACAGCCGTCCTTCGGAGTCATGGTTGCTGACCGGCGAAAGACGTGATCCCCTGTAGAGGACGTGCGAGTTCCTGTTGGGGTCGTATCGGGAGTTGTTGGCGCAGCTTTCGAAGTCGATAAAGGTTGACCGGAGGGCGTCGATGCGTACTCGAGGCCCGGTCGAGGGGTGGCCTCGAGCGTAGTGGTTGAGCGGATAAGATCAAGTCGAGGGAATCTGATGTCGGTTGTTTGTCGCGTAGCGTGTCGAAGGGGGCCTCGAGCTGTCTAACAGCGCTGGGTATGGCATAATAGTGTCGTGCAGACCGATGCACGTCCTCAGTATAGTCAGTAAAGCGGGATTCGACCGCTGTACGGACCACTGCGTGGACACTATAGCCATACGATTTGACGAGGTTAGGTAGTTTTGTATTAAATGCGCTATTGGACACACCGGGAGTTGGTAGATCGAGGGGGGGCTTGATCCTCGAAGTATCGAGACGCCCGTCCCGTCGGGGGCCTCGACACTTGATGCGGGATCCTCCCATCTCGAGCGATCATCAGCCGGTGACATCAGCGTTGTCTTGAGGGTCAGATGGTGACGCCAGTGATTTATCGAGGGTTACGGCTGTACTCTGTTGTGGGCCGGCCCAGTGTGTTTTTGCCGATGGGCCCGGTGCGTTTTTGCCGATGGGCCCGGCGTGTCGAGGAGGTACGGTCTGGTTGCGTGGGATTAATCTGAGGGTAAACTCGGGGTCCAACCGAAAACAAGGAAGGTTTAGGGTATCCCTTTTCTCGATAACCGACAGATACCAACTAAAATGACCTTGATTTCCACGATGGAAAATCGACAGAGTCGGAGTGTAATAAGACCATTTAAATCACATTACCCGATAATAGTTGAATACCATAATCCATGCATCGAACAAAAGAGTGTTATAGAGAGGTTTACAATAACTTATTACATCACCACTTGGCAAAATCAGAGTTCATGCAGCATAACAATAAAAGCTTGAGGTGCGGAAGCTATCATATTTGATCCAACTTGAGCGTAGGCATGAAACCCTCACTTGCTGTACTCCCCAGACGAGTACTCACTCCTTGAACCTAAAACCAAATTTTCAGTACGATTTGTATTGGCCACACTCCCACCCTATGCATTGCTTTGTGGAAATTGGATGCAAAGTGGATATATCAAAAGGAACCTATAAAGCTGGGGTTTCCTATGCACCAATCACGTATGTAAATAATATAGTCAAGTTTTATACACATTCCCAAACCCACACCATCCATCTCCGAAACACCATCCCAACTCCTCCAACACCATCTCAGACTCAAGTTGACAAGCCAACTCCCTCTCAGCTTGTCTCAGCGGCCCGCAGCCCTCAACCTAGCTCACGGCCAAAAATCATACTCAGGGGAAGGTAGAACACTCCACTCACTAGTCTGGTGCATGCGGAACATAGAAAAGGTCCATAGCCAAAGAATTGGCTTATGTATCGATCGATTAACCATACACTCTGTAGAGGTTTCACTAATCCACTAGATAACCATCATCGGTGTTGATCACCACCTAGGCAGATTTCAGGCGCCTACTGTCATAGAATGATGCCACTCTACCATCCAGCTCTCGATCGCTGAAACTATGAAGAGACCATGTATCCACTCTCGAAGAGGATGACATGCCATGTGCCCACTCCCGAAGGGGGTGCCATGATCGCCTCGGTCGAGTGTTAGCTCCATCTCATGAATATACCTCCCTAGCACTACTCGCCTAGTAGTAGTGGCATCGATCTATCCAGCGGTTCGGCCGTCTCCCCCCCATGGAGAGCGAGTGGAAAGCAAGAGATTCCTAAGGTTTGGATACCAGCGCAATAGTTCCTAGGTGTGACCAAACTAGGATATCTTCATCATGGTTTATCTTTAACGTGCTACCATGACACCTTCGTCCCGGGCTCCACCTCTCAGAGGATCTCACCGAAGGACCACCATCACATCTCAGTTAGCCCGCCATAGGCTCCTCTCGTGGGAATGTCTAGATCCATTCCCTGGCAATACTTGCTTCAAAAGCTCGTCATAGATCCCGGCTCGATCGACTCAACCCTCACCCTACTCCCTGCCGTAAGCTCCACCCCAAACCTAGATATAGCATCATCATCTCACATGCCTATCTAATCCATCAACTCGCACATCACCAGCCTAGCACACTCCAGGCCTTCCTAGGGTTCAACACGTCGCATCAAAACGTAAGCGAGTGAAGTATATATATAAATATAGCAGATAAGCAAGTGGCTAACGTAACAGCGGGTAAGCAGGTGAAAGTTTACAACAAGGTAGGGCTCATCAAGTAATAATCTATCATGCAATCCTAACACAGGCAATTCATTATAGCAACAAGAATTAAAGCACTAGCCATACTACATTTGCCATGTGTAATGGGATCTACGAGGTTGGGTGAGGTATGGAACCTTCACTGACGTAGCTGTCGAACTTCTCCTGGTAGTCACTGTCGTCAGACTTGTCCTTGCTCGAGCCTGTAACGAGAATTAATGGTCGCGGGAGCGACCCCTATAGATTAGCACAAAGAACGAATGCCAAATAAAAGATCCAAATGCACTCAATCATAGCAAAAATAGATAGAGCTTGATTTATAGAAAATTTGGATATGTGGATCATAATTTTTGGAGCTCGAATGAATTAGTTATGATTTTTCAAAGATTTAACCATTTTCTAAAAAGGAAAAAGCGCCGGATTAACCAAGCGCTGACACATGGCAGCCTGTGATTAGGCCACGTGTCACGGGCGGTTTACATAGTGGCTGATCAGGTGCTGACGTGGTAGATGATGTCATGCTGACGTCAGCATTGACCGGGTCAACGGTGGCCTGACAGGTGGGTCCGGGGTGACGTCACTGCTGACGTCAGCATTCAACGGTCAACGGTCAACGTCAATTGACAGGTGGGCCCCACTGGGCCGTTAATGGGCCGAGTGGGCCAGATCTGGGCTGGGCCAGGCCTACCACGTGGCACGCTCTGGTGCTGCCACATCATCACGCTGGATTCAAAACGGGCTCGTTCCACGACTCTCGGTCTACGGTGCCTCGGCGTCTGCTGGGTCCACTGTCAGCGACTCTAGCTCACGTGAACCGCATCCACTGCATTGCCTTCTGGTCCACGCGGTCCACTGGCCGATCCATGGTGCACCGAATCCACTTGGCCCCACTTGCAGCGACTAAGTCCACGAACACCGAGTCCATCTTCCTCTGGCCGGACTCATCCCCTTCCTCTGTCTTCTTCCGCCCGATGCCGAGGCTCGACGGCGGTGGTTCTTCCCCAAAATTCTGGCACTCCAGTGGTTCTCCGATGTCATCAACTTGTCCATCGGTTCCAGGACGCTACGGCGAACACGATGATGGGCTTCAAGGTGGCAGCTTGGCTTCCGGTGACGAGCTCTACAGCGGACGACGGCTCGACGGTGGCGGTGTTCGACTGCAACCTCACAGGTGGCTCAATCCAGCTCCAAGTAGTGCGTGGAAGCGTGATTGAGGGCACGCAGCACCTCCTTGATGCACCGGTGGTGAGCAAAACCCACGGCGGAGTCCGCGTGGGTAGCAACTCCCACGGCGGAGCTCTGACGAGGCCTTGGGTGCGCGGCACAGCACTCAGAGAGGTTCTCCTACCTCCATCTTCTTGTCCAGTCGACGTAGCTCATCACGGCAGAGATGCTCATCATCTTCTTGCTCCCAGCGGCGGTCGATGATGGTGGGAACACGGCGATGCAAGGCGGCGCTCGAGAGCGGTGGTGCACTGGCATGGTGGCTCACGCCAAGGCGTCCGAGGCATCATCCAAGGGGCTAGCATGCGCATCGGGTCCGTCTCATCAAGGCGAGTGTGGATCCGAGGTCAAAGATGCTCGGGGCTCAACGACAAGGCAGCAAGGTGGCCTCACCGCGGCGGCATGTAGCGCGGGGGCAGACATGGCGGCTTCCGGTCCGACATTCGCCTGATGCTGTGGTTCAAGGGGCTCGGCCTTTCTCGGGTGTGTGTGCGTGTGTCAAAAAGGAGGCTGGCGGTGGTCTCGGCCTACGCATCCACAAGGTGGGACGCCATGGCCAACAGCAAAGGTTGGGGCGGAAGAGGGGCGATGGCGGCAGTGCTCACCGACGCGGATGAGGATGGAGGTGTGGTACAAGTCCAAGTGGCTCCGGCTTCGGCTCGCAGTCTAGTTCTTGCTCCTCGACCTGATAGCTCCACAACAACAGCAGCTCCGCAGTGGCGCTCCTCCTTCTTCTCTAACTCCGACAGCAGCGACTTTCTTCTTCCCCACCTCCTTCTTCCCCAATTCCTCTTCTCCTTCTCCAAATTGTGGCTGGCAAGATGAAATGGAACACCACCAGAGCGTTGGCGGTGTCCTGGGAACCCTTGTGGACCGGGGCTTGCTCTTATAGGGCAGGCGGCAAGGGCAGAGGGGTATGGCGGCCGAAGTTGGTTGCAGGGGCAATCTCGTCCATGGGGAAGCTTCTAGGCGGCTCCCTCGGGTCCGGTGGGCTCCAGCGGGTAGAGAGACGAGTTGAGGCGGCTTCGCGGTGAAGGATGAGAGGGGACAGGCAGGGGACAGCCGGGCGCGGTGGTTGCGAGCGCGCAGGGGAGCAAGATGCTCGTGGCCGTGGGTGCCTTGTGGCGTCAACTTGTCGGCCAACGTGGCACGCGGGCGGTTAGACGCGGGTAGGTGTGGTACGGCGGCCAGGGGTGCGGGTTGCATGGTCAGGCGGGCGCACGTGGCATGCGGGGGAAAAAGCAGAGTGGCCGGGTGACTTTAGCTGGCATGATGACATGTGGGTCCCGCTGCAGAACCCACTCATCAGTGGCTGCAGCTGGCGATGGCGTGGCGTGGACGCGGGCGAGCGCGGGCGCGCGGTGCTGGGCCGGTCTGGCGCGCTGGGCTGGCTCGCGCGGAGAGAAAAGAGAGGGGATGAGCGGGGAAGCAAACGGGCCAGCGGCTTGCTGGGTCGTTCGGCGCGGCGAGAAGGAGAGAAAGGGAGCGGGCCGGGCTGGCTTGGCTGATTAGGCCGAAAGGCTTTTCTTTTTCTTCTTTTATTTTCTTTTCTTTTTCCCTTTTTCAAATACTTTTATATATATACATATATATATTTATGATGTGCCAACTTTGTATGATAAAGTAGTGGGCATACTAGGCCCTTATATTTGTTAGGGTATTATCCCCTTAATATTTATTTGTGAAAATAAATATTATGGTCTCATTTTAATTAAACATCACATAAATCAAATAAAATCCAAATCACCTTTGTATGCAATATGTCATGGCAACTATTGAAACATGTAGGTAAAGCCATTGCCACATTTGAAAACAACATATGAAACATTGATCAAAACTACTTTGAAACATTTTAATTATGCTATGATCACATGGGATATTATGCATGTCATGTTAAGGGTTAGATGCAAGGTTAGGGTAGATGATGACATGTCACACTAATCACTCATAGGTTTTTGAAAAAAAAATTTATAGATCGAATTTTTGGGTTGTTACAACCTTGGTCTCCGAGAGCACCTCGTTGATGAAGTAGACGGGCCGCTGGACGGGTAGCACATTCCCTTCTTCTGCCCTCTCGACCGCTATGGCTGTGCTGACCACCTGGGTGGTGGCGGTGACATAGAGTAAGAGGGGCTCAGCTGGGTTTAGAGGCACGAGGACCGGAGGTGAGGTTAGCATGGCTTTCAGCTTAGCGAGGGCCTGCTCGGCCTCGAGGGTCTAGGCAAAATGCTCCTACTTCTTCAAGAGGCGATACAGGGGCAACGCTTTTTCCCCGAGACACGAGATGAAGCGGCTGAGGGCCGTAAGGCAACCTATGACCTTTTGAACGCCCTTGAGGTCTCGAATCAGGCCCATTTTGGTGATGGCTAAGACTTTCTCGGGGTTGGCCTCGATGCCACGCTGAGAGACGATGTACCCGACGAGCATACCTCGAGGGACTCCGAAGACGCACTTCTTGGGATTAAGCTTGATGTTCTTAGCCCTAAGGCACTCAAACGTGATCTTGAGGTCATCAATGAGGTTGTTGACTTTTTTGGACTTGACTATGATGTCATCGACGTAGGCCTCGACCGTTGACCCTATATGTTTTCCAAAAACATGAAGCATGCATCGTTGGTACGTTGCCCTAGCGTTTCGAAGGCCGAAGGGAATGGTAACATAGCAATACATGCCAAATGGGGTGATAAAGGAAGTTGTGAGGTGGTTGGACTCCATCTTGATTTGGTGGTAACTGGAATATGCATCGAGAAAAGAGAGAGTTTCACATCCCGTAGTAGAATCAACAATTTGATCAATACATGGCAAAGAAAAAGGAACTTTAGGACATGCTTTATTCAAACTAGTGTAATCGACACACATCCTATATTTTCCACTCTTATTGTTAACTAATACAGGATTAGCTAACCACTTAGAATGATGAACCTCCTTGGAACCCGGCCCCCAAAAGCTTGTTGACTTCCTCCACGATGATCTTCGCTTCTCCTCGTCGAAGCGGCGCAAGCGTTGGTTTTTCGGCTTGGACCACACCCGGATCTCCAAGGCGTGCTCGGCGGCTTCCCTCGGTATGCCCAGCATATCCGAAGGACTCTACACAAACATGTTGATGTTCGCGTGGAGAAAGTCGACGAGCACTGCTTCCTATTTGTAGCTGAGGGTGGCGCTGATCATCAGCGCCCTCCCGTCAGAGCTGCTTGGGTCGAGGGGGATCTTCTTCATGTTTTCAGCGGGCTTGAAGTTTTCGGCGTGGCGCTTGGGGTCAGGGACTTCAGCGGCCAACCCATCGAGGGTCGCCGCCATCATAGTGGACTCCTCGATAGCCTCAGCATGCTCGACGCACTCGACATCGCACTCATAGGCGTGCTCGTGGGAGGGGCCGACGGTGATGACGCCCTTGGGTCCTGGCATCTTGAGCTAGAGGTAGGTGTAGTTGGGGATGGTCGTGTACTTGGCGCAGCCGGGCCAGTTGATGATCACGTGATACGTGCCGTGGAACCCGATCACCTCGAAGGTGAGGATCTCCTTCCTGAAGTTCGAGGAGGTACCAAAGCAAACGAGAAGGTCAATGCGGCCGATAGGGAGAGCCTTCTTCCCCGGCACGACGCTGTGGAAGCCTTCGGCGCTGGGATGGAGCTTCTCTGTTGGGACCCTGAGGAGATCGAGGGTCTCCACGTAGATGATGTTGAGGCTGCTGCCTCCGTCCATGAGTACCTTGGTGAGGCGGGTGTTAACGATGATGGGGTCGATGACGAGCGGATACACCCCTGGCTTGGGCACATAGTCCGAGTGATCATCACGGTCAAACGTGATGGTCATACTAGACCAGTCGAGGTATTGGGGGGTCGCAACCCGCACAGAGAAGACTTCTTGTCGCTCCCTCTTGCGTTGGTGCGGCGTGAGCTGTGTCGAGGGCCCCCCGTAGATCATGTAATAGTCGTGGACTTCGGGGAAGCCATCATCCTTGTTGTTGCCTTGGTCCTTGGGATCGTCTTTCTTGTCACCCTTCCCGAGGCCCAAGCTCTCGAAGTACTTCTTGAACATCCGACAGTCCTCGAGGTTGTGATTCGCCCCTTCCTTGTGGTAAGGGCAGGGCTCCTTCAACATCTTGTCGAAGATGCCCCCTTCGGGGGGCCTCGAGGCTTCTTGCGCTCGACAGCGATGATAAGGTCGTCGATGCTGGCCTCGCGCTTGCCCAGCTGGTTCATCTTCTTCTTTTTGTCGTTGTTCTTCTTGGTGTCTCTGGTTGTGCTCTCGGGGTTGACCACTTGTGCCTTCCCCTTGTCTTGGCCGTCGCCGAAGAAAGCACCCACCGCCTCCTCACCGACTGCGTAGTTGGAGACGATGTCCATCAGCTCATCGGTGGTCTTAGGGGGATTGCGCCCTATCTCCCGGACGAACTCCCTGTAGGTGGTTCCCGAGACAAACGCGAGGACGATGTCATGGTCGGGGATGTGGGGGAGCTCAGTGCGCTGTTTGGAGAAGCATCGGGCGAAGTTGCGAAGGGACTCCCCGGGCCTCTGCTTGCAGTTGCGGAGGTCCTAGGAGTTACTGGGGTGTACATAGGTTTGCTTGAAATTCCCCTCGAACACCCTGACGAGGTCAGGCTAGTTGCAGATCTGACCGGGGGGAAGCTCCTCGAGCCACTATCGGGCAGGAAGCTGGCGGATGATGGCATGGTCGTCGTGTGCTCCTCCAAGCTGGCATGCCAACTGTAAGTCGGCCAGCCATAGCTCGGGCTTGGTTTCGCCGTTGTACTTGGTGAGGCTTGTAGGGGGTCGAAACCGAATCGTCTTGATGAAGACTTGAGGGCCTGGCGGCTCGGGGGACCGGTGCCGGTCCTCATCGCTATCGTAGCGCCTGCCCTTGTGAGCGTTGTAGCCTCGTGCCTCAGTATCACCACTCTTGCGTTGGCGGTTCTTGTTGATGTCGTAGCACGCGTCTCGAGGCTTGCGGTTGTCGTGGATGTGCTCATGGATGGGGATCGCCTTCTTTGGTTGGGGGGCGATGGACTGAGCCCTCCCTCTCATGTCAGGAGGGTTCAAGGGGCTGCTTTGAGACTGCCCCTCGATGTCTCGAGGCCGAGCTTTTGGCCTGCTGTGCGGCAGCTACCTCGAGGAGGCCCTGAACCTCCTGCTGGATACGATGGGCTTTGGGGTTCGAGGGGGCCGGTATGTTGCGGAGAAGCATGGTCGCCGCGATGACGTTCTGGCTGGCGCCGTTGAAGATGGGGCGTTCAACCGCATGCACCCCGATGATCTGCCGATGGACTTCTCGGGCTCTGGCTCAAGCCCTTCCGCCGGGCGGATGTCGAGTGCTCCTGCTTGAGGGTCTGCTCGAGCTAGCACAGACGCTCCCGGTCCTCATCGAGCTTGGCTCGCATCTCCCGGACTTGCGCGAACTGGGCATCCTGAGGCAACCGCGCAACGTTTGGCACAGCTGGTGGCTTCTCCTCTCGATCCACCACGACGAGGACGCCTCCCACTACAGCCGCAGCTGCGGCCGTGGCCATGGGGTCGACGGTGTCACTGCTTGACGCGATGGCTCCGTCGATGTGGAAGCACTCACGCATGGGGTCATAGTTGTCGGAGTCAGAGTCGGGGCTGCCAGAGCAGAAGATGGGGAATTGCTTGCACCGCTCCTCCTCCAGCTGGCGTCGGAGTGTACCGAGCGTATAGTGCTTGGGACCAGGAGTCTCTGAAGACTCTGGGTGCTTGAAGGTTGGCGTAGAAGTCAGCAAGTCCACAGTGGTGCGAAGGAGGTGCCTCGGGAGGTTCTCATACACGCTCATGTTGGTGCTCACCGAGGAGCAGTACAACTTGGCGGTGTTGTTGAGACCAAATAGAAATGGTCATCGGGACTTGAACAGCCCGTGCAGAAGCAAGTTGGGTGGCGTTAAAGCTGTGCCTACCGGGGAGATCGCACCCGGTCCACTTGGTGAGCGCATCGCGAAGATGAAGTCGGGGTCGCCGCTGAGACCTCCCAGCTCCTCCTCCGATCCCAGGCGTAGGTCTGCCAGGTTCCCAACCAGGGACCCTGCATCCTCAGCCAAGAGCAAGGAAGCCGAGGTGGATGTCGACTAGAAGCAACGATGGTGGTTGCGTCGGCCATGCCTCCTCCTAGAAACAATGGTGAAGAGACCGGCGAGGGGCCTACTGCGGGGACCCGGCACTGCGTCCACTCGGATCTCCGATCGAAAGCAGGACCATGTCTTGGTCGCGGCCTAGTGACATGAACTCCAAGCTCCCAAAACGGATCACCGTAGCGAACGGAAGTGATGGTACGGAGTCTGCCATCTGGAAAATGGCGGGAAACGCTGGTGACACACAGCTTCCCTACCTGGCGCATCAACTGTCGATGTCACGACCCCAGGGGCCTAACATCGATGAGTCACTACATGTTGCGTGCTCCCTTATCCGGATGGTGATGCAAGAAGAACATACGATTTATCCTGGTTCGGGCAAGAGAAGGCCTACGTCTAGTGGGGGGAGGATGTCTTGTATTATCTTACATCGAAGTGCTTGGACAGGGGAGATACAAGCGAGCGCGTATGAAATGGGGTGAAGAATGAGGCCTAGGTCTAGAAGAGCTAGCCCTAAGCCTTGCAATGTGCGTGGTGAGGCTCCGTGAGTTCGAATCAGTCTCCCCCTTTTCAACTATCCCAGCGCCCCCTTTTATAGGCCAAGGAGGGGCGTGGGTGTACAAGAAACCCTAATGGTGCTGTGAAGGCTGTCGTAAGCAATGACGTCGAGGGGTGATGCCGATCATGTCGTGGATACTGTAGGTGTGTGCGCTGAAGCGAGGTCGAGCCCTGTAGCGGCGTGCCTCATGATGAGGTTCGCCCTTCTGAGTTGTCACGGCGAAGTCGGTGATTGGCCGGTCCTGATGTTGATGCTGGCGTGCCTCAGTGACACGGTGAAAGACATGACCTCCTATTAAGGGTGTACGGCTCGCAGTAGATGACGTGCGGGGGCGGTTGGATCACTGACCGGGGGCACTGAGAGCTTGAGTCGAGGGGTACCCAGGGGGCCTCGAGGCCGTGCGGATAAGAACGTGCCCCGGGATTCCCGGTACGGATGTTGACATTTGCGTCTCGAGGGGGCGCCTGACGAGAAACAGTGTTTAGTACGGAGGAATAGTGGTCTGTACGAGATGACGCTTCCCCGGAGATGGGCGGTAAAAGGTAAACCAGACCTCAGTACTTGCCCATCATTATAGTCGCTGTAGCCACGGGGGTTGGCAGGAGTAGACGGGACGCTTTAATTGCTCCGAGCGCCGTACTGGAAGTAGGTGGGTCGAGGGGTATGGTACTCGACGTGGGGTCGTCTTCCCGCGTGGACTTTCGCCACTTGAGTGGGGGGTCGTTCGTCTGGGCGGAGTCCCGTCACTCGAGGCCCCCTGTCGAGTGGTCGAAAGTCGCCTGGCTCAGTCCGTTCGTGGGCCGGCCTGGCTGGGCTTTGTCTTTGATCGTTGGGCCTTATCCTTTCAGCAGTAGCAGGCTTGGATTAAGGAGGGTCGTTCGGAGGTTTTGGCTTGAGTTGTCTGAGGATTACCTCACCTGGATTGAGGTTTAGGGTACCTCTTATCCAGGTACCCGACACGCCTCAACGCTCCGTGCGTCGCCGCTCCTCCGGGTTAGGCGAGCTAGCTCCGGTCTGACTTGAATTCGAATTGGTGGCTAGTTCCTTAGCGGAGAGGAACTATGGATTTGTAGTTCCTTGATTTGAATTCGAATTGGTGGCTAGTTGGCTCCTATATGGCAGCAACAACAGCACCTCCGCCTCCTCCATCCGCCCGTAGGAGACCATCGCCCACACCACGGCAGTTCTTCTCCGTGCCCTCAGTATAGTGGTCCGCATCCAACAGCTCCGACCGGTGGTTCTGCCTTCGCGCCAGGCGGTCGACACCTCCAAGCCTCCATTCTTCCTGGCTTCAAGCTCCTCGCCCTGTGCAGAAGCGGCGGCCTCGGCCCTGCGTGCAGATGGAAAGAGAGGCCACCTACCTATGGCCACGGAAGCATGGTCCGTGCAAGAGCACAGGGAGGACCACCGACGACACTACTTGTCATGTTTTTCTTATCGAAGAAAAGGAAGGATGAACGGAGAAGATGGAGCGACTCGTGAAGAACTGGTCCAGAAAAAATAAAAAAATCTAAATACGAATAGAACATGGCCTGAACAAAATAAGTACAGTATATAGAAAAAAAAAGGGCGGCATTAATTTTGTTGCTTCTTTCCGACGAGCCTTTTTTTTCTTTTTGAGCAGACTTTCCCACGAGCTGGACTGCTCCATTGCTTCCTGCTGGGTCTATATGGGCTGAATTTTGTTGCTTCTTTCCCACGAGGTGGGCTGCTCCATTGCTTCCTGTTGGGCCCATATAGGCTGCCCAATTTTCTGTTGCGCTGAAGTTGCCAACCCTATCGTCTCGTTTAGCTTTTACTCCGTATATACGAATAGAAGACGGACAGAACAAGGCGGACAGAAAAAAGGTGAACAAAAAGGAGGATGGAAATTTTGCCAATTAAGTATTAGGGATAGATATACTCTACTAGCAGTAGTTCGTACCAATCAACACGAACATAGGCCATACCAGTCAACCGGCGGGAGGGAGCGTGCCAGCGCGCCGAGGAGATCGCCGCCGTACCAAACTCTAGCACGCGACAGCGAACGCTTTGTCATGTCATGGTGATGAACCTGATCCGTGTGGAAACCATCCATCACCACAGAGCACAGACTCACATTTCGTTTCACACCGCCGGCGCGTTGCTGGTTTTGTTCAGTCCCAGAACCAGCGTCGCCGCCGTGCCGCGTGCATGGTCCCGCGAGCCCGACGGTTGTGGATTTCGCTACGAGAAACCAAAACCACGGCGCCAAGGGGTCCCCGTCATGTGGCATTTTCATCACTACAGTTTGTACTGCCATGTGCTAACTCACACACTGCGCTCTGCACTGCAGTACGTACTAGGGGTTGTTGTGTTGGAAATTGGAATCATCGAATAATAGACACAACGCAACCTTGACTGCTAGCAAGTCCTTTTTGTCATTTATTTTTTTATATATATAAACAGTAAATTTAGACATAAACCAAGTAATCCAAGCTCAAAATGAATGGAAACAATGTACCATACCGCCTCGTTCCAAAAGAATTTAGATCTATAGTCCAATTAGTTTACATAGTATTCTATATAACGATAATATTTCAAAATACATTTCATGATAAACTCCTATTTGTTAGCGTATTTTTATATAAAAACTAATCAAATTGAAGACGTTTTGATTTAGTAGAACCTTAGTATCTTAGAATTGCATTCGTTCTAAACCAAGGGACGTATATATATCCAAATGACGCCTCGTCACGTGACAAATGGCACTCACTTGAGAGCAGAGCAGAGCAGCTGCACGGCGACTGATTTTTAGTGAAGGTGGCAACGACATATTCCCTCGAAGATCAAAAAACGATGATGTCGACGTGCTAAATATCAAGATGAAGCAACGCAGGCTGGTACCATTCTTGGTTCACAGTTCACATCACCAAGAAGATACTCGTAGGCATCATGCATTCCCGAGCAGTTAGGCCATGCGAAATACATTTCGCATGCCAGGGGAGCTGATTGCATGCGAAATCGAATTGCCCAGAAAACAATCCTTTGTGTGACAAGAAAATTAGCATCGTGGAAAGCAGAGACGGACACCATCCTTACCAAAGCTCATTGCATGCATATATTAATTAAATTACTCGAAGTATTTACAAATTGTACTATGTACATAGCTGGTGCTACTATGCTGCAGTGTTTGAGCTGCAACAAACACTCTATCACGCCCAATTGAGAGCCATGAATTGATCCCCCAACTTCCTCCCTCATTTCCAGATTCAGATTGCTACGCCTACGCTCATCACTCATCAGTAAACGAAGCCAGAAGAGGCGAGAATGGAGCAGACGAGAAATTTAACCGAAAGGATTTGCTTTGCTTTCGGATTGGACGACGATTCCTCTGCAGCCTGCCTAGGCCAAGAACGGCGGCATGGCGCTGTAGTAGGTGGGCTTCCACCCGGCCGCGTCCCCGTCCCCGTCCCCGTCCCCGTCCCCGTCCCCGTCCCCGTCCAGGGGCCGCGCGCCGCAGCGGCGGCAGCGCTCGCCGGGAGGCAGCTGGTGGAGGGACAGGATCCGGCGGCAGGAGGGGCAGGACGAGTGGCCCCGCAGCCACTTGTCGATGCAGGCGGCGTGGAAGGCGTGGCCGCACTGGGGCAGCACGCGCATCGACTCCCCCTCCTCGAACTCCGCCAGGCAGATGGCGCACTCCGCCGCCTCCGCCGGCTCCCCTGACTCCACGTCCCCTTTACTGCTGCTGCTGCAGGCGGCGGGAGAGGGCGCCACGTACGGCACGGTGGGGATCTTGCGGAGCACCGACTTCTTGACGCCCCTGTTGGCCGCCGCCGCCGCGCGCGCCCGCGGGCCGCGCCCGCACGCGCACCGCGCCACGAGGCCGATGCCGAGCACGGTGATGAGCGCGCACAGCAGCGACGCGAGCACGATCACGACGTCGTGGTCGTCCGGCCTGTCCGTCCCCGCCGCCCCCACCGGGCTGCTCCCCCACATGAGCTTCCTGTGCATCCTCGCTCGGGCTGCTCGCGCTGTTAGCTCACGGGCACGGGCCTTATCGTCGCAGTCGCGGGGGAGGAGGAAGCTGACAAAGTGTGCGTGGGTGAAGGGGAGCGAGGGGTGGCCCTGCCTTATATAGAAGCCCACTGTCTTCTGTTTGCTGCTGCCTTTCGGAGTAGCGGATAAAGCAGCTGCTCTCCGGGGTTTAGGGTGTGTCACGTGTGAACTGTGGATCAAGTACAAAAATAGCGTCTTCTCCGACGTGGTTTTGCTGTGTTTTGGACCTCTTTCCATGCTGGCTTCTGTGATTTCTCGCTTTAAAACTGTTCATATTCATATATACGAGGAATATGCTCCGAATATATTTTGTCTCTACTCTTTGAGCCTTGTGTTGCCTACGATGAAGCTCGATGCAAAGCTAATCTTAGGTAGCGTGGAGTGTGATTAAGGGGTCAAGCGTAGTGTGATTATTTGGACACACTTGATCCATTCAAATTTAGGAACTTATGGAATCATTGCGTGCTAAAGATCAAAGGGGCCTCGGGTCCTTTCCTTTATAATCTTAGGGCCAGGTTTGAAAAGTCATTTATTCAGATAAATGAACGAAAATAGGATTTGGTACTAGTTGGACGGTGGCTTCATGGATGACTTTCTGTTCTTGCTTATTTCCCTGGCAAATGTTAAGCGTGTATTATCACAGATTCACACCAAGGACATAGATCAAATCGACAAGTCAATATAGTTTTTTTTCCCTAATTATTATAGCTTTAAGAAAATAGACCCATGTAAAGTAGGATTTAGTAGCATTTTGCTAACAAAGTTTCCTCTGATCTGTTCTCTTCTTGGGGACAAAGGAAGGAAATGTGCATTAGCAACCGCCGGATCCATATGGTACATTCTCCTATCGGTACCAAAGCAAAACGTATATATCTGCAATCGATGTCTTACGGGGCCATTCCCCCTATCGGCGATGAAAGCACACGTAAGAGCTTCAGCTTCACGTGCAACGGACCATGCACCCATGATCTTTTCTCTCCACAACCACAACCTTTTGTAACGCCTAGCGATGGACGAACCAGTGTGCGGCTAGTCCGGATGTCCGGCAGCAGTGCGGCACCATTGATGCAGATGGGCACACACAACTACAGAAACCGAGGCTGGTGGTGGTGGCACCGCCACGGGCCACGGCAGCATTCGATATTTCCGGCACCGGCCCGGCCATGTGCGCGCGGTGCACCCGGATCCGTCACGCCACGGGTTTCGGTTGCAGCCTTTCCGCTTCCATCCGGGGTCGGTGCCTGCCCCCGCTGATGCCGGCGAGGCCGGTGCCGGTCCCGGTCAGCCCCGTCCGCGTCGCCGTCAGTTTCGGCCGGAGCGATCGCCGCCGTCGCGGCCTCTCGCTGAGTGACCTGACCAACCGGGGAGGCGTTGCTGATACACTTTCCGCTACCCTCTCGCCCAAGGTTTCTTGGTGAGGGAACGCAACGCAGTACCATTATTGGTGGGGGAACGCAACGCAGTACCGTTCCGTTGTACGGTTAACTGGAGCAGAAACGCGTGGTCCTGGTCTGGCCTGCGTCTGTGTTTAGCTAGCGGCAGGCGGCGCCGGTGCCGGTGCCGGTGCCGGGTCGCGGGAGGTGTCGTCCGGAGGTGGAGCTCACGCCGTTGGCGTGGGATGGAATGGCCGGTGCAGGTGCAGAGGATGGTCCTGGTGGCTGCTGGTGCAGGGAACCGCCGACTCGGAAGCCTTATCTATATATCCTTGAAAACACAACAGCCTGCTCGATCCATTTGATCATTTCGCACCTGAAAAATATCTCCAGCTTTTCAACCGGTCACCACCTGGGCTGGCACCAAGAGCTCGTCAGTTCGCAGTCGCAGGTACCTCCGGGAACCGGCATAAACGAGACGTGACACGCGGTGCACGGTTCGGTGCCTGGGTTTTTGCACATCTTCTTTTTGATGATCGAGAAAAGAGCATGCGATATTTGTGGACGCATCATTGTAATGATGATGATTCATGCCAGCCTCCACTGCCGTCACGTTCGCGAGAAATGCCTCCGAGCACCAACGCCGTCGCCAAGCGGCACACGGCGAGGAATAATCCCACGCCCATTTTGAGCGATGCCTGTGACATTTTCTCAGTTTGGACGCTGAGGGATACTTACTGGACCTGAAATGGTGCTCGGGAATCATCAACATCAACGCTCTCCCTGAGTCTGGATGGATCGGTCGGGGAGTGACACCCGCTTTCACTTGTATACCACACGAGGGAAGAATAATAAAAATACGCAAAGAAACCCACTTTTCACTTTCACATCGAAAAAGAACATATCAAATTATATAGTATTTATCCGGTACCTTTATCACGTGCAGGGCAATAATAAACTATATAGGATTAGCCAATGACAATACCGTCGCTTTTTATCCAATAGCGGCTCACGATGAAGAGGGGCCCAATTCCGCGGAGTCACAAGCGCCCACTTATTCCTCGCGGATTACACACGAGTTAACAGCCAGAAGTCGTGCAAAAAGTGGGAGTAAAATATGATTGCAGCCACTCAGGCGGAGATAAACACATGCTCATGGGCAGTCCATCAGGCGAGCGCACAATGCCTCACGCGGATTTGAGATAGCTTTGACAGTTGACATATAGTACAAGATTATCTGAACATCGATAGGTCATTCCACCAGGAGAAAAGATAGGGGAAATCCATCCAGATTAGCGAATAGATTTAGCACATTTGATAGATTTTTTTTTTATAAGAAACACGTTTTGTAGCTATCACCTTGTTTGAGGATGGCCAGGTGCAACTAATAGGTTTGGTGGCAGAGCAGAACATCCTTATCACTTTCACTTCATTACTGAACTGACAACAGGGGTACCCTCGTTATCCTACTCATCATCACTTACACAACTTCAGTGTTTATGGTTGCTGGTGCCTAAATTGATCCATAATTTCCAGGAACCGGATACAAAAAATCATAAACTAATCTGTCAGATGTAAGAGCTAAGAATTACTATACATTAAGAACCGAGCTGAGAAACATGAGTTTCGGAAGACTACTCCAAAAAAACCGATATAGTAGTATTTCACGGTAACCTGGACAGCTGATCTTTCTGGGGGTTACTGGGATCGAAAACCGGGAGCTGGTGCGGCCGAGGTCCAGCAGACCTTTGGCTCGAACCACCAGGATCTCTGAAGCTTCTTGCTGCAGGGTCTGCCATCAGAGGACCGCCAAAGAATATAGACTGCCCCGTGTATAGAAGGTCAGGGTGACCGGAGCGAGAGCTGGATCCCTGGTTTGCCTGAGCAGACACGAACCTGCCAGCTTCCTGATCCCAGTAAACAGATGACCGGGAAAATCTGTCCGCTTGTGGCGGGGGGTAGGACCTCCCTGCATTGGTGATTTCAGCGACAGGTGCTTCACAGGTGCTTGCCTTTGCTGAGAATGGAGACCTGTTTGCTGATGTCTGGTAGATTGGGTTGAAATGCTTGGAGGGATGGTGCTCGGCTAGAGGAGTTGGAGTCCGTGAGTTGCTCTGGAAGCTGCTCGGTGTCTGGGGGTACATCTCGATGTCATCTGCACTTGCTCTGCTGGCTGGATAAGAGGGCTTGTACTGCGAATTCCCGCAAGACCGAGGGTACCTATGGTGTCCGGTATCAGCACTTATGACACTGCTTCTGGTACTGAGGTTATCACTGTATGCCTCATACTGGTTACGGGTATTGATCGGTTTCAGCACGGACGAAGAGGCTCTGGCTTTTGCTGCAACTTTCATGGCCTCATTTGAATCCAGCTTCGCAAGCTTCCATGCACTGATTCGGACTGGACGTTTAGGATGGTTTTTGGTTCTTTCCATTGGGTCTGTGGTATCAGGATCAACAGTTGAAGGAACTCGGCCAGGATCCAGGTGTGGGATGATTTCGTCCTGCAATGTCATGCAGACAGGATCAATATATGCAGGATGACACGCTCTGAAGGAAAAGATAGGTGCAACTTATAATTGCAGACAACTGTGACAGGCCAAACAGCACTAATTTTGATAGATTATCTAGGATAGTGTGAGTTTAGATAAGATTTGTTGAAGCTGAAAGAATAGACCGCACATCAAATTGTGGTGCCTTCAATTATACTCACTCCAGTCACAAGTGACGTTTTGGACTTCACATGGTCTTCAGAATGCAACTTTGACTAGTACTTTCTATTACAAGATATTATGAGCAAAAGTACATTCACGAAAATATATTTTGAGACAAATCTACTCATGCCATTAAACTCAACACATAAAGAGTAATTTGTAAACAAAGTTTAAAATGGTTGACTTAGGTTAACCCAAAACGTGACTGCAGGGAGTAGACCATGAACACAAGACAATGGTACAATTAGTACCTGGTCAATGAAGATACGTGGGGGAGTGCACCATGCGCCTTTGTAGTGCCGTGCAAATGAGCTCCCACTAAAACCTGTTGGTGCAGAACTCAATGGAGAAGATGCCAAGCTTTGTTGGTCATCAATGACAGAAGGTCCAGGAGGTTCACTTTGAGCCCTCATGGCCACAACATATTCATAAGTTGTTATGCCCTGAAAAAAATTGTGCAACAAGAGGAACCATATCATATCACATGATGCATTCTTGGACACGATCTAATAAAATTGAACAAACATTGACACATGACAACAAATTGACTAACCTTCCGGATTAATATCATATGGAAGAAAAATAGTTCCCCTAGTGGTACCGAAGCAAGCATAGAAAGAGTTGTAGCCAGGGCCTGGAGTCAGAGAGGTTTCTTTGTCAAGATTGTGACAGCTTACTAGCCATACCATATCATATTTCATAAACAGTTGACAATTATCTATCTAAGAGTCATCACAGTTTACAAGAAATCTTTTTTTTTTGACTAGTTTACAAGATATCTATGTCCACTCAATTTGACAGTTTAAGGTACTGCCAGCATTATCTTCCTCAGCTATGACAATCTTTCTCTCTTCTTAGTGCATGTGTACATAGTCGGCATGGACCTAAACCTCAATTGGACTAAAGGTTAAGTAAAATGCCTTGTTTGGACAAAGACTATTACTGTGGATTGTAGCAAATGCGCAATACGCTCAGCATTGGTTGTGCTGGATTACAATTTGTGTTTCTAAAAGCTAGCAATTCCTTCTTTTCACCTCTAGATAAGATTGACCCCTTTTCATGCTAAGTTGTATTGAACTCAGCCTAATTAAAGTTAGTACCTACCAATTTGATTGTGATTATCACAAGGATCCCGAAATAGTGATGATAAAGCTTGCAAAATTAATAAAATGTACATGGAAAATTCTGTGAACTATATAACAGAAAAAAAAAACTTGCATTGTAAAGAGAAACTAGACTATTTTTTTAAAAAAATAATAGTTTAATACTTACCACAATGGTTGCGAAGGGCGCTCGTGAAAGACCATAGCCCAGCTTTTCCCCAATCTGATCTTCTATGGCTGTCTTATCAGTGAAGCAACGAACAAAAACAGCAATACCAACTCCACACTCAACAGCAAGCTGAATTTACGATAATGGCAACTAATCACAAAACATGTTTTTGGAATAATCCACAAGACACAAGTTTATTGGCATTTAAAGGATGTAATGTTAACAGTTAGAAATATTAGCATTCCATAATTTTTTTAACATACCCAAGCCAGACTCACAGCCATAAGGCATAAAAATGTGACATAATTTTTTCTTCCAACACAATTGTTCAGCCACTGCATCAAAAGATAAAACACAGGTTTAGGTACTAACAAAAGGGGAAAATCAACAAAAAGTAGAAAGGTGAAGAAAGCCAAATTAGGTAGAGAAGATTTAATTTAATACCCGGCAGTGATGATCAAAACCATCAACACACTTGTCACAACTTCGACAGTGCTTGCTATGTTTGCGCACCTGTATCAGAATACAAAGGAAACTACACTTAGTATCAACTAAAACTTGGTGTTGATACCATATGTCCAATAGTGCATCGAAGATTAATACAAAGGAAAGATAAGCAAGCATCATGGCACATGAAGATGTGAACTGCTAGCTTTGAAATAAAAATAGAAGCACCAAATAGTTGTGAAAATATATAAACAAGCATTTTCTTATGCTTAAATAAAAACTTTGTTGCATAAAAAAACTATCTAGCTTCAAATTGTAATAACATTCTAAACAGTGCCATATCGAGAGTACCTGGAACTACATGAATAAAGATCGTTAATATTTTTTTAGGAACCAACTCTTAGAATCGGTTATGCTGCAACCAACAGTTTTGGTTTTCAGGTACATGGGTACTTAATAAATTGGTAAACTAGAAGCAAATAATTCAATAATATAATCTTGGTAAGATAAGAGAAATTGGATCGAACAGAAATACTGTGCACATCGAATAGGATTGGGGCGCAGCATAAAGTACCTCTGCGTTGCAAAGGGTGCAAAATAGTGCCTCTTCACCATAATCTTCTTGATCGTCAGCTTCATCCTCTTCGCGACAGTCCGCGGTTGTAAAAACAGCGCAACAAAAACAAACCCTTCCAAAGCATGATTTATGCTTTTGGACATCCTCACCATTTCTCAATCCTGGCTTACCAGCTTCGTCTTGAGTATCTACATGTGCTTTTAACCAGAAGATGAAGATGTATTAGTAAATAAAGTGATAGGGTGCAAAATAGAACAATAGAAGCATTGTTCATGAGCAAGATATACCTTCTGATTTATTATAAATTAGTGTTCCGTCCATGGAAAACAGGATGCCAGGGTCAGCAGGATCAATCGCAGTACATCTAACATATAGAATCAGCACGGATAAGGCCTGGCGAAACAGAAAACAAACATCAAACAGTGATCACCTACTCAGGTATTAAATCCAAGCCTGGTAGGGTGTAATCTTACCAGAAAACTATAAATACCCACAGCGATATATTCATACAAGTCCTTCCCAAGAAATGGAGAGAAGAATGCATAGAATGCTATACAAAGCAAGAAGAACACTGTTATAGCCACCACCTGGAGAAAAAATATAAAAATGTTATTCACAAAACCATACTGTTCCACTGATAAGGACCAATAGGGCAGATGCAAGGATAGAATTTTAAGAGGAAGCACAAATGAAATGTAAGAGGGCCACAAGTTCAGAAGAACTGAAAGCCATGACTCCCAAGATGTACATAATAATCCCTATCTAAAACGGGAAGCTCCTAAGAGATTACTAAACGATGAGCTTACAAGCATGTGCATGTCAACTGATTATACTCTCAAATTTACAAGTGTGGACTTAAAATTTTATATTCACTTCCAAGAGAAAATATTTTTTTATAAGACAAACTCGTTAGCTTAGACTTTTCATGCTTCTTATAAAGGACACTCATAAAGTAGCTCAGAATCAGTAGCCTTTCCCTCAAAGCTTGCACTTGCATCAAGACTTTATAGACAAGGGGCAACTAAGGTGAGCAAATGAAAGTAAGCAGGATGAGTTGGCTTGTGAATTGATCCAAGCCACTGCTAACTGAATGTTAATGGAAAATTCAATTCAAAACAATGAAAATAACTACCTGATAGTATTGCACAATCGACATTTTTTTCCTAAGGTGAAAACTAATATTATACACGTAGTTCATGCTTTAAGAATCTTTGTCACTAGTCACTATTCCACAATCTATTCTGATCTCACCAGGATACCATTGTTCTCTGATAATGCATCAACAGGAGTAGGATACTACAATTCGATTCTTCAATGAATACAACAAACTCAGTAGGACATTCAAACTCACTGATACATGAACAAATTTTTAATTCAGTGCAGCACATTTGATTTCACGCATCTGGCTGTAGCACCAGCAACTGTTAATTGGCTGAGACAGTGGCACGAAGCTAAGGAACATACTAGTGGACAGGGCCAGATCCAGATGAAAGACAACAAACAGAACGCCTCAATTATTGTTTAGGAACACGGAGGCATCCATTGTAAGACATCACGCAGGGAAAGTACAGGTGCACGTTTTAACAGCAATCCCAAAAAATAGGGTCCATGAGATGAATCGAATACAGCATGCAGTTTAACACAACCTACTATATCAAACCTTTCGAAAATGAAGTTAGACAATGAGACAAAAGAGCGAAGCCGATTTTGTATGTCAAGTCCGACGTCACATCACAGACGAAAGAGCAGAATAGCCCAATAGAGTACCAACAAAAAGCGACACTTTTATTGGAGAAAGTGAAATGCCAAATCAAAACAAGACACGTTCTATGCCTGCGCAGGAGATCAGGATGTAGCGCTGCATAAAATTCAGGTAAACACCTACCCCGTTATTAGGATAAAACCTTAACAAAACCAAATCCATGTTCAACTAACTTAGTATCAAAATAGAGAAGTAGCAGAAGTGACCAAATTCTCGCCCGCTTTTCAGAACATAGACAGAGAAGGGCAACCCATCACATCTCGCATCGGGAAGCAACCCATCACATCTCGGATCGGATCACAGTGGAAACTACTCGTCTGACAACAGCATTCCTCATCAACACGTCAGATAGAAACAGCAGCAGGAAAACACGTTCCGACGTCGCCCCAGAAACACGGACCGGAAAACCTCCCCAACATCCGCCGAAAACCGAGCACAGCGCGACGGGATCCGGGAGCGGGAGCACAATGCGCGCTCAACTCGCGCATTCAGAGGAGAGCGGAGGACAACTCATGGTGCGGGGGTAGGATGAAGCGCGGGCGAACCTGCAGGGTGTGGGCGGGGAGCTGCCACCCGTGGCGCCGCGCCATGGCGGCTGCCCGCTGCAGCAGAGGCGGCGGCGGCGGCGGGAGGAGGCGGCGGCCCCGGGATCAGCGGCGCGTGAGCGGCATTGCGGTGCGGCGCGGCGCGAGATCCCGAGCCCGCGGCCGAAGTGTGGGGGAATAAAACCCTAGCGCCCGTACGGCCGCCGGCCCGCCGCAAACGCGTGGCTCTGTCGGGCGGCAGGCGGAGCCAAAGGACTGGCACTGGAGGGAGGAGTGGAGCCGTGGAGGAGATGAGGGGAGCAGGGGCTGAGGCGGACGTGGTCGAGACTCGAGACGTGAAAGTTGAAGAGGTGCGGGCGGCTTGGGCGATGGGCGACCGTCGCGGCTTTGGATTCCTCCTCTCGGGATCGGGCCGTCCGACTACTTGCCTTTGCAGTTGCAGTGTGGGCTACTCTTAAAAAAAAAAAGTTTGCAGTGTGGACTGCAAGTGCTACAGTTAGTTTCTATATCTATAAATTTACATATAAATATTAATTACTTATAGAAACTACTCACTCCGTTTGAAATTATAAGTCATTTTAAAAATCTTATAGAATCAGAGCATTTCAAGAGAAAAATACAAAAATTTATGACATCAAATATATATACTATGAAAATACGATTAATGAAGAATCAATCGATCCTTAGTAGGCATTCTAGTTATTATTTTCTTATTATTTAAATTTGGTTAAACTTGAAATGCTTTGACTCTCCAAGGTTCTTAGAATGGCTTAAAATTTGAGACATAGGGAGTATGCTTGAATAGCAAGTTTTGTTATAAAATGCATCACATGTATTCTCATCATGTGTAGACACACTAGTTTTTTATCTGAGAAATTATTTTCCCATATCTCTTCTTTTAACTATAGTGTCACATTATCTTTTTCCTTAGTTGGAACTTTAGTTAATGATATATGAACCATCTAGTTTCGTGGTTGGGAGTGCCCAAAGAATCTTACATTTTCCTTATTTGAAATATAAGACCTTTTCTGAGTAATGTATTTCCTTGATTTTAGAAAATTTAATGTTTTGAATAAAAGCTCAAAATTTGTCTCTATAAAAACTTGATGTTTTAGTTCTCAGATATTGGGTTTGACCCCGCGTCAGTTTGGGATAGCAACATGTACGTCTCTATCCATTCCTTTTAATCTTTTTTTTGTGAACACATTCCTTTTAATCGGTGTAGTTTATTTCTTAGTTAACCTTCAATAAATAAAGATGCCTCCTCGCTAGTTTGTTAGCACTAATTCATCCTATAAATCTTAACAACAAGGATTTTGTGACGAGAAACGACTACATAAATATTATTTTTGTAAAATAGAAAAATAGGAAAGATTCGAAGAAAAATCAATATACAAAGAGATTTAGATATGATCGAACTTAGCTTGGCTAAGAGCATCTCCAAAAAACATGCTATTTTTATTTTATATGTTATATTTAGAGTTTTTAGAGAAAAAAATATACTCCAACAGATATGCTATCCTGTTTTTGTAAAATAGCAAGTTGGCTATTTCTAGACTCTCGCATGATAAATATAGCTTGGATGTGTCGTTTGCCATCTAGCATTGCCATAATAGAAAAACTGTTGAAGTTTTCTAGATTTTTACAAAATTTTGTATTTTAGAGGTTTGCTAAATCATAGATTTAGCAATTTATTTTTACCAACTCTCTTAGAGTTGCTCTAACTTATGAACCAGCCAAGCAGAGCCTTTAATCCTGGGTTCCTGGCACATGGGCCATGGCCTTTGCCTTTTGCCTCCTCGATCGTACACCGGATCTTCCTGTGCCATGGTGATGGTGCTTCATTTTTCTTGTGACGGATGACGCATCTTCTTGGCTGCCTGCTTAAATACGGTGTACTATTTTGTTTCTTGCTTCTTCCCCGAGTCAAATCCAGTGCGATCTACCCTCGAATCTGCATATATAGATTCATTAAACTACCATTGCCTCTCTATCTTAGTGCTGTTTACAAAGAAAATTACTCGGGCAGTAGACTACTGTATGCACGACTCTCTCTCTCTCCATTTAGCGTGGAGTGGACCTCTGTTCGCGCTCGCGAGCACATGGGAGGAGGTTGGGATTGGCAACGACGTGACGCTGTGATAATGCTACTGTTCGGTTCACGTAGCACAACAACCCGGACGGGACGAAACATGACGCGGCGCCGGCGCACTGTTCGGTTCCTAACATGATCCGGTACGCACGAGACCTCCTACGATCAACCAGTTGACATGCTTCTTTCCTGTATCTGTATGTACATATAGACCATCCGATTCCGACGTCCGACGTGTCACTTTGTCTGTTCGTATTTTTATGCGCAAGGAAAGGAATAAACTTGGAATCGTGCCCGTGACGAGTGTGTCGGCCTGCTCCCACTTTGAGAATCTCTGCTAGCTAGCTGGGGTAAACTACTAGGACCTTATTTATATGCATCTCAAATTTTAAATTATTTCACTGTCTCTTCGTCACATCAATTTGCATAAAACATTAAATATAGGTAAAAACATAACTAGTTACACAGTGATTGTAAATCACAAGACGAATCTTTATAACTTAGTTAGGCTATAATTAGACAATAATTATCAAATATAAACGAAAATAATACAATAGCAAAATTAAAAAAATTTAGCATCTAAACAAGACCTACTAGTATGCTGAAATCTTAGCTAGCTCTGGGTAAACTATACTGTACTAGCTAGTCTACTATTCTACTAGTGCAGTGTAATGCAAGCATGTGAGTTGTTTTTTTAAGACTATATAATAATGCATGTGGCTTTCTTTTTTTTTCTCCCTAAAAAATCTAATGCATGTGAAATGTTTTTCATTCGTTACGCAGAACGCGAGGGAGGAGATGACGCCAACGCCGCGCTGGCGAAAAGGTGGCCTAGCTAGGCATGTGGCACCTGCTGAAAACAATCCGGCATGGGAAGATCCGAGCGTTGATCACGCCGTTTCATGTCCTCAAACGTCAAGGATTGTTGCGTGCAGCGTGCTTATTCGGTTGGGCAGGCCGGTCTGGCTGGCGTACACGTGTTCTCGATCAGCTCGAACCTTTTCGGTGGTTGTATGTATATGCTTCCCAGATTTTGTTTTTGAAGGTATAGCGGTAACCGGTAAATAATGTACATGTACCCCTCGTGGTCCATCTTACAGCTATCAAGAGCCGTAGAAAGTACGTGTACGTATTTATTGGTCGCCTGTGGAGCACGGACAACTCGCGGTCACGAGCTTTACTCATGATCTTCCCGAGATTCCGAGGACACGAGTGGTCGACGATCGACTGATCGAGCCTAATGAAAACTGAATGAAAAAGGTCAAAGAGAGACATGCATATCCATGTGCTGTGATGATCATGCTTGGTGCTCGCCCAGCCCATTCGCCCTCGTCGTCCGCGCATAGGTGTGTCTGTGTCCCTCCTCCCTCCTCATCATCCACGCGCACGCGTGCGTAGCTCCATGTCGACCCTGATTGCTGTCGTGAAAAGCTTTTGTGTCGTAAAAGGCTACTGTATATCGAGTTCACTAGCTCATGCTCATTACCGGGTTCGGCAGGGGTGTCTTTTGCTTGAGTTTTGAAACCAAATGTAGAACTCGTTTGGAACATGGAAATCAGTTCAATTTCACGGAAGACACAGGAACAAAGCAAAATTCAGACGGAACAAAATGGGGCCTTGGATACAGCCTCCGGCAGATCTTCTGCTCCTTTGTTCTTTTGCTCTTTTGTACCTGAACTGTTGTTTCATTTCAATAAATCAACTGTAGGGGCCCAGGCCCCTCCAGATTCTTTTTTTTTTTAAAAAAAAAACAGCCTCCGGCAGATGGTGAGAGCCAACCGAGTCGCCGATGGTCGGACGGACGCCCAAGCGATGCAAACGTGAAATGCCGCCGCGCGCGACAGGCTTCTGGAACTACGGCCTGGTTGCCCGTACGCGTGCTGGGTCACCGGACGCTGGCTCGCTCAACTGCCAACCGCGCGCCATGCCTTCGATGATGCCGTGCCATCGCCCATCGGGCGCGGCCGAGATTCTCGGCGCCTTCGGGCCCTCGATCCGGCAGCCGGCACGAGCCGCGGCTGACGCTTTCCGCCCCCGCCCCCGAGGTTCTTGCCGGGGACACTCGGCACGGGCACGGCACGGCACTGGGGCGCCCAGGAACCAAAGGCTGGCATGTGCCGAGCGCTGCTCCTCTCGACTTGCGTCGCACCGGCGTGATGGGTTTCTAAAAACAGTGTACAGTACAGTACTAGTAGTACGTAGTACTGTATTTGTCTACTGAATGTAATACTGGTTGCTTTCTTAATCACACGCCTAGGATCCGACATTAATCCCCCAACATGTGCGGCAACTTAAGTCCACGCCCCTGCCTTCCCTGCCCCCATGTGCGCCGCTCTACGCCTATACAATTCCGCGGCACACGGAGATCCAAATTCACTACACCCTGGACCCGTTCGTGCACCGACCCCAGATCAGAGGGTAAAAACCGAACCAATGTCGCCACGACCACCTACGTGCACGCGCTTGCTGCATCTACGGCCTTCGCGCGCGTACAACATGCACCGTATACGGTATACTAGTAGCTGTCGGTGAGGCATCGCCGTCGATCGCCGTATCGTGCGTTGCGTACTGCGCCGGGTCGCGGCGGCTACCTCGACATGCTGGCGTTGCTGGACGTGAAGCTGCCGACGCCGCTGCTGGAGCTGGTACCGGACCCGGACCCGGACCCTCCCAGCGCCGCCGCGGGGTCCTTGCAGCTGCTCGCCTTCAGGCGGCACTGCGTCTCCCGGCGGTCGGCGAAGGACAGGAACGCGCGGAAGCGGCTGCGGCGGGAGCGGGAGATGCTGGCGCCGTCGGCGGCCACCGCCGCGCCGCCAGCGCCCGGCGGCTGGGACGCCGCCACGTGCAGCGAGTACTGCCGGACCAGGACGCACCCGTGGATGGCCAGCGCCGCGACGCACGCCACGCCGCAGATGAGGAACAGCGCCGAGAAGCTCTGCACGCGCAGCCGCTCGGCGGGCTCCAGGTCCGCCGTGGACTGGACCGGCCCGTTCGACAGCCACTTGTCGTGGATCCTCTGCAGGTCGCCGTTCTCCGACAGCGCCAGGATCGCCGTCGACAGGTCCACGGCCAGCTGCGAGTCCCGCGGGAACGCCTGCCACAGAGCCAGACCAAACAATTATTGTTACCACAAACATTGAAACATCTGCAGCAGAAATCACGAAGGTGAATCGCGACTCACGAAGCCCCAGCCGCTCTTGGTGAACTCGGCGCCCACGATCGCGACCTTATCGTGCTGGAGCAGGAAGAGCTCGACGTACGGACGCTCGTCGACGATGGCCACGACGCCTCCCTTGCGAGGGCCGAGGTCGAGCTCCTTCTTGTACTCGTCCGGGGTGCCCAGCGCCTTGAGCCTCGACGGGGAGACGCCCAGCTCGTGGACCAGGTAGCTCTCGGCGAAGGACCCGACCTGGAACCCGATGGGCTCGTCGCTGGCGATCAGGTTGTCGATGCCCGTGATCGGGGACGTCAGCTGCTGCACGGTGAGGATGGAGGTCAGGCTGGCCGTGTAGCTGGACTGGATGATCAGGACCACGAACAGCCAGATGATGATCACGATGCGGCCGAGTGTGCTCCTGGTGTCCTCTCCTGCAAAAAAAAAAAAAATGCAGAAATGACTCCTCCTGAGCATTTTGTCTTGATTCTTGTGCAGAAATGTGAAGAGCTGCATTTCACTTACTGTGGGCAAAGAACAGAGTTGAGAAACTGAACCTGCAAAGAGCATGTAGCATGTTAAAGTACTATGTGATATTCTTCAGACAGCAAAATCTGTGCTGAAGAAGCAGAGAAATCTTTTGAACAAGCAAAATTGATCTGCTTATCCTTCCTTATAAGATGACAGTAAGTTGATGGCAAACATTTAAGGAAATTAAGCAAATATAAATACATGTTTGACACGAAGGACTCACCAGAAAACAGTAATAACCTGTTTCGCTGGAGGACCGCGGAACTCATCATTTATTCTGTGCTCGAGCAACCAAATCACTGTTCCTATGATCATAAAGAAAATTCCTGTCACAGACCACATTCTGATGGTAAATGGCCGCAGGAAAGCCCATCCATTCGAGCTCTGTGACTTAACAGCGGTAAGTATGACAAGCCCAGAACCAACGTATGGTTGGGTGAAATCAACAACTTTTGTCCGATTTGTCACAATAGCAACATCCCCAACAACAGCATCAAATTCCTAGGAAAAGAAAGATGACTATTAAAACATGACTCAGTGACACACTAACTGTAAATGAAGCTTATTTCAGAAATAGAAAATAGAACTTACATTCGTGGCAATTCGACTGATAAGCTCTGTGTAGCTTGGATTATCACGGCCGTTGCCAAAAGGTACAAACCTATATGTAACTGGGTATTGCAACAGGTTTATTGCAGCAGCAAACACATCAATACAGAAACCTCCCACCGTTTCGGTTTGATTGTCAACTGATACAAATTGACGGTAACTTACCCTATTGGGAACTCCAATTCTCAGCTCATTTCCATTGTTAGGGAACACCCATCCCCGGGGCCTCACTACAGTCTCACCTGGCCAGATTGCAGCGTGGAGTTCCTGATTTGCACTGGCATTGAATGGTTTCTTGTATAGAGTCTCAGGAGACACAATGGACAACCCAGAATAGTTGGACCAATAACCAATTGTCCGCAAGCCAGACCCTATTATGTTCACAATGTCATATGCAGGTAGGATAAGATTACCATCTGAATCCAACTTTACAGGGCCAGTTGCACCCATGAAATTTACTTTGCGGATTTTTTCTAGTAAAAGCATCCCCTCATCAAAGACACTCAATGCGTCCAGATTCAAACTTCCTCCTGCAACTGCACGCAGTCTGGGATCTGGAGAGAAGGAAATGTTTCCGCCACTATTGAAAAATGCATCCAACCCATGAGCAAGCATCCAGACAGTGTCATAAGCATAAAGGCCAATGGAATTGAGCAAGCTGCCACTGCTGCCACTATCCTCCTTCACTAGTTTACTCCATCGTGAAACTAATGCCTTCTTGCTATTGGTATTTTCTGTGTGCATACGCAATGTCAGAACACCCTGCATTGTGCTCAGCAATCCATTTTCAAGACGAGGAACTGAATCGAGGTATGCAGTGAGCCATTCTGTTGCAATCCACACATATCCACCGGATGTCATGCTAAGATTATGCGCTAGTGAGAACACATCAATTCCAGAATCATCATGTGCATGCAGTACAAAAACCCGGGACTCCATCATCGCAGCCTTGACCAGCACAGCAGCCATTTCACTCTTTTTTGCTCCTGGCCTAATTGCAGCTTTATACGAGATCTTCAATCTCCTCTTGGCAAGCTCATCGTCTAAGGAGGCTATGCCATTTCTTCCATAATCGTCATCAATATATACGGCTGTCACCATCTTCCACTCATAGTAATCAACTAAGCTAGCTACGGAAGCCATTTGAAATTGATCACTGTGGACGGTACGCACAAAGAAAGGATACTGAAGTGGTGTCAGAGTCGGATCAGTTGCAGCAAAGGACATCAAAGGCACTTGGAGTTCATTTGCAACATGGGATATGACGTGTGCAACAACTGAAGATTGTGGGCCGATGATTGCAATTGTATCTTTCTCCATGAATTGCAAGGCTAAGCAAGATAAAAGGATAAGGTAGGGTCAGTCATAAGGCACATGCGGATTATATTTTTTTTAATAAGACTTAGGCACCTCCAGACAAAAATAGTTGACGTTTCGGACAAACTATGTCAATTAATGGTAACCGGAACCAGGAGTATGTTTTATTGTCGCAATGGCAGAGAGGACTAGGCTAAAAACAAGGGCAAGAGAACCGAAAGGGGTACCTTGAACAATGCCGATGAAACCACTGTAGTTGGTATCTTGCATCTGAACAACCAGCTTTGTTCCCGGAAGAACACTTGAATCTTTGTTGATGTCATTGACTGCAGCAGCGATGGCAACCTTGGCAACTCTCCCATTTGTAGAATTGAATGAAAAGAGAGATCCAATGTTTACAACACTGGGTCTCACAGAAATATTTTGTCCAAGTGCACAGGAACACAGACAGCACAAGATGTTCAAAGTATGGAGCATGAACTTCATGTTTAGTCCTGACCCCAAAGGATAGCTGGGGTATTCTTTAAGAGTCATCCTCCTGCTCAACATCATATGTGCTGGAAGAACCAAAAGAAAATATATCAAGATGATGCCCGGTTTGGCAGATATTTTCGCTATCTAATGGTTCGAGTCATTATTCAAGGAAAAATTCAGCATTTACATGAACTACAGACACAAATTACAAACTGGAACGAATATCAGGTACAAGGGGGGATATATTCCACATAAACATGAATTCAAGGTTCAAGAACACAAAAGTGGACATTCATGGTGGAAAAAAAAACTGGGAATTCCACAAAAAGAAACAAAGAACAACTGTAAGGAAAGCACCAAAACAAACTTAAGAACAGAGTTCTGATCCTAGAAGCTGCAGAGACTAAGCAGCCTCTCACCTTAAGATTTGGCCTTGAACTATCGGCATAAGAAGCAAAATTAGAACATGAACCTAAGCATGAGCTGAGATGGTTTTGACCGCAGAATTCTCTATATATGAGCTCGAGGGGCAAGAAGATCAGGTACGAAGGGGACATGGGACTACTTGGAGAAAACAACAGGGTGAATCCAAAAGCGTGGCGCATGCGGGATTCGCAAATAATTGCCACCCGGAACCTCTTCCTGCATTTTCTTTTGTGTGAATTGAGGCATGTTTGCTCTTACCTTTTGCTCCGGAGCAGCTTAGTTGGCAGTTGCTTCCTTTCAGACTGCACGAGATAGGTGTGAGGGGCCTGTCCGGTAGCCCGTGTGAACGAGAACAGCTCCCTGTTGGCTCTGGAAATGCACTCCTCACCGAAATGCATGTTTAAATTCGTCTGGCTGTCATCGCACTCCTTGGCTCTTGTGGCTGTGATGGCACTTCTTGGCTCTTGCAGCTCAGGCACTGGATATTTTCCTAGATACTGGCTCCAGTTTGTCCTGTATAGCATGATATTTGGAGTGCCGAGATATCACAATAATGCCAACATGTTCTAAACAGATAAGCAAGACAGAAATTTCATTTCAGAAATTCAGGTCCTCACGTCGAACATGTGACTGGAGTAAACTCAGTCGCAGCTACATTCCACGCAACCTTAAAAAATGAGACTACATACGTGAGCATATCTGGTCAAGTGGTCATGTAGTACAGTAATACCTGAGGACGTGCTCTTTAGGGTGGACGGACAAGGTATCTTCACAACCCCAGTCCACAAGCCTCCCCTGTAAAGGCTAACAGCAGCAACATCATCCGTGCAGCGAGTTGTCACAAATAATAGCCACCGAACACGACGTTGGGCCCGACCATCACATCTATGAAAGAGAAATCTACAGCAAGCCTCATCAAATTCCTCATTTCTTAATCATTTGGTTAGTCATTCATTAATTAATTCTACTTAAGGGGCCAATTTTTATCATTATTTTAATGCACCTTCACCTAATATGCATTTTATATAACACTTGCGACAGATGACAGCATGTTCCCTCGAAAGTCAAAAACACGTGAGCATTATCGAAAAGCTTACTCCGTACGTCCAGAACAACGAATAAATAATACGTTTTAAATTCTAAATCGATTTGATTTTTTGATATATATATTTTGCTATATATATAGATATAATAATATGTCTAAATACATAGCAAAATATATAAAGAGGGACGTACCCAGTGCCGTAGGCTCCCGCACTGCGGGGTCTAGGGAAGAGAAAATAGCCAGCAGCCATCCCTGCACAAATGTGCAGAGACTGAAGCTTGAACTCTAGACCTCTTGATCACAGGCGGTAAAGCTCAAAACAACTTATAATTTAAAACGGAGGGAGTACCCTTTCACTATCCACATGTTGAATCGCTCGAATGAATAAGATGAAACAATATTTCCTGTATATAATTGTCTATCAGGCTTACATATTATATTAGTTGTAACAGAAATAATATTTTCGTCACATAACCCTTTCAGCTCAAAATTGAAGCTACAACACCCAGGCATTCCTAGAGATAACACAAGGAAACCAAACTCCCAATGAGAACCACACAACAACCCAATGCTACCCAACAAGCCAACCACTAACCGCCTAATTCTTGGAGATTAGCTAAGTTTCTTTCTCAGGCCTCCATCCGCAACCTTTTGGAAGGTGTGCTGTCGCTAGCCCCTGCCACCTCGATTTTTCCATTGCCTTCTACACTAGTTTCTACAGTGCTGTTGTGTTGGCCCTCAAAGGTCCATCCAGGAAAATCTGATCCCAGAAATAACGAAGTTGGTGTGGTTCTGTAGAATGCAAGGGGGACCTGTTTTATCCGCCGACGTACCTACAATTCAAAATTGAAAGACTGGTGAAGTTTTCTGGAAAGTTCCTACTTATAATTAATAATGGACATGGCAACAGATAATATGCAAATTCAGCTCTGGTTTGATCTTCTACAGGGAGAAGTCAAATAAAGTAGATGGTTCTACCAGACACCGTCTAGCAATAGTCCATATTTATGCATAAATCAGGCAGCCTCATATCTTCTACTGCTGCATGCTAATGGCAAATGCCAAATATCTTTCACTTCCTTCGGGTTTGAAAAGAAATCTGAGGTCGTGATTAAGTTCCTACAGTTTCTGCTAAAGTACCTGAAAATTGCTACCGCAATCAAACCTTCCCTTTCAGCCTAATAGATGGCACAAATAACGTACTTCATGGAACACAGCTCATCATTAGGTAAAAGCAGTGAAATTTAGAAGGCAAAGACATGCATCAAAAGTGTGTTTACCCTCTTGAATTTGCCCGCCCCCCACCCCCCCCCCCCCCACACCACCACCCAACCAACACACACAACAATAACAACAACGACAACAACAACAAAAAACAAGTAGCAGACATCACAAAATACATTAACTTTCACAACCAGACAAGGGAGGGGTAGCAAATGGCATTGATTCAAAGTATAATGCATGAGGTGAAAAGTACTAAGGTAGTGGAGGTGTACCTCATCCCTGAAAACTGTTGCATAGGAACCTGAACTGAAGTCCGTTATTTTCATCTCAGTAGTTTTGGCCCGGACAGTGAGATCCTCCTCAAGTGATGCGACAAATCTAAGAGTGCCACAAGAAAATGAGCACACGACAAAGAAAACTGCGCAGCAATCAGGACAGCAAGTCACTTTCCTATTACCTAGAAACTGCAGGAGAGTAATGATGGCGGAGCGTGTCTATTTCCCACAAAGAACTTCCTGTAGCACACAAACAAATATAACACATGATACAGATGATTCAGTTCACAAGAAAAATCATAAATGAATGTGTTAATGGCATAAACATGTAAACATGCAAGGCATTATGAATGTAACTTCATGCTGTAATTTAGAACTTGTCATTATCCAACCATGGCTGATAAATCATAATGTAGAATAGTCATTTAGTTTGGTCCAAAGATGTCATATCAGACGACATAGAATCAATCAAGGGTCATTTCATTTAAGTTCCCACCAATTTAGTTGATGGCACCTTGAGATATGCAACCAAGAACCTTGACACATCATGACAACCTGGATATTTTATAGCACAGGGCGTAAACAGTGCTGAAAGCTCTCAAATAAAGGTGGGGGCCCAAGGAAGAGAATTTATAGTAGTCCGCCAATAAAATTCTAATACCAAATCTCATGCAACACCGATTTTCATAGTAAACATGTTTGCTCTAAAAAATTTTTTACTCAAAAATAATGAATCAAAAGACAGAAAATTACATCAGCGTCATAAAAGCAATGAGCCAAAAGAATGAAGCTACACTTCTTCTTTTAAGAAAAGTATAGGTTCTATAATTAATTTTCATGGTAGGTTGATTAGGTCAGTATACCAAAAAAAGGGATGAAGTTTACAGTTCTACTGCTTACAATTCTTCCTATTTCAGTCTCATTATCGTGAAATCCTTAATCTGACCATCAAGTTAAAAAATATGCTTGGGAATTGACAGTAGTGTAACTTGAGCTCAAAGGAAGATTTTTAGGTGATGGCTTGTCATTCAGGACTGCAAGGAAAAGAACCGAAGAAAAAGAAAAGGATGAGATAACATCTGATTGATATGATGAAATACTTACGCATTGCACCAGACTTTGCAGGGTCTGCCTCATTATTGTTAAAAGGATCAGCACCAATCTTCTTAGATTGACTAGCTTCTCCTGTGGCATTGCTATCCCTCTCATCAACCTCCTGAAAGGAATTCCAAAGCATAAATATTAGCTTGTGAAACAACAAAAGGAAGATTACACGGCTGCTACCAATGTAGCTCAAAATCTGCCCAGTGGACAGTGGTGTATGCACACTTGGATCAATCAAGCGTCCTACACATCCAATATAACTATAAAAAATGGTGTAGCAAGTAACATACCCAATGGACCAAGAAATTAACTGAGGGATGTCTCCGCAGCAGATTATGAATTAAAGCAATAATAATAAGAGCTCCAGCTGGAGGAACTGAAAGAGCAAGTCTACTCAATCTTTTTGCAAATGCAGCAGCAAGATACGCAGGAAGATAAGATGATTTCAGGCATGTGTCAAGAAGCTGCGAAAAAACAAATCAAATGTCAGGACATAGCCATAACTAGATGGTAAATAAGATAATAATGCTTACAGAAAAGTAGAATAAAATATATTTCAAGATTCAGCAGCATGTATTATGGATTTGCTCCTCTTCAATCACAAGTGTTGTCCACAATTAGACCAGCAATGGACATGAACTCAAAGGTGTTGCTCATGGTTTTCAAGCATCAGGATTAACTAATAAACTACAAGTTTAGCCTACAATAATTCGTAGGTAACTTGCACATGGACAATTCTTTATGCCAGCTGCTAGAGTCCGCATTAAGATGGCCATGATTGTTCCAAATAAAAAATAGTTCCGGACAAAGATGGCAAACTATCACTTTATATGGGCCTGCTCTGGAGCAGCATTTATATCTGGAGCAGCATTTATAAAATATGAAGTTGTCGATGGCTGCAGACCTTGACAATTTTCCTATAGTGGAACTTTATGATATTTTTCAGCTCACAGAAGTTGATTCATAATATAAAAAAGGGTGATCTACCATACTCGGAGAGGCACCATAATGTGGTGGTCATACTTTTTTCACTTACTTGCAAGAACACTGACCGGTGTTTTGCCATGAAAACGGCAGGAGTCAGTAGTGCATAAAGCTTTTCATAGAATTTTGGATACTCCAGACCATGTTGTGTCATAATAATGAAAAGGCCACTTAAGGCCATCACACTGATAACACCACCAATATCATATGACCTAGTCAAGAAATCACTGCAGCAGAAAAAAAGAGTTAATTATTTCAAAAAAAAAAAGAGTTATACATATGAGAAGATTGATGTCAGTGAAATGTTGAACTGATATGCAAATTAAATAATACAGAAATGGTACAACCTACCATAAGATGGAAGGGTTTGACATTGAAGGAATGACATTTTGATGAATTGAAGCAAGGACCTGCAAGGCCCCAAAAAAATCAAGGCAGGAAACGATAGCCAACAATTCACACCTAACTACTGCAAAGTAAAGTGAGTTTTCCTAATGTAAATTAGTGAAAGCAGACGATAAATTCATCTTCCTAAGTACTTATATTGTTACCATACCACAATGCTCTAGACTGCATATAGGATTAGAAAATCATTGCTGCAAGGGCTCATAATTCAGATAAAACAGTAATCATAATTATGTCTTTCAGGTCAAGAAAAGCTTTACCTCCTTGTACACATCAAGTGGTAGTGGTAACTTGAGAAAAGACAGCCATGCTTTGGTGAACTTCAATTTTAATTTTTTCTTGATGTAAGTAGAAGATTCCTAAATAATTCCAATAGTTAATACCCAAAAAAATTGAGCTTAAGCTCAAAAAATGCCAGTTTATTTGTGGTATATATGATGAAGTACCTTGGAAGAGTCCTTTTCTCCTTTAGAAGACAGCCCTTCATCAGAAGTACAAAACCAAAAGGCGAGAGTAAGACCACTAATCACACCTTAGCACATATACATACATGGGCTCTTAAAAGCATAACATTAAAGCCATTTATAATTTAAATTAGAATAATTTTGTAGGTTCACAAATACATGAAATTACTATTATAAATGAGAGGAAAGTTTAGAGTGCCAAACAAATAATAAAATACTCACCAACAGTACTCCACATATCAAATGATGATTCCTTTTGAAAATCCACCGAAGGGACATGCGCCAAAAGATTATATATGTTGTGTACAAGAATACTACTTCTGTTATGTAAGGAGAAGAACATCATAAGACATTAAAACTATACAACTTTGAAGATGTTCAAAGGCATCAAATATAGCAACAGCCACATGGTCACAGGGGTTCTAAGGTTCCAGTCTTTCAGCTGACAAGTACATGATCATGCTTTCACAACAATACCATAACCTATGGATTCACTTTCCAGAGCCAAAAACTATAAGACCACAAGGTACAAACCTTTGCTAAATGGCTAGAGTGAACAAGTGCAGGATGAAATACAAGAAACAAATCCACGATTAAACGCTAATTGCCGAGAACCAAGAAGTGAGTACTGGAACAATATCACCTAAACAAGACTTTCCTAGCCACGTTCTTTAGAAGGAAGCATGAGTTGCATGCATTTTTTGTGAATAGGTTTGTAATAATCATTAAATTTGGCACAGAAATGCAATTTTCTACAGTCTCATGGTGAGTCCAAAGTGTGAGCTTAGCTGAATTTGTTTCTGAAAGCATTAAACTACAGGTCTACAGCTTAAGATTTAAGACATATACCATGAAAAAGAAAGTATACCTGTTTTCTGACCCATCACTTCCATTTTGCATGGCATCTTTTCCAGAGCATGAACAGAAAAACAGTTACAAATTAGTATACATGTCAAACTATGCAAGTGGTTTGATGATCAAACAAAGAAAGAACGAAAAACAAAGACTGAAGACTACCAGTAGTTTTACTGCCCAGACTGTTGGCAATCTTGTCTAAGCTAGTGTAAGTAAAGTAACTGCAGAAGCAATGATAGGGTGAAAATAAGTGCATATTGAGAAAAATGCCAGTAATACAATTGAAAGTTTGAGCACATCCTACCAAACATCAGAGTATTTGAAGTACTTTGAGCCAAGCAACTCTAACAATGTATCAATGGGATCAGCAGCATGAACCTGTAGAAAGAATGGGAACAGAAACAAGCTCAACTCTGACACAACGCAAACCTCCCCAGCAATAAGGGGAAACTATACATTTCTAAGGCAAAAGTTGAACATCTGTAATGCCATAATTGAAGAGAAACTCACGACAGCGTAGAGAAACTTGTGGTAAATTGCCGATTGGAACTTCCCGTCCTTCCCCAGCTTCACGAAATCCATGAGAGCATCCAGTGCTACATCCTACGAGCACAAAAGGTAAGTGACTAAACGGAAAGCCAAATTGTTTGTTCAACTATTTACTCGGCACAGCCTTGATAAGATGCTAATAACAACTTCGACGCTCACCCTGATTGCGTCGTCACTGTGCGGAGACACGCTGAGCTCCACCAGCGCGGCGACGAGCTCGTCAAACCGCTGCCGCAGCCAGGCTCCAAACACGAGCTCGGGGTCGCTGCCCGCGTCCCCCGCGGTGGCTGCCGCAGATGCGGAGGGGATGGAGGGTATGAGTGGTACGAAGAAGGACTGGAGCGAGATAAGCGCCTCCAGAGCGAGGTCGAGCGGCGCGGTGGGGGAGAGGAGCGCGAGGAGGGCGGGGGCGTGGTTGAGGTGGGCGCGCGAGGAAAGGAGCTCGGTTCCCAGCTTCTTCACCTCATCTAGGGTTAGGGTCCCGCCTCTGGACCGCCGCTTCTTAGAGGCAGACGCGGTCGCCGTCGGCGACGACGTTTTCGCCATGGCGGGAGGGGTGGGAAGCGGCGGCGGCGGCGAGGTAACGGGAGGAGTGAGTTCTGGGGTTTATGGACGTAGGTGTAGGTGCGGCTTGTTTTGTCAGTCCAGCCGGCCTGTGTACAAAAAGCTAAGCTATATGCGTCCAGACTCCAGTATGAACGAATGAAGTGGCCCAATGGAGGCCCATCTAGAGATAGCTGACGCACGGATTACAGAATTTGCCAATTTGGAACGCTGCACCCTGCACAGCTCCCCCTTCCATTGTAGCGATAGCTCCCCTTCTATTTTCCTTGCTCTGTAGACTCCTCCTCCTTTTTTTTCCTTTTCTTTTTAACTATAACTAGCATATAATAAAGCGCTTGTGTAGTGACTAGTGAGCGTCTATATGACTATATCCATAGAAAGAAGCATGCTCGATGAAACAACAGTAATCGACCGTGCATTCATGCTGATAGTTACCGGATAGTGTGAACGAAGCTTACTGATTTTATCCAATCGAAAACCAAACTGTTGTGTTTAGCTGTTCGCGCGTCGTTGGTGACATCTTATCGTCCAGACTCTAGATGTTCAAAGAAAGCATGTAAATGAAAAACTTGAGTTCCTTCAAAGAAATATATTGAATTGCCAGAATTGATGCTGATGTGGCTATATCCCCAGATCAGCCTTAACCGTCCTGCTCATTCAAAGAGTAATTCCCTCTGTACCTATGCAATCCAGTGAGCCCATCCAAATCCTAAACTGATGCTGTGATGCAATTTAATGATTGGCTTACCATGCTTAGCTGCACATCCAGGTAAAACATCTAAGAAGCAAAGGGACAGAGCTGAATCTTCTTTGTTCCAACGAGATGCCTAACGAAATTTTAGCAACAGTAATAGCCTCAAGAAAGTGCACCTCATTTGCATTTGTCTTACAGATGAAACTTATCAGTCGAGGCAGTGATTAACATTGGAACCTATGTTAAGCAGTCATTAGTCATATTCAGGTACGAACGAAATTAGCTTGCCGAAGTCGGCATCAGACAAAACTATACACCAAAAAGGTTAGGGGGGCTACTTTTCCAATAATTCTCAATCAAAATACATGAAACCTTTTTTTCTATGTATGAGTGATCTCGCATCCTTTTCTTGACCCTCAGCATCCTTTATCGCCTTAACGATGTGACCATGAAAGACTGCAAAATGAATACTAATTAAGATGAAGACATAACAACAACAGGCCAACAGCATGCCAGAAACCAGCTTAACCTCATACCGTTCGAGCTAGTGTAGGATATCATACCTGCAATTTTGTGGCACCCGCCAAGCAGATATCTGCAATCTTTTCAAATTTGGGGGCAAGGACAGATAACTCCTCCAATCCTCCATCATAATTCTCAGATCATGAATCTTGCTTTGCAACCCAACACAACAGTTAGCATGCATAGTGCAGACTTCGTTCAGATCTCTGCTTGGTTCACAGAACCCTCCAAAGTACTTAGTACTCAGAAACTTAAAAGTCAATCCAATGTCTACAATGTAAGGATCATGCTTTATAGCATTGAATACATCCTGATCATGATAGCCAGGATACCTCAATCTTGACGAATACCAGAAACTGTAAAACTCTATGCTACGTTCATTTGATTTCACATAGCTGAAGCCTCCATTAGCAATATTTCTCAAGTCGGTTGCATTCCTGACATAGTGATCACATGCAATCTGAAAGTCTATATCGGGCTAGAAATGTGGGAATGGATTGCGAAACCACATAATGTCTGCATCCTGGATTTCAACGAAAACGAAAGAAAGATAAATAAGACTATCAAATCACTTTCGTTTCACATATTCAATAACTCATTGGATCATATTTAACAAACACACAATAGCTGGATCTTTCTCTGTTGCAAAATAGGACTTGCTAGTTACCAAGGTAAGTTAATGTATTGCAGAATTTACCGAGAATATGAAGTTGTAACCTTTTTGAAGAACCAGCCGCAGGAAATCTAGCCTTCTCCACATCATCTCAAGATATCCAGAAGTCAGGAACTTGAACTTCTTCTCTTCAGAGAAATCCACACCCTCGGTTCCCAGAGCAAAGCAATAGGGATGGATTTTGACACATTGCTCGTATGCTTTCCAATCAAATGCTACAATTACAAGGTGTTTCAATAGAAAATTTGTTCTAACACCAGAACGGAAGCTATCGATGAAAAGGTATCACTGAACCAGGAGTAGCCCAGGCAGCATTAAGTATAGTCAAGATAACTGTATTGTCTCCCATTGAAGCCTTCTTTAGGACTCGCTCAAGTTTGAGATCTTCACTGTCCTATAAAGATCATTATATATTAACTGGAAACTAATAAATAAATGGGTAAAGTGACTTATCCAATGGCTATGCAAATATAAAAAGGGTAAAACCAAAACAAAACAGATTTTGAGAGGCGTCAGGACGGGAAATGCATAAAACATGCAGCAAAAATTAAAGACTTTAGCATGATCGCTACTTAGTAAGTTCTTATAGCCTTGTTCACCATTTCATTTGCATTATAACCAGTATTTTACATGTGAGCAACCAACATCAGTTTGTGATTAGCTGGAAGCCTAGCATAACTATTACATACGTACGCAGCATGCTGTTCCTAAATTGTTTGGCCTATCCAGGTTGGGAAAACATCATCAATCCATACTTTAAAAAAGAGTGAATGGCAAAAATGACCAGCAGCAAACATTAATAAACTTTAAACTTATTTACTAAGATTGAAATAAAGTATCTAGAATTCAACAATATTCCAAGAAGACACGATAATTTTATTCCAGATAGATACATCTTAGAATCTCACAGTGGAACTGACACTGAAAATACAGTAGAATGAGACGAGTATTATAGGTCTTCCATGTTTCGATCTATGGCATCATAAGGGGTTAGTAGAGATGGAGTAAGCATATTTGATTAAAAAATCAACGTACTCAGGTACACTTCTAATGTACTAGGCTGATGTAAAACCGCGGCCAACAGATTTCAGTCGCTGCTCTCTCCTCTCTTGCAGAGAACTGGTTTCATTTGTTTTATGTGTTCATCCCAAGGCAAGCCTTCCATTTCCAAGACGACAAGTGAAGGAAGGCACAACCAGTCAACCACGAACTTCGATTGCCCAACAACTCAAAATGTCATGATGCTTTAGCACTCTCAACCGTACAGAATAGTGAATCGCCAAATAATGAGCACAATTTGAGTCTCGTACCAACTACCTAACGCCACAGTGCACATTTAGGAAACACGTAGCCAAATGGCAAGATCGAAAGCGTTAATAGAAGGTGGAAGCTAGCAAGAGGGCACACCAGATCGTCGCCTTCGGCGCCCTCCTCCTCCTGTGATGCGGCGAACGAGGGCAGCGAGTCCCAGCCCCAGGAGGTCCCGAGCGAGCGCCAGACGGCGGCACGGTATAGCACCGCCAAGGACAGCACGACGAGGGCAGCGAGGAAGAGAGCGGCAGCAGATCTTCGGAGCGCGTGCGTCGGGCCGCCGCGCGAGCGCGCGGCGGAAGGCGCGCCCATCCTGGAGAGAGTGGAAGTACTGGCGCGGTAGGACTCTAGGATCTAGGCTCTAGCGCGGGCCGTTGCCCGTCGCAGTTTGCGGATGCGGACCTGTCCCTTGGGAAGAAGGAACGGGCACGGGACTGAACTGAACCGCCGGTATGCAAGTGCGCCTACGTACGTCGTTCAGAGGTCGGAACCGCTGAGAATCAGCGATGAATTTGCTCGTGTGATCAGGAGTTCGTGACACTGACACGCCGGGAGCAACATGAAACACATGCCGGTGAGACGGGAAGACGGAACCGCATGCTCTGATCTCTCCTCCCAGGCTCCAACTGCAGCCTGGAATTACACGAACAGTGAAGCAGAGACACCAAAAGCAACATGTTTTCATTCATACGAGTAGACAACAAAATGATTTCATTCATACTAGTACACAATGGAGCCTCACAAGTCACAAGCCTGAACTGAAATCACCATTTGTGATATGTCCATTAGCTTCGGCTGACAAGTTATTTGTGCGGGCTACATTAGCTATACCTAAGATCTAGTATTTGGAGCCAGGGGAGAAAAAAAATCTGACGATTCAGACCCATTTCAAACAGCAGACCACCACAGCTCCATTTGAGTAACTCAGTTTCACCGATGGCTGCATGGCTTCCTACAAATGCATGCATCTCCGTATACCATTTTCCATAGATTTAGAAAATGCATGAGAAAAGGGGCCTCTGAGCATCAGTTCCAATCTGACTTCTTTTGCTTCTCATCATGAGAGTCATCAAGCTTCCTCTTGAAGATATCTGAATTGCGAAGCCTCTCCCTGGATTCATGCGCCGTCGGTATCCTCCTATTCTGCCTGTCGCCCTGGAACAAATAACAAAGGAGATCATTTAAATATAAATGAGCAGGAATTTCATAAGGCTAACAACCTAACATGTACAGCTCCTTGCACTGTACCGTTCCGACTGAGCCCCTCTTGTTTCCATGGAGGCCATCCTTCTCTTTAGCAGCACTAGGAGAGATGAGCTTCCAAGCTCTCTCGATGAACTTGAAACTCTCGATGTCGCCACTCCTGATGCCTGCTTCTAGCTGCAAGGGAAAGAGCGTCTCATCAGTACAAAAAAGAAGCAACTCGCTTGAATGGTTGCAAGGAACTCATCCACTGACCTGAATATGTAAAATGCAGATAAAGATGCTAGCAATAGGTAACCAGCTCTCATCAGGTGACAGCAATAGGTTAGTTCTGAAAAGGAATATAAGTGTTTATCAGTGAACCTGGAAGGCATTATGAACTCAATTTCCAACACAGGGATCAGACAAAACAGCAAAATATTCCTCTTCTTTTTTTTTTTTTTTTATGAGTAACCAGAAACATTTGTGTCCTGTGGAATGGTTAGTGTTACTATTACATAACAAGAGCGATCCATGCATGGTACATGGAAATGAGAATTACAACACACAACATAATGTTATTCCATTGATAGTCTAAGTAATTTATCACTTCAATTCGTTCAGAAGAATCTACCGAACAGGTGCAAAACATTATATATAGAGGACGCTGGGCTGCCAGCAATACCAAGGTACTGCACAACAGTTCACCTTCGGCATAACCATTGCTTTGATAACTTAGGCCACAATCCCAAACACTATCAACCAGCTATTGCGAATTCTACAGATGGAATAGCGAATATAAATATTTTCCCAGCAAAGATGCTCCCTGGACAGCAAACAGTAACAGACAACCAACAAATCGACGGTTGTAAAGCAACACAAGCTTGCAGAAGCAAGTCTGAAGTAAATGAACATACCAGACCGCAAAATCAACTGATCCAAAGCGTAACAAAGGCAACAGAAATTGATAAAGATTCAGAATTACAAACCACCTAAGGTACGGAGCCAAGTAGACAGCAGCATAGACCAGATACCGCCGCCTCCCACTGTCCAGCCAGGCAAAGATCCAGCTCTAGTTGCACGAAGAAGAGACCTTAAATTCAATGAAATGAAATAAAAGTAAAAATGGAGAGGAAGAGCACTGGGCCCTTCGAGCCTCGCTCACCAGCCAGTTGAAGTAAGGCAGGAAGGAGATGATCCCCATCACGGCCATCCTGGTGTCCGTCGCGCCAAAGCCAAACTCCCCTTCCTCCTCCGCCTCCTCGCCCGCCTCCCCTCGGGGCGTTGGAGGGGGCAGCACGAGCGAGGCGAGCACGCAGGCGCCGATGGCGGCCGCGAACGGCGCGTCCTGCTGGAGGTCCGCGCGGCAGGCTAGCGACCGCCGCCTGCGCCACGGGAGCAGCGAGGCGCCTCCATGCGGGGCACCAAGGGGAGAGGCTACGCGCCGGAAGCGGCGAAGCGGCGGCCGAAGGGAGGCGGTGGCGGCGGCGAGCATGGCGGTTGGGGACAGCGGGTGCGAGCAAGGCAGCAAGCAGCCGAAGAGGGTTGGTACAGTGGCGCTGGTAAAGGACAGTCAGTTACGCCTTCGCCGAGCCAAAGCTTACGCTTTACGGAAGAAAGAAGGAGCGCGAATAGAACGGCCCAAATCATCGGCGTGAGGCGCGTGAGCTGACTTGGGCTAAGGCTTTTGTTCCTACAAGTATTACATTGGGCCTGTTTCTTCAAGGCTGGGCTAGCCTTGCTTTGTTCGCGAACAGGTATCGGGCTGCAGTGCAGCCCAAAAGGTCATGGTCGCGTTTGATTTTTCTTTTTTTTTTTTCCAAAGTTTGATTTGTTCACTGTAGCCCGTGGGTGAGGTCTGTTTAGACACCCTGCGAAGTCTGCGCTACTATGAAAGCAACTCCCCACTGCGGGCCGCATGCCTGTGCCTGCCCATTTGCCCAACCACCCCAAACAGAGAAAGCCGGGCAGATGACGCAAGCCGGGGTGCAGGCTTTTTGAGTTTAGGGGGTTGGTTCGTTGGTCGCTTTTGGCAGCGGGGACGCCGAGTAGTGGGAGAGGCAGTCAGCCCGGCGCCATCAACGACCAGAGTCCTTCCCTGCGAATCCTCTCTCATCCCATCAATTCGGCGCGCCGCCGTGCGCCTTCCTTTGCGTTGCCTCTCTCGGCTCGGCCTCGGGCGACCGATCCAGCTCGCTCACTCACCGACTGCCATCGTTTTCCTCCGGTGCGCGAAGGAAAGAGCCCGTGACGACTGACGGCGGCGAGCGAGGAGGAACGAGCACATGGCCGTCGGCGTCTGCCCGCGCTTCTCTTTTGCCGCACCGGGAACTTTTCTTCCAAGCGCGCGCTGCTGCGGTCCTTGACGAAGAGAAGAGAAGACAGACGCAGGTGGATGAGAGAGTCTTCTCTGCAGGACTGCACAGGGACTTGAGGAGGGACTGGCAACTGGGACCGCAATGCGGGTGCGCAGACGTCCCTCCGGCCTCCGGACAGGCACCTCACCACATCCTCCCTCTTTTGCATAAAACCGGCGCGCTTCGTGGGGGCCAGCATTTTATTTAACCGCTGCTACTTACCGCTTCCTGCAAGCTCCCGTCAGTGTTCAACAGTTCGAGTTCAACAGTACTCGTTCCTCACCTGCTCCTCCACTCCACTCTCGCGTCAAATGAAAATGGGCATTCATCAATTGCAGTTCTGTACTGTACTTTACTGAACTGCTGTTCTTCTACAATGCTGTAGCCTGACTCGCGTCGTGGCCGGAGGTAACCCTGCTATGGCCTACTAGGCGGTGGGCCAATGCCCACTGCTCCCCGCCATGGCTCCGGGATGTTGCAAGTTGCTGTCGTTTAGCCTGCGCGCGAGTACATCTGCTGTGGATTCGGCGAGGACTGTACCCGTCTGTACGAATCGACTTTCCTGGATTAGCTTTTGCTTCCCGCACCGTTTCTCGCTGTGGTAAAAGCGAAAGTCTCCCATGTTCATAGTCAAATCCTACGCACTACTAGTAGTTTGTACGAAACATCGTCACTATGCTACATTGCTGTTAAGAGTTCCTGATGGTATTTTGCTTGCTTATTACATGTCGACCAACCTCGGGAAATTTTTTAGGTTTCATGTCCCTATGCTGAAGCAGCGGCCAACCGAATAGGTCACGGCGCCACCAATGGCGCAAGGGGTTTAAACCAAAAAAACACAAACCCATATACGTAACTGTAGCGGTAGCTCCTGGTGTTAAGAGGGGGATCTGATCTCTTGGTTTTGGGGAGGGGGAGCGCAACACGCGAGCTCCAGCCCGTTTGTTTGGGCTTATCAGCCAAACCAGCTAGCCATTCAACAGTATTTTTCTCTCACAAAAAATCAGCAGCAGCCAGAATCAGTCAGCCAAAAACGACCAAACGAACAGGCTGCTCGTTTGTGAGCCTTTTCTTCACGGTGTTAGCCGGCAAGGATTGACCCGGCCCGGGCCTTGGGAGGCCTCGGTGGCGACTCCACGTCCTTGGGGGAAGCTCTCGGCGCCACCTTCTTGGGGGTGCTCTTCTTGCGCTCCAGCTCCTCGTCCATTTCGATCTGCTCCCTCCTGCACTCCTCGGTGCAGAACGGGATGTCACCTCTGCACAAGAGACAAAAGGCGGATGCCATGAAAACCCCAAGTAGGAGTACAAGAATAGACGTCTTTGGATGCCTGCACCACCAAACACCCTCCGTCCTATTAAAGAACGACACAAATGAGAAATATGCTGGTCAATCGTCTGTATAAAATACGTATAATATTTATATTTTTAAATAAATTTATTAAGAAAATTAGACTTAAAGATTTTTTTTGACGATACTAATAACTTAACATAAATATTTATATATTTTAATATATAATTATCGATAGTTTAAAAACTTAACATAAATATTTATATATTTTAATATATAATTATCGATAGTTTAAAAAC
>CM041640.1:11280962-11404441 GCA_023333625.1 Bothriochloa decipiens | reverse complement strand
ATAAATATTTATATATTTTAATATATAATTATCGATAGTTTAAAAACATTGACGACTTCTATTTTAAAACAGAGGAGTACTTTTTTGTGAGAAAAAATATTCACCACTTGTACTCGTGCAACAAAACCATTAGACCACTGTCCTGGCTGAAATTTAGATAGGGGTCACAACTAATGGAACTTCAATCTGCCCACAAATTCATGGACCTGACGATACCCAACGCGTCATCGAGGAATATACTACTACTATATTTTACTCTTGCCATACCGCCGCACAGGTAACAAACTGATAAAGCTCGTGTGGTTAGCACTTAGCAGAGAAGATTTTTTGTGATTACCAACTTCAATATATAAAGAACAAACGACAGAGTGTACTCTGTGGAGTGTACTCTGTGGTAAATTGGCTGGAACTCACGGCATGGTCATAAATAAGCGCACCAATTTAGGGGCCCAAGAATTTAATTGATTTCACGCGCAAAAGCATCCTGAACGAAGAAGACATCAAGGATGACAAAAACTTGGCACCAACACCACATCGGAAAAAGGAAAAAGCGCTCTCACCAAATTTTTCATGCTATTACTACTCCCTTTTTTCAAATTGGGACCTGGACGTTCGAACTAGTAAAGCGCAGAAGGAAAGGAAAATTCGTCAGGGAAAATTACTCAAAAAAATCAGGGAAGTAGTACTACGTCCGACTCCCACTTTTCCGGCAGACGATTCGGCAGTCAAATTTCCTGTTCTTCCCAAGGAAAAATACATCTTCCAAAGACGTCGAAACGTCCATACCACGGGACCCGCTGCAGAAAATTCCAAAACCATTCCTCCCAACAAGCGTAAAGCAAAACGAAACGAGCGGCACAACAAGGCCAGGTAGCGCGGTAGCCATGGCGGTGGCGTAGTGGCGAACCTGTACATGAAGATGTCGCGGTTGCTGGCGAGGGGCTTGCGGCAGAGGAAGCAGGCCTCCAAAAAGTGGCCCTGCGGGAGCCCACCCGCTCTCGCCCCCGCGCGTCCTCCGAAACCCGACGCGGCCACCAGCTCGTCCTCCACGCCGGAGCTGACGAGCCGGGTCCACGCCGCCGCCGACGCGCCGCCCCCGCCGAGAGCGAACGGGCTGTCCCGACCGCCCCCGCTCCCGCTCCCTCTGCGGCCCCCGCCTCCGCTGCCGGTCCTGCCCGCGCCGCCGAGGCCCAGGTCCATCGGCGGCGGCGGCGAAGAGGAGCCCGCGCCTGGATCCACCTCCCCGCCCCGGGGGCGCGGCTCGTCGGTGCGATCGGGTTCGGTGGCTCGCGTGTTCGTGTCCGCGCGGCGGTGCGAGAGGGAGGGAGGGACGGAGAGATGGACGGTGTGTTGTATCGGTGTGTTTAAAGGGGAGACAGGCGGTGGAGGTGTGGTTTTATGAAGTGAGCGCAGGGAAGGGCCGGAGAGGGTGGGTAGTGGGTCCACCGTGGGCCGGACGCGGGGCCCGCGTGGCGGTGTTAGTTAGTGGGATCCGTTGCCCCGAGGGACCACCTAGGCACGGCACGGCACGGCTCGACTCCCAGGGTTGCTTTGCTTTGCTCGACGAAGCAGAGGAAGAAGGAAGCCTCTGCTTTCCGGTGGGTTTTTTATTTTTTTTTTTCTCTTCTGTTTTTCTGGAGCGTTCTTTTTCGCCTGGGGATTTTGGGCCCCGGGCACGGCCGCTCGGGCCGCGTGGGTTTTGTTAGGCCTGGTGCCGTTTCGAACGTTCATGAAACTCCTCTTGTACTCTTCAGTGGGGGCAACTGGATCCAGGCGAACTTGACAGCGTGATTCTGTTGCGCACTTGCGCGTTTGTTGCGCGTTGCACCTGAGAGCCCTTCGGTTCGGCTCTCTCTAGCAACTTCTGTCCGGGCATCAGTGCAATCACGTTGCAGTAATTCTGGTACTCGTAGATTTCATACCAGATAAGCGTGGATACCGACATGAAAAATTATCCATGGAAACATAAGAGTCGGGTATCTGCAAAGATACGGGTAGAGTGCTTGTCCATAATTTGTAAATTGTGTAGCGTATATGCATAGCATGTAGAACTACAAAGATATTCTTTTCTAAATGGTTGAATAAAGTCATTGTGTGGGCTGTATTAACTTGTTTTGTTTGGTTCTCGTGGTAAGATGTTTTGTGCTACTTGTATGAGTATGAGCACAAATGATCGAATTATGGATGCAGGATGTATTGTGGTTTGAGTATAGTACCCCCTCCGTCTTAAATTATAATTCATTATAAAAATGTTAGAGAGTTAAAAGTATATTAAGTTTGACAAAATTTATTTAATAACATAATAATATTTATGATTTTAAGTAGTATTATTAGATTCCCTATTAATTATATTTCATGTGATACCTATTTCATTTCATTTATAAATTTTTGTAATTTTTTTTAATAATTTTGGTCAAATTTGAGATTATTTGACTCTCGAAGACTTTTGGAATGACTTATAATTTGGAACGGGGGGAGTATTATCCTAGTGAACCAAAAAACAACACCGTCACGGGTACTTGATATGCCTGCCTCGAAAGCAGACACGGGTGCAAAATCTTACATACCGATAGGTATCTGTGTGGGTAAAACTTAGGGTTTTTTTTTTGAATTCCTCGTACTTCAAGTATAAGTTGTACTATCTAAACTTTGTGAAACTCATATCACACACTATACACACCGTGTGCAAGCTAGAACAACATATACACCTCAAGACACACACGCTGTTGAGAGGTACTTGAAATTCATCGGACTCCAATACTTGGGCCAAGTAATTGTTGTACTCATACCATATCTAAAACGATCTTAGTTTTGAAGGTGTTTAGTTTCAAGGGATCCCTAGTTGAAAGCAACCATTGGTTAATATGGATAATATACCACTCACATTCGAGATGTCTCGGTTTCACAAAATTGACAGAAACAACTCTCTGATCTTTGAACATTGTATCCTTCGTTTTGGCAAGATACATATGACTATATGTGCGATGCCCTAAAACCTAAACCTTCCATCCAAACAAAAAAAAATTATAGTAAACTTATCTGCAAAACAAAATACGTATGTCGCCATGTGGATTCATCCCATTGCAATAAATCAGGGACCGGTCCATCCCGTCTCACCTCATCCCAAACCAAGCATCTGATATTAATTAATGTGGTGCTTTTTATATAAAAAAAACTTTTGTATAGAAAATGAGAGGTAACGATGCAATGCTCTATGATTTGTATAATTGCAATTTATAACCTAACTAATGGATTACTCCTCCGTCCCATAAACAAAGCATAGCCTTGATCGCAGTAACTAACACGTTTTACTGCAAACAAAACCTGTACTCCTACTTTCCTCGACGCATTCGTTCACGGGAGTTTTTATGAGGGAGCAGAGCGCCGCGCCGCGCAGTTGCCCCCTCCGGGCCTGGAAGCAGCAAATGGCATTCACTCCAGCGCACGGCAACGTCCTCGCGGTCGGTGGCCCCGAGCCGGCCAGTGTACGGCCAGTTTTCACGACGAACGCGCGCACCGACTCGCTCCGCCGCGGCTTGATCTGGACTGATAAATTCTGGCCGGACTCGAACTCTCGCGCGGCGGATGCGCACCTCGCGCGTTCACGGTGCACGCCACGCTGCAGCAGCAGCTGGCTCGGCACTCGGCAGTCACCAACCAACTGTGCAGCAGCTGCACCGGTCCGCAGCGAGAGCGAGGCCAGCCAGATGAACCTGCACCGCGCCGCCCTTGATGAATGCAGTAGCCGCCGGCGCCGCCGCCGTCTAGTCTAGCGTCCAGTAGACCGATTCATCCCGGCCGTTACAGACTGGACAGGTTGACTCCGCCGGTCAACCGGCGATCCTGCCTCGCGGGCGGCGTCCACACCAGTCAGGCAGTCACCAACCAACTGTGCGCTGCTGCCTGCCGCTGGCGAGCTTTGGTCCAAGCACGTTGTACGGTCCAAAGTCCGAACCCTTCTTTGACGATGCTAGCTCGTGCTCGTTCCATGCCAGCCTTGCTTTGCTTCTCTCTTTGATGACGCCCGGCCCAGGTCGTCTCTTCAGCACGAATCCGCGATCAGACGATTCAACAGCGCCGGCGAGCGGCTGGGCTGGGCCCCGTACCTCAACCATAGTGCTATGCTATGCGTGCTTCATCTTTTTTTCCGGCGGAGTAGGGCGCCTGTTTCACATTTCGGGGACCGGATGATGAGGCCAAGAGAATTCTCTAGTCGCGGGATGGACCAAGCAAGAACTAGTCTAGCTAGTGTCTAGGGCTCTATATGCTCGCTGGATCGAGCTCGACCCGCGAAAGCGACGGGACGCATAAGAATAAGAATCCCCCGGCCGGTCGATGGAGTTCGTGCGCGGGTTTCATCCATTTCTTTCGCCACTAAACCACGGTTTGATTGGCCGGCGACCCCGAGTATACACGGCAGTTGCCGCAGTGCTGATGGGGTGGTTAATCGGGGTGGGGTTATGACTGATGCGCTGCACTCCAAGCCAAGTTACCCTCGGGTTAATTAACTGGAACTGATGCCTGATGGTTAAGTGGCCTGAATTTCACTATCTCCTTTTGCTCCGGCTTTCTACTATGTATTACTATGTTAGCGGTGGCGGCAGTACTGATTCTGACTGACACTGAAATCATTTGATGTGCGAGTAAACGTAAAGTCTAGAGCTTGCGTTCATCACGTCACGCTCGCAGGCTGGCTGGCTAGACGGTGGTAGTAGTAACTTTCTTTTGACAAAATTGACGGTGGCTCTACGGCCAGGGCTGCTTGTTGTGTTGTGTGTGCCGCGAGAGACAGTGAAACGCGCTGTCCCGGTCGTGACTACAGGGGAGGAAAAAAAAAAGTGGAGCGGGGGCTGTAATTGGGCGGTGCTCGGTGGTACACACACGGCCGACGACTGAGTGTTTGCTATGTTAAATCGTGGAGGTGAAAATGCTTAGGAGGATGCCACTTTCATTCACCCGTCGTTTTCACCGAATCACCGTTCAGCTGGTGTACTAATGTACTATGGGGAGCTGTTTGTTTCTGAATCTACATGGCCGATGACTCCGACTGCTGTTCCCTATTGGAGAAGAAATAACCAACCTTGTCCTGCAGAGCCTGTCAGCATGCCGTCTGCATAGGAGTGAACATGCCGCAAACCTCTTGAATTTTGTGGTAAATTGGCCACTGAGCAAGTTAATTAGTTTGCTTGGAGCATGTTTTCTTTCTACTATCATCAGTGGATGGACGGATTTTTTTTTCTTGTTGAGAAGGAAGCGGCACATCGTGTTCAAAGAAAGGCATGGTCCCTGGCTCCCCGTGCGGCCATGTCTGATGGCGCTCTGTGGAGACGTTGCTGTCTCTCCGCGTCACATCAACATCAGAGGCTGCTGATGTGCTACTACTAGCAAATCGCCGAGGCTGTGTTTAGTTACCCAAAATCATCTTAAAATTCACTATACAGAATTCCTATCACCCGTCACATCAAAATGCTGGCACATGCATGAAGTACTAAATATAGATAAAATCAAAGACTAATTACATAGTTTTGTTATACTTTATGAGACGAACATTTTGAATCTAGTTACTCAAAGTTTGGACAATTTTTACTAAATACAAACGAAATACTACGGTACGCTGAGGTGACACGATGTGACATTTTCTTTCGAAATTCGCGGAATCTAAACGTAAAACTGTAGGCCGTCAGAATCGCAATGTGAAACACCGAAGAAAATGGCCGGAGAACTCGCTTCAATCACCTCCAACCGCTCTAGTACGTCCTGACCTCACCATTGTTTTTCTTTTCCGCTGGTTTTATTGTATATACAAAACAAAAAAGGACATGGATGTTCCTTTGCTGCAGTTGTAGGCTCACCACCGCACCGCACAACGAGACCGAGAAATTTTATGCGTGTTTGGTGAGCACCTTTCCTGCGCTTCGTTCGCTCGTTTCTTCCTTTGGATCTTCAGACAAGTGACAATTAAGCAGAGTGGTTCGGTTAGGTGCATATGTTTCGCATCTTCCCGATTCTGAATCCGCAACCTCTGCCTCTAGGGTCACGGACTTTTTGGTTATTGAAATGTTCCGGGTTCGCGGCTCGGACAAGGTCACGTTGCTGGTGCCGCTAGATTTGTTCGGATTCACAGCAGGCGTAGGTACAGAGTCTGGGCCGATCTGTCTGAGACTCTGAATCGACTGTCGCCGTCAGCACTTTTTGGCGCCCCTCGTGGCCATAGTCTGGACACTAGAGGAGAGGAGAGGCTTCCATTTCCATGACCTGAAGAAATTTATTCCAAAATTCAAAAAATCAGCACTAGTAGTACACCATCGTATCGCTATCGTATGTGCACATCCCAGTGTCGTCGTTTACCATCGCTGTTAACTTAGACGCCGCTGTTACTTTGTTAGCTGGAATACCACACAAGGCAAGTTGCTTGAAAAAGAGAGAATTTCCGATTTTCCATGGCGGGCACTACTCGTCAGGTGTCACCTTCCGAAGAGAACGGGGAAAGGGACGTGACGCAAACATGAACCCGGGGAAAAGCGCACTCCGGGGCCCGCCTGCAAACGAGTGTGCTATTTATTGGAGCGAGTAAAGGCGAACGGTCACGGGCGTTTTAATTAATGCAAAATCGAACTAAAAAAATTAATGCAAAATCAGCGGAAAACTAAAGCCCCCCGCTAGGAAAGTGAGTAAGTGACCGTCCAGACGCGCAGCACCGTTTCCGGGGCCCGTGCGCTCCGGTGGGCCCGCGGCCCGTGTACCTGGGTACGCCTCCTCTGGTGGTCCTTCACCCCCCTATAAATGGACGTGCCGAGTTTTGTTGACACGTCACGGTTACTGGTTTGTACTATACTGTGTACGTACGGTGTATTCTGCAGAATACATGCCAGTCTATAAATGTACGAAAACTGTACATTCGATGGATACACTTTTCCTCTTCGGAAATCCGGTTTCACTGTCCGGCCGTCGGGCGTGCTGTGGCCGTCCTTTTTGGCCTTTTTCTGTTTTATATATAAACTTTTTCACATCCTATATATTAAATTGGTGGTTCATCTGTTCTCGTAAGATGAGAGGTTGCTTTTTGTTTTATTTTTCGGTTCGTGGATGCAAATTTATGGTTTCCCTGGGATTCGACGGCTTTGGCACTAGGAATACCAGCCACCAGGGCGCAGGGCAGGTCCACGGGATTCAAAAACCATGATCTCACTGATTTTTATGTAAATCGACTAGTGCTTTCGATCTGTTAAACAAAAAGAAGAATTCTACTGTACTTTCGGTGGCATCACTCATTAAGTTTTTTTAACTGCTCCTTGTAATTGTACATTCTGAAATTAATTATTTAATTTTGTATCATATAAACAGAACTGCTTTTAACCCTTGTACAGTGTTGTTATAAACGTCTTGTTTGGTTTCAGCTGTATGTGGTCAAGAATCTCAAAATATGGATTCAGCTCTTAATCAGCTCCCCATTTTTAAATATCATTCTTTTAATATAAGGTGGATATGGGCTCCCACAGCATCAAGCATTTCTGTTATTTTCTTCTTCTCCTTTTTGTAGATCATTGAGAATTTCCTAGGATATTACTTTGTTTCCTATATTTCTCATTTCACGATTATTATCAATCTGTGATGCCCTCAGCAGTCTGCACTCCTCTGTTTTATATATCAAGGTTGATATATTAGTCAGATACAGAGGGTACTGCATTATGGTGTCAGTGTGGCTTTCATCCTGAGCGACAGAAATTAGGTACACCCGGGCAATGATTGTAGATCCTTGGCTTCTCTACTCGGCGCCGTGTGGGGTTTTGTTTTTTCTGTATGCATAATTAGACTCCAAGTACTCCACTGAAGACATGTATCATGCACGTATTTATTTTGTTGTTACTTAATTAACACTCACTATTATGGATAGAAATGAAGCCGGCCGCACATGCTGAGTTTGGTGGATAGCAGCAGCAGCAGCATTGAGATCTGTTTTTTCATCAGATGCGGCTGCTGTTCATGGAGGCGTAGATCAAAGGCCTCTGAGTCTCTGACATTTCATAGCCTAGTTACTAACTCCTACTGAATCATAACAATCCTCGCAGCAATCTTCAGAGTAGCGCAAGACAGTGATCCAAGAGTGATCTCACATCTTGCTAATCATAAAGTAACCACTTCGCTTGCTAATCACTGTCATAGTGTCATGGCGGCCTCGAATAAAACATCCAGGAAAAAGGCGCCTGAGCTAACTCGATAGGGTGGCTCTAAAAGCCTTCTCTGAAATGAGAATTGAGAAATTACCTGAAAAAAGCGCTGGGTAATGTAAGAAACTATTCGTGATGTATCAAAAGAAAAAGGTAATGTTTCTCTTTTGTTTTCAGCCTTCTGTGATTGAAGAAGCAAAAGAAAAAGGCTTTGGTGGGCTAGTAATTGACTAACTAGTAACTAGCCAAAGCTAAGTGCGTTTGGGTGGCAAGCTTAAGTCAGCAAGGTTGGAGGTGCTACGAGCAACTCCAGCAGGGCCCCTACTAGAGCCCCAAAACTAAATATAGGGTCTAAGACCAAAAATCGTGCTCCAACAGGGTCCCTACTAGGGCCCCAAAATTTGTTGGGCCAACAGATTTCACCCCACGGCCAACAAATTTGTTGCGTCACTCTCCCAACCCCTATCCACGAAACTGTGGTCCCCACCCAAACGCAGCCGTCCACCACCCCGTCGACGAGCGCCGCCACCATGGCCTTGCCTCCATGCGAGCAAGGTCTTCTTCCCCGGCCGCTCCGCCACCCCGCCGGCGAGCCCTGCTCTCGCCCCGCGGTCGCGCTGCCCCAGCCACGCGCGAGCCCTGCTTCACTGCGCGCGCTCGCTAGCGGCTGGATTTGCCCGCTCCCTAGACCTCCAGCCTTGTCGTCATCCCCTCCGGCGAGCACCGACGACTCCTCCCTCCGTGCAGGCGTAGATCCGGCAACACTGAGGACATTCCCCAAGGACCACGACTTTTCCACTACTCGCGGCGAGAAGCCATGGTCGGGGTCCTCTCTCTCCTCCCCGTGTAGGCGTGAGCAACCATCTCCGGCCACCTACTCGCGGAGGCGGACAGCCATGGTGACCTGCTCGTGGATGCGGCTCACCGCCCGACCCTCCGCGACAACTTCCTCTGCGCATCGATCGACAATTTGCGACCTCCAGCGAGCGAGCCCCTCGCCCATGGCGCTCGCTGCCCGGCCCTCCGCGACCTCCCCTCACTAGCGCCTCTCGATCGCTTCTCCTTGGGTGAGTGCGACGAGGAGGGGCCTCCACTTTGCTCCGGTGAGCGCGGCCACCCACCTCCGCCTCCACTGCGCAGAGGTCTGGTAGGGAGGAAGAAGGCAAAGAGGATGACGAGTGGGCCCTATTCTTTAGTGTGAGCGGGAATGAATTTGGGGCTTAAATTTGGGTGCTGCTGTTGGAATGCAAAGAAAAAAAATGGGCCAACAAAAATGGGATGCAGCACCCAAATTGAAAGTAGGGGCTCTGATTTTGGGGTCCTGTGCTGGAGTTGCTCTAATGTTTTTGTTTCATCCTGCTGTTCCGAGTTCTGGCCACAAAAGAGAAAGCCAGAGTTGACCCACTTGGGCTGGAATTTTTTTTTTTTGAGGAAAACCCACTTGGGCTGGATGGGAAGACGGTCTGCTAGGCGGGCTGGGCCAAGTTCCGCTTTTGTTTTTTTAGAGTGGGCACAGCTGCACCTGCACTGCACATGGAGTAACACATTTCCTAAAAAAAACATGGAGTAGCACTTCTCAGGCTTCTAAAAAAAAGTTTCTCAAAAAAACAACATGGAGTAGCACTATATTCTAGTGAATCCCCGTACCATGATTAGGTAATTCATTCATCACTGCGCAGGCCAATAATGAAGTGGGTGCAGTACGTCATCTAACTCCATTGCTTGGCACAAAGCATATGGACGGCACTCAACTAATAAGAGCTAGCGGGCATCCGTGGTGAGGTCAGTCACGGCCCAATTAACCACCCCTCTGTCTCTGATCGCATGCCTCCTCACCAACCAACACTCCCCAGTACAATCAGCGGCGTATCATCATAGATTATTACTCTGCACTCCATTAGGACCATGCATGACTAAAGAGAGACGAAAAATGCATGGATCTCAGCTCACTGAGGTGAATGAATACACTACTGCCTCTCCTTTTGATCGAGCTGGTCCACTGCCACCATTGTCATCACAAGATTAAACAAGCGTGCCCGGTCCCCATGCCTCTGATGCGCATGCTAGGATTTGGCGAGTTCGCCACATGTATCGGATGCTCCGGTCACGAAACCGCGGAACCCAACAAAAGTGCGGCAAATAATTGGTGACGGGCGGCACCGGCACTTGTTAATCTAGTGCTTCGTCCATTGTGGTGGTCACGCTCACGCCTTTGGAAGGTTGCACGCGTCACTAATGAATCCGTCTACTAGCTACCTACGCCCTAATATTCAAGGGAAAAGGAGATCTAAGCATGGACCTGCTTGCGAGTAAACTAGTCGCCCCAATCGTCCTAGCAGCCATGTGAGGAGGTAAAATAAGGGCAGCGAGCGAGGTTCGTTGACGGGCGCCGAGAGCTGGTCTCCCGGATTCCAACCTGCCCGGGGTTCACGCTGGGGGGACACACCGGTGGACCGTGGACGGAACAGACCCCGGCCGGCCCCATGGTTCCATCTTCCATGGCACGGCTCAGCTTTGGAGCTTGAGCTCGGAGTCAGATAAGTCTGGCTTCTCTGTGTGACGAAGAGATGAACTCTTTTTTGAGAGGACCCCGCGTCGCCCACGCGCGGGCGGCTCGGGGCGAAACCCTAGCCGGCCGCCGCCACCCCTCCCCCTCCCCAGCTCTGCCTCGCCGCCGCCTGAGTGCGCGGCCCGGAAGCCGGCGCGGCGCACGAGGAAGGTGGCGGCGGGGCGAAACCGCAGGCGACGCTCCTGCTCTGGCGCGGAGGAGGAGGCGCAAAGCCTGGGAGCGACGACGCTGGCCCTCTCCGGCAGGTCGCGGCGGCTCCAGCTCCACATCGGCCAGATCCGGCCACGCCATGACCGGATCTACTCGTGCTCCGGTCGCTTTCCTCCCTTCTCCGTCGTCTCCGGCGTTGGTGGGCGGCGGCCGCTCCTCCCCTCCCCAGTGGCGCTCCTTCCCCGCCCTCTCCGCTGGGGTTGGGCGGATGGTGGGCAACGGCGGCCCATCTCCTCCCGAGCCCCCCACCCCCTTCATCACCTCAAGGCGGAGGCCGGCCTACGGGGCTGGCGCCGGCATTCGAGCCCCCAACCCTCCGACACCACCCCCCATCCACACCCGTGGGGAGCCGACCGGCGGCGCAACCGGCTCCAGGATGGGCGGATCCGGCTCCACCAAGACCGGGTCTGCTGTCTCCACATGCGACCGAGCTCCAGAGGCCCCTACCCCCCTCCCTCGTTTCCTGCGCCCGGCCCGACGGGGCCGTGCGTCGGCCTATCGGCGGGCGACGCTTCGCTTCGCACGGTCTGGTGCTTCCCCTCGTCGTCGAGCTCTCGTGCGTCAACCCGCTGGCGGCGAGCTCTACCAGCCATCCTGGTCCTGCCGTTGTTGTCACGCGTGCCTTGTTGTCCTGGTCCTGCACCACCATCGCGTCACGCGTGCCTTGTTGTCCCCGTGAGGCAGCAGGCGCAGCTCGCGAAGGTGGTGATGCGGCTTCGCCGACGGCACCATGGTGGTGCGGTCGGCTGTGGTTTTGCTGGGTTGCTCCAGCGGCGCCGTGGTGGCGTTGCCTAGTGGCGGCCAAGTGTTGACACGCCCGTGGTGCCATGGAGGTGCTGCTGATGTTGCCAGGCCACAGTGAGGACGTAGATCTCTGGACTTGGCCGGGTTGTTTGAGGATAGGGCGAAAACCCGGACGACAACGTCTGCGGACGCCGTTTTCTCCTTGGAGGCGTCCTCTCTTTCCTCTTCTCCCGGTCTCCGACCAGACATGGGCACTTGCCGGTGCGCGCCTCCCGCCGGCGTGGGCGAGTCCGTTTACGTTTCCGCGTGGTGTGGCGGCGGCCGGCACCCCTCCTCTCTCCGTCCAGGCGTGGGCACTTGTCGGCGCGTGCCTTCCACCATTGCGGGTGAGTCCGGGAGCGGCTCCGCATGGTGTGGTGGCGGCCGACGCCCTCTTCCCCTCTTCCTCTCCGTCCAAGCGTGGACGCTGGCCGGTGCGCGCCTCCCACCGGTGCGGGCGAGTCCGTTTACGGCTCCGCGTGGTGTGGCGGCGGCCGGCACCCCTCCTCTCTCCGTCCAAGCGTGGGCACTTGCCGGTGCGCGCCTCCCACCATTGCGGGTGAGTCCGGGAGCGGCTCTGCATGGTGTGGCGACGGCCGACACCCTCTTTCCCTCTTCCTCTTCGTCCAGGCGTGGACGCTGGCCGGTGCGCGCCTCCCACCGACGCGGGCGAGTCCGTTTACGGCTCCGCGTAGTGTGGCGGTGGCCAACACCCCTCCTCTTTCCGTCCAGGCGTGGGCACTTGCCGGTGCACGCCTCCCACCATAGCGGGCGAGTCCGGGAGCGGCTCCGCATGGTGTGGCGGCGGCCGGCATGATCCACTCTTCGTCCAAGCGTAGACTCTTGCCGGTGCGCGCCTCCCACTGTCGCAGGCGAGTCCGATTTCGTCTCTGCACGGTGTGGCGGCGACCGGCACCACGTTGGCGTTGGTGTTGTTGTTGTTTTATTTTACTCATCAAATCTTTTGTAAATCCGCCGTTTAGACACTTTTTAAATATATTCAGGTGGGATTTTCCCCCCGTTGAAAATTCAAAAAAAAAACGAAGAGATGAACTGAAGGACCTAGCTGGCTGGACAACAGGTCGCCATCAGAGCTAAAGAAATTCATGGTGGTTAAAAAAAACTGATCACATGAAAGGAGAATCATGGATGCGATCAAGCTAAGCAGCGGAGGTGCACTGCCTCACGAGAATATGGCAATATGCACCTCCTTTTTGCTGTCGGGCGTGCCAGGCCAAGATGCCGGGAATTCAGGCAGGAAAATCTCGCTCAGGATCTTATTCTGTCAGCAACAACAGCAAAGCCATCTACCGGGGTCTGTTTAGATCACAGGCTAACAACTACTAGGAGTTCAAAATTAGCTCCAATCCATTCAAACAGGATAGCTAATGAGTGGACTAGTTTTTAGCCAAGTTTTTAACTGTTGTTAGTCCATTAACCAAACACAATATGCTAACAGGAGCTGAACATCGTCTACTCGATTTCGAGTGGAGGGGTGAGGGCTTTGTGTTTGGGGTAACTCCGTGTTGTCGCCTTTTGTGTGTACCTTTGAGACAATCTCTTTTTACTTAATGAAATACGCGTCTAGACGTGGTCTAAAAAAAAAAGGAGCTGAACAGTTCATCGCTAAGGTGTATGCTTCTGTTAGCCGAGAATATAAACATGTGCAAACTAATAATGGCGTAGAAGTGGTATTTATTGGAAATATAAATAGGCTTACTTCTATTTTTCTTCCTTGTTGATTTCACCTGATGCTAATGGGAAGTAAATGAGGGTTTATTAATAAAGGCATGTGAGCGAGTTACTGCAAATTAACAGGTAAATTTACATTGTCGTTGCTAATGATGTAGGTGGATGCAAATTTAGTTGTATTTTATAATGGTATACACAGGGGTGTTTTGTTGTATGCATATTTTTATATGGTTTCTTAAGTTGTACTAATGTTTATTGTTATGTTTATAAGTAGAAAAATTAGTTAAATTTTGGGACCAGTTTGGCAAAGCTCTGCTTTGCTTTCCGATTCTTGAGCTTCACTAAGTGATTCTAATTGGGGGGATAAGAGAATTGATTCTAATGGCAAGCATCGAGGAGCAGGTTTATTTAGCTAGTGTAGATGAAGAAGTGAATATCGTCAGCTCTGCATCAGAATCCAAGTGCATTTTAATCGTCAGCTATCCATCAAAATCCAATTGCATTTTAGTAGGAACCCGCATATTTTGCTCTAAAGAAGCTAAGAGCAAAACTTTGCCAAGCTAGCCTTTCGAGCATTGAAATGGATCTAATGTCTATTATTATCGACAATGATTAGAATCTCATATGTTTCTGATCTTTATGATAATCTTTTAGGCTTTTATCCTCTTTTCGAGCACAAGTATTATGGAGGCTCCTCAATTAGCAATTTTGAGATTTTGAGGTAACGTTACAAAGTATGACCCCTTTTGGTATATTTAGTGAAGTCTAGCTTGGCATACCGACCAGAGGCTAAAATGAACGACTAAGGGATACAATTTTTGGAGCGTAATAGCGCACGCAGAGCGGAGACAGATGATTGAGATTTGGAATTTGAAGTTGTATAGTGCCATCGCTGTTTATACATCCCCAATATTACATATTACATTGCATCATTGCTCTGACCGTCTAAATCCACTTCACATATTCTCTAGCCCTCCGAACCGAGCCGACTCATCGGACATCGGTTTGTGCTGCCGCCTTAGTGACAAACTAAAGGTAATATATGGCAGCACCCAGGAAAAATCTAACATTCACAATCTGAAATACATACTAGTCTGGTAGTAGGATAATCCATACGTATTTCATTCCACGAGAGCAAGAACTACAGCCAAAATATGAGGCCCAAAGAAGTGGAGGAGAGGCGCCATTGGTCCACGGACATGCATAGCTCTCCGTCCGTAGTAGTCGTTGCTGCATGGCTCTAGAGTTCTAGCCTTGGATCAAGGTACTACGTGTATGTAATGTAGTAGCAAAAACCCGAGCCAATCGCTCGGCCGCGTTCTTACGCACTAGTGCCATGCAACCGATCCCTAAAACAGGAAGGATTCGTGCTGCTGCGGCACGCGCAAGAACCCGCGGAGAAGGATATATGCGTGTGTCTGCGTGGGGCGCGGGGGAAGTATGCGTGCGGCGCGCGTTCCTTTTGTTCAGACGCGCAGCGCGGGCGCCCTGGCGAACCCGGCGTCGACCCACGGGTGGTGGTTGGCGTCCATGCCGGCCTTCCGCGGCGGCGGCTGTTGCTGGTGGTGCTGATGGTGGTGGTGGTGGTGGTGATGATGGTGGTGGTGCCGGTGCTCCCTGCTGCGCGCGGTCAGCGCGTGCGCCGCCGCGCGCTTCTTCCGCCGGTGCTTGGCCCTGTCCACCTCGATCTGCTGCTGCCTGCACTCCTCGCTGCAGAACGGCGTGTCACCTCTGCACAGGCAAACCACGCACTAAGCCTCTCTGATCTGATCTGATCTGATCCGATCCGTGCACACATTTATCCTCTGTCCGTGCACACGCAAGAAACAAGGAAGAAGAGAAAGAACGGCCGTGACGGCGACCTGTACATGAAGATGTCGCCGGAGAGCGACTTGGCGCAGAGGGAGCACTCCTCGAGGAAGTGGTGGATCTGGACGACGTCCGCCTCGTGGACGTAGAACATGGACGACGGCTTCATGGTGGCACCGCCCCCCTTCATGCCGCCTGCCTGCGTCGCTGGAGGACGAGGAGAGGGAGCACCGCCGCGAGAGCGCGAGGGCCTGGCACCGGATCCCGAGGAGCTCGGCTAGCTTGCGGGACTCTCCGGGTGGCCGGGCCGCGTTCAAGTAGTGCCCCCGGCGCGGCCATTTTTAGCCACCGAGCGACGAGGAACAAGGAGCGCCTGGGAATTCACGGTCGCCGAGAGCCGGAGATACTATGAATAGGCCGGACAACAACGTGGCCAAAATTAACGATCTTATGTTAAAAATTCACTAGTTATTATTCTCTCGCATGCTCTGTTCTCCTTGTTGCGGAACAGATCTATGGCCACTAGCTGGTTACATGTATTGCATCGCGTTCGTGCCAGCTTAGCAAAGGGCCATAAGTTGTTAAGGATGCTGCTAATAACTAAAGATCTACCACCACAAGGAACATGCCCGTGCTTGCATTGCCAGCTTGACCCTGCTCGTATGTGAACGTGACATCCTCCAGTGAAACGACAAACAGACGACCTCGTCAATGTCGTCTTCTTCTCGAACTAAAAAAAGTATCGAAACTACAGTGCGATTCCACATGTACACGACCCCAGAATTTCTACTCCTACCGAGGGTCTGAGGCCACTGTCTCGGCAAGGCGAAACGAGGACATCTCTCCTCCGAAAGAAGACATCCTTGTCGCCTTCACCGCGCGTATTTTACCTCTCCATCCAAAGCGACAAGAACCGGCAAGCTAGCGCTGTACGAGCGCACATCGTTTTTCATACCGGCCAGGGACGCCAATTAAAAACCGGTAGCGACATGCACCTCGGCTGGTTCAAACTTTGGCACCCCCGAGAGCGAGAGGTCGACAGCCCACTCCCGTCCAACGCGCCGAGAGGTGGACCGACAGGCGCCAGGCGGGCGATTCCACTCCACCGCGACATGCTCGCTTCCGTGCACGTTCGTCTTCTTCCTGGCGCTCCCCAGACCGTAACGACGCTGCAACCGCCGTACACGAAGGCACAGGCTAGCGTCACATGCGCGCATGGCGTGGTGTCTGGAGCGGTCCTCTGCGGCGTGTTGGCGGCGGAGGGGGGCAGCCGGGCAGGGGGATGGTGGCGCGGCGCAGCGCCAGGACGGCATGCGCGAAGCGGAGGCATGTCATGGGCGCGCGGCCGGCCGCGACACGTGCGACGCCGGCGTGGGTGCCCCCCGAACCACCGGCACCGGGCGAGATGCCGCTCGCGCGTGCAGCGCAGCGAGTGTTCCTTGCTTGCGAGCTACGGCCGCCAAGGGCACACACAGGGCGGCACGGCGGCAGACGATGCGCTGCGCTGCGCGCGGTCGTGGAGCATGGAGGGATCGAGGCCGGCCGCCGGGGGCACGTGGCGGGCGGAATCCGAGTGCTTTGTTTAAGGCCCTAGATTGCCCAGAGGATTCCCGGCGGCACGTGGACGGCAACTGCAACTCGATGAAATCTACGGCCCTGGTCGAGAAAGATTTGTATTGTTTTTAGCCTTGGCTACGCTACGCAACGGAACGGTGCCAACATGCTGCTTTTGTGTACGCTACGGGCAGGCACTCTAGAAGTAAATATATGGACGGTGGTGCGATGTGGTTTGTGGGTGCACCTTCCAGAGAGTCCATAAAGTTGAGAAGAATAGAAAAGGAGCTTCAACAGTGCATTTTGGTATATAAAATTCACCGTTGTTGCTGGCCATTAGTGGCGTGACCTCAGGTTTGTAAGCTTCCAGGAAGCAAGCCTCATGGACGACACACATGACGACGCTCAGCTTTTGCTTTCTGAATCCATTTCTTTACTGCCTCCGTTCGTGCTCCTTTTCTTTCGTGGAGAGCAACAGCCATGGCATATTCACAAGTTCACGGCCAGTTTTTCAGCACTAATAATAAAGAATTAACAATTTTTTTAGAGTTCAAAAGAATTAACAATTTCTCCCAGGATTCTCAGTTTTCTACTCAGCTGCTCGAACAACAAGCTGAATGACCAGGCTGAGGTTTCTGCAGCCTGCAACGGGAATTGTCTCTTCACAGGAGCAGCTGAATGATGACCGTTTCAATTCAACACTCTCTTTTTTAACGAAGAACTCCCCAAAAAAAAAAAACATTAACAGCTCTGGCAGCATAACTAAACATGATTTCCCCCCTTCACAGTGCACAACCAAACAATTGATTCTGCCGTGGCGGTAAGCAAGAAACCATCAAAGCCAGAAAACACTAGCTCAGAAGGAAGGAGAAGCGGAAGACAGCTGAAAACTGACGAGAAATTCGAGAGGATTTCTTAGGCCTCTCACTTGTTTCATACGTATCGACAGGTTTACACGGCAATCCCACACGCAGCACGCACACCCTTTTCACTCTTGCAACCGTGCAAGAGGAACAGAACCCGTGCAAACTCACGCTCAAACCAACCCCTTCGTTTCCATCTTCGGAGATCAAGAGGAGGGGGTCACTGGATTCCATCAGTCAACGAAGTAAAAGACGCAGCGCCGGCCTGTGCCGTGGCCTTCTCCTCCGTCGAGCCGGCGGCGATCCACACGCATCATCCATCGCCCTTGCTTGGGTCTCTTCTTGTTCTTGAGGTGCAGCAAAATCCTACTACTGAGTACGTTCGTTCGTTTCCCGGCGCCCAAAATTTCTCATCATCAATCATCACGCCCAGATGGGGATCCTCTGGGGGCTCTGCTTCTGCTGCCGCTGCCGTTGCTGCTCGGCGCGCCCCGTCTGCTTCAGGCGCTGCTCCCTCGCCTCGTCGATCTCGATCTGCTCCTGCCGGCACTCCTCGCTGCAGAACGGCATGTCACCTCTGCGATAACGAAAAACAGCCGTCAGCGAACCATTCATTCCTTCCTTCCTCCATGCCATGGAGATCTCAAACCCCCCGCCCCGGATATTCAAGACTGGTGGTGCTGTTGTTTACCTGTACATGAAGATGTCTCTGTTGCCGGACAGGAGTTTTCGGCAGCGGAAGCAGATGTCGAGGTAGTGGTGGTGGCCGTGGAGCTCGTCGGCGTCGTCGCAGGGGTCGCAGAACACGCGGCCGGGCCGCCTCGGCGAGGCTGCCGGCTTCAGAGGGGAGGAGAAGGAGGAGTGGCCGGAGAATCCGGCCTCGAGGTCTCCGTAAGCCTCCGTGGAGACGGGGTGGTAGTGCGCCATTTCTCCTCCTTGGCTCTGTGTCTGTTTCCTCCGGCGAATTGGTGCTCTGCTTTCTCTGTTATAGTTGGGAAAGGAAGGAAGAAGTGGAGTGCGGGGAAGACGAGAACGAGGGGCTTTATATATTTTGGAGGGAGATGGAAATGGCAAGGTGGAATTTCTCGTTTTGGTCCTCGGTTCATTTGTGGGGTTTAAAGTAGCCCCTCACATCTTTATTACGCTCAAGTAGTCAAGTGGAGGCGTGGAACTATTTCACATTGGGCGGTTCAACCATTTTTCAGCACAATTTTGAAGGCTTTTGTTACAAGTGAACTGGAGAATATACTGCCGCTGCGATGAGAAAACCATGGTCTGGTTTCGACTTTGTTCATATTCCTGCCATAGTTTCTCTACCGATTCATGTGGGCGAAGACAGTGGTAAGCAAATAAGCAATTGAGCAGATATTTATGAAGTAGACGTGTAGGTTGACTGCTTGAGTATCTACCCGTATATATAATCATTTGGTAAAATATGCACGTCTCATTTGATTTTACACCGCCTTCAATAGTAGACATCGGACCACTAGTTCCTTGTGGAATATATTATTAAGTCATTTCAATTTTCATCAAAGTTTGAAAATACTTTAAAGTAAAATTATAATAACATACATATTTTAACACCGAGCCCTTTTTTGTGATCGGAGCAATTTTTTCTTGTCAAAATAAACTAATTCCTATAAAATTCAAGTATAATTACTGTAAAATTCTTGCGTTACAAAGGGGCCTACAAAGAACTAAAAGTTATTTATGCTTGTAGTTTTTTGAGGTTTGACTAAAATCTTGTTTCTAAACATAGAGTGTAGCCAGGATGTTCATAATTATAGTACAAAAACTAATATTGAGGACATTGTTTTTTGAATATTTCGTTCATACGTTTTTTGAGATTAGAATATTTATTCATACAAGAAAATGTTGTATTTCTATCTCAAATAAGTTGTTCTTAAGTCAAATTTATTATGTATTATTTATATTACAAATTTGGTATTGTTGGAGATACTATAGAATATATTTATTTTTTTGCTATCATAGATGTTAGTTTTCTTTTATAATATAGATAGAAACTTCAACAAATTTTTCTACTTTCTTTCTTTTTCATGTATTTTTCTGATCAGAAAAAATAAAAAATTATGTTAGTTATTTTTAAGTTATTCTAATCGATGAAACTTAGGCTGTGGAACTAGAAAATTGGTGTATTCTTCAGAAGGAGAGAGCATATCTGACCACATTTATATTCATTTTCAATAATATGTGTTACTTATCAAGGGAACTAATAACCTTGGCCCCTTTACAAAAACAAAAACGAAAAAAAGGTCCATGTACTGTACATGCACAACTAAATGCTGCGTGCCTAACCTACGCCCCCCTAGATTCGTATTTAGAAATTCGAGCTACACTTTTGCACGCATGGTTCCTTTCTCGTGAATGGATTATTCGACGCCGCGAGAAATCATTTGGGACGCGTAGGGTAGCATAGCGCTCTCTTTCTCAGGAAGGCGCTGTGGCGGTTTAGGCAAATGGCCCAAGCTGCACCGCCGCCCACAAGGCTGGCACCCTCGTGCGCTCGCACGCCGTGGATCCGCTGCCATCAGGCTGCCGGAGCAAGCAAAACCGGGTCCCGGGTCCCGGGTACCGGTGGTGTGCCGCGGCCCCTGCACTAGCTCTTGTTGCAGTACCGTTGCAGCGGGCAAACGAGGGTCCGAACCACCCACCCACTTGGCATTTGATTTCTTCCGCTTTTCTGCTCACCGGCCCGCTGGTTTTGGCTCCTTGCACGTCACATCCGATTTGATGGATCAAACCACTCCGGCTCGACGAGTTCCTGCACGCCACTGATTGGCGGTTGGCTCCTGGTCTTTTGGTGCTGCGGCGGCTCCACCGTCTCCCCCATCAACGGCGGACCATCACCTGCACTTAGCCAAACAAATCAGGGCCGCCAAGGCACCTTGCGTGCTTGTGGCCCGTGGGTTTGTGGCGACGGCACCTCGCATCTCTCCCTCTGGCCCCTACGATCCAAATTGCAATCAGGAGCTTAATTTACTCGAAAGAAACCGGTCAATCAATTTGCATTCCATGGAGAGTCCCCTGCTGTCTCGTCGTGTGATGAAGCGTGGCGTGTGTGCGCGGATCGCTGATTGGCCACTTTTTTAGGCGTGCCATGCAACTAGTAGTGCGACAAAGCCATTGGTGCATGATTACCTGGGAATTATCGTATCGAGTGTTGCGGGGGATAGGTACTCGGCAACAACTGCTGATGATCCAATGGGTTTGAGTTGCTTGTATGAAACCTGAAGTCAATCTGTGAACTTGTTAGTAGAGTGAGGAGATTGGAGATTCGTCTGTTTTATCAGGTCATTAAGAAGACCTACTTGCAGACCAGAGAATGGAGTACATTAAGATGGTGGAGCAGATTCACCCTAAACTAATATATGACAGTCACAATCCAAGTATCCAACTGAGAGGAGACTGGAGCAGTTTAGGTTCAGAGCTTCATAAATCTGACAACGAAAAAATAAATGAAAAAAAGGTTATCTTGCAACAAAAAAGTGAACATTTTCATTTCAGGTTTTTGGACATGACTAGTATTGTGCTTAAACCGGCTGGTGATTGTCGACCGTGACAATTCAAAGCAGATGCATCGATTTGACGTTGGTGATTTATGGAAGAACAATGATAGATGCAATTAATGCGAATATGTTTTTTTAGAAAGGAGATAAAAGCTTTGCCGTAATTTTATTAGACGATAGAAAAAAAAAGTATTTACAACAACTTACATCCTATGTGATTTTAGAAAAGAACCACAAAGGAAAAAAGAAAAGAAAAGGCTACTGGTAAGAAATCATTAGTGGGATACAAAGATCGGAAATAGCCGAAGACGAAACAACATGGAAGTGGACACCAGATGGGCAATATTCCACCAAGAGTGTCTACTTAGCGCAAGTTCCAGGGAAGATTCAGCAGGCTAAAACTCACCCTGATATGGAGAGCAAGGGCGGAGCCGAGATGCAGATTCTTTGCATGGACGCTTCTCCACAAAAAGATCCTCATTGCAAATAACTTACTCAAAAGGGGCTGGACTGATGACACCGCATATCGATTATGTGGAAATGTGCTCGAGACACCAACGCATCTATGTAAGGATTGGCCATTCACCAAGTATCAGATATGTGTCGAATATTATGTACGAGTTTTGGTTATGTTAGGACTCTGAGTTGAATTAGGCAGTATAGGGTAGAGTTGGTGTCGGACTCTGTAACCCGGTCTCCTCATAAATATGAGAGGAGGGCTGCTGTTGTAACCATGACGACATAGCAACAGGTTCACGGAGGGCGGTGGCACGTTACCGAGCCCCTGGAGAGCGGCCGATATTGCTGGATTGGGGAGGAGCGCCCATAATCGTGTCCCAGGGACTAGGCTTCGACTGAACCTCGTTAACAAATATCTGCCTCTGGTGTCGTCTGTGATCTTGCATGTTCGTCTCGGTAGATCTAATCAACGCTTTTCTGCTTGGAGATTAGCAGATAGCTAGCCGCTGTGAAGGTCTAATTTCTAACAAGTGGTACCAGCTCTCTGGTTGGATTGGATCTTGAGGCTGTGCGGAAGATCACTCAGAGGTTTGAGGATTATGCATCTACAAGGTGTCGTTGCAGCGTACAGATGGTGCGAAGCGGATACGATGTGAGGTGGAGCATGTATGGTCACGGCCATGGCGTGTCGATGTGAAGATCGATTGCGGCTAAAGTTTTTTAGCCGGATGTTGTCGTTGAGGGCTGTGGTTTCTACGATTTCAATGAGATTGTATGGGTACGGATGCACAACTGGCTGCAACGAAGGGACGGTGTGGATCTCACCATGCTACGTACAGTCAGAGGCAAGGTGCTGGTATTGTATTCGTACAAGGCAAATATTGTCAAGCGTGGTGCAGCGGTTTTTCCATGCTAGGTGTCTTTGTGGGTCATCACGAGACAAAGATGGAGCAGGGGATGATCTGTCGCTTAGAGCTGTGTCCGTAAAGGAGCCGGACTCCTGGTGTTCACGTGATGGAGTCGAAGAGCAATACACAAGCCAAGGTTGTTACTTTATTTATTGTTGCATCCAACTTGGAGAGTTTTAGGAAGTGGACGTCATACTTCTTGGTGGACTCGGAGTTCAAGATGGAAAGCAAGGAAAATAAAATGATAGAAAGGAAACCAAATGGTTGCGTTGGCGGTATTGGTGCTTGTTGGACTAAACGTGGATAGGATTTTTGGGGTGGCTAATACAGGACAACTTGGCTAAGCGACGCAATCACTGGCGGATTGAAGCATGGCATTGCAATGACAACGTGTGGGGTTCGGTGATGAACCATGCAGATAATCTACGGTGAGAGTAGAGAGTCTGGTGATCGGCAGGACACGTCGATCGGATTAGCGTGCAAGACAACGGGATACGTTGCGGGAGTCGTGGCAGGGCGGTGAGTACAGCGGGGCTACCAAGCGTGACGGGATGTCGTGGATGCTGATGAAATTTTGAAACAGGCGATGGAGGAGAGGTAGTATTCAGTTTACCAGACCTTAGAGCCGGTGTAGTAGTGTTCATTGGTGGCGAGCAGAGGCTGTTGACATTGTTCGGTCATGGTGCACATGGCGACTGATGGGAGTTCAACAGTGGTATTTTCAGCGGGTGTTCTCGGGAGCGACGGAGTCAGATGTAGACTGACAGGGTAGAGGCGAAGAGCAGCTCATTGGTGATCTATATGTGATTGATGGATCAGGGCCGAACAGTTCACGGGCACAAGGCGGACAGTTCAGGGATGGCTGACGGACAGTTTGCTTGGAGGGAAAACATACCGTGGTGCATGGCGGAGAGGCTAGCAGCGACAGGCTAGTATACCGTGGGAGCAGAGATGACGCAAGATCAGCGACGACAACATAGGAGCGTGGCGGCTGATGGGGTGTGTTGATCTCTGTGGCGTGGCAACACGTGGCGCGAGCTCGATGCATGTTTGCATTGGATGAGTTTGCGTGCTTCCAAATCAGCAAAGGCGTGGATCGATTCAAATTGCATGCAGGGTTCTGAAGTGTGGATCGAATAACGTGACGAAGCTTCAAAGGCTGAACTGGAAGGAAGTATAGATGGCAATTGTATGTACTTGCAATTGGAGTAATCTGGTTGATCATATTGCATGAGGCTACGGTGTAAGAGCTCGGGCGTAGCATTGCAGTGGAAACAGAAGAGCGCTTTGGCAACTTTCTATGTGTGACTCAAGGTAGTAGCTATGAGGTTCTCAGTGTCATGTGTGCAATCAGTTCGAGTATGTTATTGAATTCAGCAAGCTTGTCTGGTGCCTAGCTTGGAGCAGTTGTGCTTCTAGGGAGTCAGGCATATGTCAGAGCTGGAGAGGAATCTAAATTTTACTTGATGGAGATTGTGGTGAAAAGAGAAGGTGCACAGCTGCAGGTGGAGTCATGAAACATGAAGTTGTGGATATAGCGGAGACTCTTGTTTACGGTGGGTTTGTAATGAGACTCATCGGGCAGCTCTTGTGGAGCGGCGAAGGAACAACTCAAGTTAGGTATGCATGGAGGTTCGCACATGGCTTCAAGGTGGCAGAATATTTGTAACACCTCTGGTGTTATATTAACTAAAATATGTCATGTCATCATATGCACTGCAAAGCATTCATGTTTAAGTCAACCTTAATGTGCATTAACTAAAACAAGTTTATATTTCATAGGTTGATTGTGTTTCTCGAATGTTTTGTCACATGAAATCATAAAACCCTACTTTTGAATATCATCGCAAATGCTTAGTTTATACTCTATGTACTTGAGGTGTAAACTGTGTTTACACTAGTGTCAAGCATAGTGTATAAGTCTAAGTCCAACCCTAAAAATGATTTCCATATTTGAAGTTGAATTTGGATTCCAAAGCTTACTTCTAAGTCTGGTAATTCAAATTTAAATTCAAATTAGAAATGCTATAAAGTGCTTTTCAAAAGTCAACTTGGTCAACCAAGGGTGTCATTGGGTCAATGACCTAAAAATATCCTTGGATGATGTTTGTGATCACTAATGACCAACCAATTAAGTTAGAAACCAAATCGAGTTTGAATTCTATTTCAAAAAACCCTTTATTCCAAAACCTAGTTTTACCCCCTTCTCTCTAATTCAAAATCCATAAAGAATTTGGAGATACTCTAAAAAGATAGTTTATAGATCTTGACAAGAGCTACAAAGTTGGTATATAAAGTTTTTCAAGTTTCCAAAAGAAATTTCAAATGAATTTGAAAATACAGTTTTCTAGCATTTGTCCCCTTTTGATTTTAAAACCATAATTTAAAAATTATGCATAATTTTGGAAAATTTTGTATATGAAAAAGGTTTGGTTTGGAAAGTTAAACATTTTATAGTTTTGAAGATTTTCAAGTTTTATTGAAAAATCAAAAATAATTTTAAATGTTTGTTTCTAGGGTTTTATCCCCTTTTTGAATTTGAATTCAAATTTCAAAATTCAGACAGAATTTGAAGATGCTAGTTAAAGAAAAATGTAGCTCTTAAAAAGTTATGTAAATAATATTTTTGGAGATTTTCAAGCTCTTATATAAATTTTAGAGTAATTTGTATTTTTAAGCAAATAGCAATTCTGTAATTTTCTCGAACAGTACCGAAACCTATCGTCGGCCGCCATCGCCGGCTTCTCAACGTGCGCCGCCATCCACCGCCGCACCTGCTCGGCCGCCAGCGCGCTCCTGGATGCGCGAAACTTCATCTTCGTCGTGTCGTCCGTTCAGACATCGCCTCCGTCCTATAAATAGCCAGCCGTGGCCGACTTCTTCTCCTTCTTCATCCCGCCGCCGTCGTCGACGACCTCGCTCTGCCGCTCGATTTCGCCGTCGTCATTTCATCTTTGTCCAATTACTCTTGTCAATAGCTCTGCCACATCCTCACGATCAATTTGAGCTAGCTCGTGCTTGCTCTCCTCGCCCTAGCTGCCAGCGTGCCGTCATCTTCTCCACGGCCGGTCGCCGAGCCGCCGCGAACTTTTTCGCCGCCGACCGCCGCACAGGGTGAAAATATATTATCTTTAACCTTGCTACCGTGTTCTCCGTGCTATCCTGCCTCTCATGCGCACCTTGGCCGGCTTGATGGTCCCCAGGAACTCCGGTGACGCCGACCTTGCCATCGGAGCGCCGCCGCCGCCATCACCGCCGTCGCCCGCAGCTCGATTCAAGCACTCAGAGCCTCCATCAACGTGCGCATCGGCACCGTGGTGAGCTCTTGCATCTGTCTGCGCTATCAATTTCATCTTTACCGCATGGTAGTCGCCGGCCACCGTAGCTCGCCGCCGGCGCAACGTTGCCAGCGCCGCCGCACGCGTAGCCGCCGATGCGGGAGTTCCCGTCTGGCTTCATATAGTTGCCAAACACGTTCGCCTGAGTGCCCCGCATGTGCTCGTGACGTTGCCATCGCCGAAAACCGCTTCGGTGAGCGTCGCCGCCGCGCCCGAGCTCCGCCGCGCCGCCATGGCCGCCGGCGTGGGTGCCGCCGCCGCTCCGCCGCGCCGTTAGCTACCTCAATCGGCTCCCCGTACCAAGCTGAGCCCAATGGTTCAAGTCCGGTCGCCGGAGACCTCGCCGACGGCGAGTAATCGCCGATCAACTGCCGGCGGGCCGTCGGTCAGCGCGGGAGTACTGTGTCTATTTTTTTCTTTTTCTATTTTCAGAAAATGATTTAAATGCTATTTTCTTTGAAAAGTCATAGTAATTCATATATAGCTCCAAAAATTCTAACAATTTTTGTGTGTTCTTTATGATGTCATCTACCTTGAAAAAATATGAAATTCCAAATTTGAATAATTTTGCATATGTAAAAATTAGCCCTTTTAATTGAAAAATAGACCTTCAATGATTTTTAATAAATAAAATAATTGGCTTTTAATTCTAAAATTTATTTTGCCATCTAATTAGGCTAAGAGCTTTCTAAAATAAAATTTTGAGCTTAATTTGATAACTTTAATTTTATGCCTTTATTTAATGCTTTTAAATAATTAATTAATCTCTTTAATTGAGTTTAATCATTATAGGATTTGTTTGATTTTGGAATTGAATGATGACCTCAGTTCATTAACTCTAATGACCTTTGGCACTTTAATTAATTGTTTGCGCTTATCTTAATCATATCATTAGGGCTTAATTAATGTTATTTCATGTGTTTAATTAATTTCTTAAATAGCGTAGTTAACCCTAATGAGTTTTATAAGCGAAGTTTTGTTGGCTTGCAACTTTATCGTGAAGAAAAGTTGTACTCGATCCCTTAATCTGATTATGCATCCATCGAGCATCATGTTTACTATTCCATCATGTTAAAGCATATTAATTATCGAATAGTTTCCGTTAACGGAGAGTTAACGTTGTCGCCCAGATCCGAAGGAAGAGCAGATTCAGGAATCGGGAGTTGATCTAGAGTTTGAGACCGTCTACCCCGAATACCAAGGCAAGCCCCGAATGCATTCAAACCCTATTCTATTTATAAAAGTTTTACCGCTTCAGCTATGATATGTTGCATTAAGTAATAGGGGTTGAGTGAAAACCCACCAATTGCATTACCTGTCTTATTTCTTTATTTCTTGTTACCTGCTTTGGAAGTTAAGTAGTAACGCTTAGCCCTGCTTAATTAGTTAAGTGTTCAAAAGTAAAAGAATGAAAAAGATGAGCTTGGTTTTTCTAGTTGGAATCTTGATGATAATAATAAATCGAGTCCGGACGGCTAACTTGCACTGGAAATGGAGTCCCTCTGTAGTGTTTCCGTCTGTTGATGCCCTAGGTCCCGTCCGTTGGTGAACTGGTGATATCGAGAATTTAGAAATCCACATGCATGAAGTGATGTATTGATGGTTGGAGCCAGGTATATCATGGAATGACATATAGTGGGTCAGAGTTCTCACATATGTCATAGTGTATTTTACTGTGGGGTTTAAGTTCTCACGTATCTCGGTACGCTGGGTCGACGAAAGGTACCAAAGCAAGAACGCAGAAAACTTGATGGCTTTTCATCTATTTTTGGTGGAACATACGGAAGAAAAGAAACGGAGGACAATTTCAGCAGCAGTCGTTTACTCCCTTTCAAGTAGCGGTCCTCTGTAAAGATGATATTACGCAATTTAATGCGAACGTGTAGAGTACTCCTATCTCATTGTTTCGTCTCTGTCTATATACTCCACGATGCCGAATTTAGACACGGCTCAGTGAAAGTTATTGATACTTCCCCATCACATGTCATGGTCTGTCATGGAATTCGAAGCCCTACCCCAAGTCAAACATTTTCCAAGTTTTACCCTTTTACCACACTATATATTACGTAACACTTTTCGTAGCTGTAAGCCATTTTCGTCCCTCGATCTGGAATAATGTCCGGGGCTTCACCTAAACCAACGCCAGCTGTTGAAGCTTTGGTTGAGCGTGGCACTTGCCTAGACCAATTACTAATGAGCAATTGGTGCTCGGTTCCCTTGTGTAATACCCCTTGCCATATTTTTTTTTTCTTCTGTGATTACTGGTAACTGGTTGAATTGCGATCTTCTTCTTCCTTCAATCTATTTCCCTCGCGCAGCATTACGTCCATTCATGAAGTATAGCTTGGGGTGCATAATTCAAGGACTAGTGTAAAAATACAAGATAATCGAGGACATATATAAATACATATGTTATACGGCCCTTTTTGCAAAGTAGCATTTTTTTTAAAAAAAAGTATTAATAGAGTGCTTACTTATACATCATACCTACGGTATGGCCCTTGTCAAGGTCGCTTTCTTTGACACCCAATACATTTGGATGGAACCATTCATCATCATTAAAAAAAAAGAATACTTCGCCATCAAGCTGTTACCAACAGTATGAACCGGTGGCACCATTTCTAACTCATTTCATTTTAATTTCTTTTTTAAAAGAATAATCGATAGATCAGGGCGCTTCAAGTCATCAACCACCTTAATTAAGTGGGGGTAGGTTTCATGCAATCAATTGTCAATAATTGGCTATTCTTTTATCAGTTTTTGCCTGGTCAATCTTTTGTGCTCATTTCACTCACTCACTCTCCCATAATTAAACGTCAGCACTTAAATTTGAACAGGTAGTACAGTACAGGATCTCCTTTCCGCCCCAAGGTTTGTTTTGTTCATTACAAAAACGAAATAAACATCTGATTACACCACCCGGCCGGTGGTTTCATCGACGGGCTCTGATGGGTGCCTATTTTGTTCCGGCCCCTGGCGCGTCACTTTCAGCTGCAAATGTGCACGCAGTATCGTGCGGGCGTCGCCGTCGCCGTCACGATGGGGCACTGCACTGCACTGATGACACTCTCCAATTCCGCTGTTGCTTTGCGCATGATTTCTCGCGCCCTTTTTCGACGTGGCTGCTGTGGGCGGGGCCTGCAACAAATCGCTGGATCCGCCACATGGAACGACGAGCCACATGGAAAAGGTAAAAAGGACGGGCGGAGGCCTCTGATGCGCCAGATGCAGCATGTCGACATTGCCGACATGGAGCTGCGTGTGCGCTGGGGCCCGGCTGTACTTTTGGACTGGAGCTGGACGGCCGTCAAATTTTGGCACGGGAACCCCGTGCTGGTGTAAAAACATGCCCCAGGCCTGTTATACTAAGGACCGGTTAACCAATCGTCTGGACGCGTGTTCATCAATCAGGTATAGGTAACCCGGCATAGAAAAATTTCAGACGGGCACTAGTACTTTGTAAGCTGTCAAGTCAGATTGAACTGCACCAAGTGTCGAAGTGTAGATTGGCTGTGTTTAGATCCCTGAAATTACTTTAAAATTCACTATGCAGAATTTCTATCACCCGTTACATCAAAATGCCGGCACATGCATGAAGTACTAAATATAGATAAAATCAAAAACTAATTACACAGTTTTGTTGTACTTTACGAGACGAATATTTTGAGTCTAGTTACGCAAAGTTTAGACAATTTTTACCAAATAAAAACGAAATACTACATAGCCAGAAAAATGGTGCAGATGGCAATAGAAGACAGGGAATAGGGACGGGTGCGTGCGTGATGGGCGAATTCATTTTTTCTTCAGTTAAAGAGATCAAAGACCGTTGAAGCTAACTGCCCCCTCCCTGGTCAAAGAAAACGTCCTACCGTGACTATAAACAAGAGGTCAGTAGAGTGCAGATAGTCACACTACTTGACCCAGCACAGTCCGATGACTGAATTCTCAGTGCCCGGATTCTCAACATAATAAAATTCGCATCACCATTTACTAGATTGATTCCAGCACAAGAGAAAAACAACATGGAGCTGCAATAATGCAGGCTTGGCTGAGTCATGGGTGACCAAGAAAGATACTTATTGTCGGGTATCTGTATTAGAGGTATCCTAAATCTGAGTCTAAAAAAAATAATCTTTAAATAATTAGCATAAATCTTAGGTAAAAAGCTCACCACATACCAAGCCAGCGGCTCTTAAAAAAGACAAGACCCAACACTCAGGAAGCAAGCCATATTGGATCGACCCACGAATGGGACGCAACGACCCATGCGAGCCCCACCTCGACAGGGGCCCACGAGTGGCGGAACTTAGCGCGGGCGGTCGAGTGACGGATCTCCGCACGGGCGGACGACCCCCCCGTTGATTGCCACTCCCTCTTCGGCTCACCTACTTCCTGCACGGGATCCATTGCATTTAATGCTCCTACCAACTCCTGCCTAACCTCATGGTTGCAACATCGTCATAGTAGCCCAGTACAAGGGTCAATCCACCTTTTATCGCCCATCCCCGGAGAAGCGGTGAATCGTGCTATCACTATTCCCACGTACTGAGCACTGTGCTTCGTCAGGTACCCCCTCGAGACACAATCGTCAACATACGTATATTTTCCGGGGCATGATCTTATCCGCCTGTCCTCGCCCCCCTCGACTACCCCTTGACTTGGACCTCGACACCTCCGGTCAACGCTCCAACAACTCACGACGCGACGTCAACAGGGACTCGCACGTCCTCCACAGGAGCTTCGGTCTTTCACTAACCATCACCGGCATCATCGTGACGCACCCGGAGGACAACCATCATCTCCAAGCACGTCGCTACAGGGTAGGCCATGTCCGGTGCATGCTTCTACATCAACCATCACACGATCGGCATCACCCCGTCGACGTCATCACCTACGACAGCCCTAGGATTCCTGTACACCTGAGCCTCCCCTTGGCCTATAAAAGGGAACGCCGGGGGCTAGTTTGAATCATTCGAACAAACAATCGGACAACACTCTAAGGCATCCGAGCTCCATAACTGCAATTCATAGGCATAGCACTGCTAGACTTAGGCCTTGTACTCCACCTCCGTTCTTATTCGCTCGCTTGTATCCCCCTGTATAAGCACTTCGGTGCAAGATAATACAATCTATCTCCCCCTGCTGGACGTAAGGCCTTCTCTTGTCCGAACCAGTATAAAAATCGTGTGTTCTTCTTGCATCACCATTTGGATTAGGGAGCACGCAGTACACATTTACTCGTCGGCTTAGGGTCCCCTGGGTCCGAACACCACTTATACCGGAGAAAAAAAATATCCTTTTATATTCTGTGTGAGTGTGTGAGAGAGAAGGTCACTGAAATATTCTAAAGCACTCCATTTCTTGCATTATATATCTTGCCCTCCAGAATAATGCCGTAGATTTAAAAAATAAAAAGAATAATACCTTGATTGGTTTTTTGTCTTCTATCACAACCAGATAATAATAAATAAAAATAGCACCGCGCCTAACCGAATCACAGTATGGTCGATACAGATCACCTGATGAAGGAAAACAAATGGGAATAGTCAGAGACTGAAGCATTCAGATTTTCTAACGGCTAACAGGAAGCAAATGAAAACTGTGTTATTGTCCCCGGGATCCTTGTGACCGGTGACAAGAACTGTCGAAATTAAAATTCCTGTACCAGGAACCGTGGATTCAGAGCCTCAACCACCCAACATGGAGATGCAGAAATGAATTCTCTTTTATTAGTCGTCAGAGTGACAACCAAGCAAGCTCTGAAACAGTACTACACAGAGAATAATTCCTGCCTTTGACATATACTAGCATTATCATATTATTAATTATTGCACCTCAACGGTATTACAGCACCGTCTTCGTGGGCCGGCCGGGGCCGGACGAGACACGATCACGAAGACAAGATGATTCCTCCAACTGACGAGAGGGCAATAGGCTAATGATATATATTACTGTATTCCTACTAGAGGGCCTATACTCTGGTGGGCCTCATGGGCTTGACTATTCGCCGCATGCCCGCATGATTAACCGGCAGGAACCCAATACCAGCTGTTTCGTTCCCTAATAATCACATTTCTTGCTAAATAAACTGGCTAAACAGCATCATAGAATCATAGAACCCAACTCCTCGTTGCTGGCTGACGCATACACGTGCACAGGCAGAGAGGCAGCGCTGGATCTCGACCTGCACACGTGTATCAGCTGGCGAGGCCGGCGGCTTAACCAACCCCAATAATCAAACTGTCAGTACGTACTGCCAATTCCTTGCTTTCCTTGCACACCAATTAACCCTAGTTTTAAACTGCTCTCTTCCTACTGGGTGCGAGAATCAAACAGGAACCCGGCTTGCTGCTCTTTTCGCCAGCAAAAGAGAGAGGAGTTGGACAAAACAATGCAGGGGAATGGTGCAGATGGAGCCATGTGCTCGAATCTGCACCAATAGGCAGGCCCTAATAAGCTTTTGTTTTGGGTTAAACTAACGCAACCTTGTGGCACTGTCAGTGCCACTCATCATGGCCAGAGGCACCGCTAGGCTTTCTGCCCGCCTATCAGACGGCAGCGGCACATGGTTAGGCACGCCGAGACAGCCGTCGTTCCGCGGGCCGGGCCACGGAAGGAGCCCTATGCCGAGCTCCCTACTGATTCGCCATGCCTTTGCCTTTTGCTCCGACGGGAATCATGGCGCGTGCTGGGTGTGCACGCCGGTGTCGCGCTCGCACGCGTCGGGTCGGGAGGAGTAGCCGTGGCGGCCTGGCGGTGGCGGTGGCGGTGGCGGGGGCGCCTTGGCAGGTTCCGGTCGCCGCGGTGAAAGCGTAATCGCTCACGTCAGACGAGATGGGTCGCCGGTCCGGTCGCGAGCTTGGACGTCAAGGCGAAGCCATGCTGCCCTGCCACGGGCACCAGGTTTGTTGTGTTTTAGCCTAATAGGCGAGAGCGTGCCAGGTTGCGCCTTGGGAACAGCGGATTCGTTTTGGCTTGAGCGACAAGCACGAGCGAAGCGCCCTCGATGGTGCGAGAGCCGACGGAATCTGAGTTGCTTTGGGGACCAACTCTCGAGTGATTCCCCAATGGGGCGTCTGGCTTTGCCGGCGAGAGCTCTCAGGGAAGCAGCCGGCCGGCTTCCTTCCTTGATATCTGCTCTCCCGCCTGGCTTTTCTTTTTACTCTCGGGAGCGAGCTTTGTTCCGAAAAGGCGTGCGACGACGACGACTGACGGCCGAGGGAGGCACGTCGCGCCGCACGCTGCCTGCCCCCAACATAACATTGCAGGGCATTGGCCAGAATAACCTTTGTGCGTGCCAGTCAAAAATAACTTCAGTATAGGTCAGGAACATACTGTAATTGTTTTTAGCCAATATTAACAAGAAATTCTCGAACAATATAGACTTATGAAGAACGGTGATTGGTTTTGGCAAAAATGTGCCCAACCCTACACGCCGTGACTCGCTGAATGAAAGTTACCCGATCTGAATTACGCGGAGGACAAAATAATGTCCATCTTCATCTTGTTCCTGGTTCAGTTGTGCTCTGTTCTGCTATCTTCCTCATGAAGCCCTTCCCAGATGGTGCCTCCCAACTTAGTTTTTTCTTAATGTTTCCCAGCAATTTGTCCTCAATCTGAGCACGATACAATTTTCCTATTACTTGGGGCTGCCAAATAAAATGCTACCATACTTCTATCTACAAGTATAGTTGAAAAAGTTATCTGTTTCACTCTCAAAGGTCAAATACTATCACATCAATAATTTAGATTCATATATTGTGTAGTATAAATCTATCAAAAACAAAACAACTTTGCTCTCTATCTTAAGAAAAAAAAATATTTGAACTGGAAAACTTCTTCTTTTCTATTTAACACCAAAATTTAAAAATCTTCCTTGTTTGTCACATGTTTCTATCACAACACGGAAGAATATATGGCAACTTTCTTTTTCACCAAAATATCTATTTCTATCACAACACGGAAGAATATATTGGAGTTGCTTTTCATGTTCTTGGGATTTGGTAGATCCTCATTTTATAAAGAAGCGGGAAGCGGGGACGAGAATCGATGTAGAGGAAACCGTATGTGATGCTCACGCCAGTATATGTGTGCAAACTTGCTTGTCGTAGAGCAGAGATCGTGTTTTCAAATCTCACATGGGAAACAAATTCCCAAATGCACTGGCTGTACAAAGAACAAACCGATGTACAGTCCACGTTTAAACACACTCTTGACAGTTGACACCCTGTACTACGAGCCAAAGATCAGATCGTCCGCGAGGGTCGCGTGTGCTGTGCATAGTGGGCGACTCATGACAATAGCCAAAGCCAGCAAGCCACAAGCAAGGCCGAGCAGATCAGTGACTGCATGCCCGGCGAAGTGGCCCCTTCGCCCTCGGGCGACGTCGCGCCGATGAGCATCGGCGCAGTGTGCTCAGGCAGGACAACAGCGACGGAGAAATCCAAGTCCTATGTCCTGCCGGCTCTATCGCCGTTTCTTCAGGTGAAGAAATCTTGCGCCGGAATCTCTGTCTTCTGCTCTTCAGGACCATGCAGTCAAGCAGGCTCCGGGCGTTCATGTCGCCACAGACACCTTCCTGGACTCCTGGTGACTGGACTCCGTTCTGGAGGAGTACTGCCGGTGCCTCCGTGCGGTGCCCTGCCTGGCGCGGATGGCGTCGAGCTGCATCTGCTTGTCGCGGCACTCCTCGCTGCAGAAGGGCGTGTCCCCTCTGTACATGAAGATGTCGGAGTCGCGTCCCAGCCGCTTGGCGCAGAGCGCGCACGCGTCCAGCGCCGGCAGCAGGCCGGGGAGCTCGCACACCGGCTCGGCATCGAAGAAGAAGGCGGAGGCCATGACGAAGAGTTGGTGTGTCTGTTGTTTCTCTAGGACGCCCTGATGCCTTGTGGCTATCGGGCTGTTGCTGGCTTGCTGAGACTCTGAGGAGGTGAATAAGGTGACACTTGGGACGCCGAGGGGTGTGTTTATATGGCGGACGAGGACGGGCAGGGCAACGCCTGCACGCGTGAGAAAACAAGGGTCGGGCGCGGGCGGGGAGCCCACGGCCCACGGGTAGGGGCAATACCGCCCGCCGGACGGGCGGAGCCACCGAACCTGGCACACAGGAGAACGGAACGGAGTGGTTCGCGCTTCTTTATTTTTGGAGTGGTTGGCTTCGGCGGACGAGTTGATGTCGATGGACGCACAGTGTTCGTGAGTGCCGGGGGGCGCGTGGCCCACGCCCACGGGCTCCACCGCGACGAGAACGACGTGAGGCGACGCGACAGGCAAGTCATGATGCTCGACGGCGACGTGGCCGTGGGCTCTGGTTTCCGAAGGCAACACACGGTATGGCAGCTTGGACGTCCCGAACTTCACGAAAACCGTGTGCGATGCTGTGTGCTAGCACGTATATACTAAAGGAAAAGTGTCCCCTAGTGGACTCGAAATACCCACTTTGCTCGCCTTTCTGTATGTGAGAAAAGGAGTAATCGACGGAAAAGAGAAGGTCGGAATCGTTTGCGACAAATCTATATACCATTAGGCAAAAAGCTCCAAACTTTGGCTTGAACTAATGTAAACGCCGTGGCGCCGGTAATAAGGGAACCGGACCTTTGTACCCTACGAGGCAGGGTGCCCGTGCCCCCACATGGTTAGGCTCGCAAATGATCAAGAACACCCTCACACTGCAGTCTAGTAGTGCCCTCCACTGTTTTTTTAGGGGTGCTTTATTGCGGGAATCTTGGGGGTAAGTGTGGTGCACGCCCGCCCGCCAGGCGGCACACTCGTGGCTCGTCGACGTTGCGCCTTTGCGGGGACCGTTGGCAGGTGTCGTCCAATAAGCGATGGGCGTTGCGTCTGCACGCAATCTGAGGCTAGTGTGAGTGATTTTAAACGCTCGTGGGAGATTGGAGGATCAGGGAGAAATTTGTTGTTTAGTCGAGAGATTTGCCAGGTTTCGCCTTGGCGGCCGTGCACGTCTCGGTGCACTGTACGGTACTCCACGGGCCAAGCACCTTGCCATCGCAAGGAATCCATCGGTTCAGGCCGGCAGGCTTCGTCCCGGGGAGCAGCTTTTAATCGAGATCTGCGCTGAGTTTTGTTTACTCCGTGGCCAATTAGCCTCGGATAAAAAATGCAAGTTTGGTGGCATTCTGCACAGTGCCGCGTCGTAATATAGTATTTTGTTTATTTTGGTAAAAATTGTTCAAACTTTAATTAATTAGGCTCAAAATATTCGTCTCATAAAATACAACCAAACTGTGTAATTAGTTTTTTATTTCTTCTATATTTAGTACTCTATGCATGTACCGGCATTTTAATATGACGGAGAATAGGAATTCTGTACGATAAATTTGATGGCCAATTTAAAAATCTAAACAAGGCCCTAGGCTAATAGCAGGCATAGAGAGCTTGTAGGTCGCAGACCATCCAAGGATGTAAACGGTAACTGAGCCGGGCCTTGTTTTCCTAAATTTATTCCTAAATTTTACTATGCAGAATTCATATTCCTCATCACATCAAAATACCGGCACATGGATAGAGTACTAAATGTAGATAAAATCAAAAACTAATTATACAGTTTTGTTGTACTTTGCGAGACGAACATTTTAAAGCTAATTAATCAAAATTTAGACAATTTTTATCAAATATAAACGAAGTACTACAGTGTATATGTATTATGCACGGTGCCATTCGGCACCTCCCGAATCCGGAAACTAAACAAGGGCCTAGCTGCATTGCACCTGCGCACCGGGTTCTGCCCCTGGCGGTGTGATCAGATAATAACAGATCAACCAACGGAGGATGAGTATGCAAGGCGCAGTAAAATTAATGATCTCGTGAAATCGTAGCAGTATATCAGCAAGTAGTGCAAGATCGGTTGGAAATTCGCTCTCAACTACTGTGGCTGTGTTGTCAAAAAAAAAAACCTACTGTGGCTGCGTATGCGGTGAGTCATGCCCAGCCTGGCGCTGGTCGGCCACATGTTATGTTGGGCTGGAAGGTCCGCGGCCTCCAGCCTAGCAACGACGCGATGTCGCGATGGCACTCTACACTGGCTCGGCGATGAGTCAGTCGTGAGGCGTGCAGAAGATAATACAAACGAACAGGCAATAATTTCAAGTGCTCAACAGATCCGACTTGAGTCTGAGTGTGATAATATCCTCCACCCGAGTACTCTGTGTTACTACTCACTTGGCTGGGATCGAGATTATTATGAAGTAGTACACTTTTACACCGTTGAAAGCGGCTGCACAGTTGAAGCACACACGGTGTTCCCAAAAATGGCTTTCAATTTGGAGGCAACTTAAAGCTTTTCCAAATGCTTCGGATTTACAAAATGGTGTTGCACTAACACTAACAAGACCAAGACATTGACAGTGGCACGCTGGCCAAGCCTCATGCGATCAGAGGAACTCTGAATCTCTGATGGAGAACATCAATACGTCATCTCTGACCCCCGGTGGGCGAGCGCCATAATTCATCTCAGGCCCGCGCGACGGAGAAACAGGCCTGGACGTGCTCGATCTCGCCTGATCTTCAAACGACCAAACACTTCTCCAGTCTCAATCTGTGCAGGCGCAGTAGCTTCCGGCTGCCTGGCGTAGTGGCGCGTTCATCAGGCATCAGGTCGCCACCGTGGACACCTTCCTGGCGTCCCGGTGCCCGCGCCGCGCCTCCGCTCCTGACGAGTACGACGGCTGCCGCCGGCCGCCGCCGGACCTGGCGGAGGCCTGCCGCCTGGCGCGGATGGCGTCGAGCTGCATCTGCTCGTACCGGCACTCCTCGCTGCAGAAGGGTGTGTCGCCTCTGTACATAAAGATGTCGCCGTCGCACGCCAGCGGCTTGGTGCAGAGCGCGCACGCGTCAAGCGCGTGCAGACTGGGCTCTCCGACGGGCTCGGCAGCGTCGAAGAAGAAGGCGCAGGCGAGATGCGCTGCTGCTGCCATGGCTTTGGTTTTGGCTCTCTGAGCTGCTGCGTGCTCGGCTGCTAGCTGCAAGCCTGCAACTGCAAGTGTGGAGAGACTAGAGAGAGGAGTGGATGGACGGTTTGAGATGGACGGTTTGAGCTCAGCTCAGCTTGGAGGCGAGCTATGGGGCGGTATATATGGCGGACTGGGACTGGCAGGGCGCCCTGCGCGGGCAACGAAAGATGGCGGTCTGGCGCGCGCGTGGCGAGACGTCTCGCTGTGCGGGCGGGCGATACCAATACCGCGCGCCGGCACAGACGGACGGAGCCGACGAACCGGGAAGGAGAACGGAGTCGCTTCTATTGCGTTTGTGCTTGTTTAGATGCCTTCTATTGTTTGGGATTGTTTACATGTCTTTAAAGTTTGAAGTATTTTTACTCTCTTTTTATCATATTAATTTTTAACCGCTTGTATAGAATATTAAATATAGATAAAAAACTAATTATATAATTTAATTCTAAATCATAAAATAAATTTTTTAAGACTAGTTAATTTATAATTAGATAATAATTATCAAATACAAACGAAAATATTAAAACATCAAAATCGAAAAAATACTGACATCTAAACAACGCCCTTTGTTACGTCAAGGGGCTATGGACCAATGGTTCGGCGGTTTCCGGCGGCCTGGTTCTGCTCGACGGCAGCCGTGTCCGCGCCAGGCACGCACGCACGGGGGTGACTCGGCTGCGTCGCGACGACGACGGGAGGCGGGTCCCTGTTTGACGTGGATGGGGTCCGTTCTGGTCTGGATTCCCGAGCACACCGAATCGCACAAAAACGTCCCTGTTAGCTGTTACATGCGAAAACCGTGTGCTGCTGCGCCCTCATAGGAACCGAAGCTAATGCACCACTTGCTCCGCTTTTGTGTAGCAAATGCTTGGAGTGGATATTCTATGGAAAAGCAGGTCACATTGGGTGAAACTAAACCTGCTGTACGTATTGACTCTTTCGCCAACTTAGAGGCCGGAACCCCACCACAATGTTAAGCACGCAAATGATAAAGAGCACTCGCCGTCAAAATATCATCACGGGCACCATTTTTTAGGCAGCTTGGGGTGGCACCACGGCACGACCGAGGCATTGCGTCTACCGCTAGGGGGACTGGTGGTTTCGTACACCTCTCCGGTGTATAAAAAACTTTGGAGCCTTGGAAGATTCAATGGAATGGCTTTGAAAACTTGATGAACCAGAGGATGCCAGGTTTCGCCTTCACAATGTTACACGTCCTGGATGCCCTAGCACCTCGTGTGCACGGCACAAGATTCCATCGACCATCGGTCTGGCCGTCAGGCAGGTTTCGCCCGGGGGAGCAACTTTCTTGAGATCGGCGAGTAGAATGTGTTTAGGTCGCTTCACATACAAGCATCATCGCCAGGGGGAGCAGCTAAAAACGTTCAAACCATAATTGCAGCGTGCAAAGTGTGCAGTGCACATTTCTTTTAGAGGAAGTGCTTAGTTACCATACTTGGTAGATGAACGTATGCAATGAGAAAGATACGATGACTGATGCTAAATACTCGAATTACGACAACATAGCACGGATGCGAAGCCGCGAACACCGTTTGGAATGCTCTGTTCTCCAAAACCCAAATGGAAATCTTCCTTGGCTGAAATGTGGGTAACAGAGAATGTATCTGGTGTGTCCCACCCCTTCCTCCCATGCTAATCAATGAAAATCTGGTGGTAGAAGGCGTCGATATGCTGCCGAAGTGGCGAGTCATGCCCTACGTGGTAGTAGGGTGGAAGACACATGTTTAGTTATACTCGTACGTACGGTCATGCCTCAGCGGCATCTGATCTCTAGCAAGCTATGACAAGGACGCGCGGCCTCTCCACGCTCGAGTGACTCAGCGACGGATAGAAGCCTAGAAGGCACTCGTGTGTCACTGGATCTTGAATGATGTGACGAATTACACTCCACTTTGGTTCTTTGTTTATATATAGTTACTTGATGAGCTGACTGCGCAATAAGCACACTTACTCACCAGTTTCCTCTTTCCTTAAATCGGATTACGCAATTAGCACTCTCACTCACCACTTTCCTCTTTCCTTAATCCATCATTTTAAGTACTCCGTGCACTAGTACAGTAAAATGTATCATAATTCATAACCATTAGTAATTGAAGATATATAAGAAAGGATATTATTCATTGAATTAACTAAAAGGAATTCATCACAATAAGGAACATGTATATCTATACACTCTCAGTGCCCCTCCGGCCAGACAAAATCTGGCTCTTCATGTAAACATTGTTACAGCGATGGCCAGCCAGGTAGTTAATTTCTTTGCTCGAGATGCTCTGACATGAACCTAAACTTTGTTCGAAGTAAAGAAAACAATTTTAGAGGCAATAATTAGGGCCGAGGCCATTTTGGCTCCGCATGGTTGGGCACAAAAACGATAAGGGTCCAGAGCACTAGCCACTCCAAGCTATAGCGCGCTCCCAATACATACCATCATATCAGTGCGTGTTTTAAAATTATACTCCTACGCGAACCTTGGGGCCGTGGTGTGCACGCCAGCCCTGTGAACAGAAAAAAAAAGGACGGGATCACGGGATTACTAGGCTGGTTGCGCATAATCATACGTCGCCTATGGCTTCGTCGTGAGGCGATCAGGCGACGACCATTAGATGCTGCCTTTAAAACTCGTTTAAACCAGGCTTACCGGCCGCCACCTTTTACTAGGCAACTGCGCACGCTTTGCAGTGCGTGCAAAGAAGACTTGGAGCACCTTGCGTGCGCCGAGCTAGTGCCGTCTGCGACTCTGCTGCTAGCTCAGGATTCCACATTTCCACCTCTGAGGCAGGCAGGTCTCACCCGGGGGAGCAGCAGTGTCCTCGTGATCCGAGCTGGGGCATTTGCTTAGATGGTGATGATGGCTTAACAGATAAGCATCGGGCGCTTGATAATTGGAGCGGTAAGACCGCTCCAAAGCGAGTCTTTTCTATACATGCCATTAAGAAAGTTGCCACTTCCATTTAACTTACTAAAATGTTAGGTCGGTCACTTATACTATTCAGTTAAAATTTGTTTGCCATCCAAGCCATTCCGTCCACTTTGGTTACATTTTTACCGTTTGAGAGCTTGTCAGGTGGGCCCCGTCAGCGAAGAAGTAAAAAATGCCCTTCTTCTTCCTTTCTCCTCTCCAAGTGTCCAGGCACCCTGGCGGCCACGAGGGAGCTCTTCCCGGCGGTGCTAGATGGCGGCGAAGCGCTGTGACGGAGTGGCGACACGCGGGCAAGCTTGGCCTGGCGGCGGGCGGGCGAGCTCCGCCCCAGCGGGGCACGGGCGAGCGCGGCCCCGGCAGCGCGCGGGAGCTCGGCCCCGGCGGCGCGCGGGCGAGACTTGGTCCACTCCGGCGCCCGTGGTGACGACGCAACCGAGGGACGGGACGGCGTCCAGGAACGCCGCGTCGACGAGGATGGCGCCGCCGGCCACCACGAGCGCGGCGTGGGGGGGTCCGGTTCCGCCGCGACAGTCGTGAGGAAGGCGGGCAGCGCCGCGCCCGAGGCGTAGAAATCGTGGACGCGGAAGCGCGCGCGCAGCGCGGCCGTGAAGGTGGCGTCGGTCCGGCGCAGGAGGAGGAGCCTCGGCTTTGCCGCGCTCTTCGCAGCGGATGCCATCGGCTCTCGGCTACTGCCGGTAGGATTGTCTGTTCAGTTGGCAATGAGCGGCCATGGATGAAGGTAGAAGAAGATCGCTTTGTAGTTTAGCCCTCCTATTTTTATCTAATCAATTTAGTGTATCATGTGCCTTGTGAATCTTTCAAATAACCCCTGTTAAACTTTACATATCACGGCTGTCTCTATTAGATGAAATTGTCCAGCGAGGCAAGGGTATTTTGGACTTTTTTTACCACATTTTGACACCGTTAGCACTCAGATTGGATAGAATGACGTAGGTGGCAAACAAATTTTAACTGAATGGCGCAAGTGTTTGTCCCAGCTTTTTAGTGGCTTGAGTGAAAGTGGCAACTTTCTTAATGGCATGTATGGAAAAGACTCTATATAGTTTATGTTCTTTCCGTTGGATTAATTGGGCTAGGCCCATAGTTAGTTCAGCAATTATTCTTTAGAATTCTAAAGGCCCACAATTAGTGCTAAGTGGGAGTGGGATTAGTACCACATGGTACACTCATTGAGAGGGAGCTCAACTTAAATAGGAAGTTGGTTGCTCCCTCTATATGCAAGGTGAGAGGGAAAGCTGGGAGACCACGCGCACGCCGCCGCAGCCGAGCCGCGCGCCCGCGCCTGGCCCCGTGGCCGGATGTGGTGTGCGAGGCCATGTTTTGCCGCTCAGCCCAATGGGTCTAACGGTCACAAGTGGCACAGTGGTGTTTTCATCTACCGTGCAAGGACAAATGGGGAAACCATTAGCGCCTGATGTGTCCTAGGGTAAACGCAGAAGACTTGAATGCCCATGCGCCGCTGCTGTATAAATACAGCCGCCATCCTCCTGAGTCCTCACCTAGAAGCACACTTCCAAACCCTAGCCGCCATTTTGTTCTTGAGTTTGAGCTGCTCTCTGTCATCTCTGGCCCGGCTCTTTGCGCGCACTAGGGGTTCGGGTGAGCAGGCCTCCGAAGCTCCGTCCGTCAAGCGTACCTGCACGGGTAGGCGAACGATACAGTTTTTGGGGAGCGCATCCCCGCGACTGCTCGACCTGCTGTTGTTCATCCCCAAGTGTTTGTGGGTCTGCACCGATTGTAGATCGACTACTGCGAATAGGCCACCATGCCGCCGCGTACCCGAACTGGTGGTGATGCTGCCAACGATGGTTCTCAGTCCTCCGGACCGGGATTCAACCGACGGTATATACTAAACTTCTCTTCAGTACTATTTACAATTTGTACTATGATATTCGGTTTAGGAAACACTGCATGTGTCGGCAATGTATTCCATTGGTCGATGTCAGGAACTGCTACAATGCATGTAGATTCTCTTGTTTGATTTGTTTGCTGCTGCTATACTTACTGTCGTATTTATGAATTAAAGGGTGTCGTAAAATGACAAGATACCTGTCACTTTCCATGTAAGCGGCCCTGCGCGTAGTTTAGATTTTAGCGTTACGTGTGAGTCCATAGATGACTGATTCGTTGAGTATGCGAACGGACAGAAGAATCGTAGAGCAATAGAGCATGGATGCACAACTTGTCATTTTTTTGTTTTTGGTTTTTGAGATGCTCCGCCACCGCTGAATCGGTGGGTCCTGATGGGCTGATCCCATGGACGGTGATCATACACCTTAGGAGCTACCTTGCGCTGAGTCACGCTGACACGTGTTGGATCGTGCGTCCACTGCATCCAAGCCATGACGCACGTCCTCATTGAGGCGGGCCTCTCTATTGTCTCAGCCATGCCTTGAGAAATGAGAGTCAGACGTACACGAGAAAAATATAAAGAACTGAGTTCTTTAGCATGTCTGAGTCTGACGTAGGAATTGGATGGGCGGTGACCACTTCCCTTCACTTGGACAATGGCTCAGCCCCACACTCAAAGAGTGGCTTCCTAGTTCCTAGTCAATGAATTTGAATACAGTGAACATTGCGCTACTCTCGATCAGTTGACCGAGATTAAACGAAAGAAGTTTGACCAGGTCGTTGGATTCTTTCGTTTACTACAATCCTCTTCCATACTAGAAATTTGCACGGCGTTGCCACGCATGGCCTGTATTTCCGGCACATGGCCATTGTTGGATATTTGTATTCTTTTGAAATTATCATATGTGGATGATTATATATGTTAACCGTTAATTTTCTATTTTTCTGTCTATATATTTGGAGTCCTATAAAAATCAATCATGAATTCTCTTTTTTAATGAATCTATTTATTGATCACGGAATTATAATTTGTTGATCATGGAATTATAATTTGTTGAAACATTTCAAATTTATGTCAAACTTTTTGTAGAGGTTGACAACATCACAAAGGAGTCACTTAACAAATTTTATTTTTTTGGGTTAATATTTTAATCTATAGAAATTATGGAAGTTTCATTTATTAATTAAAAGAGGTTATTTTTAATTATTTAAAAGTTAATTATTTTCTAGGTTTCGTATTTTTTCTATATAGAGTATATCATGGAGAGGCTATACGAAAAATTTGATGATTTTATGAGCTCTTATTTTTTATATGAAATAAACAAAATTAGCATATCATAGCTCAATTCGGCCGCAATAAACAAAATTAGCATATCACTAGTCCATCAACCCGTGCTCTCGCACAGGTTAGAACTTGAGGAGTAAATATTTGTATTAATATTTACTTTTAGGTATCATGATGACATAGGTAGTTAAATATGTTAGTGGTATTAGTAGTGCCGAAAATATTTTTTGAAAGAAAAGTCTAGATAGTTAATAAAATATGAAAATATCATTTCAAAAATTTAACCCTACACCATGTCCTTTAAGATTACTGATGGAGAGATTAGTGATGGAGTTTGGTGTAAAATTACGATGGGGAAGACATAGACACCTTCGTTTAAATGATAAGTCATTTTGACTTTCTTGGTTCATACATTTTGCTATGTATTTAGATAATATTATTATATTGAGATGCATAACAAAATAGATGTAACAAAAAAAATTAATGTGAATTATAATTCATGTAGGGAGTAATAATATCATCACTTCTAAAGATGTTTTTACCAACAAAATTTCATGTAGTAGTGGTTATATTATCAATATAGATATGTCAATCATTTTAATTAAAATTTAAAAACATATATCTTAAGTGTGTATGTGAGAGAGATTTGCATGTTGGCACAGTATGTATGTTTACTTAAAACAATTTTATTGTATTATTTTTATAAAATTAGCAATGGAGAAACATACTATGCTTTCAATATTTTCTATAAGCTAATAAAATAATTGTAAGATGTAGATAATTAGTAGAATGTATTAAATTAGTAGTAAATCTATATAGGTGGCCTTACTCATAGCATTGTGTAATTTTAGTCCCCTATTTTTTTTAACATTGTTAGCATGTACATGGAAATAATCTAACGATATTATATCATAGTAAACAACAAAACTCATACCGAGACTTATTTGTTCGCCACTACCATGCTAGATTGCATCCCATGCTCTGGAATCCATTGGATAATTTGTTTTTTCATAGTTCCTTTATTGTCTTAATCAATCTCACTTAAAGTTTGCTGATCATCGTAACAGTAAACTGAAATATTATAATGACGATGACCTTAATTTACCCTTTTTATATAGAATTACTACACAAAAATTAAATGACAAACACCATGATCATGGTAGACCACAGAAATAGATTTCTATTTGTGTGTCGTTGATAAAAATTGGAGCTCTTAGTTTTTGATATATATTTCCTTTGAGATTTTATTAATAAATACAATAATTAACTAAACGTGGTAGATATGATAATCTAATATTTTTTATTTTATACTTTGTATTAACCAACTATGAAAGAATATTTGTAATATTATCCAACTTTTTCTAATTTTTTATTTTCAAAAATATTTTGTATAATAGTATAGGTGGGTAATTTTTATAAAATAAAATAAATCCAATGGTTATTTCAAGAGTTTCTATTTAATGCCAATATGTTTACGACTGATATGAGATTATCTAGTTTATTTTTATAACACACTTTTAGTGTATTAATACATTAACCAAGTGACATGATTAGTTGGTCAATCTAATATTTTATATTAACTTATCTATGAATATTTATATATAAGGCAGTTTTTTTCTCCTATATGTATAACCAAGCGCAGCAAAAATAGGTTTACTAATCTAGTTACAAACATGGTAGCTATAAATAGTTGTATTAATATTAAGATATATTGACTAAGCCAATATGATAGATAAGCTAATCTAATATTTTATATTAACCAACTATAAGATAATGTCGCATTTTTTCTTTTGTTTTGAAAAATATTTTTTTATTTAGTATAATAGCAAACATAGATAATTTATATGTAAAATAGTTATAAATATGATGGCTACAAATATTTGTATTAATATTAAAATATATTAACTAAGTCAACACGATAGATAGACCAATCTAATATTTTATATTCACCCGACATAGATATTCCTTCCGTCCCAAATTGTAAATTGTAAGTCATTTCAAGAATCTTGGAGAGTCAAAGTAATCTAAGTTTGACAAAATTTATATGATAATGTAATAATAATTAGGATGTCAACTAAGTATCAATGAATTCTTCGTTAATTATGTTTTCATACTATACTTGTTTGATGTTATAAATATTTAAAATGTTCTCTATAATTTTGGTCAATTGTGAGAAACTTTGATTCTCCAAGAATGACTAAAAATTTGAGACGGAGTGAGTAATTTATATGCAAAATAGTTATGAACATGATGGATATAAAATATTTATATTAATATTAAAATATATTTACTAAGCCAACGTGATAGATAGACCAATCTAATATTTTATATTCACCAACTACTTTGTATGAGGCAATGTCATAATTTTTTTTTAGAAAGTACACATTATTTAGTATAATGGCACGTGTGGGTAATTTATATGTAAATTTAGGGGGTTACTTTATGTATTTTTTATAATGGCAAAGATGGGTAATTTACCAGCTATGAGGTAACGTCATGATTTTTCTTTTTTTTTAAAAAAGGCTTTGTTTAGTATAATGGCACGTATGGGTAATTTATATGTAAATTTAGGGGTTACTTTATTTATTTTTTCATAATGGCAAAGGTGAGTAATTTATTTATAAATTATAATAGATCCAGTGGCTATTATCGAATATGATGATTAGAGTATAGGAAATTAAAGGCCAGATTTTCTAATTTTTATGAGATTTTCTTGAATTTATCTTTTTTCTTAGCGCATCTGGTGAGAGTTAACGTGGTTTTTAGAAAATAGGCTCTATTTAGTATAATGGCACGTATGGGTAATTTATATGCAAATTTAGAGGGTTACTTTATGTATTTTTCATAATGACAAAGGTGGTAATTTCTTTATAAATTACAATAGATGCAATGGCTATTATCGAATATGATGATTAGAGTCTAGAAAATTAAAGGCCAGATGTTTCTGATTATTATGAGATTTTCTTGGATTTATCTTTTTTCTTAGCGCATCTGGTGAGAGTTAACGTGGTGGCTACGTTGAAGCCTCTAATTAGTAATAGATGATTAGAGTCTAGGAAATTAAAGACTAGATATTTCTGATTATTGTGAGATTTTCTTGGATTTATCTTTTTTCTTAGCGCATCTGGTGAGGGTTAACGTGGTTTTTGGAAAATAGGCTTTATTTAGTATAATGGCACGTGTGGGTAATTTATATGCAAATTTAGGAGGTTACTTTATGTATTTTCTATAATGGCAAAGGTGGGTAATTTCTTTATAAATTACAATAGATCCGATGGCTATTATCGAATATGATGATTAGAGTCTAGAAAATTAAAGGTTAGATGTTTCTGATTATTGTGAGATTTTCTTGGATTTATCTTTTTTCTTAGCGCATCTGGTGAGAGTTAACGTGGTGGCTTCGTTAAAGCCTCTAATTAGTAATAGTAAGATAGCAATACCGCGGTTACTGTAGCAAACCCGCCCTCCGAAATCGTCGAGGGACAAAATCTGCGCTGTTTCAAAAGTTGATGGGCGATTTTGTCCGGTTTTGATTTTAAGTAATAAAAAGTAAACTTTTGCGATAGCTGAGAGACCAAAATAGACATTTTCCTTTTAACAACAGTCCACCTATACGAGTGGTTCTGTTCTTGGGCAAGACCGCCCGCGCGCCGGACGGCGCCAGCCAGTGGTTCGCTTCTTCACTTCTTCCGTTTCACTCATGGCGGGCCATGGTGCAGTGATCGCGGGCGGCTCCTGAGACGGCGGCAGCTGCGTCTGGGCATGGTGGCCCGCGCACTCGGGTGGGTCCACCTAAACGAGAACGACAAGGCGACAAGCCCTGGAGGCGGGCCCCGTGTATGACGTGGTGGCGGGTTCTGGATGCCGACATCAACGAATCGCGTCAAAACAAAAGGATTCTGTTTTATGCAGATGCAGCCATGACAGCTACAACGATGAGAGGTTCCTGAAAGGATGCATCCCTTGAAGGTCTGAATAACTGGCAGCAGCTGTCCAAAAGATAAAGATTCAGGAGTAATAGCACAGTAGCAGGGGGAACTTTGTCTCAAACCAACAGCAAGATTTACCTAACGCGCTCAATTACAGATGACTATCAGCTATTGGAAGCAAGCTTCCGAAATGCTCCAGTTTTACAAAGCGATGTTACAACTCGGCTCAAACATGAACGAGCACATGGTAGCACGGCCGACGGCTCCAAAATGAAGTGCAGAGGGGCGGAGCATATGGCGAACGGGCGAAGCCTCGTGCTGGCGCTGACGAGCTTTTACAGATAAGATACATGGCGCTGACGGCCGGGCGTCATCATCGCCTTGCTCTGATCATCTTCTGTTCCATCGATCAGACGTGCGTTTCTCTGTCTGCAAGTCTGGCGAGCACCTCAGCCAGAGGCACCTTCTGGCGTGCCGAACTTCGTCTCGGACACTTTTATCCTTCCGGACTACGGCTGCCGCCTGCCTGGCGCGGACGGCGTCGTGCTGCATCTGCTCGTGGCGGCACTCGTGGCTGCAGAAGGGCGTGTCCCCTCTGTACATGAAGATGTCGCTGTTGCGTCCCAGCGGTTTGGAGCAGAGCGCGCACGCGTTCAGCGCGGGCAGGCGTGGCTCGCCGATCGGCTCGGTGTCGAAGAAGAAGGCAGCAGTGGCGAGCGAAGTGGCCATGGATGCTACGTTTCTTTGGATGGTGCTAGCTCGATGGATGGATCTACAAGATAACAACTGTAATGGAGTACAAGGCAGGTTTTGCTGAGTCTTGAGCTGAGCCCGGCAGGCGGGGAGCCGGGGGGATATATGGCGGGCGGGTGAACAGGAACCGTGACGGGCTAGGTAGGCGATAGCGCCGCCGACGGCCGTCTGTTTGGTGGTGGCCCCCCGGCGGGCCATAGTTGGCTGATAAGCTGACTCGGCTTGACGGCGGCAGCTGTGTCTGTGGCATGGTGGCCCGCGCACCGGGGCCAAGGAGGCGGGCCCCCCCCCCCCCCCCCCCCCCCCCCCCCCCCCCCGCGCGTATGACGTGGTGACGGGTTCTGTTTCTGTACGTATCGCGCCAAAACAAAAGCGTCTCTAATTTTTATTGAAATTTGCTAAGCAAAATCCGTTGTGCTCTCCTATCACGGCCAGGACAAGTGAATCCACCTGTGTGAAATGTGAAATATAAATACTGTTGCTTGCTCCGCTTTGTGTAGCAAGATTTGGAGGCAAATATTCTGGCGCATCGTGATCAACCGGAATCATATTCTGGAGTAGTGTTGATTTGCATCAAATTAACACTAGCACGATGCTGATCCCACCCAGCTACCTAAACCTATCACGGTTGATAATTGGTGCGCCAGCCTTTTCCCCTCAACACCCACATGGCCATGCATGGCTACATATGATTCACGGCACTTGCAATTTGCCTCTCGCTCACACAACTTCAGCATGGGCACACGCAGCTTGGTTTGTCTAGGTACTAGGTACTAGGTCTCCTTGACGAGCTAAAGAATCTTTAGGGAGAGTTGGTGCATGCACGCCACGGGGCACGGAGGCCGCACCCAGTGTGTGGGCATCGGGCGGGACCGATGGCAGGTGGCGTTTAAGCAATGCGTCTGCTACTGCCACGAGGTGGCCACGCACCACGCAGGATCAACATGCACATGCACATGCACATGCACGCGATATGTGGTTGCGCCGTCGGCATTGAATTTACTACCATTTTTTTTTTATGGTAGATTGAATTTACTACCATTTTTTGATGGTAAATTGAATTTGGAGAGAATCATATAATACGCTGGTTATATAATAAGAAAGACCTTGACTAGCTTTGGAGAGAATCATATAATACGCTGGTTATTATATATAAATAAAACTCATTGTTACACCACTCTGTATCGCCAGGTTTCAACTTGGGCGGCCGTGCACGCTTTTGGAGTGGGCGGCTGGGCACGAAGCTTGAAGCTGCAGATTCCATCGGTCGGTCAGGCAGGTTTCGCCCGGGGGAGCAGCATTTCTGGAGATGCGCGCCCAGTTTGTTTATGCTTGCAAGTGTACTGCCATTGATAATTGGAGGTCACGCATGCTACGCCGGCGGTGAGTCACCCACAACAATGTCAAGGCAGCACCGGGTGACTCGACACATCCACGGTGCTTTGTCCACACCCATGGGCCCATGACGTCTCTCGTTGCTTGATTGGGTGGGGGGGCTGCTGATACTCAACGGTGACTCAGCGATGAATAGTGAGACGTGCACACGAAAGATAAAGAAAACAGAGGCGTTCAACCTAGCTGATTCTGACGTGGGCGCAACGGTTTACGCCGTTTTGGATCTTTTGTTTATGTAGCTTAGCTTGACAGTTGACACTGAGGAACATAGTAGCATGTATACTGCACTCTGGATAAACGTATAATAGCAGCATATACAAGTAACTCTAGTTACGCAACTGGGATACTACTTGCTAACCTGTTTCCTTGACATTTCAGCGCGACGAAACCTCTGTCACGTACTACTCCAATCCGTTTACTCGCAGATTTCCGTCGCGACCTGTCAGTTTGTGGCTTGGGTTGGGGATCGGAAACCAAAAGAAGTGAATATTGTTCACTCAGATCTCTGGCGTGCTCTTCTGTCTCAAAGGAGACCGCCTGGCATCATTAATTTGCCAAGCTTCATTCAGCATGCAGTTGGAACGAAAGCAATCACACGAAAGCACACAAACACACACGGCCATGATTGAGATAAGTTTGCGATCAAAATTTCATGACTATCATAACATGCTGCGTACATTTACAGATCGAAGGTGCTCTTGCACACACCAGGTCGATCTAAGTTTCCAACCCGCAGATCAGGTCGATCTGTCATAATAATCGCCTTCTTCAGTTGTTCGCCAGATGGCGGCAGCTGCAGCTGCAGCTGTGTCTGTGGCTTGGTGGACGCGCACCCGGCTCCATCCGTGCGACATGCCAATAAGTTGGGCCCGCGCGTATGACGTGGTGGCTGGTTCTCGGTGGCGACAGAGACGAATCGCGCCAAAACAAAAGCGTACACTATCTGGGTTTTTTTTTTTTTTTTACAAGCAAAAACCGTGTGCTTATCACTGACAGGGAAAGTGAATCCACTCAGTGCAGCAAAATCTCCAGGCCAATATTCTGGCCGCATCGTGATCGACCCAAATCATATTTATATCGGAGTAGTACTGATCTGCACCCAGTTAACACCGCAATGGTGGTCCCAGCTCACAAACTCCAGCATAGACTAAACCTACACACTCTTTATCCGATATAATTGGTGCACCTGCCTTTTTAGCCAACACTCGAATTATTACAGCCCGGGTAAAAAGGTTGGCACACCAGTTATGTGCCGAAGAATACGTATGATAGAGCAAGTTGGAGGTTTGCAACAGCCTTGCCCACAAATTCACGATATTCAGCATGGGCACAACTTTGTTTAGGTCCCTTGGTTGTCCCTGACGAGGGATTCTCTAGTGTCTAGTTGCTGCATCCACGCCACGAGGCAGCAGCCTGCGTGTGAGCATGAGCATCGGCCGGGACCTGTGGCAGGTGGCGCTTGAGCAATGCGTGTGCTTCCTACGAGGTGGTCACGCACTGCATGGAGATGCACATGCACGCGATCTGTGGTTGCGCTGTCGGCACTGAATCTACAATTGTTGCTATGGCCTATGGCCTTGACAAACTTTGGGCAGAATCATACAGAATATATTATGTAAATAAAACTGCTTGGTAAATCACTCCGTATCTCGCAAGGTTTCAACTTCGGCGGCGGCCGTGTGCACGCTTTTGGAGTGGGCGCGAAGCACCTTGCGCTTGCTTATGCTTGCAAGCTGCACGAACCGCTCGAGATTCCGTCGGTCAGGCAGGCAGGTTTCGCCCGGGGGAGCAGCATTTCTGGAGATACGCGCCCAGTTTGTTTATGCTTGCGGACCGTAGGTGGCAAGCATGACACGTTGATAATTGGAGCTACATGCTCCAAAGCATAATCACGCGAGCTGTTCGGCGCATCCGCTGCCGTGCACGGTCACACCTGCGTGCGTGCCGCGGCATGGTACAAAATGTTTGGAAAGTTGTAACGCTCGCCTTCATTTCTTCCATTTTAATTTGTTAAATAAAGAAAAAGAAAAGAACAAGGCGACGCACTATATCAGTACCACACAGTTGTTGGACGCTGAGTGGACGATGACGCGTACAAGTGCGTGCGGGGGGCCCCGGTTTTGGCGTGGACGGCGGGCCCATACCGTGCATATTTGCGGCACTGGCTGCTGCGCAGGCGGTGAGTCACGCACAACAAGGCAAGGGCAGCGGGTGAGTCGACACATGTTGGGGACATCATCCAAAAGTTATAATTTTTTCACTCTCTCTCCGTCATATTAATATTTAGCTGTTTGCATAGAGCATTAAATATAGGTAAAAAAATAACTAATTATACAGTTTAGTTCAAAATCACGATATGAATCTTTTGAGTCTAGTTGGTCCAAGATCGGACGATATTTATTAAATAAAATAAAAATGATACTATTTATTAAATTTATTTTTTTTCACGATCTAAACCAGACCTGGGTGCTTGTGTCGACGGACCCCGGGCTTTGTCCAGACCCACGGGCCCATGACGTCTCGCGCCGCATGATTGGGTGGGGGGGGACTGACTCCCTCGTGACTCAGCGATGAGTAGTGAGTGAGACGTTACACAAAAGATACCAAAAGAAAACAGAGGTGTTCAACGCATCTGACGTGGGTGCAATGATTTACGCCATTTCGGATCTTTTGTTTAAGTAGCTTGACACTGACGGAAAACACTCCAGATAAACTTGTAGTAATCGCATATAGAACTCTGGTTACGCAACTGGGAAACTTGCGCTGTTGTTTCCTTTACATTTGAGCTCACGAAACCTCTTCATTTCAAAATAGATATTATTCTCTAAAATAGATATCATTCTTGTTGTTTTTTAAAAAATCAACATTTTTAAACCTAAATATCATTTTCGTTTTTTTTAAAATAGATATTATTTTATTTTAAAATAGATATTATTCTTTAAAATAGATATTATTCTCTTTTTTAAGAAATTAATATTTATAAACCTAAATATCATTCTCGTTTTTTAAGAAACGTCTCAGACTAGTCTGTGGTTGTGGATGGGACCGGAAACCAAAAGAACTGATTATCGCTCACTCAGATCTCAAAGAAAACTGGCAGTTTGCCAAGCTTCATCGAACTCCAAAACACCCAAAAAGCACCGTGCGGTTGGTGCGAAAAACAATCACTCAAATCACATGAAAGCACACACACAAAAAAAAAAACACCATTCAGGAACAAGATACGTTTTGCGATCAAAATTTCATGATTATCGTAACAAGTTGAAATGCCGTGTACATTTACAGATCGACGGTGCTCTTGCACTCACCCTCAGGCCCCAACCTCTAGCACACACAACCCAAAAGATCCCATCAGGCCATCAGGCATCTCACGGGAAACAGAAACAAGGGGAGCGCATGGCGTCGATTTCAATATCTCGACCCACAGCTTAGGTGCCAGGTCGATCTGTTATAATCGACTTCTTCAACAGTCCTCAGATCCACGCCCCGCTTGCCTCTGTTTGGCGCACAGACCTGGCTGTGCTGCGGAGCGCCGGCCGCCGGCCAGCCAGGAGCGCCTTCTCCGCAACTGGATCTCTTGCTCTTCTTCCTAGCTGGCCACGTACACGTCGGTCTTGGCGGCCACAGAGGAGGCGGCCCCCCTACTCCGCTGCTACTGCTGCTTCCGGCGGCCGCTGCTGGCCTGCCGCGCGTAGGCCGCGTCGTTGTGCATCTGCTCGTAGCGGCAGTCCTCGCTGCAGAACGGGGTGTCGCCCTGGTACATGAAGATGTCGCTGTTGCGCGTGAGCGGCTTGGAGCAGAGCGCGCAGGCGTCCAGCGCGTGACGCCCGGGCTCGCCCACCGGCTCCGCGTCGAAGAAGAAGGCGCAGGCCACCGACGTCGCCATGCCTAGTCTGGGAGTATCTGACTTGGTGCGCAGCTATGCCAAATGGTTTTGCTGCTTGGGAGTTGGGAGATGGGGGATGCGTGGGGAAAGCGAGTGCGTGCTGCTTCCTCCGCTCTGTTGAGCTTGGCTCGCAACGAAGTGGACGAGGGGCGGTTTTATGGTTGCGAGCTGAGGAACACGACAAACGGGGCCTGACGTGGAGCTTACAAGAAAGCTGAGAGAAAACCGTGGGTGGTTCTCGAATCAGCCGGCGACCGGAGCGAGACGGTCTAGCGCGCCTGCCTATCACTGTGTGCCGGGTGCCTGCCTGCCTATCACTCGCTTTCTTTTTTCTTTTGAGAACAGTCTATCACAGGTCTCAGAACAGTCTATCACCGGCCTCAGTTACTCTTGCCTAGGAGTATCACAGATCCTTGGCTCGCTTTGTTACTGAGCAGTAAAGTGTATACAGTAACTGGGAGAACTTGACTGTTTCACTGTGGTTAAACTCATAACCGTGCCCTAACATAATTACTGTAGTATTATATTATCTTTGGCTATGCCGCCATGGCCCCATCCCATAATGCTGCAACCGATCGGTTAAAGCCGGGTCGTGTCGAGCATGGGCATGGCTTGGCCTTATCTTGACGTGGCAAACAGCTGGAAGACTGTTCTGGAGGTGGAGCCGTGGAGGGTACGAGGTCGAGGCGGTTTCATCACACAGCAGTACTGGCTGGTACCGTCCCACACCTGGGAGAGGCATGGAGCCATGAACGCAGTGCTTTGGGCCAGAAAGACGCTTGGGCAGCCACTCCACACTTCAGCCGGCCCGGCCCAAAGACGTTCATTCACGTGGAGCGCTTTTCGATTTTACTCCTTTAAAAAAAGTCAGCTTTTTTACCCTCCCTCAACTTCTGAGAATCATTCATTTTTACGCCCTCAGAGGTTCTTAATCTTGGTGATACGGCGGCATGTGAGAGTAGGCAAATCGTACTAAGTTGAAAGTTTAAGGAGGTAAATCGAACTAGAAATATTTTTATATAACATGAAGAATTATGCGAAAATATCAAAACTACTAGTCTATTCTAAATTATAATTCGTTTGACTTTTTTGACCCCCAAGTTTGACCACTCGTCTTATTAAAAAATTTATGTCAAATATATTTTTTTTGTTGTGGTTTGCTTTACTAACATAAAATCTTCAACATATCTTAAATTTAACCTTATTTGCATATATTTTTTTGAATAAAACGAGCGATCAAAATTAGAGTCAAAAAAGTTAAAGGAATTATGTCACACTCTATTTTTAAGGATAAAAATAGAATGTATAAATAGCCTTATATGCGCCCCAGGAACAGTCGCACATATAAGATGACAAATTACAAAGAGTATCATCATCCTGTTTATTACATAACGAACCAATATTTATTACTGAGTATTGCGCATAAACAAATAAATAACTATGATAACTTTAGTGCGGAAGCTCCACATAGGGACACGTCAACTGGTGAACACCAAGTCTAGTACTCATCACGATAGCTATCATTCCAACCTTCATCTGTTACCCATCCGGGATTTTCCAAAATTAAAAGTAAAACAAGCGTAAGTACACAACCGTACTCAACAAGCATAACATGGGTTAATGAGGCTCAAATAAGCTGACACTGTTTGATTGCATTTAGCTTTTATACATTAATCATATTGAAGCATAGCATCAAGGTAGTGATAATTCCCATATCCTCATGATCAAAATAACATTAACCAGTGTGTAGCAATAACGACATTAAGATGAACACATTAACAACTTGAGAACCATTATCTTTTGTAAATGTGTCAAGGCCGCCCTAACCGAAGGGCACGGACAATATATTGATTTAAACTCTGATCAGAAGTGTACACTTTCACTGTGAGTCATGTTTTGCAACCGAGTGGATTTATAACTTCCAAACCACCACAAAACATATAAAGCCTCCTATAAGTTCTCCTAACCAATCAGAGATGCGGAAATACGTTGTGTGTAGAAACCCCCTTCCAATATGGCATAATCCTTCCCGGCTATACTCATAAGGATAGAGGCAGTCCTATACCCCAACTTTCAGACCACTAACCAGCTAGAAAAGGGCCTACAAGTGACTTGAGCCAGAGCCATATAGCCCTCGCAGCTATACGAATTCTCCATGATAAATCACTTATAGACAAGAGTCCATGTTTGTTAAAAGTCATCGTTTTCACTGATAGCATAACACACATCAAGTTATAAGATCATGACCATTACAGCACTAGCATCATAACTACCCAATGTAACCCAAAAGGTTCAAGGAATCAGGATATCAAAACTAGTTATAAACTCTAGGTCATCAAAGACACATGCAAATGGATTGTTATTTATAGTGAATAGGCAACAAGGATGATCCATGCTATACTTGCCTTGATTCATAAAGTCCTGCTTATCCTGCTGATCCTCAAAGTAGCCTTGTTCAACAAAAACCTCACCGTTTGAACTCGACATTAACAATCAACACCAGACAATCCAATCGAGCATACATACACGAAGCAAACAAAGAATTATCAGAGAAATGATACATCAATCTCATCAAAATAGAATAAAAAGTTTATAAAACTATTCTACTCTCTTCTACGATCACACAAACGTCAAGTTCACCGAAAACGGAGTTATAACGGCGAAGATATGAATTTTCAAAGATTTCCTATAGATAAATAAATACTTTAAATATAGACTAAAAATATAAAGTTTCCAAAATACTTCAACAGTAGCACCACTGCGTAGATTACCAAATTATGAATCTAACAAAATTCGAACGGACTAAATCGGAGTTAAACCGTGAAAGATATAAGCCTTTGAACATGATGGCAAAACTGTAAATAAGTTAAAGCGTATTCTGAAACTGAAAAGAGGAAATACGTTTTCCAGAGAAGAAAACGTATTCTGGAAGCTGTTTCAAGGAAAATACGGTTTTTCAGTGGACAAAGAGTATTATGGATCTGTTAAACAGGAATTACGTTTTCCAGTAGAGAAAACGTACTCTGATGAAAGCGCCAAGGGCTCTTAACAGAATACACCAAAAGGCCGAGGGGTTTTCTGCAAAATCACCACGCGAAGGGTTATAGTGTTTTTCTGGCCGTCCGATTCAAAACCGATGGCCAGGATTTGACACCGACGGCAGGCGACCGGAGACGACGGCGGCGCTGCCGCGCGACATGGCCGGTGACGAATCGAGCTCGCCGGAGAAGATGGAACTAGCGCTACAGACCTCGGCTCAACACCGGACCTAGACCAAATGACTCAAGAGCTTGCGACGATCATGATTAGCACGAAGATGAGACCCCGAGGAGGCTAAGACGGCCGGTGGCCGACATCAGCGGAGACGAGCTCGCCGACGTTCACAAGCCGAGCGCTACGGCCTACCAAAGTACTCGAAAGTGATGCTAATCGAATCAGGAGATCAAGGCGAGCATACCAGAGGGAAAGATAAAGCTTGAGATGGCCGGCGTTGAGTTAATGGCGGGCGACGGCGGACGGTGGCTTCCTGCGCACAAAATTCAGCACGAGATGAGCATCATAGACCGAAATTCGAAGCTCAGGCGTGCTCACGAGTTCACAAGGAAGCTTGCCCTTCTGCTTATGACTACGGAGCAACGACAGCGATGGCGAATTGCGAGCTCCGGCGGCGGTGGCAATGGCGGCTAGGGTTCCGGTGGTTGCTGCGACCCGAGGCGAAGCAAAGGCGGCTGCTAGGGTTGCGGTTAGGGCTCATGACGCGGATTGAATCCTTAAATAGCCCGAAGGCGAGGCCGTGCGACCGAGCGTGGACGTCGGGTCGAGGTGACGCGGTCGGACTCGGTGTCGAGCTCGCGTCCTGAACGGAGGTGGAAGGAGATGGGGTGGGCTCCACCTGTCAGCCAGCGCGAGAGAGGAGAATGCGGACGCAGTCGACGCGGCCGTCTGGCTTGATGGGCCGCTGGCCTGTCGGCCCACCATGAAGGCGACGCGCGCGCGGCTGTTGCGGGCTGAAAGGAAGTAAGGAGAGAAGAAGGAAAAAAAACCTTTTTCTTTTTATTTGAACCCATTTCAAATGCATTTTTAAATATATTTTGAATTCCACTTCAAATTCAAACACCACACAAGAAAAATATGCATCAACATGAATGCTCAAGCATGTTTCTACCATGATTCAACTTTATTTTCATAAAAATATTTATTTTGCTTAAATTATTTATTCTCTTAAAATTCATTTTGCCTATTTTTGAAAATTAAAAAATCTAGGGTGTTACAAATTATAATTTGGAATGCAGGGAGTATCAAATATATGTTATATGAAAAAATAACACAACTAATAAAATCCTAAAAGCAGGTTTAATTTGAGAAAAAAATTTCTTAGCTCGGAAACTAGTTTAGTAGTTTTTTTCCTAAAATCACGCCTAGCTTCAAATAACTTGTTTTTTTAAGCATCTTATCTGAGTACAACTGCATTATCCGTTCGTACATGAACACACACCCACACAACACACGCACACCCTGCACACCACGCGTGTACAAACAAGACCTACAACTATACATAGATTGGAAGACCGCGTCCGCGTGTACAAACAAGACCTACAACTATACATAGATTGGAAGACCGCGTCCTTCTTAAAATCACCGGGGCCATCCATGGCTCCGTAGCCGACGGACGCGTCGCATTTCCTTTGAGGCTTCACGCAAAAGATGCTGCAGATTAAACGGGAATAAATTCCCTGGTGAGAGACGGGAGTCGGATTCCATGAATCGAACCCTCGCTGGCGGCCTGCACACCTGGCTGGCTAGCCATCCGAGACCAGCTCGGTTCTCAAATACTCCCTCTGTCTCTTTTTAATTATCGCTTACGCTTTCTAAAAAATATTGACCGGCAATTATATTAAAAAATATTAATATTTATACTATATAGGATCATTAAAAAGATCTTTAAATTTAGTTTTTTAACAAATTTATTTGAAAATACAAATATTACACATATTTTATACAAATCGAGTCAAACTTGTATGCGATAATTAAACAGGGACTGCCCTATCTGTATGCCGCCAGCCTGCAATCTGGCCGTAGATTCTCCGAGCAAAGGCCCGCGATTGATGTCTCCGCTTCAGTCGCTGGCAGATACGGAGTCCGCGTCCACTCTCCTCAGCTAGGGTTTCGGACTCGACGCCTTTCCTCAATCAGCTCCTTCCAGCCCCGACGCTCCGGGAGGCCAGCTCCACCTCCCAGCGCCCCCTCGCCGTCAGCCGCCCCCGCCGTGGCCCCATCGGACCCGCTACCGTGGCCCCCGCCGCTGCTTCATCACCCAGCCCTGCCGCCCACAGCGCTGCTCCCGACAGCCGTCTGCCTTCCCAGCGGCGCGCCCCTCCGGCTTCCGCCACTCCAGATCCGAGGCAGGTCAGCGCTGGGGACGCAGCACTAGCGCCAGAGCTGTTCACTGAGCTGACAGGTATGCCCATGCTTACATTTCTTCCCGAATTTCGAATCCGAAAGGATGAGCAGCTTGCTTGCTTAAGCTGTTAAGCATAGGGAGGGAAGGCGGAAATCGCATTTATGTGCAGCTCCTGTGAATTTACATTCATTCGTGCAAGTTCATTGCTGCAAATATCCTGTGAAGTTGCATGATCTTTTTATCCATCTCGTTTACTTTAACCTGGAAAGTACTTGTAGAAAGAAAATCCCAACATGTAGGCTGTTGTCATTGCTCAAAAAAAAAACATGTAGGCTGTTGTCCAATGAGCGCGCTCTGTAATTAAGACAACATCATTTGTTTAATTTTACTTAACATTGCCCATTTGTAAACCTTTTTGAAGCATTTGTGTACCTTGGATAACATGTGATTACTGGAATCTGGTGTTTGTGATAACGATTTTGCAACCAGTAACACTGTATGCCACACTTCTTCGCTTCAGGTTCTTGAGAAGAGGAATATAATCATGGATGTCATGCAGACTAGTGACTCTTCACATCATGGAATTGTAGAAAATAGCCCGTACAGACTTCCATATGATAGACATGCAGAAGGTGGTCAACTTGGTGCTTCATGGTATTTTAGCAGAAAAGAAATAGAGGAGAATTCTTTATCAAGGAGAGATGGCATTGATCTGAAGAAAGAGAATTATCTTCGCAAGTCATATTGCACATTTCTGCAGGATTTGGGGATGAGGCTTAAAGTGTAAGTATATATCATACCACATTTGTATTTCCTGAAAATACAATATCCATTCTCTTGTAACACCTTTAGTTGTTATTTTCAAATTTAGTTAGATGACCTGCTATTTTTCTGGAGCGTAGTTTTCCTAGGGCGAATCCCATTTATCCCCTAAACTTTGGGGGTGGAAGTTCAGATTTCACCCTAACATAAGACCAGATATCTTTCTTACCTTAGACTTTACACCATACAAACAACACCCTAACTTTGAAAAGTGTTTCTTGCCTATGCGAAAATAATGCATGTGTTGTTTACCATGTATGAGTGGATGCCACTTCATCTTCTTTTAATGTTTCATTGATAAGGAAAAAAGGTATTAGGTCCCATGTTTTGTATGAAGTCTTTATCTCTATGCACCCACAGATTGGTGGTATTGCTTGTGGAATCATGCTCCAGAAACGCTAACTCGAGCTTGCCAGATAGCTAAAAGCACCCCCCAATACCTGCTAGTTGTTATTTGAACGTTATAATTTAGGGTGAGATGTCTTCCAAGGTCCAACTGTTTTCCCCCTGTTAACTATATATAAAGGATTATGACTGATACCATATTCACATCTGTTAACCTGTAACATCTAAATTATAAATGGCAGCATCTTCTTATGGTCAACAGCATCTGAATTATAGATGTGAGTGTTGGTAGATAACAGCCTTTTGTATTCTAGAATAGCCTGAATGGTAAGAGTTTATGTGTTGATAAAATGTTTGATGGATGGTGGTAAGGCTTGTGCCAAGGGCACACAGAATACAAAAGAGTTCAGTATACATAAAATGGATTTATTGAGAGATCAAGCATACTAGTAGAGTCGGTTGCCTAGCACACCTTGGCACTAGGGACCACCCTCAATGGATCTTTTATTATGGCACTATGTCTATTTAATACTTTGTCCTTCTGTATATTGAATGGACTCTCCAGTTTCTCCTGGTATTTTAGTAGAACTATTGAGTACCATCTTTGATTCTTTATAGTCGATACAAATATGTGTTATCTTCCTGTTTTAGACAGTTTATTAAGGTCTTATTATTTAGCTGTTCAAGTTGATTTCTATGTATGCATTGAATCTTCGTTAGTTCTCTATATGAATGCTTAGTTTTCTGTGCTTGCAATTTAGATCATCTGGTACCAAATAGATCTAATTTGTTGATTTTATTGCACACACTTGTTAATTCAATTTTATATCTGATAGTTGACATATAATTGTCCACAACTGTGCTCCGTTTGTTAAAAATAAATAAATTAAGACCTGATGGTTTCATGAATCATGAGCACAAGTGTCAAATGGGTAAACAGCTTCATTGGTAATCAATGCAATAGCAATTGAGGGATGGCAACTTTTCTACTTTAATACTGGTTTATATTGTGGCTGCTAGTTCTTGCTTAGCATGTCATGAGCACTTGGTCACATCCTTGTTTGTAGTTTGGTGGAACAGATGATGCACAACATTGTTTAGCACTGTATTTCAGTTGCCTGACTGCCTGAACATAACTGTATTTTGATTTTTTGATTGTCTACTAGCTGGTAAACATGCCTGCATGTTACTGCACAGGTTCTAATGCCGACTAACTCTGTAATGTAGGCCTCAAGTGACAATTGCTACTGCTATAGTGTTCTGTCATCGGTTTTTTCTTCGTCAATCTCATGCAAAAAATGACAGACGGGTAAGTTTGCTAGATGGCTTTTTAACCTGTAGACCTCTGTTTTTTTTATAAAACGATTGTAAAGAGTAATTTTCTTTATACACATCACTTGGACACTTTGGTCTACATTGTAGTGAGCAAAGTCTCAGTATGTTGTAACTGGTAAATCTCCGGCGCTTACAGTGTGGTACCACGTACATGTGGAAGACAAAAATATGTTTTCACATATAAAACACATGTTTTATTAGATGTATCAAAAAAGAAAATCCTCATTATTAAAAATTTAAGTTTGTTGTCAATTTAACATTCTGGTGCAGCTTGCTTATTTCTCCTTAATAGTTATTCATCTGCTAATGAAAGTTTTAATATATAATAAGTTCATTATAACATGCAGACAATTGCAACAGTATGTATGTTCTTGGCGGGAAAAGTTGAAGAAACACCTAGACCTCTGAAGGATGTCATACTTCTTTCATATGAGATCATCAACAAAAAAGATCCTGCTGCAGTTCAACGAATAAAGCAGAAGGTGATTTGATTTAGAGCATTTAATATCTTGATATTCCTGTTCTAGGTAATCCGAACTTTGTAACCTATGATGTTATTATCCTTTTCTCCTATTATTATTTATTATTCTGTTGATTGATGACGCTTCCTTTTCATTTCTCCTATGATAGAACTTTTTTTTTGATTTTTTAAAGGCATGGCTAGAACTGCTCTTTTTTTATGCAATTTTACATCCTGATTGCTTTGTCACACACAACAATAATTGAGGCCGTTTGTTTTGTTTCTTCAGGAAGTATATGAACAACAGAAGGAACTTATTTTACTTGGGGAACGTGTTGTGCTTGTAACACTTGGTTTTGATTTGAATGTGAACCATCCTTACAAGCCCTTGGTTGAAGCAATAAAAAAATTCAAGGTTGCTCAAAATGCACTTGCTCAAGTTGCCTGGAATTTTGTCAATGATGGGTATGCTAAAATTATTCTTCCTCATTACAAATAGTAATACACAAACATGCCAATTTACTACTCCTTAAAAGGGGTGTACAGGCTCCGCACTTCACTTTGCCTGCAATTTAAACCGCACCATATTGCGGCTGGCGCAATCTTCCTGGCTGCGAAGTTTCTCAAAGTCAAGCTTCCATCAGAGGGCGAGAAGGTCTGGTGGCAAGAGTTTGATGTAACTCCGCGGCAGTTGGAAGGTTGATCTCTAGATGCAAAGTCACTAGTGCGCACCTTAACTGCACTACTGTAAAATTTCATTTTCGTGAGTGCTAGTTTCCTAATAATTAGCTATCTAGTAATCCCATGGAAATTGGATTGCCAAGGATAATTGGCGTGTCCAAACATGATTGTGGAACTAAGATAGGTTGAAGGCACACACAATTCCATGATCGATGGCTCTATACTAAAGGCAATCCCATTTGACTTTAGATGCATTCTGGGGACATGCCAAGTACAGGTATAATTGGTTGGTGATGTCATTTTAGTGTATTTGTTTAGTTAGATCTTGCCAATCTTGCATATTTTCTATATATCTTTTTGCCACCATGATGCTTCTTTTGGTCCTTTTCTTCACTTCTGATGCTATATTTTTTTTTTGGAAGATATTTTTTATGAATTATACCATCAAAGATACATGCTTATGCTTTGTGTTTTTGGTTACTCCTTTCAGTGGTTAGCAACCAGATGTTGGAACTCTATGAGCAAAACCGTGTTCAACCACCACCATCACAAGGTAATGATACTGAAGGCAGTTCTGCAAGTGTTGCGAATCAACGTGCTCCTGGTAAAGTTCAAGGAGTAGCTGATGAACCTCCTGCCCATGAACATAATCAAGCACCCAGACAAACGAGCCAGCAGAACATGTCAGGCCACCATGGCTATGACCACCCTCATCCGGAGAAGCAAACGAGCCAGCAGAACATGTCAGGCCACCATGGCTATGACCACCCTCATCTGGAGAAGCAAAACTATAGGATACCTCCAAATGAAGCAAGGGATGGCACTGCTAATAGCAACGAAGGTCCCAATGTGTCATCCTTGATGATGGATGCAATGAAGATGATAAACAAGGATAAGGTGAAAGCAGCCCTGGAGAAGCGGAGGAAATCGAAAGGTGACCTTTCAAGAAAGGTTGATGTGATGGATGATGATGATCTCATTGAGAGGGAGCTGGAACATGGTGTGGAGTTAGCTGTTGATGAGAAGATCAAGCAGGAGAGAAGGCAGAACCGGCCTCATTCTGCGCACCGTGCAGACCACCGTGAGAATACTGAAGAAGGTGAACTGTCCTTGAACAGTCAAGAATACCATTCTTCGGAGCATGACAATAGGAAGAGTAAGGATGTGCATGAGCACCGGAACTATGATCGCGACGAAAGGGACCTTAAAAGGCTAAGGTCTTGAGAGTTACACCATTGTGGGAGTCAAATGTTGTTTGGACTATAACATGATGTGGAACCTGTCTGTCACAGGTGTACTTGTGCTGGGGGGATTTGAACTCTACATATATAAGTTAAGATTAAGATGGTTTCCCCACATTATTGAAGCTGCATCCTACGGCTATCTGAAGTGTGTATGTATTTATTCAAGGTTACCTGAACCCTAATGGTAGCATGTGATTTTATTATTCGTCTGTCTTGGACTTGGAAGACTGATACTGGGGATGAGATCGATCTGCATAGATTATTGTGGATTTTGATACCATGTGATGTGCATGTTCTCTCCTTCCTATACAAATGTAAAGAAACACATACCTATAAAAGTAAAAAAGAGCAGCATGTGTAGGTGCTGTCGTTTGCTCGTTCTATGGGCATACGTACAGGAGTACCACCTATTTATCGCTGCTTGGAACATGATAACTTTTATACACTTGTTCGGCTGCCACTCATTCACAGCAAAGCCAGAGAGCAAAACACTGTAGAAAAGCAAACGAAGCAGCTGCACACATCTCTGGGGTCTGACCTTGAGATTTAGGTGGCACAAGGCAGAGTCTTAACATTATCTATTCCTGACCAATACTCCTGTCCAAAACAGGCATCGTTTTAGCCTGAGCATCAAAGCCCTCCGCTGTTCTTAATGAATTTGAGGATGCCTTCGCATGGTCGCACTCTACTGCAATGAATTCGATGAGAATATGACATGATGAGGAACTGAGCAGCGCCGTAGATAAAAGGACCGCAGCACTTCCTGACCCTAGGAAAATCGAAAAAATCAATGTCGTAATAAACTTTTCGACTTTCCTCTGCAGTCGTTCATCTGAACCTTCCACTTGACGCTCACAGGCCGATCAAGTACAGCAGCCTGGCTTGTCGCCAAAAAAAAAAAAAAAAAAAAAGCAGCCTGGCCATCTCAAGTTCTCAACCCAAGGACGCAACGCGAGGTCTCTTGGGCCAGCTGGGCGCTCGGTCATTCGTGGTCGCCGACTCGCCGTTGTCTTTGTTTCGGATCGGTGCTCCTCTCTCCATCACGCAGCTACAGCTCGCCGGCTGCTCTCCTCCCCGCCACCGAGCATCACCTGGTACGCCCTCCGCTTGATCTTCCCTTCCTTCCGTGCGAAGCCGTACGAGCAAATTTTAACGCAGTTCGTGAGTACTCCCTCCGCTTGATCTTCCCTTCCCTACTGTGCGAAACCGTGCCTCCAAACCCTAATATACTATCAGTATTCGGGTCTGAATCTAGTTACAAGTGTATACGCATGTATTATGCCTGCTAGCTTCGATTGCTTTGCAAAAATTATCAGGTGTACATTTATCCTGCCCCTGCTTGACAGAGCAAACGGAGCAAGGACCAAGGAGATAGATTAAGAATGGCTGCGCGGGGCAGTTCTATGGCCGCCGAGGATGACTACGAGGTACATCTCAGTTCTTTGCTCTCTTCCTGGCTGCTGCTATGTTCCCCACTTACTATTGCGATTAAATTGTACTGATAGTTGAGACACATGTAGAGTTACGGCCTTATTGAGCAACAGGGAATTGCTAGATGGTGGATGAACAAGTGACATATAGGGCAACATATTTAGGTGGTAAGGTAGAATTGGAGTATCTTTTGTTGTTGGGTAGATTTCTCGGTTGATGACTTCATGTATACAAATTCCAGCGATACAATTGTTCTGAGAAAGATTAGTAGCTTTGTACTGTTTTTGGATGTGATTAGATTGAATAAAAAAACAATTGTCAACATATTTTTTGGTGATAGTGCAAGCTTTAGTGCCTAGGTTATTAGAGCTAGATATACAGAATTGTAGCAGTATAAGCACATACTCCCTCCATTCCAAATTTCAAGTCGTTTGGGCTTTTTTTAGATACATAGTTGCTTTTACTATGTGTCTAGACATAATGTATATGTACATAGCAGAAGCTATGTATCTCAAAAAGCCGGAACAACTTACATTTTGGAATGGAGGTATTATTTGTTTTGAGTTACATTGGACTCTGACTACATCATGATGTTGAATCATGTGGCAACAGACTAATGGGGTTTTGCAGAGGATGCAAATATCATCCACATTAACATAGCATTTTTTTTGTCACATCCATATAGATCTAAATTTACTCTTAATTGAGATTGTATGTGCTCTTATAGTGGTGATGTGATGCAGACTGAACAAAAGAAGCAAGCTGCTGCAGATGTTCTTTTTCACTATTCACAATTTGTCATGGTCTGCATTGGTGAGGATGTTCGCCCTACTGATCTCAGGTTGCATCTTATGAAGGTATATTTATATTTGTTATAATCAAGGTTGACCTTTGTGGTTCCTCTATCTTGTGAATTTATCATATGCTTTTCTTTTGCGAAGAATTGTTTTTTTTTCTGGAACATGCAGGAAACTGTGTATCATTGCATTAAGAAGAAAAAAGGGGACCCTTACAAAACACCACACACACCCAAAAGGAAACTACAAATCACCTTCGTGCCAGTATAAGAAAAGGATACAACCTAAAAAAACATACACACCTTACTGAGTCGGCAGACAACTGGGTGAAAAGGTAAAAATACCTTTAGCCCCAGCCAAACCCCACATATTTTTTTGATAAGGGAACCCCACCACTAGCAAGCAATAAGGCTCTAGCCAAACAAGGAGGTACACCATCAAAAACACATATATTGCGGTGATTCAAAATGGTCCAAGCCCCAAGAATCACAAGGGAGTTGAGGCCATTTTGCAAATAACTCTTCTCCAATCTGAGGGGCAAGGATATGTAGGCCTATTCTTTCGAATAATCTGAACCAAAGTCCGCTGGCAAAGACACAAGAAAGGAGAAGATGGTTTATGGACTCCTCAGCGTGATCACAATGAGGACACCTCTCTGGATGAGGGAGCCCTCGCTTTGCCAGTCGATCGGCCATCCAATACTAGCCACATGAAGAAAAGTATTGTTCCCCTTGTAGATAAATTATTTTTTCTTGTTAGTTTGCTTCTTATTTGTCGTTTGCATGACTATTTGCTGGTGACAATGTACTTTATGTGTCTAGATACTAAAATTAAGAGGTGCCTCTACATATTTAGTGAGAAAGGGTAAGCGATAACAATGGTTGCTCGGCTAGTCCAAGCAAAGGTTAAAGGTATCCCCAAAATCAGTCATCTACGTTTTATAAAATGTTCTGCTTTATCTTCTTGTCATGTGTGCACCTCTTCTCTGTATTTTTTGGTTATTCATAGACAGGTCTCATAATTTGTACAAAAGGCTGTATTACAAGCAATTGGACAGATGAAAATTTTTTTAGTATTCCCATTGTTCCCGCCATCTCCATCCTAAGCAATGGCAACTGTTGGATACAACCACTGTTTTAAACTTGTAATAACCGAGAAAATGGCTATTATAGTAATTTCATCAAATCAACTGGCTATTCTAAGTTGAGAGGTCAAACCATATATACAAATAATATCCACTTTATTTTTGTTTGGTGAGCTATAAAGAGGAATTTGAGTTGGATTTATTTTGATCCTATGTGACAAGCTTGGTGATCCTTAATTTATTTTGTTTTTCTGTCATACGGATTCTTGCCTGATTCAGTTTTTTCTATGGAACATTTTGCTACTTGCTTTGAGTTGTTGGGATAATATCTGTTGCTTCTATGTTGTTTCACTATCAGCAAATGATTTACCTCTTGCCAGACCCTTTCATTCTTGTCAGTTGGTTTTGTTGCTTGTTTGGGGACTTGAGGCAATTAGCTGATTTGTCTGTTGACCTAATTTTCTCTAACTCAAGTTATGACTTGGGTTAATAATTGTTAGCAGTAAGCCAGTAACTCATTGTATAAAGTCTTAAAAAGGAATAAGAAAAAGTTACTGTTTCTAGGAAAAGCTCTGAGGAGATGACCTTGTTCATGGCTCACACTGCAAAAGGTGAGTTGCATACCATTGGGGTCAGCACCCTCGGTGACGAACATGCTTCTGGCACAGTCTAGTAATTAGCGGGAGTCTTTTTCAACTCCTTCTCTTTGGGATTCCCCCTAGAGGATACCACGCAGGTCGTCACTATAGCCGAAGTATATTCCAACTCTTTTACCTCCTTCACTATATGATTTCTTCCCTTTCGGCGGTGAAATCAAACCGTTACAAACAATCTGAGGCAACCACAAGCTCTAGGGTGTTAAGCTTCCAATGCATTTAAACATAATTGGGATGACTCAGAAATTAAAACGGTGTGGTACTAGTGTCAAATTTATGTGCCTTAGTAAAGGCTTTGTGATACAGAAGTTCCTCAGCTTTGTGCATAAGGTGAGGTGTGTGTCACTAGTCACCACATCAGTGACTAACTCATTGCGTAAACTTCATGATTGGTTTGGGAGTTCCAAGTTGCATGGGATTTAGTTGGTGTAATGACTATATAAATTGATATACAATTTGTTTGGGTAAGCAATAAGATTCGACTATGAGTTGTGACTCTTTCTCTCCTCTTCTCCTGTCCTATGATGCGGTTTTGTAATTTTGTTCTTGATGCTTGCTGTGGTCCATAAGGCTCATATGATAACATGCATCATTTGCGTTCGGTTTTCTGTAGGAAGTTTCAGGAATGCCCACTTCTCTGAAGGAGCCTCAACAGCCTGCTGCCTTGCCGGCTTCCAGTGGCGAACCGTCTTCCTCTGGAACGATGAAAGGCGACAAGAATGAAGTCTCCTAAGCTTCATAAATTATTACCCAACTCAGGCTGTTCGGAACTTCAGATGATGTGGCCCACTTGCATTGTAGGAATGTAAATATATTAGGAACATTGTTCATAGCTGTCTGCTGTTCTGCTGCTTTAGCTTCTTTCGTGACAGCCTGCTTCATGTTTGAATCCATTTTTATTCAGGGGGCAGTAACGTAAATGATGTTGTATTTTTCTTAATGAAAATGCAAATGCTGTATACTCCAGTATGAGATGATAAAAATAAGGGTACTGTGGTGAGTTGCTAGGTATCTACACCTAAAGATCCAATAAATCCCATCTAAATTTTAGCACACAGCTAACAATTAGCCCTAGCCAATTCAATCAAAGCCATAACAACAGTTCAAGCAAACATGACAATTCAAAACACAATATTCACCTACCAATCTTTATGTGCTTTTGAGTTTTGAGTACGAGTAGCAATGGTGTGGTGCAGGCGATCACGAAGCACCCGTTTCATACACACGATGAGATTGGGCACAGTTAAAACAGAATGTATCCCCACGCACGCTTAATTTCAGAAGCACTTGATTGGCCTGATGATCTCGTTCTTTGTTAGTCAATTACGGGCTTTGTTTATACATGCTATATGCATGCCATAGTATATTCTCTGTCATATATGGTGCGATCTGATCAGTGATGACGGCAAACTATTGGATTGCATCTACGAGACTTGCTAAAAGTTAGGGGGTTAGAATTTTAGCTTTCGTTCGGATGGCAGTTGTTGCATTAAAACTGTAGTTTTAGATCGTTGCAATTAAAATAGGCATTGCAATTCTCGATCTCGAGGATAAAAATCCAATAGACAAAACCACAAATGCGATAAAATCTAGTCTGTACTAACACGAAGACACAATTTTTTTATAGTCAGACAAGGACAAAAATTTATTATGTTATAATACAAGGACGAATGATAAATCATAAAAACAACAATTTACTTGTATCGGTTGGTTCTATAAGAGCATTGTCTGAAATTATCTTAAATTTCAAGCACCTGAACTGAAATGCAGAAAAAGTGTTAAATAGTAGACATAGCTATGGCAACCATTTGGGTTTGCAATAGGCACAATTGGCCCTACACTCCTTCACCGTCCTGTAGCAGTATTCTTTCCGACTTGCATCAGGGCAGCAGTAGCATTTCTGCAGATAAGGACTGAAGAAATCGCACCTGACCGAAGTGCAAAAAATGAGGGAGACCTGCGTGGAGTTGACAGGGCGACCACCTATGGAATTTGTGTGTTTCATCACTTCATCGATATGAGCTGCATAAAAAAGAAAACTTATAACGATAAGAAGACAGGGTGGCCGTGTATACGTACAGTGTGTTGGCAACGCCAAGGATCCAACGAGCAAGGTGAACAGGAAGATGGCCTTCGCGCTTTTGTCCATCGTACTCGATCTGAGTGTTGAGCTGGACACGAGCACTGAGGAACGAAGGGGGGACACGAGCACTGAGGAACGAAGGGGACTTCTCGCCTCTATATAACCTGCGCTGTAGTGAACAGTTGCTTGTAATTTTGCAACAAGTTATGGGTAGCGATAAATGACATTTTCACCGCTCGCAGGGAGTATCAACTATCGAGCGCCATTGGCGGCCATGGTTGCGCCTCTGAAGCTCGAGAGCAGCTCGGTCCAGACAAGCTAGGAGAAGAAGGGGCGCGGCTTGGGAAAGTTTGGAGGAGAGTCTGAAGATGCTCACCGTCGAAGGAATCGGACCGCGTTGGTCAGGCGTCGGCGGATCGACGGGTGCGAACTCCTCCTTTGCTCAAGAACAGAGGAGGGAGAAATTGGCCGGAGATGATGGACGGCAAGCAGCAGCTCGGGATGGCGTGAAAAAAGCTTTAGTGTAGTGGAGAGGCGAGCAGCGCGGTCCTCATATAGGCGGGGCGGCCCTGGGCCCTGGGCAAGCAGCAGGTGACGAGGCTAGCAAACAGACGGTGTGGACCGTGTGGTCGGTGTCAAGCAGGTATGATGAGCTCCCGCCACCTGCTCCGTTCGGCGCGCCGCGGCGCTGAAATGACCATCGCCTAAGCAAAGTTCGGCGCGCCGTAAGCAAGCTCTAGGGAAGGTTAGGCGCGCTGGGTTGTAGCAACCTGCTCATTCGCACGCGCCGCTGCCTACAGCTACATTCCGGAGGAGCCGAGCCATCGCCGCTTCCCAGCTGCGCTGCGCAGCACCGACGCCGGGACGCCGTTCAGCAGCGTCGCTGCCGGACAATCTCGCATCCGAAAGTGTCAGAGCTCTGTCCTTTCACATACTTGATTCTTGTATTTTGCGTTCACCTCCCGAGTTCACGTACAGCAATCTTTCCATCTATACTCGAATGAACTAGTACCAGCAGCTCGTGGATGCATGTACTCGAATGTTACAATCTTCAGATTAAGTCTGGAAAATACAAATTACTCAAATCCTTGAAAAACTCTGTGTATATGCAATCTAATCTCCAGAAATATTCACATGCAGTTCAGTCGTTCAGATAGGCTAACTTATTTATTACTTCAGAAATGATATGCAGTTCAGAAAAAATGCGTTATTCATTGTTTCCAGCAAATGTTTTGCTTGATCAGAAAATACAAATCCGCGATCATGTGCTGTTAACTGTCTTGCTTCGCTCTGTCTTTTGCCTGACCAAGCGTGGTCACTTTTAAAAACCATGGTCTATTAATCTAACGCTGATACTTATGGCTCGTACGTTTATTGGTTGATGGCAGCCTCTCAGATCTCTGAAACAGAGTCGGGACTCGGGAGCTGCTAGGTTGAACTAGCTCTCCTTGTCTAGGTCTTTCGTTATCTCCTTTCTGAAACTATCATTGTATTTCCGTTTTATATGAATGGAAATGGGGCTTCTTCTGGAAAAAAAAAATGTTGTTAATTGTGTGTAGTAAATTTATTCTTTTTTACAGAAACGATATTTTTTGCACTGTGAAAGCAAATTTGATTTATGTAAAAAGCAATGATAGAACTTGACAAGGGAACACCTCAAGATTGTGTGCAAATCTGATGTATGTGCAGAGCCACATGACTTTGTTTGTGTGTAAATCCGATGCTCCAAAGTCTTGTTATCACTTATCAGTTAATAGAGGGAATATATCTCAACAAAATAACAGGAGACACCAATATTGATAGCTAGATGCCGTGTTAGCTACCTTTTGTATGGTGCTTTACAGTTCATCTCCAGCACCTGAGCAGTGAGCACAAGTCGTTTCTGTCACCATCTGACTTGGTCGCGGATTCCGTTCAACCGAACTGCGGCTATGGACTACAAGTATCAAGTCGTGACTGTTCAGTGAGCACACACACACACGCCCGCACAAGCCGGGCAAGGCCGCAAAGAAAAAGCGTGTGGAATGGCGTCGGTCGCCACTCGCCACTACCTTATATGAGGCCCTGATGCACCACACAGCAACCGAGCAAGCAAGAACGCACGCGCCTCCCATGAGATTCTAAGCGTGTGCCATCCAATGTCTTCCCCACCGATGGAGGCTGGAGCAATCTATGAAGAGCAATGAGAAACTCTCCTGACGTGGTTGATGCAAAATCACTGCTCCTGTGATCTCTGCCTTCACAAAAGGACTAGCTTCTCAAAAATATGAGCGCGCGCATTTGACAGTTGACGCCACCCTCAGCTCCGGCGCTCAGCTACCACCCACATGGCCTCCGAAGCTTTGCTCCGACACCTCTTCTTGCTGACCCTCGTCATGTCGCCTGTTGCCATCGCGGCGGGCGGCGATGACTCCACGGTCGCCGGGCAGATCCGCATAAACTGCGGCGCGTCCGTCTCGGCAACTGACTCGGACGGCCGGGCGTGGGACGGTGATGCCGCCTCCAAGTTCGCGCCGTCCGTGGCCGGCGTCGCGGCCGGCGCGTCCCACGAGGACCCGTCTCTCCCGTCCACTGTCCCGTACATGACGGCGCGCGTGTTCAACTCCAGCTACACCTACTCCTTCCTCACGCGCCCCGGCCGGTCCGGGCGCGTGTTCCTCGGCCTCTTCTTCTACCCGGCCGCCTACGGCGGCCGCGGCGCAACGTCACCGCGGGCGGCGTCACGCTCCTGCGCGACTTCAACGCGTCCCAGACCGCGCTTGCGCTTGACCAAGCCTACCTCGTGCGCGAGTTCCTCCTGAACGTCAGCGCCGGCCGTCTCGACGTCACCTTCGCCCCATCACCATCCTCCGCCGGCTACTACGCGTTCGTGAACGGCATCGAGATCGTGCCCATGCCGGGCGACATGGTGATCACGAAGCCCGTGCCGACGTTCGCCAACGGCGGGCGCCCGGACCCGATGCCGATCCGCGCCGACACGGCCTTCCAGACCATTTACCGGCTCAACGTCGGCGGCACGGCCGTGTCCCCGGGCGACGACTCTGGGCTCCTGTACCGCTCGTGGGACGACGACTCGCCTTACATCTTCGGCGCGGCCTCCGGCGTGAGCTACGGCAAGGACAGCAACGTCAGCATCCAGTACACGCCGTCGGTGCCCCCCCTACGTCGCGCCGGAGAGCTTGTACGCGTCGGCGAGGTCGATGGGCCCGAACGCGCAGATCAACCTCAACTACTCCCCGTCGACGCCGGGTTCTACTACATCCTGCGATTCCACTTCTGCGAGATCCAGTACCCGATCACGAGGGTGAACCAGCGAGTGTTTTACATCTACGTCAACAACCAGACGGCGCAGGAGCAGATGGACGTGATCGCTTGGGGCGGGGGCATCGGCAGGCCGGTGCACACCGACTACCTCGCCGTGACGGCGCTCGGCGCCGGCCAGACGGGACCTGTGGGTCGCTCTGCACCCGGACGTGAGCACCAGGCCGGAGTACTACGATGCGATCCTGAACGGGCTCGAGGTCTTCAAGCTCCAGACGTACAACACCGACAGCCTCGCCGGCCCCAATCCGCCGATCCCTCAGCCGGTGGACGGTGGTCACGCGGGCGCGGCACGATCCAAGATGAAGAGCGGCGCGTTTGTGGCTGGATGGGCCGCGGCCGCTGGTGGCCTCGTTGCGGTGCTGGTGGGCTGGGCTGCCTGTTCATGTGGGCTACTATATGCAGGCGGAAATGGAAGGCCGGATCGGCTGTTGTCCACGTGCCTGAGCCCGTTCATAAGACACCGGCTCCTTTTCTCCATAGCCCAACTGAAAGCTACGTTTACTCCATTACGGCCCAGAAATGATCGAAGGCCGAAACTGTATACTTTAATAAGGGACATTTGTAGCCCAACCCCAAACTTTCTTCTCTGCTCCCTGCTCTTCAGCTTCATTTCCATGCGTGACGTGCGAATGCGCCGGCGGCCAGACAGATGTTTCAGGTTAGGTTGCCGCTGCTTTTCGCTCGTCTTGGTGAACAAACAACAAGCTGGTAACAAATCTGGGCGTTTCCGCCTCCGATTCCTCGTCACGGAGTAGGCACTTGGCCAGAATTCGTGGTGGACCAACCGAAATGGAAGCTTGGAAGGGTGCTTTCCGTGTGGATCCAGGCAAGAAAGCGCCCGTGTCTCGCGACAGCATTCCCGGGCCGGCGATGTCGTCACGGGGAAATTCGGAGATCGCGTGGTGTCATCCGTGGGCAACCGATGTTTGGACACGTCTGCCTGGTTGGATTTCTCCCAGCAGCAGGAGTTCCAGATTGCTTGTTGTGCTGGTGTAAGTTTAGTCATTGGTCTGAACTGAATCGATTACTCGTCAGTACCATTCCATGGCACGTCGGCAGGTAATCAACATGACAACATCTATGCGGTGATGCTCTTTTTCAGTCTAATATGAGATTTAGTAGGTGGGTGCAACCATTGCACGGCGGTGTCTTGCTCGTGTCAGTAAGCTAATCCATTTTACCAGATGTCATTTTCCAGGTGACCTGCAAGAGAAAAGGTGAATGCTCTGCGACAAGGAGACTGACAGGACAGTTCAAGTGCAATTTTGGTGGCGCCTACAGCGAGAGTTGGAGAGCTACTCCATTCGAATGTTTCAGGGCCTGGCACTGGCTCATGAGAGCGGACTCCAGTAAGATCGATCGATCGATCGAAAAGAAATGGGCGGACACAGTGCGCAAGTGCATCGCATGCTCATCATAACTGAGGCGGCAAAAAGGCAGCGCCATGAGGCAGGAATTCATCACCAAAGCGCCGGTCCTTTACACCCCTCCTCCCACCGATATGGCTCTCCGATCGATCCACCTGTAGCCACGGCACGGCGAGGGAGGTGAGATCCATCGGAGAAGCAATGCAATTGAGAAACCCGACCCCGGCGCATGCTAGGTGTGCAAGCCAAGCAATCCTTTTTCGCGATTCCTTTGCTTTGGATTAAAAGGCACGGACGGGCCTCTTGATCTTTCGCGCACTAACGAAAGACACCTTAGCGCCTTGTCTTTGTGAGCTTGTGCTCCGTACTGGGGGCAAATTCTTTGCTGTCGTTTTTACACTAAGAACAGAAGCATATTGTTAGGTTATATATAGCAGACTGTCAGTCATCACTCATCAGTAACTCCCAGCTCTGGGACTGGTTAGCTTGCTTCCAAAACAAGAGTTCTTAAATCTCAAACAGGGCTGTTTAATAGTACCAATAGTCTAACATCCCAGACCATGCAGAGCAGTTTTGATTCCTTTTGACGCCCATCAATTGTCAACTACCAGTACTGCTAATCTACTGATTACTGGTCGGTACAAAAAATCAATACTCCTCTCATCTGCACGGCCTATGTACATGTGGTGCCGCCTGTGGATCCAAGTGACTAAATGCAGAGCTAATCATGGATCTCCGACTCGTTTCTAGAAATGCCACACCACATCTATCATGATGTACTACTGTAAGGGGCGTACCTAGTGCAGTAGGCTCCCATACTGCGGAGTCTGGAGAAGGAAAAATAGTCAGCAGCTATCCCTACACAAATGTACAGAAGTTGAGGCTTGAATTCTGAACCTCTTAGTCACAGGCGGTAAAGCTTAACACTCTTCCCCTCCATCGTTTTCCTTTTCTCCCTCTAGCTCTAGGTCAGGTGTTCTTACAATTGTCAGATGACGACACGTCATTTTACTCATTACTCATCATAAGGATGCAAGTGGCCCACGAATTGCGACGTGTTTTACACAGAGGGTAATACCTTGTATTGCACATGCAAATGAAATATTTGGTGGCATTACACTACAGCATGTGTAGTACCATGAGTCGACAATACGTGCACGCGGTGGCGCTTTACGCTACCTATCGGTACGTCTCCGCATCCGATGGCTTTTATAGCTAGGCTAGCTTCCACTAATGCTGTATAGTTCGGTGGAATACAGAGGTGCAGCAGTGACCGTATACCGGTGCGATACGTACGTACAACCGTAATGCTGTCGATCTGGTTTTTTTTTTTTCGAATTGCGATGGATTCGGTCGGATTGATGGCTCCATGTACTGTAATCAATGCTCGTCGGTCACTGCGACACTCCATCTCCGTCGATGCATGGATGGATGTGCTATTAAGAAAGAGCAGAGATCAGTTTTACGCAATTACACAATCCGGCCTAGTCTGTTCAGTCTAGTTGTGCAGTTGCGGAGTGCAGACGTGGATTGGTTTACACGACTGACCTCCTCCATTCCGGCAGCTTGGGATAGGAGTGACTCACCGAGGCACCGAGCTGAAGTTGAGCACACCCGGCAAGGCGGCAACCACTATTTACTCCCGCGCCGGGCCTCTGTTTCCGCACCGTGCCACGCTCTCCAAAGATCCGCGCGAATAAAAGCCGTGGCACCCCTGTCCCGGGTCTCGCGGTGAAATGAAACCCATCGTCCCTGTCTAGGCAGCGGCAGCTAGCCTCGCTCGCCATGTCCTCCTCCGCCTCTCTACAGCCGCCGCCCGCCGGTGCAGTCGGCGGCACCTCCCCCTACTCCGCGTCCACGTCCTTCCTCCCCTCGTTCATGATCATCGCCGCGCTGCTCGCCTTCGTGTTCCTCGCCTCCGTCTCCATCCACCTCCTGCTCCGCTTCCTCTCCGACCGCTCCTCCTCCTCCTCCTCGTCCGAACCTCCGCTCCCGCGGACGACCCACCGCCGCGACGAGGCGGCAGGCTCGGCGTGGGGTACGGCGGACGCGTCGTCCGCGGCGAGGCCTGCCGCGGCTGCTCCGGCCGACGACGACGCGGGGAAGAAGGCAGCGGCGGGGTGCGACGACGAGAAGCGGCGGCTGATCGACTCGCTGCCGCTGTTCACGATGGCGTCGGCGCTCGCGGCGCTCCCCAAGAGCTCCCCCGACTGCGCCGTGTGCCTGTCGCCGTTCACGCCCGACGCCGAGCTGCGGCTGCTGCCCGCGTGCCGCCACGCGTTCCACGCCGCCTGCGTCGACGCCTGGCTCCGCACCACCACGCCGTCCTGCCCGCTCTGCCGCGCCGCCGTCGTTGCGTTCCCGCACCCCTCGCTCTCCGCCATGCTCGCCGACGCCACCGCGCAGCATCAGCGGCCGCCGCCGTCGGCGTGGACCAGCAGGGACAGGTCCGGGTCGAGCTTCCTCGTCGAGATGGGCCGCACCGTCAGCAGCCGTGGCTCGCCCGCAGCCGCCGGCGGGGACAGGGACAGGACCAGGAACAGCCGTACCTACTCGCTCGGCTCCTTCGACTACCAGATCGACGAGGAGGTGGAAGCCGTGGTGTCCCGCGTCGCGCGCATCACCGCGAGGGAATCCAGCACCGTGAAGGAGGAGATGGGGAAGGCTTCGGCAGAGGAGGGGTCGGCGCCGGCGCCGTCGCTGTCTCCGCCGCCTCCCGGCGAGACGGTGGCCGAGGCGGCGGGCTCCTCGCGCGGGTGGCTGCGGGAGTACGTGGACCGGCTGGCGTCGTCCGCCTACACGTTGTCGGAGCGGTGGAGCTCGCGCTGGAGCCAGCAGGGGCAGAGCCAGCAGCAGCGGCAGGAAGAGCCGTGGCTGTGGGACGCGGAGGCTGCGGACATGTCGGCGGCGCCGCCGGGGTCCGACGAGGAGGGGGACGAGACGGACTTCATGGTGATGTACCGCTGGATCTCCGGGGTGTAAACGTGACGTGGTCGAGTTCAGGAGGTGAGGTGATCCAAATGTTTGGGAGCCTTCTGTTGACTGTGATGCATGGCGTGGTAGGCGTAAGCATCAGCAGTGACTCACTGAGAGTATCGGCATCTGCACATATTAGTTCATGGATCCTATTCCTCGGAGTTCGCATTTTGGAACGCCGAGGAGATAAGAAGACGCCAAGAAAAACGGATACGAGAATGTGCTTGCATGTTAGTTACTGTAGTATAGCTGTACGTAGAAGTAAGTACTTTTCTTTGGTTCATTGCGTCCCCTTTGTCCTCCAAAGATGTCTGGATGTGGCTGTCATCTGTCTTACACTCTGAGTGTGGAGTGTGGACCGTGTGTTTGTCGCAACTCACAACGTGGCAGTTCTACAGAGTCGCAAGTGCCAGCATGGACTGGAATAGGAGACTTAGTCGATTATGCAGGTTGTCCTTGATGGTTGCTCAGAAAAACCCCTGCCTTGCATACGCAGAGACGCTTGGTTGAAAGAAAGATTGATACTCCATAAAGTACCAGGTGCCACCGTGCACTATCGCAATCTAGCCCGCTGAACTTGGAAGACAGGAAGAGGCAATGCACTGACAGAGAGTGGTCAGGCTGGCCGGTGTCTGTGTGAACCTCGCGAGGGCATGGATTGCAAATTTGCAATACACCTTACTCTTTCCTCCCTTCCAGACTAATTCAAGCGAAATTGTACGCCTACAAATCTTTGCGTGCATGATACTTACAACACACGAACTACGTACGTATGGGCCTCTGTCTGATTCAGAATTTCAGACCAGCGGCAGAGCCAGGATCTGATTCAGATTTCAGACTGTCGAAAAATCTCTTATTATTACATTGTAGCAGGCATTGTCTCGATTGACTGTCACGACGTACACACGAGCCAACATAGCGCTGGAACGGATCTGTGCAATGCGCCAACACATGCCTATTCCCAGCTGAGTCCGGCGCATTAGGACACGAGAGACGCTTGCCGCCCGAGAATGAGCGGCGGCGGCACCATTGAAAGCAGAGCTGGAGCTGAGCGCCCTCACCCGTTTCCCATGCAGGTGCAGTTCAGCTAGAGTAGCGGCGACCTGGGGGCAAAGGCAGTCCCAACTGCGTCCTCCCGAGCCCCTGCCATGACTATGAGCACAGCACACAGCAGGCAGCAGTGGATGTGGTTTGGTCACCAACTGTACCCATCCACGAGGAGCTGAGTGACTTAGGATCATGACGACGGCGGCGCGCCCCTGCAAACCGTGTCGTGGTCAAAGCCACGACACGGGCGTTGTTGCTTCTGGCAGCGAGAGGCAACGACCAGCTAGCGCCCCCCGCCGGCCCGTATGGTTTGGTTTGGTGCAACGATTCCGGCGGAGCTCTTGCCACTTGCTAGTACGTACAGTACTAGTTTTCACGCTCCACCGTCGTGTTTAGCTTACCAATACCATTTAGGTAGCTGGCGGCCGGGAGAGCACTAGACACAGCAGCAGCATGCAAGCACAACTGCTCGTACAACATTTTGTTGGTCTGACCACTCACACGAAAGACACTGGTACAGGACTACAGGTGCTGGAGGAGCTCCAGGCTAGTAGAGTGGGTGGCGAATACCGACAAGTCCAAAAAACGGGCGTTTCACCTCTCGAGTGCTGAACGTGTCGTGAACCCAATTTAGGCACTTCTAAAGTTTCAACCAAGAATACCCACAAGGGAAACTGGGGGAAACGAGCGCACATCTGGAGATGCATTGGATCGGAGCCACTGAGACTTGCCTCGTCGGGAATGGGGGCTGGATCGGAGCATTTTATGAGCCTCTCTGATCGCGTCTGGATGTGCAGCAGACGAGCAACGCATGGGCTGGTGAACCGTGAGCGCTCGGGGCCGGATCGCCGGTAAGCCTGGGCGTTCAGGTTACCCGAATTTTTCGGATCGGGTAATTCGGGTAATAAGAATTTCGGATAATGAAAAACGTTATCCAATTTTAGTTTCGAAATTTCGGGTATCCGATAATTCGGGTTCGGGTTCGGCTATTCCTGAACTATCCGATATTTTTAAAAACATACATAAATCAGTTTTCTTTCCAAGTTTTCAGCATTTCATAGAAACAAATGTACAAGTAAAACTTTAGCTAGCAAATACCAACGTACTGGCAAAGCTTCAGCTATCAATCAGCTAGGCTTTAGCTAGCAAATATCAACGTATAAGCAAAGCTTCAGCTAGCAAATGCCAACGTACAGGCTACGACGCTGCCGCTCGCCCGCTCGGTCTTGGCTGGAGTCTGGAAGTTGCCTGCGTGTCTACGCTGCTGGGCTAGGGCTGTGTTCGCTCCTGCGTAGTTGATGGGCTTTTGAAAAGATCGGGTGAAACAGGAAATTCGGGTATCGGGCGATGCTACCCGAATTACCCGAACTAATTTCAGGTATCTAAAATCACTGTCCGAACTAGTAATCGGGTAAGTCAGGTTCGAGTAATTCGGGTGCGGGTTTGGATAGTTTGGGTTTAGATCTTAGGTATCGGGTATTATGTCCCGGCTTAATCGCGGGGCCACCACCAACGGCCACCACCAACGACGGCAAAAGCGAGGGGAGGAGGGACGTCAGCCGTGAACGTCTCGGTGTACCAGCTAGGGGAGGAGGGACGTCAGCCGTGAACGCCCTGGAACCGGAGGGCAGCCGGCCGCCGGCGGGAGCGGGCACTCGCTCGGTTTCTTACGGACTTACGGGTGCGGCAACTGACAGCCAAACGGCATCGGCAGCGCCTTTCCTGACGTGTCTGCGGAAATCGTCGACGGCGAGAAACGGTGCCGGCTGCGGCCGCCGCCCGTCTTGCAATAACGTCGCACGCACGTTCCGGCTCGCTGGATTTTTTTTTTTTTTTTTGAGCAGACCGGCTCGCTGGATGCCACAACTGGGGTTATGGCCTAGCGAAAAGAGTTGAAGCCCATTTTCTTGAGAGGAAGTTGAAGCCCACCTAGCAAGTTAATCACGGGCCTGTCTGTTTTGAACTTTTGCAAGTTGGTTTAGTGATTTGACTATTTCGTGTGCTCCCTTCCTTCCAAAACAATCCCTCGTCTGACTTATTCTCAAAAAAAAAAAAAAGAATCCCTCGTCGACTTGCTTTTTTCTTGAATTTATTTCATTGCTTAACGATGGTATTTTGTCAATCTCTAGATCTGATAACCTAGTGTTTGGGAGGCTTTCGTAGTTCAAAGAAATGCAGCAATGAATTTTGATAAAAAAAATGCAGCAATGAATTTTATGATTTTGAAAGATCCTTTCCGTTAAAATCACGAGTGAAGTCTAGTTTGTGAGATCTTGCATTCTTGGCTACCATCATTTATATTATTGGTCTATTATATTTATTGTTGGCTCATGGAATCAAATTTTGTGGCGGGGCATTAATTAATTCCATCATCCAACAATATGATCCATATGTGGCAGGGCAGTACATCATCCAGCAATATAATCCATTTTAGAGTGTATTTGGATCCGCTATTACTAATAGCTAGTTTGCTAACTAATAGCTAATAACTATTAGCTAGCTAATTGTTAGCAGGGGCTGTTTAGATCGACTACCAATACTAATACATTGCTAATAGGTGGTTGATACCTATTAGCAGTCCCAAACTTACCAACGGAACTAAGCCACGAAATTATATAGATCCTATTTAAGATTCATACAGTTAATAGTTAGCTACTAATAATTAGCTTAATTGGACCCAAACTGGTTTAGGCTAGCTAATAGTTAACTAGCAGGTTTGGGATCTAAATTAAGGAACTAATTAGTATCAGCTAACTATTAGCTCCATGGATCCAAATATGGCCTCTTTATATAACAATCTACACACTGGTTACTTTGTCAGAAGCTCAAACACACATTACCTTTCAAAAAGCTTGAGGGAATCGAGGCAAGGAAAGTAGGAAACCATGAAGCTCCTGCAAGCGACTGTCTCCCTGGTCTTCCTCCTCGCCTGTTACACGTCCAATGCTTCTGTCTTACATGACGTGTGCCAGTCCTTCGCCCATATCCGCTACAAGGATGCCGACTACAACTACTGCGTCAAGTTCTTCCAGGCCAACAAGGAGAGCGCCACCGCAGACCACCATGGCCTCGCTGTCATCGGAGCCAAGCTAATCGAGGCAACCGCTAAGAGCACCGGCTCTCTCATCGCCACCATGCTGACCTCGGAGAAGGATAAGGAGCAACTGAGTTGCCTTGTCACGTGCGGCAAGTGGTACTTGGACGCCATGGACGAGGTCGGCAAGGCGGCGAAGGGCATCGTCTCGAGAACGGATGGGGGCGTAGAGGACGCTGTGACGGCACTTGGCGGGGCGCTGGACGCGCCCTTGGACTGCGAGGATGGCTTTGAGAAGCTTCACAAGCCGTCGCCACTCGCTCCGGAGGATGCCAGGTTCCGCAAGGAGACGGCCATCACCCTGTTTGTAACGGGGACGTTACTCCCCCAAACCAACAGCTCTAAGTTAGGGATGTAGAGTCCTTTGTAGAAGATCAATAAATTAACTACTATGGAATTTTGTAAGTTTGTAAACTGGTATCAATAAACTCGCAATCTCGGACGAAACTTCTTCATGCAACTGTTCCGATGATTAATTACATCGGTGCTTATGAAAATACTACTAACACACAATTTTACAATTTAGGTCATGTGAGATATTCCGATTTTGGTGCATGTTTTGAGGAGTTATGGCACTATAGCGGACCCCCAAAAGTCAAGGCTCCGGCAGCTTCTCTTTTCATGTTGTTTGTATCGGCGCCAGAGCCATTTTTTTCATGCTTAAGTGTTGTATACAATGTTAGTGCTGCACAATACCCGCATGTTAGAGCCGGAGCCCCTAGCAGGAGCCAAAAAACACTTGGAGTACTAGATGACATCAGTATGTCATATAGATTACCAAAATGCTGCATGACATTGTGTCAAGTTGAACCTACTTATCAAAATGTTGTCATATAACATTATGTCAAGCTATACCTATTTGGGTAAATGTTGTCATGACATCATGTCAAGCTGAACACACTAATGAGTAACGTTATTAATCTTCTATTTCCCTGCTCTTGTCTCCGTTTAGCGATGGGATGACGGGGAAACCTCGACGAGAATGGGCATAGGGTAGCGGCCGGTGTGGTGTGGAGAGTCAGGACTCAGGACAAGAAAAAAAAACATGCCTACGTTGAATATGTTCCAATTTAGTTGGGCATTATAAAGCCGAATTCTGACGGAGCGAAGCGGAGGCTCGTCGCCGAGGGGCTTGGTAGGGTTCCACTGAAATCGCTATCTTCTAGCCGCCGTATGGCATTGTAACCCAACTATTGATAATAGTGAGGAGTGTTTGTTGGCTGGCGCCGTGGGTTTTCTCTTCACATTGGAGGGATTTTCTACGTTAAATCTTGTGTCTCCACTATGATTGATCTCTTGTTTTTTGTCGTTTATCCGCCATCATTCACAACAGCCTAAAGGAAGTTGATGCCGAGAGAAAAAAATTATAAATAAAAAAGCTCCCTACATATACCCATTAATAAAAGATGAGGTTGAGGAGAAAGATGTGATGACCCATATAAAATGTGTACTTTTTTTAGAAAGGCCGCAAAAAGCTTTTGCCGTATTTTTATTAGTAGGATAAGAAAAAAAAAACAGGGTTACAAAAAACATAAGAGAACCCCTAAAAAGTTATAACTCGATACACCACATCTCCACTATCCCTAGAAAAAACAACAAATCAGGGGTGGCATATTCTCCTGCTCAAAACCAAAAAACTAAAAACACCGCTAGCTAACATTAGCATTTGGTTGCTTAGCCCATTGCATCGATCAAACTCCTCTTTACATAGGAAGGCCATCTCCCTTGGTTGAAGACTTTTTATTTTGGAACGTTCTTCTATTTCTCTCATTCCATATATTCTATCAAAAATAGACTATAAGACCGTCGAACCTCCTCATGTTTACTTTATCTATCTTGGTCCGTTAAATTAAGTTTCCTTATTCTAGCACCAAAAGGTAGAATAATGAAGTTGTTTAGGTCTTGTTGGAGATAACCAAAAGACCCGGAAGGCTGGAACTAGTTGCACACAGAATGCCTGTGTTGGAGCGCTGCCGAGCAAATCGGGCATCAGCAATCGACCTGTTTCTGTATGATCACCTAGCGGTTCCACGGATTTTGTACGTGAGTGCTACTCCCTTTGACCGTTTCACAAAAGAGAGTGTATTTGTACCTGTTGGTGGATGCAGGCGGAGCGAAGTTCTTTTGGTCCGCTAGCAGCCTGTTCGTTTGGGCCGAAAATTCCAGATCGCGGGCTTCTAGGTATCTATCCTTTACCTAACCTATATAGCTGTATACCAAAACACGCTCAGGCGTGCGTCCACGTCTCCCCTTTTTCCTCACTGTAGCACCGTAGCTTTAACAGTAACGAGTCATGTGAACAGTACCACCCGCTATGAACAGTACAACCCCGCTAATAAACAGTACAGACCCGTTAGCTAACCCATTATAAACAATACTTAGCCGTAGTAAATAGTTCCAACCCGTTATGTCCAGTATAAACCCATTACTGAAACAGTAACAACCGTTAAGAGCATTGCCTACCTGTTAAATTTTCCATTTTTTCACCCTTTTTTCCTTCCACATCCATCTTCCTCTTTTTTTTCTCCCTCCCCTAGCTCCCTTCCGCCCGCGCGACTGCGCAGGGTTCCGCCTAGTGTACGTATATTTGGGTACTTGGATATTCACTTTATCCACGCTTTTCTATATTATGTACTGTTGAAATTAAGCAAAGTATAATTTTGAACCATGTTTAAGTTCGATTTGGAACCCACAACTATGAAATCCGGTAACAAATGCCCTGTGGTTGTCAAAATCTATGGTTTCTATTTTCTAAAAATAATAAAACTATTGTTTAAAATTTGAAATTTCAAATTAATTTATTTTAAATCAGAAAAATGAAATTTGTTGTAGTTTTCTTCTAAAAGTATTGTCTATATGTTGTTGCTCTATTAGAGATATTTGTATCTTACTATTTTAAATAAATAATGAGCGTGATTACAAGCAATAAACCAATAGGAATAGAAATAAATTAGTTTCAAATAAACTATATGTATCATAAAAATGTAGGTAGCATTTTTAAGAAAAAAATATACTAGTTTCTTTTAATTGTGAGTTTCTGGAGATGAAATCAGATTTTTGTTATTTTTTGTCATGTAGTGCATATGCAAGTGAAATTTACTATTTTCGTATAAATTTTACAAAATGAGTTTGAATATCAAATTTTCTGACATTGCACATTTATAGATGCAAATAGTTTCAAATTTTTTTAAAACTTCTAAGTACGATTTTAATGAGGTTTTCATAGAATGCAGAAGATGTGGTTTGCACTATAGATATAGATATAGATATATGTACTCTAAATAGACTCATTATTCACAATGCATGTAATTGCTAATTTTTTAAATACAATTACTATTTCAGCCATCTTTAGATTTAAGAGTAACATTAATATTCTCAAATACTTGTTTTAATATTTATGCATGGATTTATTACTTTCATAATGCCATAATTTTTTACTTTTGGATTGGAGTAAGATCTTCTCTCTATGAGTAAACTACCGTCCGAATTGAACTTGTGAGATCTTGGCGATATAAAAGAAACGTCGATCATTCATGATAGGATATTTCTAGTTTCCAGGAACCAGCTATAATCTTATTTATTATGGAGTAGTTCAGAAAGGCATCTGCGTAGTCCCTTTGTTTTTTTTTTTTACAAAAGGACATCTGCCTATATATACCCCAAAGTCCATTCTACATCCGCTATCCTAATCGAGATTCCAAACACTCCAAACACACTTGAACTTCGATTTGCATAGACACTTAGGCGGTTAGACCAGCCAAGTTACGGCCATGAAGCTTCTGCAAGCTCTGTGCCCTCTCGTCTTCCTCCTAGCTTGCTCCACGTCCAACGCCTCCGTCTTAGAAGACGCGTGCAAGTCCTTTGCCGCTAAAGACCCGGGCACCGGCTACGCCTACTGCATTAAGTTCTTCCAGGCCGACAAGGGAAGCGCCAGCGCAGACAAGCGCGGCCTTGCCGCCATCGCCGTGAAGCTCACCGGGGCAGCCGCAAAGAGCACCGCCAAGCACATCGCCGCCCTGCGGGCCTCCGAGAAGGACAAGAAGCGGCTGGCGGGCCTCAGAGATTGCTCCGATGTGTACAAGCAGGCGGTGGCCCAGACCGGCGTGGCGGCGAAGGGCATCGCCTCGGGCACGACCCGGGGCCGTGCGGACGCGGTGACGGAGCTCAGCGCGGTGGAGGATGCCCCCGGCACCTGTGAGCAGGGGTTCATGGACCTGGGTGTGTCTTCGCCGCTGGCCTCGGAGGACGCCGAGTTCCTGGAGGCGTCCATCGCGCTGTCTGTAACGGCAGCGCTGTAGGCATCGTCATATATCGACAAAGTGATGAATTATCTAAGGTAGAGTGTGGCATCCGTTTGGATATTGAAATATCCTCTGTATTTTTATGAGCTTAAATAATTTGAACAAATAAACTTTGCAATCTTCATTGAATTTTTGTGATTAATTATCGGGCTTAAGAAAACTGCAGGTCATGATCAAGCTGATACGGATCAATCCATTTCAGCATTACTTGGGGATGATGCCAATCCATTTTTGAAACGGAAAAGAACTAGGAAGATACCCATCGAACCTAATTATATTGCTCGACCATTTGTGAGTCGATATAATTAGGACATGCGTGAATTTAGTTTTTTAATCATCGGACAAACCCATCAACCGTGTCTCACAGTCACAAATAAACAGCTCTAGGTTCATCCCTTTTCATCTCCTGCAGAACAAACACTCCTCTGAAACAAGGACAAGCGCAGATTTGGCCCATGACCTATGGAAAGTGGTATTCAGCCCAAGTAAACTCTCCGTTCGAACCGGAGTCTGTAATTGTTGTTTTGATTTAGTTTCTTCCGTCTAATAAAAATCAACTCTCTTGCTGGCTTTCTAAAAATACTCTTTCTGCAAAAAGGTCAGCACTAGCAGTCTTGACCAACCATGGCGATGCTCGTTCTGTTCCATGAGAACTGAGAAGGCCTCTGCGGATCGTCATAAAGTGGCCTTCCCACATGTGCGCCCTTGATACACATAAAACACCGTCAGTCAGCGCCCAGCCGCCCGCTCCCATCGCTTCGGTAACTCATCGTCTCATCTGACCGTGCCGTGCGTGTCCCTTCTCGATCCGTGGCTACCAACATTTGTGCGTGGACACAGAAAAGGCGTGGACACGGAGGGAAAACCTAAAACCCGCATGCAAAACCGTGCATGGCGCAGTACGCCGGCGGCCAATGTAGCGAAGTCTAGCCACCTCAGCGTCGACAGAGACGTGGAGGACAACATCAGAGGCTCTGCTTTGCTTTCCTTTGCTTCGCTTTTCTTCACTGGACGCTTTAAGCTTTTCATGTAACGGGTGTACACGAAGGCCGCCTCATCGCTATTGTTGCCGCCGACCGTCAAGTCTTCCTCATCTCGGATGCCACGACGGAGGAGGCGCATCGCGGCACAACCGTTGTCCAAGCAATCGGTGGCCAAGCGAGGTGAGTATCTCCTCATGCAGAGGATGAGGTGTTACAATGGAGGACTATGGAGGAGGCCACGCAGGAGCTCGAGGCCATTTTTGGCGGCAAGCCCGGTGATGCCGACGCGATGCGGGAGCTCTTCCCCGACGCTGCGCGGCCACGGCGGCCGCGCGGACAACGCGGACGATGCGGCGGACGCGCTTGACGCCACCACCGATCTATGGATCGAAGCCGGTGCGCGTAGACTAGGTTGTCGATTTAGTGAGTAATCCGCTTACGATGTAAGATGCGGGAGTAGCGCTTCATGTAATACTTCGCTCCCAAAACGCGCGAAAGCGCGGGTTGTAACAACATTTTCTACTTAATACAAAGATGTGTAAGCCTTTTACGTATTCGAGAAAAAAAACCGTGCATGACGTAGCCGCGACCGTGCGCGAACCGAAAGAGGACCGGACACTCGGCCATGAGGAGACCGGAGAGGAGAGGAAAGCGGCGAGAGAAGCAACAGACGGCAGGGAGCCCAGCGAACTCGTCTCTCCTACTGTCAAGCGCAGCCATCCGCGCTGCCTTCCACTCGCCAGTGACCACCAGACAGCTGGTTTAATTTCTCTGCTTGGAATTGGAACAGGCCGGCCGGGGTCGTCGTCGTTCTATTATTAGATTGCGAGACTCCACTCGGGTCCCTCAACGACGATCGATCGATCGACGCATGCCACCACCCTGTTCTCTTCTCTTGTCTTCTCCCCACACCGCGAAGTGGCGTCGCGATTTTTCTGCCTCCCTCAGCTGCCAGCACTGCTCTCGTCTCCTCCACCACCTCCTCCTCCTCCTCCTTCTTCTGTCTTGGATGATCTCACTGGAAGTGGAAATTTGTTAGAGTGCCTCAGAGAAGATGGCCGACGACAACAACGGTGGCAACAGCAACAGCGGAGGGGCCAACGCGAACACCGCCGCCGCCGAGGTTCAGATACAAATCCCAGCTGATCAGTTTAATATGTTGCTAGCTGCTCCATGTTTGATTTGATCTCAAGTTTAATGTATTATGGTTCTTTGTCGGCCAGTTGATCTATACCATTTCTCTTGCACGTTGTTTCTCTCTTGTATATCGCATTTTCATTTCCCTGGAGAAATTGGGCGAGTTCTTTGCATGATTTAAATTTCAACGTTTAGTAGCTTCTCAATGCGTGGGATATGGTTCTTATTCTTTCCTTTTTAGAATTTTCTAATGCTATTTTTTTCTTTTTGCAAAAGATTGTGTGATTCAGTGCTCTCTTGTCAATCACAAATGTAGATATGGAACTATAAAACCAACACAACGTTCTCATTTCCCCATGAAAAGGTAGTTTTATCATAATATATTTTCACAGAAGAATGCAAATGATAATCAACTTACAAGTGTCGAACATCCAAGATGGGGTAATCTTCCTCCTCCAAAACTTTACAAATTATGTGCGCTAGACACTAACATGACCTCATACCATAGGACCCTAGCTAGACACTATAGTATGTTAGTTGTCTGAGGGTGAGGGACTTTGGAAACTTGAGGACACATGTGAGCCACTTTTTTGTGCCATATATTAGCCTAATGTGTACAATGTAAAAATGTCCACCTATTTGTACTTTGCTAAAATAAAAAGGAAAATTATTAGTCACGTTAAATGTAAAATTCTGAAAAAATAATTTTTGTTGTCTAATCCACTTCATCAATTAATCATTAGTAACTTCTATTGTTTCCATTATGAACTGCAGGACCATCGAAAGTTGAAGCTCCAGCGGCTGAAGAAGGACCATCGGGAAGCTCCAAAGCTAAGAGTTGGAAACGGTGGTTTGTGGTGGCAGTGGATGCAATCATCCTCATTGTTGGTCAGACATCAGCAACACTGTTAGGGAGATACTACTACAGTCAGGGTGGCAATAGCAAGTGGCTATCAACATTTGTGCAGACTGCTGGCTTCCCTATATTGTTCTTTGGCTTGTTCTTTTTCCCTTCAAAGTCATCTTCCAGCGAAACTCCGATCGGAAAAATTGTTATGATATACATTGTCTTGGGGCTTATCATAACTGGGGACAACATGATGTATTCCCATGGGCTGTGGTTTCTTCCGGTCTCAACCTATTCACTCATCTGTGCTAGTCAGTTGGCCTTCAATTTCTTCTTCTCATACGTCTTGACCTCTCAGAAACTCACCGGTTTAATCATGAACTCCGTGGTACTGCTTACCTTTGCTGCTTTACTCCTGGGAGTCAACCATGAATCTCATGGACCTATTGGTGGCGTCACAAGAGGAAATTATCTTGTGGGTTTCCTATTGACACTAGGAGCATCAGGCACCTATGCACTTATCCTTTCCCTTATGCAACTTACATTCGAGAATGTGATCAAGAAACAAACCTTCTCAGCAGTTTTAAACATGCAGATATATATTGCACTTGTGGCAACTTTTGCTTCTCTTGTTGGACTATTTGCAAGTGGAGAATGGATGGATTTAAAAGAGGAGATGGATAGGTTCCAATCAGGACAGTTCTCTTACCTGATGACACTGGTGTGGACATGCGTGTCTTGGCAAGTCGCTTCTATTGGAGTGGTGGGCTTGGTTTTTGAGGTATCCTCCTTGTTCTCAAATGTGATCAGCACATTTGCTCTACCTATTGTCCCTCTTTTTGGTGTGATGGCATTTCATGACAAGATGAATGGAGTCAATATCATAGCCATGCTAATTTCGATATGGGGTTTTCTTTCATATCTCTATCAAAATTATCTCGATGATAAGAAAGCTAGAAGTGCATAGGGGGATTATATTTCCTAGGGTACAATTTTCTTGTAATAGATATGATAGATGTTAATTACTTATGTTAATTTAAGTGCATTTCAGCATATGAAATTTCTCTTAGTTAATTATTGGTCTTATTTTTGTTTTGCATATGCTGCATATGTGTAAGGGTGTGGGGGCATGGAATAAACGTGATATATAGATTATAAGTAAAATTTTGTATAGCTCATTTGTTCATGTTGTAGTTCTTTATTGGAACTATTTTGTCCGATGTCCCTTCGAAATTTTGTCTTTGAGTGTGTTAGTAGTGGCTATCATATTAAACTTAGTTCCTAATAACTTATATGTCAACCACCAAGTATTTTTTATGACCAGAAGTAGTACTTATTTTGTTAGATTAAATTTAGTTCCTTAGAAAAAAAAGATGTATGAAATATGAACCTCCGAAATGTCTAATGGATCAGCTCACATGCGTTTGAAACTATGCACTGTTGACATAAATTTAGTTCCTTACAAAACCATAAAGTGCATTAGTGCACAGAAACACCATACATGGTAAACGCGCAACTATATATATATTAATGAAGTAGCTACATAATGTCCGAAATTTTTTACTATAGCTCCCCATTTTTCATGCCTCCCTATATATAAATCAAAGCCTTGAAATGAAACAAACTTTCAGTCATCATTTCTGCCACTTCACATACTCCGTGGTCCAATGTGGAGCTTCACTTCACATGAACTTTTTGGGACTACAATGTTAAAATATATTATAAGTTAGTTATATCTGGGCTAGTTTTTTTTTGGGTGAAGAGGGTGACATTATTGACCAAGATATTATTCGAGTGTTGTTCAGCCAAATTTAAACCTGAGTATTATTCGAGTGTTGTTCAGCCAATATATTAACACATTCCTTTAGATTTTAGCTACAAAGTGGGCAATAATTTGTTCTAAGTGAGTTATTGTCGGAAATCCCATGAAAAGGCTGGAGCCCTGATGCTCAGAAGAGAAGTTTGGTACAAAGACATGACCCACGTTCACACCCAAACAATAGCCAATCGCTAGCATGTAGTGACAAACACAGACAAACCATGTATCATTGTTCTCAAGCTCTAGTGCAAAAGCAACGAAGTAACTTTGACTTCACATGTGCAAGCTACATGATTCCAAGATAGTAAAAGATAGGAAGTGAAAGTGCTATGGAACACATGGTGAACAACCTGCGGAGCATGGTAATCCAGACGACTAGTATCTTGAACTCAAGTAGACTACTACTTAAATTTTAATTGGTTTTTAGAGACTTACAAAAAGACGAAGCCCCTACTCCTCTCTCTGTAATTGAAGGGATATGCAAACTGTAGTTTAGAGCCACCTCAATTCAAGATGTTTGAACACCAACTAGGTCGAGAACCTCATCCCGAACTTAATTAGGATAGATTTGAGAGATTTTATTTCAATGTGTCTTTTCAAAAATCGCTGGTATGCCTTTCCAAGTATTGAGATCTTCCTTTTATAGAACAAAATATTTAACCACAGATATAAGAGGTGATGCCCTTGCGGACGAACTTTAGCCAAAGCCACAAAGACACTGCCACCTACACGGCCAACACCTCTAAAAGGAGACCACCACATCGTCGACCAAATGGTGTGATGGTGGAGGGGAGGTGTTGAATTAGGCTCTAAAAAGTTAAGCAACAACCTTAACCTAGCATTAATTAACATATTTAAAACTAAAGCAGCTGTGAAGGTAGAGCGAACTCCCCCTCCACCCGTGTCGATCTCAGTACAGGGCGACACGGCGGGCGACTACCTGACCTCCGACACTACATACCGGCATGAGCTCCCTCGGCCGCCGTCGCTGCTCCTAGGCTAGCGGCGGCGGCGGCCCAGCTGTGGCGCCCAAAAAGGCTCCCCACAGCACCCTCCCGTCCCTGCCTCTCCCTCTCCTCCCCTCCTCTTCTTCTTTCAACCTGGGAAACCTATGGAGCAAGGACGGCAGGTGTGCAAGCTCGATCCGGGTCTCCTGGGCTTGGATCCGGCCTCGTACCCCCCGGATCCGGTGCACAGCGGCCTTCTCACCATCTTCGTCGGCGGTGCCGTCCTCCCCCTCGTGCCAGCTGCCGAGCCGGGAGGAGCGGATCCGCGCTGCCTGGCCCGGATCCGGCATTCCCAGCACTGGATCCAGCGCCACCGGGGCTGGAGGTGTGGCGGTGCGGTGGCGGTGGCGGCGCACCAAGGCGCGGCGGCGGCGAGTGAGGATCGGGATCTGGCGACCTCCTGGTGGTGCTCCACGGCACAGATCGAGCCCCCTTAGCCTGGATCCGCGCGGCCCCTGCCTGGGATCTAGCTTCGCCCTGCCGGAGTTAGGCCGGGTGACACCGCAGTTGACGCTGGGAGCGGCACGACTGAGGCCATGCACGAGCGCGTACGAGTAGCTTCCCCTGGAGACAGCTGCTGGAGCGGCTACTGGATGTGGGCAATGCCCGAAAGCTCCTCCCTTTTGGCCAGCTCGGGGGCCAGGCGGGTGAGCAGGTGAGGCCTGGATCCGGTGCGCATGCGTTTCGGCACGTTGGTCGGCGGGCGGCCGGAGTCGGCCTATGGGCCGTCACAGCAGATGCTCCGTTGGTTCGTGGGCAGCATCTTTGAGGGATGAAAATCTCCTAGAGTGCTCGTACAACAACGATGGCATCTGCGGATGCCATTCACCTTCTTGAAGGCGTCATTGGTATACTCACTGCCCCTCCTCCAGATCCTGCTTGTCATCGACAGCATCAGCCTGCCGTGTTGCTTCTGCTTGCATATGAAATCTGGGTGAAGACCATGTCTGGCTGTTGCCTCTGGCCAGTGACGATCGCGCAATCAATGTCATTACCCTCCCTAGAGGCGTCGCTGAAGATTTCACTTCCTACTAACGTGATGTAAATTTTGTCATTGTGCCCACCGCATCCGCTAGGCAAGTCTCGAGGCGAAAGCCCGTATGAGCCTAGTGCTCCGATGATCGATGGCGGCGTCCGCAGACGTCACTTCCCTTCTTGAAGGCATCAACACGAGCACACCTTCCCCCTCCCCCCTGCGCCCTCCCCGGCCTGCCCAGTGCTTTCTTCCCAGCTTTTCTCTCCCATCCATGTCTTGTTGTCATCTAGGCTACCCTTCTATCCTTTGCCTCCGCACACACGGCTTCCTGCCAGGTGCTTGCTAACAACACCTTGATCTATGTCCTCTAAATCCCTTGAGTGCCTCGTCTCATCATATGCTGGGTTGCGGGGAACTTGATCTCCTTTCTGGATCTCCTCGTTCTCCCACTGACGGTCCTCCCCCTTTGGGGCTTCCTTCCCCCATTTGGTGTTGGTGGACATCGGTCAGAGCCCAGATGCGCCCCTAGTCGATACATCTCATAGCTGCCATCTGTGGTGTTCGACTCATGCCTTACAGCTCCACATGGTTGTCCTCTACCGCATCCCACTCAGTGCTATACAGCTGCTTGTGGTTTTGGAGCTCGTCAGAGTCTTGTCATTGATGGTGGCACTTGTTAGGAAGCAGTGTCTGCGGTCACTTTTGGTTAGTAGGTTTCAATTGGTAGCTAATTTTTCTTCTTGATGTTGGTGTTGTATTCTCTCTCTCCCCCATTGTAATTCTCTGAATTGTTGTATTTGGATTGGCGCTAAGCCCTTCCACCAAGTACCCTAGTTATTTGTGGAATGAAATGCAGGTGGACCCCAAAGTTGCCCTAAAAAAACCTCATTAGCACTTTGACTCTTATGTTATTTTACAGAGGCAAGCCAATGAGCCCTTAGGGCTATCACACTAATCATATCCTTATTACCGAGGGATCACACTAAGAGTATGGTCCTTAGTTTTGTGTGTATAAAACCTTGTCTGCCTCTAATCCTCCCATCAATATTGTGGTCAGGCCATCTTTTCAACCACAAGATCATCAGGTGTGTTGATTTTGTTGGTGCCAGCTCAGGTTATAGTTCCATACCCAGTGCACTGATTTTGTTCACCACCTGCATTTCACTGCAACATCTACTTGTATTGCTCTGAGGCAATGAGTTTTTCGGTGCTATTCTTTACACCATATCGGATCATCCGGTCAGCACAAAATGCACCGGATCTTCACTTTCTTGCATGGCCCCTTCTGGCCACAACTAAGCTCACTAACCGCTACTGTGACTTTACCATCCTCCTATACACAATCGTATTCCAAAATTAAGGCAAAAAAAAAAAACTTTCAGTCCACGTTGTCGCCTTTCATCGCAAAGTTTTGTTAAGTAGTGTACTCCGTACGTTCAATTCTAGAAGCAGTCGCTTGTGATTAAAGTAGCTTTTGGACGTTCTGGGGTATGGAATCTCTCTCTCTCCTTATCTGAAAGACCAATGATATTGTCGGTCCGTGGACAGCAGAAAGCCGCTAACAGGCGTTACTGCTGGCGCCAAGAAATAAGCCTGCTCAACATAACTGAAAAGTGTGAAAACAGTTGAGCATCAGAACATGCCAGAAACCAACAGACAAAATACCGTAGATGATCGACTATGAAATCATGAAAGTCTGTTCTTAAGGTACTGCAAGTAGTACTGTGGCGGCTAGATATCTTTGTGCCCGCTTTGCTCCATGATTTCCTGTTCCTGAGACCATCCTTGCAGGGTTTTCCTCTGTTACAATAGCAACTGCAGATGAGACGGAAATGGGAAATGGGACACGTACTCCCATCTTATCCTTGGGTGCAGGTGCACTTCAATAATTGGAAAGCTCAAAGCTTGTATGCTTAGCCACACAGTCAAACAGACCGCACTGATAAATTGCTGCCGTCTGGATATTCCGATGCGATCGGCGGCGTCATTCTCCTTTGTCCTTTGGAATCTTTTGCAGCCTGTTGAATTTGTTTTGTGAGCCAGGCCACTGAACCGTATCTCATGAGTGATGCAAACGTTGACAGCAAATTTTGACTCTTGCGCCACGTGCTGTCTGTTCTATATCTTGAGTTCTTGCCGATCCATTTATGGAGGAATTCGCACGGGAAAAGAACCAGTAGGGCACGCAAGATCAACTCGTTTATAGACAGGACGGCGACGGTTGCGTATATGTATGTAGTTGCTGCCTGTCCTTTTACTTTGAGAAATTTCATATCTGCTGCACATACAGATTATCTTGGTTGCAATCCAAGATGGGTGACGCTGGTGAAATTCAGCTGCAAATCGCAGGTCCCTTTCTGTTTCTATTACGAGATACTGCAATTAGTTAAGCGGGACAGCAATATCAAACAGCTGAATTGATGAGGCAAACATGCAGGTATCCGAGGCCAAGAAGCTGGTGGAGACGATCATGGACACAGAACAGAGAACGGTGGCGCATGTCCTGCAACTGAGGCGCCGCGGCCGCCGCTATCGGAACGGCTCTCATGGTGGGCGGTGGTCCTTATCAACATCGTGTTCGTCCTCGGCGGGCAGAGCGTGGCCACGCTCCTTGGCAGGATTTACTACGACCAGGGTGGCAACAGCCTGTGGATGCAGACGGTGGTGCAGTCCTGCGGCAAGCCGCTCGCCATCCCGCTGCTCCTCTACTTCCGGTACCGGACCAGGCCGAGGCCGTCCTCCTCCTCCGCCGTGGCGGCTAAACGGCCGCCGCTCGTCAAGCTCGCCGCCATCTACGCCGGCCTGGGCGTCCTCCTCGCCGGCGACAACCTGATGTACTCGTACGGCCTCCTGTACCTGCCCATGTCAACCTACTCGATCATCTGCTCGAGCCAGGTCTCGTTCAACGCCTTCTTCGCCTACTTCCTGAACAAGGAGAAGTTCCGGGCGCTCGTCCTCAACTCCGTCGTGCTGATCACCTTCTCGGCCGCGCTCGTCGGCGTGAACCACGGCTCGGACGAGACCGGCAGCAGCATCCCAAAGGGGAAGTTCCCGGCGGGGTTCGCGCTGACACTGTCGGCGTCGGCGCTCTTCTCCCTGATCCTGTCCCTGACTTAGCTGACCTTCGATGAGGTGCTGAAGAGCGACACGCTCCGCACCGTGCTGGAGCTGCAGTTCTGGAGCAACACTGCGGCGGCGTGCGTGTCCGTGGCCGGGCTGTTCGCCTCCGGTGAGTGGCGCACCATCGCCGGGGAGATGGAGGCGTACAAGAAGGGGGAGGTGGCGTACGCCATGACGCTGGCGTGGACGGCCGTCTCGTGGCAGCTCTGCACGATGGGTCTCATGGGGCTGGTCGCGACGGTGTCATCGCTGTTCACCAACGTGATCAGCACGGTGGGCACGCCGCTGTTGCCGGTCATCGCCGTGATCTTCCTCGGCGACCGGATGGACGGGGTGAAGCCGATGGCCATGCTCATAGGAGTGTGGGGGCTCCTGTCCGACGTGTATCAGCACTACCTCGATGACCGTGCCCAGGCTAAAAAGATAGCCGAGAAATTTGACGAACAACACCAAGCTGCAAAAATCTCCGCAGAATAGTGATTTTTTTTTTCTTGACACTATCACTATCACATCACAAAACCTCTTAATTGCTGTATGGAAGTTCCAGTCCATCTTTGTCGACAGAAGTACAGTAGGAGTAGTTCACTACCATGTCAAGAAATATATGTCTATTTTCTATCATATATATTTAATTTTTTATACAAATTTATTAATCAATAGTTTCACTAAGAATAGAACTAGAATCACATTATTTATTTTTACAGGATGGAGGCAGTAGTAGTTCAAACCTGAATAAGTTGATTTGATCCTGCGATTGTGAGATGACGAATACAACTTTTCAAATCAAAAGACCACACATGCTTATCCCTTTGTTGTATTTTGAGTACATGCATCGTGATGCGATCACAACCATAGAGAAAATGACCTACGAAGCCTTCGTGTCCAATCAAACCACTCTATCTAGGTGTAAAAAAAAACATCCTCTTTGGGTCGTCTCGATTAACCATGCTGGAGCAAGTAACTTGAGAATTTAGTCATCACAATACGATCTCAACTGATGAGCCAGTCAATTGACAACCAAATGCCGCTCTGTATGGGGAAGACATGCAAGGACTCAGCTCCATCTTGGATCTTCCTGGATTCTAAAAAGAGGCGAAGCGCCTATTAGAAATTTTAGAAACTGATACCAGGAGAATCTTTCAGTCTGTAGAGCAAGTATGCTCAAAGAAATTGACGGGCCCGCACAAATGGTGGAGCATGTGGTTTAATTCGATGCAAAACAAAGAACCTTACCAAGGCTTGACATGTCACAAATCCTCTTGAAAGAGAGGGGTACCCTCAGGAACGCGGACAGAGGTGGTGCATGGCTGTCATTAGCTCGTGCTGAAACAAGCGCAACCCTCATGTTTAGTTGCCACTATGAGTTTAAAACCTTGAATATACCACTAAAATCTCGTGTTTGTTTTGATAATTGATGACACCCAATGTTGCTAATGTTCTACTCTAAGTGTGACTAGACACATAGCAACATGATGGTGAGGCCTCGGGCTCGGTGATGGACTTGGACATGGTGATGATCAAGCATCGAGGGTCAAGGCTAAGGTATCAAGAGATAGGTGTTTTCCCTTTCGGTGATCGAGACACTATAGAGAGTGTGATCACGTTTAGGATTGATAACCGACTATCAAGAGGGGAATTCGCGGTTGAATTCATGGTTCAAATGCCTCTAGGTTCGACTTTGCATGATGCATATGAGAGACTAACTAGAGAGCTAACACTTGCCATATTTCATGTGATGAAATGCTAACTCATGTGATCGAGAGTGTTTTATATGTTGGAGTTAGCACCCTAAGGCAAGTGGTTCGACTTGGATCGACGACGACGCAAAGAAACGATGAAATCAGCCTTTGTTTCACGCGCCGGACGCTGGCGCCGGACACTCGGCCAGAGCGCCGGACACGTCCAGCGCATGCAAGTGAACTGCGGTGGTCTGGCACGCCGGTCGCGTGCGCCGGACACACTGCTGGCACTGTTCAGCATCCGGCGCTGCTTGAGGTTAGCCAGGTCTCGCGGTGCCGTGGCGCCGGACGCTGACGCCGGACGCCACCCAGAGAGGACCAGCACCGGGCCAAGCCACCGGACGCGGAGCGCCGGACGCGGCTCGGTGGCACCGGACGCTGACGTGGCGGCTGTAGTTCAAACGCGAGGCTCCAACGGTCGACTGGTGCATAAGGCGCTGGACGCGTCCGGCGGTCTCGGCTGATGCGTCCGGCGCGTGTAACGCCAGCCCCTGAAGTGCGAAAACGGCGCCGGACGTGTCCGACGCCTCCGTGCGGACGCGTCCGGCGCTTAGAAAAAATGCTCCCGAGCTGAGTAACGGTTGGATTTTGTAGGGAGGCTATAAATAGAGGTTTGGCCGGTTGGGGAGGGTACTCTTGCCCATTCTAATATCTTTGAGCATTCTTTAAGCTAGAGAGAACATTCCCCACTCATCTCTTGACTTGATTGTTCATCTAGAGTGAGGTTGAGTGAGAATCAAGTGCTAAGCATTGAGAGTTGCATCTAGAGGCACTTGTTCTTCGAGTTCACTGTGGAGTTCTTGTTACTCTTGGGTGATTCCCGTCACCCTAGATGGTTTGGAGGCAGCGGGGTGTTGAGCTCGAGGTGGAGATTGTTCGAGGCCGCACCTGGTGATCTTGTGAGGGGTTCTTGGTCCTTCCCCGCGGGAGTTCGCGAAAGGATACTCTAGTGGATTGCGCGTGGCTTAGAGGATCCTTGTCTAGTGTTGAGAGTGCGGCTCCCGACAGTGGTATTTGGCATTGAGAGCCAATTGAGCGAGCACCTATCCAAGCAAGTGTATCGCCACAACGAGGACTAACTTGCCGGGAAGCAAGTGAACCTCGGTAAAAAATCATTATGTCAATATTGTGATTACCGAGGGTTCTCTTGTGTGATTATCTTGATTGGGTGATTGGCCGTCTACACTTCGTATCGGTATAACAATCCAATCCCCCTCTCTTGTATCTAGCGTTATAACTTTGTTCATACATTGCTTTCCTTGCTAGATATTGAGTAGAACTTGCTAGATTATGTAGTTTTCACTTGTTCATATCTTTGCTCTTGGTAGTTTATTGAAGTTCCTAGAGTTATCTTGTATAAATTTGCTAGACTTGTTAGAAAGGCTTGCATAGAAGTAATTGAAGCTCTAGCATTGCAATTGCGCTATCTCTTAGTATAACAAGTGGTCTAGTGTATTTGCAAAAAATTTTATTAGGCTATTCACCTCCCTCTAGCCATTTGGACCTTACAACCGCCAGTGTTAAGCCGGAGGAAGGAGAGGATAAGGCCAAGTCATCATGCCCCTTATGCCTTAGGCGACACACATGCTACAATGGGTGGGACAAAGGGTCGCGATCTCGGAGGTGTGGTAAGAAGCTAAGAGCATGCAAAGTGGTTTATATATGTATGCTATCCATGTTGATTTCAAGTAGGTTTGACTAATGATTGAGCTTCATATTTATCTACATAGGCTATGTAAGGATCATGTGCACTAAAGATTTTGCTTTACCCGGCATATGCTTAGTTGAAAATCATGTGAAAGCCCGGTCATGTAGTGGACCAACATTTCCTTCTTAATACAAAGACGTGTGAACCTTCCGTGTGATCGAGAGAAAAGCAATCATGTGCACATGATCACAATTCTATTAAGACTCTAGTGATGATAACGATAACAATCACTAGGACCAACATATGTGTACAAGGTGTTACATAGGTTATATACGGTCCTAGATATACAAGATCCAAGTTTGGTCAAAGTCTAAGTTCAAAAGGAGTCAAAATATGCTTGGGGTCACTATGGTGAACATTTAGTTGGCCAGGGAAGACAAAGGGTCATGAGGTGATACAGTGGTAAAATGGACACCTTAGGCCCTCCACAATGGTGGATCGTCCAGTATAGATGGCCAAATGAACGGCACAACCCTAGCACGATGAGGAATGTACTTGTAGGCACGATGGCCATGTCATGCCTCTCCTTATTACAACTGTATATGAGTGAGTGCTCTCACCAAATCGCATATATATCTTGTTTTTGTATTTGAGAGGTGCTTGGAGATGGCGAAGGCACAAAAACATCATACTGGGGTGTGTGTCAACCTTTATCTCCCCACGTCCATTTTGCTTTAAGATCCATGCGATGGTGTGTAAAAAAATTCACTTTAAAATCCATGCGTTAGTGTTTTTTGATATGGGAAAGAGCGGGTTCACCTGCACGAATCACGGAGCAAACTAAGTTGTAGAGTAGAGGGTGTGCACCACAGCTACAAGTTCGACCCGATCGCTTGGAAACTCAACATGATTGGCTTGGAGGACGAGTCGTCTCTGTAGTGAGGCTGACTTGCTTCTGGTAGTACTAGTTCTGTGTAATCATAACCTCATACGAGGCTTAGTTGTAGGGCTTTTTTTGGTAATCTTTGGATTATCAATGGGTTATGAGGAACTTCTTTTCTACTTAATCGGCGTGTTCTCGAAAAAAAAAGGGGTGTGCACCCCACATCTAGTTGTGGAAATTGCAGTTTGTTGCGAAGTTGCCAAGGCTAACAAGAGTAGCCGAGAAATGTGACGAACAAAACCAAGCGAAAAAAAATCTCCGTGGAATAATCATGATGTTTTTGTGTGCTGTGATCACATCACGACACATTCTTTTTCTTTTTTGATAGTCATCACATCACGACTTAATTGCTGTATGGAAGTTCCTGTCTGACTGCGCCACTGACAAGTGCTGAAATTTCGGTTCATTATTGACGGAAAATACAGCTCACTTGATTATCCTGGACTAGTTATTTGTCTGCGTGTTTAGATGGACTAAGACTATTTTTAACTAGTACTACTTATGAATCATGATCAGCTCATGTGAACCAAACACAGCTCTAGTACAAAGCTGGATCAAGTATAGTAGTTTGGATCCTCCAATCGTGGGACGCATCCTGGATACTTTTCAAATTAAGCTAGCTATACCAATCATGGGAAGAGAAGAAAAAGATCGCCCTCTGCTTAAGAAGTCGAGATATTTGTATAGAAAAATGTCTAATCAACCAACTAGTATATCCTTATCGATTCCGCTCTGCCGCCACCGTTGCTTAGAACAGTATAAGATACCGTAGCCGGCAAAGTGCGATCGATAAGGGAATCACCGCACTTTATGGGAAGACATTGACACGCAGGAACGGCATCTTGCTCTTGGATGCTGCCTGGATTCTACAGGAGGTGACACATCACACGTTCCTCTCAGCAGCTGCCAAACTTAAGCTGATTACTTGTTAAGATTACTCCTTTTCATATGTGACTGCTACTTCCTAAGACTGAAATTGGTATACAGTGCTATCAGGTAAATCTGATAAATCGATCTGTAGTGCAGAACCACTCGACGAAATGCGGGAGTTAGAAATTGTCAGACCTCCTTTTCCCACACCTGGTTGGCCTGATGAATCGGCTTGCCCTGATCGTCAACACGATATGCGACAAGCGGAACATGCTACGGGAAACAGCGGCTTTGCCGACTGTCCCGATCTTTGCTGACTGCCAAACTGCCCAGCAGTCGGCGAAGAAAGGCAGTCGACAAAGAGGGCATTTGCCGACTGCCAGACTCAGGCAGTCGACAAAGGCAGCCCTATTGCCGACTGCCTCAGGCTGCCAACAGAGGCAGTCGGCAAATCTATAATTTTTTTTGGAATCTTTATTCTAAATTTTTTCTGTGGTCCTTCTAAATTGTATTGAATCATATTTTTGAATTTAAAATTTTTTTATAACTTTTTGCTATATTTCTTGAATTTATTTTGTTTACTTGTATTTTTCTCGAAAAAGTAAATTTGAACTACAGGTGCATGAAATAATAAAATCTAGCCATTCAAAAAATTATATTCATGTTAGAGAGTATATTTTGAGTCCGTATCCAAGAACTCACCCAAAACTTTTAATTCCTTGTTCACGAAACATGACCATCTAATTACGAAAGAAGTATTTTTTAATTATATAAAATGCAAACGAATTTCGAAAATCATGAAACTTGGCGAGGTGTCATCCCATCGTATGTAGAGGCTGTGGTAAAAAATTTATAATGTTTCGAGTAAGTTATGATGTCGGATGGTTAAAACCCAGACATCTCCATATGTGATCACTTGTGGTCACACGTGGAGATGTCTTGGTTTTAGACATCCGATATCACAACTTGCTCGAAACATTATTAATTTTTTACCACAGCCTCCACATACCATGGGATGACACCTCGCCAAGTTTCATGATTTTCATAATTCGTTTGTATTTTATATAATTAAAAAACACTTCTACCGCACTTGGATGGTCGTGTTTCGTGGACAAGGCTTTCAAACTTTTGGATAAGTTTTTGGACACGGCTTCAAAATACATTTTCAAACACGAATATCATTTTTTGAATGACGACGTTTCATTATTTCATGCACCTGCAGTTCAAATTTGAATTATAGGAAAAATTCAAGTAAATGAAATAAATAAACAAAATATAGCAAAATATTATAAAAAGACCTCAAATTCGAAAATATGCCTGAATACAATATACTTGGGCTACAGAAAAAGTTTGAACTCAAAATTTTAAAAAAAAATACAAACTTTGCCGACTGCCGGACCTGGCACTCGGCAAAGAGGGTCACTGCCCTTCCTACCAGTCGGCAGGCTAAAGAAAAAAATTCGGCCCACCGAAGCCTTATCCCCTCCTGTCCTAACCCTAACCCCATCCGCGCGGCTGCTTCTCTCCCCAACCCCGCCCCACTCCGCCCCCGACACCACCCCCGTCTTCCTAACCCTGACCCCACCCCCACTCTCTCCCCCACACCGGCCGCCTCTCTCCCCGACCCCGCCGTCGCTAGATCCGGTGGTCGGCTGCCCTTCCCCACCTCCAAAGACGCTAGGGGTGATGGGGGCCCCTGCTCCATCTCCATCCACCCGAGCGGCCCTCATTTGCTCCACCCGCGGCGTCCTCGCATGGCGGAGCAAGGGCGGGGCCCCTGCTCCATCTCCATCTCCGGCGGCTCCCCGGATTGCGGCGCGGCGGAGGTGTCCGGCTCCCTCCCCCTATCTACTCCCTCGTCCTCTCCGCCGCCGAGCTCGAGAGGGTCCCGCGTGCCGCGCCGGCGGACCCGAGCCAGCGGTCCCACGCGCCGTGCCTGCGGACTCGCACCGGCCCGAGCAGCGCCGCCGCCGCGGGTGCCGTCACGGGAGGGCCGGATCCGCGCTGCGGGGCCCCGTCGTCGCTGGATCCGGCGGCCGGCTGCCCTCCCCACCTCCGGAGGCGCCAGGGGCGATGGGGGGCCACGGTGCGGCCTCTCGAACGCTAGGGTTCCGGGCGCCGTCACCGCTCTTCCTCTCCTCCTCCGCGGCGGCCCCGCTGGCACCTCTCCTGCCCTGCGCCCGCCCCCGGCCCTCTGTGATCGTCTTCCTCCCTTGTCTTCCTAACCCTAACCCCCACCCCTCGCTCCGCCTACAGCCGCCGCCCAGTTGCTCTCCGCCGTGCCAGTCCCGCGCGTCGCGCCGGCGGACCCGAGCCGACGGTCCCGCGCGCCGTGCCGGCGGACTCACACCGGCCCGAGCGGCCCTCATCTGCTCCACCCGTGGCGTCCTCACATGGCGGAGCAAGGGCGGGGCCCCTGCTCCATCTCCATCTCTGGCGGCTCCTCGGATTGCTGCGCGGCGGAGGTGTTCGGCTCCCTCCCCCTCTCTACTCCCTCGCCCTCTCCGCCGCCGAGCTCGAGGGGTCCAGCGTGCCGCGCCGGTGGTCCCGCGCGCAGCGCCGACGGTCCCGCACGCTGCGCCGGCGGACTCGCACCGGCCCGAGCGGCCCTGATCTGCTCCACCGGCGGCGTCCTCGCGTGGCAGAGCAAGGGCGGGGCCCCTGCTCCATCTCCATCTCCGGCGGCTCCCCGGATTGCGGCGCGGCGGAGGTCCTCCACCTCGCTCTCCAATTCAGTGAACCTCTACTTACCCTGTTACCCCTATATATTGTGATTCTTTTTTTATTACATGCTGCCTGTGATGCCAAATTGGGACAAATGCCACTGCCTATGATGCTAAATGCCAATGCCACTATCTGAACTTTTTATTGGGGTAAATTTGTGGCTGAGTTGAGATAATTTTGAGATGAATTTGATTAATTGGGCACATGTCACAACAACTCTACTATCTATTGCTATATTTGTTATTGGCCATATGTTGCTGCTATATTAACCTCAGTGCCTATGTTCACCTACTACTTATCTCCAATTTTCTATTTCAGCAAATGGCTTGTCTAGTGCTTGCTTTTCTATGGCATTTGCAATGAAGATTTTTTTACTGAACTTCTAAAAAAGTGCTGAGGTAGTGGCATATGCAATGATGTGATACTTTTTATGCTGAGGCAGAGGCGATGATGATGAAATGTCCCCATACTTGTAAGCTGCTAAACTAGGATGGCTTGTATACCATATACAAGCAACCAGTTAGACGCGATGTGATGATAATGGGGCAAATCTAAGCCGAATATGTCTATGATTCTACAAATTGTGTTCTGTTTTTGTTCATTTCAATTGCAAGGAATCCGCTAAAACTCTGAACTCTTGTCTGTATTACATTTGATGCCTTGTGATGCCTTGCAAGTTTGAACCGTATGGTGGAATTCGCGAGTTCCATATATTTCCCTTTCTTTATCAATGCGACAGGAGTTTTTCATGACCTGAGAATTTTCCTTGCAATTACCTTGTGCAGGGAGGAAAGCTAACATCGATTCAATTACTGGAAAACTGCGTTTGCTATGACCTGCATCTTGGAGATGGTTAATCTTCTTTTCTTCTGATTTTTTCATATGATATGATTGTTTTTCTGTCTTGCTAACATATCTGATTATTAGCTGGACCTCACTGGATTCATGATAACCACTAATTTGAGATCCTTTTCAAAATTCATAGTAGCAAAAGTAATTGATTATGCAAATCCCATGTTCATGCAACAATCAGTGTATGTTTTACAATCACTCATTTTTTTAGAAACTTACAATCACTCAATTGGGATAATTACTGCTAAACTGGGCTTCATGTTTTCTGTCTTCAGAGTATTGTCTGAACATTGATGTCATATCCTGCTGACTTACATAATATTTTTTTATTGAGTAAATAGCTTTACTGAATTTGTGATAATGGTTTTTTTATGACTATGTAATGGACTTTTGAAATGGACTTGTGGCTCATGAATTATGACTTGTGTATTTGTGGATAAATATAAGTGCTGGTTATTTTTTTAAAAAAATAATTTTTTAATAAAAAACTCTTTGCCTACTGCCAAGTCAGCAGTCGGCAAAGAAGCCGCCATACGACGGGGCCTGCTTCCTTTGCCGACTCAGCCTTTGGCAGTTGGCAAAAGCTTTGCCGACTGCCCTTCTCTTGGCAGTCGGCAAAGAATTCTTTGCCGACGGCATCTTTGCTGACAGGCCTTTGCCGACTGCCAGATGAGAATGCAGTCGTCAAAACCTTCGCCGACTGCGTTCCGGCCTTTGCCAACTGCTTTCAGCAGTCGACAAAGAGCCAGTTTCCAGTAGTGACATGTCGATTTCAGTGAGAGTCTACTAAATGATTGAGCTGCATATATCTATCTCCAACTATATAGCTGAAGAAAGCTATCTGGTTAATTGTGTCTGTTAATTAGCGTTTTATTTTTCTTCGTAAATGTATTGCTTTGCCATGGACAAAAACGTCGGCTGATTCAAGCATTTCCTTGCTTAAACCTTCGTCTTATCAAATTAGTTTAGCTATGATTGTCCTTGGCGTCTGGTTTGCCACCACTATGTGCACCGTCTGCTAACTTCACGGCCATGCATCCTCACCCATTGCTGACATCACTACAACTCTCATCAATTCACCGTTAGACATAACATGAGCATTTAGCGGGTTAGGCTGGCCAAAAAAACCCGGCTTTTTTTTATCGAATTTTCATGTCCAGTAATGTTCCAAAATAGCTAGGCCGCAATGCTGCGGTGTGGCCCCCACTCTTTTAGTTAGAAAAAGAAAGAATAGTTCAGACCAAGAAAAAAAATAATCGACTTGCTTCACCATGTCGGCGGGCTTAGGATGGGCTGGGTCTGTTTTGCTTAAGTCAGCTAATGACGCAACATTCCCCCAAAAAAATAATGACGCAACACTGCCTTTTTGCTCCAACCTATAGCTCCTATCTCCTTCCCTGGCATGGTTGTTGCCTCCCTAGAGCCCATTTCTAAAGCCGACAACACAATATATGACCCAGCAAGTCTCTCAAACCCCCACAACGTGGAGAGACCATCTTCGAAATCAAGATCGATTTTTTGGCGCATGTCGCATCTGAGATGTGAAACAAATATTTACACCATATAAATCCTTCAAAATTGTAGACTTTGACTCACTAAGACTATGCATACACGGATCATAGAAGTCGAGAAACTTGTCATTCTCTAGTTCTATGTGGAGAAAAAAAAAGCGCTAGGGGAACCCCGGTAGGGGGGCACCATCACTCCAAAGTTCAGGGTTTACTTGAGTTTGACCTCTAGAGGATCTCTTAAAACTCTAACTAGTGAAGGGAGCCATCAGTAGTGCATGGATCCGAATGTGTGGCACCTTGTTGCGTCTCCGAAAGCAAACTTGTGAAGACATTGATTCATGGGTCTAGAGTCCTACCTACCCCTTAAGAGAAACATAGTGAGGGAAGAAGAACTAGTAATTGATGTTTGCTAACTTGTACATGTAGGTCACCACTCACCACCCCTACTCTAAGTTAACAACCGTTGACCCTAAAATGGTGTGTTGATCGCTATTGGAAAGATCATCTCAATCAGGATCGAAAGGAAACAAAACCTTGCAACCCTTGAAATAATATAGCAAAGAATAGTGATGGTGGTGGTGGTAAATAGAGTGGCATAACCATAACGAAGGTTTGTAATTGTTCTTATTAGATCCAAGCAAATCTGGCTTAGTACGTGGCTTCATTTAATAGCATCGGGCTTGGACAGAGGTAGCCAAGCCCGAAAGACCATCTTGAAACTGTTATTATACTAATTATTTTAGTAGTTAAAAAACGTAGCGGTTTTACCTACCAGTCCTAGCTAAATAATGTATAGATCTAGACACATAATTTGGCCCGGATTAAACCAATTTTTTTTGTTTTTTGTTATACCCAGCTTGGCCCACAACGCTAATTCCTATTATATAAAACGGAAGAACTGCAAATACTTTTTAATAAAAAGGAAGAAGAAGAGGTGACTGATAGATTGTAACATGTAGTCCGTGTCCATTGAGGGAAGAAAAATCACGCAATACTGTAGTTATATATGTCTCTATCCTATTATTTAATGTTGGGATCTATATATATGATGCCCAAGGTGCCTACTGCCTAGAGTCCCATTGTTCATTAGCAAGAAGTGTCAGAAAACAGCCGGGGACACAGTTGAGGCAGAAGCGGCCTCTCTCATCCTGGTGTTTGAGTTTCAGTAGGCAGCATATGGCGCAGGCGCAAGAAATTCAGCTCCAGATCAGAGGTACTCAAATCATTTGCCTTCTCCTCTTCCTGGTTGCTTTTGTTGTGCACTTGTGCTCGTGCCATGTTCCTTATCGTGTGCTCAGATTTGAAAAAGGATTCTTGAATTTCCAAAGTGGTTCTTCCACCACCCCCCACCACCCCCCCCCCCCCCCCCCCTCCCCCCAACCCCCGATCTTGGAAACCTAGCAATCTTTTGGAGAGTTCTACTTCGTCTATGTTCATGCATGCTTGGAAACTGCTCATCCTGGAATGATTGATGGGAATTCTTGTACAGGCTGCCGTCCTGAGTTAGCATGATTGTAGGAAACAACGTTCTGGCATTGAGATACTCTTCCCTCGAGATCTCAATCTTTTTCTTTTCATAAGTTGGCCAGTCAAAAGTGTTTTTTTTTGCCGTCCAAAAATGTTTCTTTTTGTTTTTTAGGAAACAGAATAACTTTCCGGCTGTCAATAAAAAAAATAAATACATAAGCTACAGTACAGCACTTCTTGCATGGTCCACCTTATCACTATTGAATTCGGTAGTTGATTGGTGAAAACAAAATGAAACGAGAAGTATATTATTATTACCCTGGCCATGCAACAAAGGTCCAAGAGATCATGCTTGAGTATTTTAATACGGCACGAGGTCGTGAGAGTGATTGCTCGTTTGAAGACCTCTACTCCACCAAGAATAAATAGAGAAATAATAATAAAATTTTGATTGATTTTTCTCTTTAGTTTGTGTCCTAATTTCTCTCTTTTATTTGTTCAACTGACTAACAAAAAAGCTTTTGTGTGGGACCGTAGAGATTGAAAAAAAACAATTACCACTGGTTGTCATAATTCAGATTGAGTGAAACGAAAAAAAATGATCTCTCGCAAAAGCAGATACAGTGCTCATTTTACTTTTTATATGTTTTGTAATACCAAATTTGCTTCTTTTTCGTTTCCATTATTGTAGGACTTCCGTACTAAACAACGACCGCAACTTTGTTTTTTTTCGTTGTAATTGCGCAAGGCATACCGGACGAGGAATCCATCCATGACGACGCCAGCGCCCGTGATGGACCCAAGGCCGCCACGCGCCGGTCCACGAGAGTCAGCTTCGGATGGTGGATGGTGGTGGTGGTGGACATGCTCATGGTTCTGTGTGGGACGACCGTGGCAACCCTCCTTGGCCGCCTGTACTACAACTCCGGCGGCAACAGCAAGTGGATGGCCACGCTCACGCAGTCCGGCGGTTCGCCGCTTCTGGTCGTCCCGCTCCTCATGACGCCGGCGACCTCGGCGGACAAGGAGCGCCGGCCGGCGGCGTCCAAGATGCTGGCCATCTACGCGGGCGTCGGAGTCATGATCGGCTTCGACAACCTCATGTACTCGTACGCGCTGCAGTACCTGCCGGTTTCCACCTTCTCGCTCGTGGCCGCGACGCAGCTGGGCTTCAACGCCATCACCTCGCGCCTGCTCAACGCGCAGCGGTTCACGGCGCTGATCGCCAACTCCGTGGTCGTGCTCACGTTCTCCGCCGCGCTCCTCGGCGTGGGCTCCTCCGACGACGAGACCTCCAGCGACGTGCCGCACGGCAAGTACCCGCTCGGGTTCGCCCTCGTGCTGGCGGCGTCGGCGGTGTTCGCGCTCATCCTGTCCCTCTTCGAGCTCAGCTTCGAGAAGGTGATCCGGGTGCGCACGGCGCGGTGGGTGCTGCGGATGCAGATGTACACGAACCTGGTGGCGTCGGCGGTCTCCGTGCTGGGGCTGCTCGCCTCGGGTGACTGGCGGACGATCCCGGGGGAGATGGCGTCGTTCAAGGACGGGAGGGCGAGGTACGTGCTCACGCTGGTGGGCACGGCGGTGTCGTGGCAGGCGGCGGCCGTGGGCGTGGTGCGGCTGATCATGAGGGTGTCCTCGCTGTTCGCCAACGTGACGTGCACGCTGGCGCTGCCGCTGGTGCCGGTGTTCGCCGTGGTGCTGTTCGGGGACAAGATGACGGGTATAAAGATCGTGGCCATGCTCATGGCGGTGTGGGGGTTCCTCTCCTACATGTACCAGCACTACATCGACGGCCGGCGGGCCGGGAACGCCGAGTGCCGCGTCTGCGCCACACGCGCGGGAAACGATGCGGTCTTGCCCGCTTGAGGTTCCGGTGTGGTCCTGTGGCTCAGCAATGTGCACAACATATATTCTGGAATATGTGCACAACAGCACAAGGCATACATTCGTATCTGTAGTATCTGCCTAGAGATAGCAATCGTTTAAGAAAAACAAGCAAACTAGCAAACTAGCTAGGTGGTATTTTATTAAGAAGAAAATAGACACCCAAATTCATCTTGGCCGAGACTTGAATGATCTGATGAGTATACATCCACACTCTCAACCAACTGAACTAGCTCAGCTTCCTAAGTCTACTAAATTGTCTTCCAAGGTACGGCATGCCAAATTTACCTTTGCTTTGTGCCTCCTTTTGCAGCAAGTTCTAGGGTCTGATCCAACGTGCTGCTGTAGAGGTAACTTGTACTCCTAAATTAGATTTGTATTGATGCTTGAGGTTCTCCTAAACAATGGAGGTTATAGAGCCATATAGCCTTAATGGTAATAGCTGGTAGATAGCGTCAACAAGACGTACGGATTGATGCTACAGAGAGACTGGGTCTTGAAAGGCGCGGTGTCATGGAATGGAGCTCAAACCGATGAACTCAGTATTTCTGCTAGACGAGTCGTTTAGTTGTCTGCTACAGATTGAACTCTCTCTTTATCACGTCAAATATTGTGGCATATGCATGGAGTATTAAATATTAATAAAATAAATAACTAATCACATAGATTAGTTATAAATTATAACATGAATCTTTTGATCTTAGTTAAAATATAATTAGATAATATATGTCAAATATAAACGAAATACTATAGTACTTTTTAAGCTATAAATTTCAGGAACTAAACTGAGGCCCTGGTACTTACCAGCGGAACGGGGTAAAATGTTTTTAGCCAAAAAGAAGATTGACGTTAAGAAGAACCGCTGCCCCTCATGGATGAGTATCAACCATAATTATTATATAAACAAAACAAGCCAATACAAAGATGTATTATTATTTCATTATTTGAAGAAAACTACACCATTGACGACGCTTTATACTTGACAGAGTAGCTTGTAATGTTTACCTATTATCTCTCAATTAAATATTCTCTCTATTTCAAATTATAAGTCATTTCAAAAATCTTGGAGATTCAAAATATCTTAAGTTGATCAAGGTTATAGAAAGAATTACAAAAAATTATGATATTAAATAAATATATTATGAAAGTATAGTTAACAAAGAGAGATTTTTATAATAATTGGGGATAATTTCGATGGCTCACGTCGTCCGATCTGATGGCTAGAAAGGCCGAAGGAAATAGGAGGAAACTGTAGAGAGGGAATGAGAGGAAATTTTCATGTCTATGATCGGTGGGCCATATGAGTCAAATTGCCTCCCATTTCCTGCAAAACTCAAATAATTAGGACTCCAAATAAAGAAGTGGCAATTCCATTTTTGTATTTCTTTTTTGTAATCAAGGGTATTACAATAATTTGATATTAAGAATTTGAGTAGTGTAGTTGGAGATGAATAATACAATTAGTATAGTCAGATATTATCTTTTGTTAAATTAAAAAAACTTCTTCTAGGGTTCGCCGTGCCATCGTCTACAGTGAACCGTGGACGGCGATGCAGGCGATGGAGGCGGCGCTGCCGGGAGCGTGCGGGCGGCGAGGTGCGCGTGGCTGTTGATCTTGGCCTGGACGCCAGGTGCGTCTGCGCCGCCTCGAAGAGGAGGGTGTCCTCGCCACTGGGCCTAGGCAGGGGTCCATGGCAGCGCACGCGCTGAACCGTCTGTAACAGAACCGTCCAATTAATATAAACCCAAGGTACTAAGCAAACCGCCGAGGCAATTTAGTTAGAACATTGTGCTCATATTAACCCGGTAGTCCGTGAAATCTCAAAAGATTTCAAACTTTTCCAACGACACACCAGGAATCGCACGGTTCAGCAGTTACCATTCATCTGTTCTTACATTTCGCACATAGCACAAATACATCACCGGTTTTACATAAATCCTTTTTAAATTAGAGTGGCAAATAAATAGCGGAAGTAGATATATTTTGAACGTGTACTCACACCTATGATTTGAAATATATTACCAGTTTAGGGTCGACATTCAGCAACATCAATTAGACAAGATATAAGAGATGACCTTACCCAAGGTCTAGTCTTCATGTAGTGGGATACAAGTCCATCTTGTCGCCACAATAAAAGTCTTATGATCTGCAACAAGTGAGAATAAAATCCTGAGTACGAGAATATACTCAGCTAGACTTACCCGTCATAGACCAAAAATAAAGTGACTCCAAGGAGTATGCAAGGCTTTATAACGAGGCTAGCTGACTCATTTCTTTGCATAAAAGTTTAAGCTTATTAAGAACCATTATTATAACCTTCTAGCTTTGCATTTTAAAGTCATTAACCTGATCATGCCAGATTAGCACCTGTACTAAACAAGCATAGTGTAATTATCAAGCAAGAATAGTTACCAATGTCGGTTAAGCATCTTTCAGCATCAACATCATAACCAACTCATCTGTTTGTTTAGGTTATTACTATGATGCCGGTGCTCAAGTCAGTGTTCACTATTCAGGAACGATGGCGATTATAATCGATTGCAAACCAGCTGGCGAGGTATTCCCCATACAAACCTAGATAACCTGTTCCTTGATTGCGTTAGGTCACTTGGCCTGTTCGGGTAGAGTCACGGGATCAACAGGAACCTCGTACCCAGGGGTCGCCCGGCTGCATCTAGTCGGATGCCGACCTCAAGCTTACTCTTCGTGCCCCTGTAATCACCCGCGCCATCTCCAATACGAAGCATTCAGCAGGTCGAGACCCGGCCCAAACAGAACTCAAGGCTTCGCGGTCGGATGATTGCACCCTACCAGCTAAACGTGGGGCATGCGTTCAACATAACATGAGGGCCAAGACATCGAACGGGGTCTTAGTTCGACACAGATGGGATAAAACAATACAGAACCTCCAGTTCTGTCCATAGCACCAATCCTGCCCGATCTCGATTTATTACTCCACATGGTTATTTCAAGATAACAATATAGCTCACCATTATGAGTCGCCACCTATATCTCGCGGATGACAGGCAATCATCCGACTTCTACCGATCTAGTTAGGCAGGGCTAAGCATATATCGTGCCAATACCGAACAGGGTGTTTGTGTAACTTAGGTGGACAAGGGTAATCATAATGCATCAACAGTATCGATCAACGCCTATAAACTTAATGCATCATAAATAATAAAGGACGCAAATTAAGTTATTTGTAAAACCATATGGAGGAATGCTCCGAGGCTTGCCTTCCTCTGACAAGCGAGGTTGAAGCTCGAGGCACTCAATTACTCCACGTCTGGCTCCTGATTCTCGATCACCTCCTGGGCAGAAGCTTTCTTTCGAAACTCCTCTTCTAGATTCCCGTTTCACATCATGTTAGGTTCTCCTAGCGATCCTGTATGATGCGGATGCATGTATGAATACAAGGAATGCATGTGGTATGATAATGGAGTATGATGATGATGAATACTTGCATATTCTTCCTATAAGATAGTCAACATCATCCAAGAACAGGTACCATAATCATATGTCATCTACTGAGTTCTCTATTGCAACAATGCAAGTCTATCGGTGAAACCTTCTTTCTACTTATCGTCAGCAAACAAGCCAGTAAAGCAACTAACTATCTTACTTTCACTAGCAAACAAGCCAGTAAATCTAAAGACCTAAACTAAGCATAACCATCTTGACACATTCATCAGGTGCTAATCACTACCACAACTCTACTCAAGACACACATAATATATTACTAGTAAATCTACGCTAGGCAATATATCCTAAACATCAACTAAAGCTGCATAGTAGCACTAACAGATTAAACACCCTATACAGGCCTAAAGAAACATTATTGATGGCATGACATGGCTAAGCAAGGTTGAATTAAAATAACTTTATAAATAGGGTATAACTACAACACCTAGCTTAACTTCACATAAAAACTTACAAAAATTATAGGAGATATTAAACATCAATTATAGGCTGTCATCTAAATTTCACCTCATTTGGAAAAGCCCATCATTCTACACAAAAATCACAAGGCAGCACATAACAGGAGACCTAAAAATACTTTGTACTATGAAATATACCAAAGCTTATGTTTTATCACATCAAGAGCTACCTTATGGCATATAAGTAGACTAAAAAATTATCAACCCCAAATTAGACCTATACACCTCATTTATGAATTATCCCAGGAGTAACCCTAATATCACACTTGAACTACAAGTTTATATTTTTGCACAACAAGCAAGCATAAATATTTTCATAGATAGAGCATGCCAACATAAGCCTAACCCCATAGGAATCACATTTTTCTAATTTATATACAATTAGTTATGCATTTTCTAAGATTATAAGCATTTAATGTAAATAAGTCAACTTAAATAAAACTATACAGAAAAGTATCCCAAACATGGCATTTTATATTTTTCATGCCTAGATCTTCTCATAAGAAAAATGCTGCAACTTGAACCATCTCATTTGGATAAGAAATGAGCAAAATATGATTTTTATAAGATTTTATAGAAATCTGAAAACTCTTTTCTTTAAATCAAAATAAAAAACAGTTTTGCACCAAGACCCCCTGGACTTCCCAGTAATTAACCGAGCCCTATCATGAAACTCTCTGTATCTGGTTGTTTTGCCTCGTCATCCCTCACCTTTTGCCAATTCAAGCACGAGGTCCTTGCGGTGGGGAAAAGCAGGGGAGGTCACCGGCCTCGGCGTTTCCCGACCAGGGAAGGCTCGCCAGTGATGGTGAGCGGTGGGGAAGCACGCGGGGGCCCGTGCGCACCCGCTGGTGGCCTCGGCCTAGCCCGAGGCGGTCTATGCGCACCCGCACGGTGGCCACGGTGGTGCCGGCCCCGGCAGCTCAAGGCGAGGTGAGCTGCAGCTCTGTGCAGACGAGGCGAAGGCGATAGGGACCTTGGTTGGAGACGAGGAGGCTTGGAGGGTGAAGTGCGTGGGGGCGTTGACTACCCGGCCATGGCGGAAGTTTTTGTTGTGGCCGATTCAAGCGGAGGGAGAGGGAGAAGGTAGCAGACTGGTGAGAGAGTGAGTGGAGAGTGGCAATGAGTGGATAGGGTGGCCAGCTCTATCCAATTTGAAGATAAGGCCGCGTGGCAGGGCACGGGTCGGCGGCGTCGGTGCTCGTCCGTGAGCTCTGGCGTGCGTGCAATGATGGCGGGCGATAGCGGCGTGTGTGCTCGAGTGCGGAGGCGCGTGTTTGGCGCGTAGCGGGCGTCCGCGGTGGGCATGGTGCGTAGTGCCTGTCCTAGCACGTGCGGTGGACAGCGAGGCAAGCATGGCGGAGCAGCAGGGCAATGGCGCAACGGCGGGCACCGGCAACGCTGACGCAGGCGGCCAGCGAGCGGCGCAGGCGAGGCCGGGCGCCACGGCGGGCGAGGCGGGCACGCGCCCTGCAGCATCTCTGCGGCACTGAGGCGCTGGCGCCGGAAACAGAGGGAAAGGGGAAAAGTGAGAAGAGGAGATGATGATAGGTGGGTCCGGGTGGGTCCCACCATTTTTTCAATGAACTGAAAACTTTAACCGGCTGTGGTTTGCAAACGAAGCCGAATCAAGAAAAACTTTGAATACAAAAGTTGCTCCATTCAACGAGCAGAACATTTTATATATAGAAAGTTTTAGCTAATTCGGCCTATATTTGAAAATGTGAATTTGGATCAAATTTAAATTATAAAATATAAATTCCTAATATTCTACCCACTTTTTGTGTCCTTTTTGAAGGCCTAAAAAATATTTTTATGATTTGATAAAAATAAAAAGTTTGTTCTAAATATTTTTCTCTACAAACCATATTAAGGGTCTAACTTGAGATAAGCACTATAGCTACTTTTTCTAGTTAAGACCGAGCAATCTTGAAATCACACGACCAAGCAAACATTGACCATAATACCCTTCTCAACATGTTTAGGTCCTAACCACAATCATTTGTACATATTCATCACAACTCAACACCAAGGTCAAACAATTTGAACTAAATGCAATAAACATTAAGCAAAGCAGGTCACGAATGTAATTTGATACAGATGATATGATTATGCCTATGATATACAGCGTAAAGATGTAGTTAACGCCTGTGTGTTACGCCGTCCGGGAGACTCCTCCGGTCCGACGCGCTGCTGATGGATGGAAGATACCTAACGAGATGTATACTGACAGCGCAGGTGACAATTACATTCATCAATGCTGAAAGCATCAGAAACTCTTGGAAATATTAATCTGACGGAAAATCTTCCTCGTCAGTTTTAGGCCCCCATGCACCTTCCTACGTACACGGACAGGCTACCCTACTGCGTCGGAGCATCTTGGCTCCGTCTCCTTGACAATTAGCTAGCCTCCCCATGGAAGAAGTGGCAGAGTCTGATGAACTCTGAAGCTAGAATTTGCGATCATTTTCAATCCATTTAACCGATCCAATTATACACTGATGGTCGGCGTTATGTTGGCCTGATAAATCCATGGGCATCATCCCCCCTACGCCAATCATACTTGAGCAGGACAAGCACATCTGCGCCTGTGGAGCGCGCACGAACAGCAAACACCCAGCAATGAAGCAACATTTCCTCCGTCAAAATATAAAACCACCAAAAAGCACTAGTGTCAAAAAAAAAAGAAAAAAAAAGCAATGCCGGAGGACAGATGCAGACTACTGGAGCAACCCAGCACTCTCTCACAGCTCATCGCGATTCACCGGATCGCATGCACACTTCGCTTTACAAGCCCACCGGCCACCACCGCCACCACCGCACTAGCTTGAAACCGTAAAGGCGTCGAGCTTTGTTTCCCGACCGCGGCGAAGGCGAGAGCGAGCACCTGCCATGATTGCGCCCTTTACGTTCCGGTGCGAAGCGAGCGCGCAACCACCTCCTGTCGAGGAATTATTTCAACGGTCGTCAGTGTAGGGGCTCGGGCCGGCACAGAGCTGAGAGCTCAACTGCTCTGCCCTGCTTCAAGAGTGGTGGTGGTTTCAAGCTCAGCTCATGACCATTATTGCGAGCTTTATTTCGGGTTCATTCATTATGGCACCAGTACTCCCGGTCCTAGATTCGTGGTTGACTTTCACTTCAGGACATGGCGCGAGTTGACTTTGTCTTTCGCCATCTGACTGTTGCTAGCCCATCTCCGGGACAGCTACTCTCTCTCAACACTTCATCAAAGACTGTTGTACTATGTGTATCTGTAGTGGCTGGGGAAGCAACGCGACAATTTTTCGTAAGAGTGGGCATCAAGATCGTGCTGTGGGTTTGGTCTTTTGACGGCAATCGTGCAGTTGAAGAAAGTTTGCGCTGGGAGCCAGATGCCATGACCGGAATTCGGAATGATGACGGAATTCCGGATCTGGGCTATAGCCTTTGCTAGTGACGAAGCTGGGAGCATTTGCTCTGGTCCACCAGCATGTGGTGCTTTACCAATAAGCAACAGGGCGGGGGAGAGCATCACCAATTCGTTTGCTTCCTCATCCTCGCGCATAGATGGTCAAGTGTCTCTCTCTGAACAAATAGAACAATCGGTTGAATTTCAGAGACCTCATCAAGTTCGGGTTAAAGAACCTTTTGACAGTACTGCTGACCGTGTCATGGCCTCATGGGGGTTTACTGTTTTCTTTCAAAAAGAAAAACATTTTATCTCATTAAGGATTACTGAACTAGTAACTGATTACTTGTATATTGTGCTCGCTCACATCAAGATTACATTACGAAATTTAGAATAACAAGTCGCAAAAATTGCTCTAGTAGTACTGCTCCACTGGGCATCGCACTGCCCAGACTGAGCTGCCGTCTGCCGACAGCTGAGATCTCTCCCTCCCATTAATAATTCCAGCATTTAATTCCTCGCACATGACCGAAGGATCTCAGAACGCAATACTAAAATCGAGAACGAATCAGGCCTGGTTTAAGGGCTAGAATTCCTATAGTATTTTATTATCTAAACTTTAACTAATTAGGTTTAAAATATTTATCTCATAGAGTATAATCAAACTGTATAATTAGATTTTGATTTTATCTACATTTAGTACTCCATACATGTGTCAGAATTTTGATGTGATAGAAATCTTCTTTTTATACGGTGTCAAATACTAAAATTAAAAGCTCAATTCAAACATGTCAATTCAACCATCTGGACGAGGCCCTCTGAGTGGAACAAATGGCGAAAGGAGAACTGTACATGAACACTCAGCACGGGGAGCTTGTTCCTTTTTACAGCGTTGCAACATGTTCCGCTGACAAATGGCACCTTTAGAAATGCCGGTGCCCACGTGTCAGTGGAACAGCTTGCGCCGGCATGAATTGCCTTTTCTCCCTGGCTTTCACGTCAACGTAGTAAATCGTCGAAAGAAAAAGGGAGGGAAAAAAAGGTAAAAACCCCCTCGAAATGGAATGGTCGTGTAAGTTCTGGGGTGAAAAATGTACTGCGCATGTGGGAAAATGGTGTGAAAGAAGTTTACAGGGTCACAGGGACAGGGAGACGTCGACGAGTTCACCGGAAGCGGCCGCCGTCGGCGAGTTTCCAGGAGCGGCAGTGGTGGAGCGAGGCGCTGGACGTGAGCGGGTGAAGCGGCGACGGGCGGAGCTCGCCGGCGACGACCGCGTCCGGCGGGTGGCCGCCACGGAGGTGCCTCCCCAGGCTGGGCCGCACGAGCGGGCTGACGCACAGCGAGAACCCCGAGACGCCGGCCGCGGGCGCTCCCAGTCCCAGGCCCAGGCCCAGGCGGCGACGGCACGGGGTTTTCCGCATCGGCGACGGCGACGGCAGCCACGGCGACTCCGCCGGGGACGAGGTGCTCTCCTCGCCGTCCCCGTCGGCGTAGTACCTCACCGGCGAGAGCCCCCGCTCGCTGACCCCGCGGCACGAGCGCCGCGGCGGGGATGGCGGCTGCAGACCGGCCTCCCTCCCCCTGTCCTTCCACCTCCGGCGTGCGGCGCGCGGCACGATCCCCGCGAGCCAGGAGGAGGAGGACCTGTACCTCCTCCGCTCCTTGTCGCCGCGCTTGTCGTCGTCGTCGTCCGGTCTGTGGCCGAAGAGCGCGGCCAGCACGGAGAACCTGCTGCGCCGCCTCCGGAACAACGAGCCGATGTCGCCATCCTCGAACCCAGCAGCAGCAGCAGCAGCAGCTCCTGACGCGGGGCCGACCTGCGGCGTCCGGAAGAAGAGCAGGTGGCTGCCCGGGGGGCGCCCTCGCGGCGCCGACGACGAGTCGGACTTGCGGCGGGGGCACACGTACGGCGACGACACCGACCTCGGGAACACAAGCTCCCGCTCGGGCTCCGGTGGGGGTAGCGGCGGGGGCAGCGAGGACGCAGCGTTCTGCGCGGCGGCGAGCGCGAGCAGGCGGTCGCGGAGGCACGGCGCGCACACGCCCACGCCGCCCTCGTACGGGTGCCTGGCGCACCTCATCGCCCTCCACTTGCCGCTGCCTCGGCCATTGGCTTATTACCTCTCGTGATCTCTTCTCGCGCGACGCGGGCAGAGAGGAACGGAAGAAGGAGATGCCAGAGGCTGGCCAGCGACAGCGAGCGAGCTCAGAGCCCTTTTCGTTACTCCACAGGTAGGTTTGTTTCTGTGGAGAGGCGGTCCAGCGTGGTCAGCTCCTGGTGGTATGGTACGTATCTTCTCTGCCACTGGCTCTCCCCTCTGTGCAGGGCGATTGGAAAATTCGATTCCTCGAGAGGTCGAGGACGGTGCTTAAATATGGCTGGATCACGTGAAAAGGTGTGCGTGCGTGAGCAAGAAAGAGATGGTTTGCGGTAAACGAGCTTTTCGTTTCAAGTACGGAGTAAACCGTGCTCAGAGCTCGCATGATGTCTCTGCAAGCAAGCAGACGAGAGTACGGGCAGCAGCGCTAGCTTTCGTGTCCCGATGGCGGCAGCGCGTGCGCACAAACTCAGATGGGATGCACGCTTAACTAATGTTAGTCCGGATCCGTATGCTAGTACGTACTTTTAGAATAGAAATAATAACATGAGCATTCGAGTACTGGTGTCGTGCAAAATGCTGGGCTAAGAAGCCTCCAATTAACCGTGGAACGCTCGTACCACGTACAACCAACCGTGTGTGCATCCAACGGGAGGTGTGCACGGCGCGTCGGCGCCGTGTCCTGTACGGCTGACGAGGCCACACGGGCCTATCACGTAGTACTGCACTCCGTGTCGTCCGTGACGCTCAAAGCGACGGCGGCCGTCTCCAACGTTCTCGACCTCGCCGGCCGGCCGTCGACGAGTCGGGGACGACCAGAACGAGCCCACGACGCCGCAGGCCCGCGTCCCAGCCGAACCTTCGTGCGCCGGCCTGCAATTAGCCCGGCGAAAGCGAGGCGTGACCGACGCCGCACGACGCGCGCCGGGGCAGCTTTCTCGTGCCGCCCTCGGGTTCCAGAATCCATCCTTTTACCTGCCCCGTTCGTGGCGGCGTGTGCAGCAGCATCGTCACACAGGCACAGTGACGGGTCAGGTCACGGTCTCACAGGCCGGCTGCACACAGCGCAACTGCACAGGCCACCGAAAGCTCCCGATTATCATTAGCTGAGTTCCTTCTCCGACCAATAAGTCAGCAATCACATCCCATTAGCGGTTCGTTCATCTTCGCTGATCACCCAATTCATTTGAGTACACCGGCACCGCGAGTCCGCGATCCATCGCCCAAACTCCCAACCACCGGTTGAAAATGCAGCGTGTCTAGCAGCAACAGTCAGAACCTGAACGACCACTGCCGAATCTAATGCAAGAACGTGCTCCTACCACTAGCAGTAAGGCTTTGTTTAGTTCACTCCAAAAGTTACTCTCTCTGTCACATTAATATTTAGCTGCTTATATGGAGCATTAAATATAGATAAAAAAATAACTAATTACACAATTTAGTTGAAAATCACGAGATGAATTTTTAAACCTAGTTGGTCCACGATCAAACAATATTTATCAAATAAGACGAAAGTGGTACAATTTATCGGGTTTATTTTTTTTCCAATCTAAACGAGGCCTAATGTTGCTGGCAGCTGGCTCGACAGTCGACACGACAAACCTGGGCAAGCCGACATCTTCTCGGACTAGCTAGGATCGGTCGGTAAGCGACATGGACGTACGGACACACAAGGGTCTTGGAAGGTGGTGAGAGAGCGAGCAACACGAAACAAACAGGCTCGACCTTCTAGAACATAGAGCACAGCGCCCGCCCGTTCGTCGTTCTCGTTCGCTCGAGAACGGAATCCATCGACGACTTCGCCGGTGGAGCGAGGCTACTAGCGTCGCAACTCGCAAGACAATTGTCCCTGCCCTTTTCTTTCTCCAACTCAGCTTGTCGGATTGGTCATCTTGAGTATGTCTTCGGTTTTCTGGCTGCAAATCCGGCATCTCATACATAGCCTTGCGCTGCCGAACACGTGCTATCTCAATTAAGCTGCATCCTTTGGACGTCTCCGATGGTGTCACGTACTTGCTCCCATCCTAAAAACATCTCAATAACATTTCTAAAACTCAGGGGCTGTGTGCTTACTAACCATAGCGTGCCACGCGCGAGTGCGGCGCGCCACACTCTGTGGCGTCCAAAACGAGCGTCACAATTTGTAGCAAGCAAGTTTCTGCTATTTGCTTTGCGTGGCCGCCTTAGTTTTCCCAGCAACCAAAGAACCATTTTATATTGTGGTTGCCACAGGTTGTGGCGTGGGGAACGACGGCCTGCAACCAAACAACCCCTCATCACTCCCTAAATCATCATTAGGAGACTCATTCGAGTAAAAATTATTTTCTTATGTCTTGCACTCTTCAAGAGATTTTTTCTATTTCGAAATAACCATGAAAGATGTAAATAGCCTTTTGGAGTTGCTGTAAAATAACTCATGTTCTAAGCTAGTCCTAAGTTAAACCAATTTTGTTTTGACCAGATTTATAAACAAATATATATTGATATGTTACCAAATACATATTATTAGATTTATCATAAAATATATTTTTAAAATTATACTTGTTTTTTACAAATTTATACTATACTAGTTCGTGTCATAAATGGTGTAAAACGGTTTTGATAATTTCTAGCTGATTCAAATGGGCCTTACAAACACTCATGTTCTTTGCCAATGGCACAAAGATGGAGCACGAGATCAAAAAAAAAAGCAGGGATGGAGCAAAGATGTGCCCTGGGCCTTCTGAACTGCTTGGAGCCGAGAGCCATGAAATGTGAAATAGGCCCAAAGTAGGCTTCCATGCATCGAAACAAGCCCTCTCCTGCAAACTGATAATCAGGCCCATTTTGCACCACAAATTGCTCCTCGCGGTTTATTTTTTGTGATAATTTTTTTTTTCTGCTCTGCGCGGGAATTCCGATTTGCTTCCCACCTCCGCCCGCGCTTCCCAGTTGCACTGCCGATTCGTCTCCAACTCTCCATTCCCCTCTTCTCCTTTTCTCTCCCCATTCCGATCCGGGATCCCCCATTTCGCCACCGCCGCCCGCCGCCTGCCTGCCTGCCGCCGCCATCCTGCTCGCCGAGAACCCGTCCCAAATCCATAGGGCCCATCTCTTATCCATTAATCCCCAATGCCTCCGAAGAGGCGCGCCGCCGGCGCCGGCGGCTCTTCAAAGAGGCCGCTGCCATCGCAGCCGTCCGAGCCCGCCAAGTTCGGCATCCTCCACTTCTTCGAGCGCCAGACCCAGGCCTCCCAGAAAGCCAAGCTCCAGAAGCTCGACCCCCTTGCGCCTGCCCCTGTCCCTCCCCCTCCGCCGCCTCCACCCGAGGAGGAGCCCACGGAGGTCTCGCCAGAGGTCACCAAGACGCTGGCGCCGAAGCGTGTCAGGTTTTCTCCCGGAATGGTGAGCGTTAGTAGCCGCCGTCTGCTTTGCCTGCAATCTGGGTGGACTCTTTTCTTTCATCTGATGGGTTCTTGCGGTTCAGTTGATTAAGCAGAGCCAGGACGATGGGGCCGCGGAGGTGGTGACTTGGAAGATCTCGCCGGTAAACCAACGCCTTGGTACCACGAAGTCGAAGCAATTTCTGGGAATGGCACCTCTTCCGTACTCAAGCGAGGTACGGAGTACACAAATTCTGCGGTTCTTTCGCGCAAGTATGGGTCAATACACGCTTGCGCTATGTGCACCGAGGATGCCTGTATTCCGATTTTATTGCATGTGCTGGAGTCAGTGTACGGCCCGTTGATGTGGTAGATGAAATTCTTCATTGGTGGGTTTCTGATTTCTGCTTTCTTGTATGTGATTGACATGGTAGAAAAATTCCTCCCTCGAGGCTATGAAGAAGTGGCATTCATCTCCATTGGGCTTGTCAAGGTGTACTTCTTCTGGACGTAATTCAGGAGTTCTTGGATCTGCTCTAGTTGGTTGTGATGGTGTGGAGGATACTCAGAGTCCATTCCGGACCCCACCATCGCTTTCCTATGGCTGCAATGAGGTACATTGGTTTTGTGCTTTGTTGTAGTGTATGTTGTCAGCTAAATGTGATTGCCAGTCATTGCGATTGGTAACCTTCTTGTTCCTGAGCAGCAACTGAGTGGTGTTACTTCTGAGGGAGGTCTCGAACCATCGGGAGCAGGGCAGCACAAAAAGGTGACTAGATGCGATCCTCAAAAAACTAGAGTACTA